>NC_069419.1:32393768-32773418 GCF_026875155.1 Cherax quadricarinatus
GTCCTGAGGGCACGGCACGAGAGCACGTCATGAGGGCACGGCACGAGAGCACGTCTTGAGAGCACGGCACGAGAACACGTCATGTGAGACGTTTATCCTGCTCACTCTGTACGATATGTCTCAGTAAAGGTATTTGGAAAAAAAATCGAAATCTCCCGTAACTTACGTTGTTCTAGAGCATGAGTTCATGGCGTAATAAAGGTAGTCGCCATGCGTGGATACATGGCAGACCAACACAGTACCATACGAAAATAACAGAAGTTTGTCGATAAATACCTTCTCATTCATGGGAGGAAGAGGAGGAGAAGAAGAAGAGAGAGAGAGAGAGAGAGAGAGAGAGAGAGAGAGAGAGAGAGAAAGAAAGAATTAATTTCATTATACATAATGCTGGGTTCATTGCTTGCTTTGGTGGGATTGTTTGTCATGTGTGGGCGTGGCTGACCCGACCTAGTATGTGTGTGTGTGGGCGTGGGCGTGGATGGCAAGAGAGTGAGCGTGGATGGCCTCACCAAGTGTGGGCGCCGGGTAGCGGGTCGTGGGCACTGTTTTTTTGTACCCTGCTCCGTTATCTGAGAGGACGCCAGCTTCCCAACCTCTATGGGGCTATTGACTCTTATACATGGCTCTACAGGGCTCATGGCTCTACAGGGCTCTTTCACACTGTTGATGTTGACGTTGTAATGCACAGGGCTATTATCCAATGTACGACTCTATGGCTTTTCACCCCATTTTATATAGATAGTGTGTCACATGACTTTATAAGACTATTGCTGTGTTGCAGAGCTTTATAAGAATATTGCTGTGTGTTGCATGGCTTTGTGAGACTATGTTACTTATGTGTCTCATGACCCAGTAAGAGTATTGATATGTGTTACATGGCTTCATAAGACTATTGCTGTGTTACATGGTGGTGGTAACTAACGAATCATAGATGGGGCGGTGGTAACTAACGAATCATAGATGGGGCGGTGGTAACTAACGAATCATAGATGGGGCGGTGGTAACTAACGAATCATAGATGGGGCGGTGGTCAGCGTTGCTCAAGACTCTCTGACTAAACTTTTAATGTTAGTCATCAGCGGAAATATTTTGGCAAGGCCCAGCTGATTCACCTGCATGGGAAGGCGTGAGCTAGTCATGAGTGTGCCTGAGGGGATGGTGCTGGAGGTAGTGGTGCTGATTGGTGCTGGAGGTAGTGATGCTGATTGATACTGCAGGTAGTGATGCTGATTGGTGCTGGAGGTAGTGGTGTCGAGGGGATCGGGTTACTAATGATAGTGGTGCTGGGGGTAGGGGTGTTGAGGGTGGGGGTACTATGGAAAAGGGGTGCTAGGAGAAGGGACTCTGAGGGGACTGGTAGTGCTGAGAAATGGGAGTATGGCAGTGGTGAAGAAAATGATGGGAAGTTACCTGGAGGTTATTCCGGGGATCAACGCCCCCGCGGCCCGGTCCATGACCAGGCCTCCCGATGGATCAGGGCCTGATCAACTAGGCTGTTACTGCTGGCCGCACTTAGTCCAACGTACGAGCCACAGCCCGGCTGATCCGGCACTGACTTTAGGTATCTGTCCAGCTCTCTCTTGAAGGCAGCCAGGGGTTTATTGGCAATTCGCCTAATGCTTGATGGGAGGCTGTTGAACAGTTTTGGGCCCCGGACACTTATGGGAGAGGAGGACATAAAAAAAAGTACCAGGCTTTTCTTTTTTTTATTACACGCTTAGATCTGTTATCGTACCTGAGATTAAACCAGAGCCTGGTTCTAGTAGTAGCTCTGTGGAAGAGTGTACCATTCTCCAAGAAGCCACCCAGAACAGTAGATAATTCACAGCTATAGTCATCCTAGATGAAGACTTGGCCTGCAGCTTAAGTGATAGGGGAGATAGAGACAGGGTGTTGAAGATACCAAGCAGTGTACGGGGAGGGGCCATACACAGGCATGTATAGCGCACTCAAGACACGTGCTTACCTGGAGGTATTTATCACACGCTTACCTGGAAACGTACATCAGGTACAAATGTATGCATGGTTGTGGGTGTGTGAGGCGAATTGCCTAGCATAGTCCAGTAGACCAGTAGGCCTATGCTAGGCGTAGAACTAGGCTCCCCCTTTTGTGTATCCATACGCTCTTGAGCTAAAGTCCACATGATATATATGGGGTACACAGTAAATTACCCGCTTCGGCGACAAAATCTAAGTCTAAATAAGATAACCCAAAGGTTAATGCTCTGCAGTTAGGTGCAGGAAGCATGTTGGTAAACATCAGCTACTCAGAGATACTACCTCAGTTCATGTGAGTGTGAAACGGAAGCCTGTTAAATGTTTTGCACTCTAGTAGGATTGCTGGCCATTTCTTTTTATATCATGAACATGCAAGATAACTTTTAAAGTTGCAAAATTCTACCTACGTTTAGCATACACTTATCATTGCTTTCCGTTTGTTTCTCAATAGTTCTTATTGCTGCAATATTCCCTTTCCAATTTATGAGGCTTGATGTGAGACTGGGCAGCAGGAGACAACGATCACAGAAATAGCAACACCAGTAGCAGCAACTGCACCAAAACCACCAGTAGCACTCAGGACAGTAACACCACCAACAACAGTAGCAGCAGTACCACCACCACCATTACCCTATCAGGGGGATACCAGAACTGCATCGCAAAGTCGTGACCGCTTATTCGCTCTCCCTTTCCTCTGCTACTCTACAAGGGTTGCATAACCCCCCATCCCCTCCCCCTCTCTTGTGTGTGGGTGTGAGGGTATTTACTTAGTGAGTCTGTGGGGATTGATCATCCATTTTCAAGGCCAGCCTCTTACAGTTCGATCCGTTGACGTAAGCTACCTCTCATATTTACTTAGAAAGCCAAGTATGGAATCAACCTCTGCTGTCTTAGTCTCCAAGCTTATCCCACTTTGTACTACCCATTTGTTGTACGAAAAATGCTTTCTGGCGTCTTTGTGGTTTATCAGTGTGCTTACCTTTCATCTGCCCCTCGTCTTAGAGCCTCCTGTGTTAGGCAGCCATGCCTTACCTACTTGGTCTATGCCCTGGAGTATTGTGTACATTGTGATTGATATCGGAGTTCCTTCAGAGACACGAGATCAAGTTCTTAAAATGTTTCCTTGTAGCTTTTGTTCTTGGCTCTGGTGATGACCCTCTAAATTTAATTTAACTTCGTTATGTACTCGGCTGAGTGTGGGCTCTACGCTGGTGCTGCATATTCAATGACTATTCTTGCACATGTGTTGAATAGCAAGTTCAGTTATTTCTCAGGTTCCTGAAAACTATTGCTATATTCGTTAGTGTTCTCACAGCTTCTTAACCTTCAGTTGTTATTTGCATATTACAGTACATTTATGGGGAATGCTAAATACCTAGCTGATATGAACTTCCAAGGTTCCTGGCCCCAGCCATATCTACACTTGAAACTGTATTGTGTATAGAGTTTGCTTCCACCACTTTTTCATTCAGATCATTCCACTATCTTATCACCCCGAGACTGATTTTTTTTTTCAAATACTGCTGTGGCTCATTGGAGTGTTCGTTTAGTTTCCATCTATTCTCCTTGACCACCCTTCTTTGTATTTATAGTAGGTTTTATCCTCTGTAACTCTGTGTGTATCGTGAACGTCAGGATTATGCCTCCCATGATTTATCGTTACCAAGAGCATTAGTCTTCTCGTAGTTCAAAATCCCTCAAAATCGGGAAAAAAAACATATTTACGAATATTTGGACTTTCTGAAGCTTATCAACATGTTCGGTGAGGCTTGGGCTCCACACTGACACTGCTTACTTTTTAACTGTCCAAACGCGATGATGGTGGTGTAGTGGTGGTCATGGTCGTAGTCGAAATGGCGGTGGTGGTGATGGCATCCGTGGTGGTGGAAGATGGTGTTATCTCGTTGAAACGCAGACGGGGTCTTCAGACCTGGTCCAAGCCTCGCTGCGAGGGTAGGAAAACTCTTGAAACCGGTGACAGATATATCTCCATATACGTTAGAAACTAAACGTGGGTAAGAGGAGGGGCTGCAGGGAAGCAGTGAAGTAGCAGTTAGCTGACCAAGCCACGTGTGTGCTAACTTACCTACCTACAGCTCCTGGGTCACTCATGGGGGTCTCTGTTATCTGATACAAGGGACACTAAGGAGAGATAGAGGTCACCACATGATAGGAAGGACGAGTGAAAATAAGAGAGCAGAGATGTGGAGGGGACGTTGAGGATAAATGACACGATTACCAACTCCCCCAACCTCGTATGCATTAGCAGGGACACGAGACTGTTACAAGGGGCACTAAGGAGAGATAGAGGTCACCACATGATAGGAAGGACGAGTGAAAATAAGAGAGCAGAGATGTGGAGGGGACGTTGAGGATAAATGACACGATTACCAACTCCCCCAACCTCGTATGCATTAGCAGGGACACGAGACTGTCATTTAAGGGAGAACAAAGGTAGGGAAGTACAGGCATGATGCTGACAGGTATGGATTTGAAGACAGTTTTGCAGAACAAACATTTATTGTACAATGTTTCGCTCTGCCCTGAGCGAAACGTTGTCCCAATGAAAAATTGTTCTTCATATCTACGAAGATGTAATTTATTTTTCCAATAATTGGTACATCGGTCTGTGACGGTGAAATAACAGTTCAGGTGTAAAGATGTGTATGGGTGAAACGTTGGTCTTTCTAGACGAGGTAGGAGATTCAAAGGTCAGAGGGAGTTTATCTGGAGAGAGTTTATCTGGAGAGAGTTCCGGGGGTCAACGCCCCCGCGGCCCGGTCTGTGACCAGGCCTCCTTAGGTCAGTGTCCCAGGATGCGACCCACACCAGTCGACTAACACCCAGGTACCCATTTTGCTGATGGGGAACATAGACAACAAGTGGAAAGAAACACGTCCAATGTTTCTACTCTGGCTGGGAATCGAACCCAGGCCCTCACCGTGTGAAGCGAGAGCGTTAACCACCAGGCCACCAGAGCCTGGGACAGGTCAGCCAACCATTTAGGGTCACACTGAATGAGTTCTCGAAAACTCATTTACCGCATGGTGTGAACTCGCGCTTACTGGAAATCCTCACACAAGAAACATCTTGTTTTCTGGAGTAGCGTCTTGGTAAATAACTTACGATTAGGAGATGGAAAGTAACAGTAGTCGATCTAACAAAGGAAGATCATTAACATGTGGCAGGGGGTCAGTAATATAGGTGCCAAGAGAAGGTGATGACAGATGTCTGGGGTAAGTGATGACAGATATCTGGAGTAGATGATGTCAGATACCTAGAGTAGGTGATGATATGTCTGGAACAGGTGATGACAGATATCTAGAGTAGGTAATATGCCTGGAGCAGGCGATGTCATATGTCTGGAGTAGGTGATGTCATATGTTTGGAGTAGGTGAAGTCATATGTCTGGAGTAGGCGATGTCATATGTCCGGAATAGGTGATGACATGTCTGGAGTAGGCAATGACAGGTGTCTGGAGTAGGTTATGACTGATGCGACATGGTAAGTGAAGGTCAGCTTGGTGGTGAGCTAGTAGGACAGGTCACGATGGCTACATAAGTCCCGCCAACTGACCAGTAAGTGTTCACTGAAGACTTATTGTGTCAGCTCTGCGTCTGAATGTTGAAACACAAATAACACAGCTAAGATTGTCTCATTCATCAACCAGTCGGTATTTAATCTCTTTGATCTAATGATCCTAGATTAATGTCAGTTCTGCTTCTGAATGTTGTGAACACGAAAGTATGCGGAGCAAGTGGTTATTTGGACAACGTTTTGCTCTACTTATAGCGAAACGGCTAAATAAAGGCATGTGTTGCATACGTGCGTCTTTGCCCATAGCCTATTCGCCCATGCGAGGCTACTCACACCAACACCCAGCTTGTCATACATGAATCTAATTTATACAAGTTTCTATTAATTTCTTAAATGAACCCTCTCTTCACTTATACTGAATTTGCATTCTGGAGGGGCTAGGATGGAGTTGGCACGATTCAAATACACAAAGGGATAGGCAGGCATCTGAAAAATGTCATTTCGGGATAGAACTCCAAGTGATGGATTCATCTTGGAGGATTTTAAATTTAAAGTGTCTGCCATCATTGGTTGGGAGATGTGGGAGACTAGCTTCAAATTAGAATTCTTGACGCGAACACACTGACGAGTTTTGAGCACGGGTTGGACAGATAAAGGAATGATAATGGTTGGATATGAGCAGGAGCTGATAATCATTACTTGTCGTTATTGTATACAATTAATGTTATTATAGATAGGAGCTGCCTTGCTTGGGCAAATAAATTTCAGACAGTTTCTGTTAATCATATATTCTACGACTCCATTTCTCCCTAAATAGACGAGTTGTCCATCCATTTAGCAATGTAATTATTTCATGTATGCCTATAGCGATAGTTTTCTGCAAGAGTTTCTTCCGGAAAATTTTAAAAAGTGGTAAAATTTATCTACTGCAAACTTTCGTGTCGGGTGAAAATCTACTTAATTCTTAAGATAGACAACAATGCTGCGAAAATTTAGAATCATAGTATTTGTTTGCATTATTAATCCAAGAAATTTCAAATATTTCATGGTTATCTTTGTTTCTTAATTTGCTTCCCATTTAAACGTTATTTAATAGTTTCTTTGTTATCTAGAACTGAATCAACTATTGCAATTTTCTCGTGACAAATTGCGTGAATCAGTCGTAAATTGTTCATGTAATTCTTCTGCCTAGTCGTTGTCTGTTTGGGTTAACGAAGTTGCTAAACTGCAATTTAATCTTCCTTTGGTGCCATTATGATGACCTAAAACCTTTCTTATTTCTCCCCCAATAAGTTTCAGGTCATTTATTCTAGATTTAGTGATCCATGGCCAACTTTTTTTTCCAGCTATTCTTATATCAATTCAAAGAATATGCCCCCAACCTGTGTGCTAATCTTTGCTTCAAAAACACTTAAACATGAAAGCCTAACAAAGAAACCCACTGCTCCAATTGTGTTCTCTCTCAATATGGAAAAATTAAAAACTTCTAATCTGGTATTCAGCAGACTGTTATATTCACAGATGCATGTAGCCATGCATCTGTGAATATAACAGTATTTATATTCTCTACAAACAAAATGTACCCTTGTGTCATAGAGATGATTAAATGTAGGCTTCATTCAGCGGCAAAAAGCACTGGTGTACGTACAATCTTTTTTTTTTTTTTTTTATTTAAAACATTACAATACAAGGTGGAAATTATATTAAGGTACACAAATGAGGTAAATCACAAATTCTCAATTCACCCTTACAAAAATGAGTACAACAGACAAAAGTGTTCTGACAACCTAATATCACACACCATATACACCCAGTTATACCAGAGTTATATACCTGTGAAGGCTGAAACTTTTGACACAATTTCACCCCCCCCCCTCCCGCCAAATATAACCATTCCCAACCTGATTGCATCTTAACTTAATATTAAAGGATACATAGGAATTACACTATCATGAGTGATGCCGTAACATCTTGGACACAAAAATATTAATAACAGTTAAATGGGATACATGTCTTTACTTAACACAATGACACCTCGCAAAAGTTTAATTTTCTAAGAAGGTTGCAACAATGAATGTCAACACCCAAAGGCAACTTATGTGCAATTATCTTAGCATGTAAACCCTATTCATTCAACACAGTATATAAATAAAAACTTAATATTATGAAAAAAATCACAGAATACAAAGGTATAAAGTATAAAACCCCAGCCATGTAGCGGCTACAAGCAAAAAATTCCACATACTTCCCTAACACAGATAAAACAAAACAAAATTTTGTGACAACTGCACCTAAACACAACTCACATCATATGACTTAAGACTGATATGTACATAGATAACAACATAATAATATGACTTAAGACTGCTATGTACATAGGTAACAACATAATAATATGACTCAAGACTACTATGTACATAGATAACAACATAATAATAAATCTAATTTGAATGGATCACAGTTGATCAATCAGCCTTAACAGATCAGGCGTTAGAGAGTAATTCTCATAGTACAAGTCCAAGTCCAACATGAATGTGAAACGGGAGCCTGTTAAACACTTTTCCTCTGGCAGGATTGCTATTTTTTTTTTTTTTTGTCTCACGGATACGTAAGACGGCAGATAAATCTTACGAACAGCTACTTACCTTCAGTATGTAAGTTTTTATTCCTGTAATATTTCAGTTTGTCGGTATCACCATACCATTTACAACCGTATTCAACCACATTAGCGTGTGTACCTGCCCAGCCTATTTCTAAAGCTACCCCAGTTTCTCGCTGCATTGGCAGTACCTGGTGGCTTGTTCCACGCATCCACAACTTTATTGCCAAACTATATAACAAGTAGTGCTTCATACTGAGCTTGTGTGTGGCCATGAACGTATGCGTAATGAACGAGGTACAATCAGTGGTGCAGGTTGAGTGGAGGCGAAGGCAGGGAAGGTCCCGTCCCGTGGCTCTAGCAGGTGAAAGGGAAGTCGACGTCCTTTAAGATTATTGGACGATCAGAAATCAACTGATTAATTCCCCTCGTTACACCCTTTTTCGGTTCCGCGAAATGGTGGACAGTACGCGTTTGTTGTAGTTATGGGCATGTGAAGGAAGTGGTGCTTGTAGCGAGCCAGAAACCTTGGAAATGCAAGACCAAGTCTATGTCTTGCTTGGCTAGCTTTCTTGCCACCCCGCTAACTTCTCCCACATTTTATAATAGCATTGTAAATATACCGAATTCCTGCCCGTGGTCTATAAGACACGGTGTATTAGTTTGTTAACATTGTAGTGAGGGGGCAATTAGAGAGTGATTGTGTAAGAGGTGATGCTGGAAGTGGTGGAGGCACGGCCGTGTTGGGGTCTGGCCTGGCTGGGAGCTCAGTGCGTCCTCTGGCGCCGTGGGGGAGACAGGCAGTACGCTATCTATCCGTCCACACATTACCAGCACGCTCTCCTAGTGCTGCTGCCAAGTGCAATTCTACCGTCTAAACATAACGAAATATGGATAATCTTCGGCGAATCGCAGACGAGTGTGTAATATGATTGGGGGTGGTAGTGACCTCTGGTACAATAGTGCCACCAACACCGGGACCACCCAGGCATGCGGGGGAAAAAAACATGGCCATGTCCTTCGCTGTTTGTGTTCGTCTCTCAGTGCTCATCATGCACTCTCATCACTAGTGTCTGTGTCAGAGGAATAGAAAAATAATGTCTCGTTAATTAAAACTATTACAATAAGAACTATAAATGCAATCGGAAGATGATTTTCCTCCTGACCCGAGTGGCACAGCATGTTCCCAGCACTGTGAAGGCAGCGCCAAGTGTCAGTGCCAGCACGAAGGAGTGAGGGGAGTGCCAGGGAGCGGGAGTGCCAGCATGCAGGACAAGCAGCAGGTGGCACGATGGTGCTCCAACTCTGACCTGCTATGTCGAGTGTTCACAGCCTACCTCACCGTGTGGCTAGGCTGGGCCCTGCCCCAGGTAAGCTCTAGGATTTTACACCACTGATTCATCTCCAGCAGAGTGGGAGAGACTTAAGCCGTGCGCGCAGTGGAAGGAACAGGTCTGGCTGTATTATGCCTGTAGGGGTAGAAGTGGGCAGCACCGTTAGGCCAAGGCTAAGTGCCCGCCGGGACTCTTTCTTGAAACTGGATAGTCAAGAGGCCATTTCCAAAGGCTAAATTTTGTCATTCCGAGCAGTTTGTAGCGATGAAATTAATAGAACGGCAGTAGTTTTAAGAAAGGTGACATAAGAGACCAAGAATGAATCCGTGTAGCATTGGTGTGTGGCGCAGTTGCCGAGGCGGGAGGGAGCATAAGAGGGGCGTGACCTGACTTGACACACTCTTGGGTCATCAACACCTGGTCGGACCTTGCGGCTGACCTCTCCGTGAGTAGTGAAGGCATACATACACCTGACCCTTATGAACCTCACGTCAGCCACCGTGTCGAACGTGACTTCCTCTGAATTTGTAACATTTGTGAATGTCTTATAGAATGTTTGTACATCTCGATTAATTCAGTAGACCGGAAAATACTGGAGAATAAACTGATTATCGTTAAATAATGAAAAAAAAAAAGTTGAAATTTCAGAAAAGTCGAAAGTAGCGCCTTTAAAGTACAGACAATCCTGAAATGAAGGAAAAGCTGAGATGCGAAAGACAATAAGACAAATGAAGATTTATGATGTGAAATGATAGGTCAGATAGAGTAACCTTTCCAGCAAAGATGCATCCAGACTGGTGAAGTATTTTTTTTTTCATTTAGAGTTCTAGACCATACAGATCAGAGAATTTAAAATGTTACACAGGCTTGTGTGCACATAAATCAGCGATATTGTGGCAAAGTTCGCGAGCTTTCAAACTTTTCAGTATTCAGTATTCAACACTGGATCCATATCAGTATTATCATCAGAATTCTTTCAGGATGAATAACTGTTGCAAAAACGACAGCTGTGTCGCGCTGATCTAACCAGAAACAAACATTAATATCTCCAGCCCTTCAAGGAAGGTTCTTTGATTCTCATGAGAAGCTCTTGATCCAAGGACTTAGGCAAGATCTCCCATCCCTTGGAAACCGATAACTTCCCAATTCCCCCAAAGCTATACGACTCATGCGGGTTTAGCGCTCCCAGATAAGGCAATAATAATTAATATAGTAATCTGATATAACCATTAATGTTCCTCGAATCAGAAAATATAACCATAAAATCTTGTACAGTTAAAATGATTTCTTACCAGCTTAGTCATTAGTTTTTTTTAAATGTTTGTGAAGGGATATTCTAAGGAAACTAGTTTAATGAATGAATTAGTTAAGAAAAATGAAAGTTAAATGAAGCTATGATGGATACCTTGCCGCCGTGTGAAATTCAGGTAGTTAGGAGGATAAAAGAAAAAGTTTCGTTGTCTTAGTGCTACTCACACCAACCTTCCCATTCATTCAATCCATCACATTTTCTTTAAAATTACCAATGTGTTTGAGAGACTACTTGCTGGTTTGTTCCACTCGTCCACAACTCTCACTGCCAAGCCCACTTCAGGCGTGGTGCCGTTATGCCAGTGAAGGGCTCTTGATCCAAAAATTTTTAACTATTTTGATTTTCCTTGGATCAAGCTTGATTTCTTTCCGTTTTCTAAAGCTTGCCACACCATCTGGAAATTTGTATAATTTTAGTAACATATTTATATCCACCTTTTACTTTTTTCTTATATCCACTTATATGTCATCTGTATCCCTCCTCATTCTACGTCTTTCGAGATAAGGGTTTAGGAATCTCAATCTGTCTTCATATAACTAGCACCGATGCAATATAATATATTTTTAAGAGATCATTTGCCTACTGTCTTCCACAAGTGCCATATAGTTAGTTTGAGATGTCTTTGTGGGTCTGGACTACTAGAACCAACAGCCTGGTTGGAAGGAAGAACGGCCTTAGGCCGGGCTGGGAGGGTAGAAACACCCTCGAAATTTTCACGGGTTAATGTTAAATAATCACTCTTATTACCTTCTACTTCACATTTTTCGTATTATTTATCAGAATTAAGTATAGCCGCAGTGTGTGGTTGCCCTGGTTTTTATGCTAGTTATGTTGTGGGAATAAAAACTAGCCAAGTTACAACTGCCAAATACCATCACAGGATGGGTTGTATGCTGTTAGGTACATCCACAGTCTGCGGCTATCCTAATCTATTTGTTAGTTATATTGTTGGAACAAAAACCAGCTGTTTTCCTGTCATATTTCAAGACGCAGGATGAGTTGAATACAACCCACATGCTTTTCGTGGATTTTGAGGGGGTGGGAAGCAACGAGTACAGTTCGTCCCATATATTTCACCATATTCTGCGGTGGTTGTTATGCTTGGTCAAGACTTTCACCACCGTGAGTCACGAAATTCGCTACTCACGAACTTCCTGGCGTGGAGTGTAGGAGAGATGTGTCTTGCTGACCGTAAGCATTTCCTGACATAGCGTGTTCGCACTCACACACACACACACACACACACACACACACACACACACACACACACACACACACACACACACACACACACACACACACACTAACACACACACTAACACACACACACTAACACACCACACATAACACACACACACACACACACACACACACACACACACACACTAACACACAACACTACACACAACACTAACACACACACACACACACACACACACCACTAACACACACTCACACTAACACACACACACTAACACACACACAACACTAACACACAACACTACACTAACCACACTACACACACACACACACTACACACACACACACACACACACACACACACACACACACTAACACACACACTAACACCACACACTAACACACACACTAACACACACACTACACACACACACACACACACACACACACACACACACACACACACACACACACACACACACACACACACACACTAACACTAACACACACACACACACACACACATCACACACACACACACACACACTAACACACACACACACACACACACACACACACACACACACACACAACACACACACACACACACAACACACACCCACACACACACACACCACTAACACACACATACATACACATACACACATACACACACACACATACTACAGGCCTAGTGTCTAATCGACATGTGCCTAGGACAAAATGGTAACATACACTAACACACACCAGGCACATCTCCTGAAGCGCACATCAACAAAATAACTGCTGCAGCATATGGGCGCCTAGCAAACCTCAGAACAGCATTCCGACATCTTAATAAGGAATCATTCAGGACCCTGTACACCGTGTACGTTAGGCCCATATTGGAGTATGCGGCACCAGTTTGGAACCCACACCTAGCCAAGCACGTAAAGAAACTAGAGAAAGTGCAAAGGTTTGCAACAAGACTAGTCCCAGAGCTAAGAGGTATGTCCTACGAGGAGAGGTTAAGGGAAATCAACCTGACGACACTGGAGGACAGGAGAGATAGGGGGGACATGATAACGACATACAAAATACTGAGAGGAATTGACAAGGTGGACAAAGACAGGATGTTCCAGAGATTGGACACAGTAACAAGGGGACACAGTTGGAAGCTGAAGACACAGATGAATCACAGGGATGTTAGGAAGTATTTCTTCAGCCACAGAGTAGTCAGTAAGTGGAATAGTTTGGGAAGCGATGTAGTGGAGGCAGGATCCATACATAGCTTTAAGCAGAGGTATGATAAAGCTCACGGCTCAGGGAGAGTGACCTAGTAGCGATCAGTGAAGAGGCGGGGCCAGGAGCTCGGACTCGACCCCCGCAACCTCAACTAGGTGAGTACAACTAGGTGAGTACACACACACACACACACACACACACACCACACTAACCACCACTGCACTACCACCACTAGCCACTACCACTAGTTGCCACAATCACTACCAGAAAGAATGGTGTCAGTCACGGGCAGCTGGACAATAACATTGATGTAGACATGGGGGGGTAGCCTAGAATTTCTGAGCAACACTAGACATTTTATTATTAAACATTTCGGGCATAAGACCTTAATGTTACTTATCTATTAGTGGCTCTGGGGAAACGTTTCCTAATGAAATGTCTTTAATGTTTACACACAGATCAGTTTGATAAAAATCTACACAGAGCGAAACATTGCTGTAATAAAAGCTGTATCCTGCAACCAGTCTATTTATTAGGTATTAATTTTCATTGCTACTTTATGGTGTTACTGCAAGGCGCTCCGTCTACTGAGTACCCTCACACGCAGTCAGCAACACCTTTATGATAGTATGATAGAAGTAAGACAAGAGAGAGAAGGGTGGATAGACTGCATTTTCTTGGACTGCATGAAGGCCTTCGACATAGTTCCTCACAAGAGGTTAATGCAAAAGATATAGGATCAGGCACACATAACAGGAAAGGCACTGCAAAGGATCAGAGAATATCTGACAGGGAAGCAAGAACGAGTCATGGCACGTGACAGGTGTCAGTGTGGGCGCCTGTGACAAGCGGGTTTCCACAGGGGTCAGTCCTAGGACCTGTGCTGTTTTTGGTATACGTGAATGACATAACGGAAGAGATAGACTCAGAAGTGTCCTTTGTTTGCAGTTGATGTGAAGTTAATGAGGATAATCAAATCGGTCGAGGATCAGGCAGGACTACAAAAAGACCCGGACAGGCTATAAGCCTGGTCCAGCAACTGGCTCCTTGAATTTAACCCTGCTAAATGCAAATTTATGAAGATCGGGAAGGGCAAAGAAGACCGCAGAAAGAGCATAGTGTAAGTGGCCAAAGACTGTAAAGCTCACTCAAGGAAAAAGATCTTGGGTCGAGTATAATATCGAGCACATCTCCTTAGGCGCACATCAGTCAGATAACTGCTGCAGCATGTGGGCGTCTGGCAAACCTAAGGATAGCGTCCCGATACCTCAGTAAGGAATCGTTCAAGACTCTTATACCATATACGTCAGGCCTCAGTTTGGAATCCACACCTGGTCAAGCACGTCAAGAAATTAGAGAAAGTGCAAAGGTTTGCAACAAGACTAGTCCCAGGTTAAGGGAAATTGGCCTAACGACACTGGAGGACAGGAGGGTCAGGGGAGACATGATAACGGCATATAAAATACTGGGCGGAATAGACAGGGTGGACAAAGACAGGATGTTCCAGAGATGGGATACAGAAACAAGGGGTCACAATTGGAAGTTGAAGGGAAGGAAGGGAAGTTGAGTCAAAGGGATGTTAGGAAGTATTTCTTCAGTCATAAAGTTGTCAGGCAGTGGAATAGCCTAGAAAGTGACGTGGTGGAGGAGGGAACCATACATAGCTTTAAGACGAGGTTTGATAAAGCTCATGGAGCAGGGATAGAGAGTGCCTAGTAGCAATCAGTGAAGAGGCGGGGACAGGAGCTATGAATCGACCCCTGCAACCACAAATAGGTGAGTACCTTGAAGTTGGTGGTGTTCTGCGGCCGCGGCTCCCCAAGGTCCACTTGGTATTTAGAAAGTTTTAATTTTGACTTCTGAAAGTGCCAGTTGTGTGCTTCATTATCATCGTGCGGTATTGTAATGGCCATCATCATGCTGCTTCTGCGGATGAGGGAGGTGATGGCGATATATTCCTGGTGTTACTGAGGGAAAGTGACTTGAGTACCTACTGCTGTGTACGCAGGAGACGAGCGAGAGATGAGGCTGGAATGTGTTTTACTTGCAAAAGTCGACATTGTTGTGGCTAAGTTACAGCTCCTGGGCCCGCCTTTAAGCTTTCTATACGCTAACGTGATCTTGTTCTCTCATGTATTGGGGTATATGGAGTCTGCAATACTGCTCACAAGCGCAGATCGTTTTGTAAATAAAGCCCACTGTGTGGGCGAAACGTCAATAAATGATTGCATTATACTGCACACGCGCACACACACAGCGACTAGTGAAGAGGCGGGGTCAGGAGCTGTGACTCGACCCTTGCAATCACAACTTGGTGAGTATACACACACAGTTCATATACACAACCCAAGGTTCTTCTGGGAGAAACTGCTTGTAATCGCTACTTAATACTCATTGTAGTATTGTTTTGAATGCCGGATCCACCCAGTACCTTTATTCACGCTCAAAAATTGATTTCATATTGTCCAGGAGATACAGGATTTGCGAGTGTTTTCAGTCATGTGGAAAAAGAACTTGAGTGAGCTGAGGCAGGTTACTACCGTATCGGGGTGGTGGAGTTCTTACAGCTGAAGTGAGTCAGCGGAGGCAAGGTGACCAGGGGTTAGTGGGAGAGCGTAAACTGACCTCTGGTTCACTAGGTGGTGGTAGTAGTGGTAGTGGTAGCGGAGGTGGTGATAGTACTTGTGGTTATAGTAGTAGTGATGGTATTATTGCACTAATGGTATACAAAAAAAACAAGTAGGTGGATAAAATGCTGTGTTGCACGGTCTTTTCATCTAGTAGGGGGGGGGGGGGGGGGAGGGAAAAGCCCCATCCAATTTTTCCCCACTCCCCCGGTGGGGAAAGGCCATTCTGGGATGTTTGCAAATCAAAAGGTTAGAAAGCTGCTAATGAGTGAGGCGGTGGTAGCTGATTATGGGTGGGAGGCGCGCCTTCACCCCGCCACACAGCTTCACGCCCACCACGCCTTCAGTTCCCGGGGAAAACGTGGGGGGGTCATTTCCAAAAATCTAAAAATTCCTAAGGCTCTACTTTTTTTTCTTTTTTAAAAAATTTCGTTTAAAAAAAAAAGAGGCTTGTTCACCCTGAACAGGAAACTTCCACGTCTTTTTTCTTAGTCTTACCCAAGTCTCGTGCCCCCTTTGGGGGCTATTTAAACACTCCTTACCCGGAGATACTGGGAGGGTTTCGGGGTTCAACACCCCCGCTCCTTGAGGATAATTGAATAACTTAAGAGGATGAGGAGACAAATTTTTTTGATGCCCACGATGTTTGAATTCGCAAGTTTTCGACCCTGTCCCGACTAGCCTATTTCTTGCAGTGCACCTTCCTTTGACAGCCAAAAACTGAATACGACGTGACGACGGACTTCTGTTAGTTCGATAAAATTTATCCCAAAACCCCATGTTAAAAATAAAATATGAAGATGTTGACCTGGGCCCCGCTTCACGGGAGGCTTTGGGATGGGCAGGCCGCGGGGGCGTTGACCCCCGAACTACCTTCTGGTTGGTAGACTCCAGAAGGTAAATTCTTTAATGCGTACACATATAATTTCCATTGCACGTATCGAGCTCTGGTGGGAAGTCAACATGTCTCTTCATATGGGAGAGGGGGTTCCTTGATGCCAGTAACGGGTTCTTAATCCAAGGAATTAGAGCTACCCCCTTGAATCAAACCTGACTGCCTCCCATTCCTCAGTGACCATATAGCTTTAACGGTTTAGCGCTTCTACCTGAATAATAAAGTAATAATAAAAAATAAAAAGTGCCGTGTGTCGTGTCTGAGGACTCTCTCCTCTGTTGGTAATTATCACGACATTCTCGGTGTTATTCACTGTAACGTGTACACTGGCGACGTCATTCATCTTGGTTCATAACAAACATTAAGATATTTTCCTGAGTGGTTGTTACCGGTAGTGTGAGGAGTGATGGAGGCGTTGACCTGAATGGTGGAGTGATGGAGGCGTCGACTTGAATGGTGGAGGTTGATAGTAGGTGGAGTGATGGAGGCGTCGACCTGAATGGTGGAGGTTGATAGTGTGAGGAGTGATGAAGGCGTTGATCTGAGTGGTGGAGTGATGGCGGCATCGACCTAAGTGATGGAGGCGTCGACCTGAATGGCGGAGGTTGATAGTGGGTGGAGTGATGGAGGCGTTGACCTGAGTGGTAGAGTGATGGAGGCGTCGACCTGAGTGGTGAAGGGATGGAAGCATCGACCTGAATGGTGGAGTGATGGATGCGTCGACCTGAATGGTGGAGGTTGGTAGTGAGTGGGGTGGTGGAGGTTGATAGTGGATGGAGTGGTGGAGGTGTCGACTTGACTGTTGGATTAACGGAGATGTTAAATACATCTCCCGAGTGATGATTGAGAAAAGTCGAAATGTGATGATTAAGTTCGACATATAAGAAAGGCGGGTATTAAGACATCGAGGATACGTTTCACCCATCAGGGTGATGGGGAGACTTAAGAAGTCCCTGATGGGCGAAACATCTTTCCGGCATTTATTGTGGTAGAGGTGGTCGACCAGCGGCGATGTATCGCCCAGATCGATACGTTGTGCTTATCTTCAAGGCACGCCAAGCATCTAAACTAGAGAGATTTGTTTGTGCCTTGATAAAGAAGCCTTCTGTGTGGGCGAAACGGTGTCAGTGAAGGATGGCATGATACTGTATTTGTCTGTTTTCCATTCCAGAGAGAAATATTTTGGTGTGGTCATTACTGAGCATACAAATGGTGACTAACACTGACCTTGTAACAAGGACGTATATACAGTAACGAAGACTTTTTTTTTATTTATTAAGGAAACGCTTTACTATTCATTTGCTTTATCAGTCCAGTGAACTAACAAAGCGACTGGATGGCGAAACGTTTCCTTCTATGACATTTCCAAGTCAACACACGGGTATCTGTGTGGTTGTGAATAATATAGTTATACCAACAAAGTCGGGGAAAAACATATTTTTATGCAGTTTAGGAGAATTATTGAAGAAAAAGCGTTTCGCCACGACGACTGTCTTCATCAGTGCTAATGATGAGGACTGATGAAATCACTCGTGGCGAAATGTTCCATTTTAATAAATTGTTTTTCCCACACGTGTCTTCGTTGGTGTTAGTACCGAGGCGGCGTTATTCTGAGACTAACGGTAAGAGAGATGAGAAATTTGGCTCACTTCACTCTAGCAACGCACTTCTTTGCAACGTTTATGAGCGATTTCGCTCTTATTTTTATAACCAGCAGTAGGAAAATACTATTTTTTTTTAAGACCAGGTCTGTAGTGAAAAAGTATCAGCGACAGGAAGAGAGAGAGATACGGTAAAAGGCTCATTTATTTGCTCAACTGAAGCCCTAGACGCGGTGGAGGCTCGATCCTCTGTCCGCTAAGCACGAGACGTACACTCTGCTTATCTCTACTTTAGATGGGGAGGGGGAAGGGTCCGGACAAAAGCCTCCTAGGTCGAGGAAAAAGAAAACCTTGGACAAAAACCGTCTCTGTTAAAAAAAAAAGAAATATGACAAAAGTGCCTCTTGTTTTGTGGATTTTGTTTTATGCTTGTGTAATGACGCTGTGTTTGGTGAGTATACAAACACTACATGTAATATACATATCTTCTGTGTACTGTATTGGACTTGTACATCATACTGATGGACGAAACGGTTTTAATAACACACACACACACACACACACACACACACAGGAGCAGAGGCGCTATGTGTACCCCTAACAACAATATTCAATACATCTATCGAAACAGGGAGATTGCCTGAGGCATGGAAGACAGCAAATGTGGTCCCAATCTTTAAAAAAGGAGACAGACATGAAGCATTAAACTACAAACCAGTGTCACTGACATGTATAGTATGCAGAATCATGGAGAAGATTATCAGGAGAAGAGTGGTGGAACACCTAGAAAGAAATGATTTCATCAACAGCAGCCAACATGGTTTCAGGGACGGGAAATCCTGTGTCACAAACCTACTGGAGTTCTATGACATGGTGACAGCAGTAAGACAAGAGAGAGAGGGGTGGGTGGATTGCATATTCTTGGACTGCAAGAAGGCGTTTGACACAGTTCCACACAAGAGATTGGTGCAAAAACTGGAGGACCAAGCAGGGATAACAGGGAAGGCACTACAATGGATCAGGGAATACTTGTCAGGAAGACAGCAGCGAGTCATGGTACGTGGTGAGGTGTCAGAGTGGGCACCTGTGACCAGCGGGGTCCCACAGGGGTCAGTCCTAGGACCAGTGCTGTTTCTGGTATTTGTGAACGACATGGCGGAAGGAATAGACTCTGAGGTGTCCCTGTTTGCAGATGACGTGAAGTTGGTGAGAAGAATTCACTCGATCGAAGACCAAGCAGAACTACAAAGGGATCTGGACAGGCTGCAGACCTGGTCCAGTAATTGGCTCCCGGAGTTCAATCCCACCAAGTGTAAAGTCATGAAGATTGGGGAAGGGCAAAGAAGACCGCAGACGGAGTACAGTCTAGGGGGCCAGAGACGACAAACCTCACTCAAGGAAAAAGATCTTGGGGTGAGTATAACACCAGGCACATCTCCTGAAGCGCACATCAATCAAATAACTGCTGCAGCATATGGGCGCCTAGCAAACCTCAGAACAGCATTCCGACATCTTAATAAGGAATCGTTCAGGACACTGTACACCGTGTACGTTAGGCCCATATTGGAGTATGCAGCACCAGTTTGGAACCCACACCTAGCCAAGCACGTAAAGAAACCAGAGAAAGTGCAAAAGTTTGCAACAAGACTAGTCCCAGAGCTAAGAGGTATGTCCTATGAGGAGAGGTTAAGGGAAATCAATCTGACGACACTGGAGGACAGGAGAGATAGGGGGGACATGATAACGACATACAAAATACTGAGAGGAATTGACAAGGTGGACAAAGACAGGATGTTCCAGAGATTGGACACAGTAACAAGGGGACACAGTTGGAAGTTGAAGACACAGATGAATCACAGGGATGTTAGGAAGTATTTCTTCAGCCACAGAGTAGTCAGTAAGTGGAATAGTTTGGGAAGCGATGTAGTGGAGGCAGGATCCATACATAGCTTTAAGCAGAGGTATGATAAAGCTCACGGTTCAGAGAGAGTGACCTAGTAGCGATCAGTGAAGAGGCGGGGCCAGGAGACTCGGACTCGACCCCCGCAACCTCAACTAGTGAGTACACATACACAAAACACAAAACACACCACACACACACACACACACACACACACACACACACACACACACACACACACACACACACACACATCCTTTCACCTACTCAGAATTACGAAAACTTATCACTTTTCCTGCTCGGAAGATTACTCCAAAAGCATTTGTGTAGTTACGTGTGTGAAGAGAGCGATGAGAGAGAGAGAGAGAGAGCGAGAGAGAGAGAGAAGAGAGAGAGAGAGAGAGAGAGACGAGAGAGAGCGAGCAGAGAGAGCGAGCGAGAGAGAGCGAGCGAGAGAGAGCGAGCGAGAGAGAGCGAGCGAGAGAGAGCGAGCGAGAGAGAGCGAGCGAGAGAGAGCGAGCGAGAGAGAGCGAGCGAGAGAGAGCGAGCGAGAGAGAGCGAGCGAGAGCGAGCGAGCTAGAGAGAGCGAGCGAGAGAGCGATAGAGAGCGAGAGAGAGAGAATGGAACATTCACACACCCTTTAAACCAAGTCAGTCTAGTGACTGCTGTTCCATTCTTGTGGTCGACTCACGCTTATTTACTGCACATAAAACCGCCTGATTCGCATCCCCAAGCTGAGAGAAACGCATTTGGTGGGTGAGAGCGTCATTGCTCGACTTTAGAATCTTAAAAATAAAATTAAATTCATTCTACAAAAAAAATATTTTGCAGTATACTTCATGTGTTGTTCCGCAGGGTACGGCCGTAATAGGTACCATATCTCGAGATGAAATGACTACTTGCATCATAATGGTAGTGAAGTAGGCCTATGGGTCACTGGCAGCAACAGCCTGGTTAACCAATCAACAAGGAAGACGGTCACAATACTGTGGTTGGAACAATTCACAATAACCCACATTTACAAAGAAAAAATTAGACATGTCTGTTCGCACCGGATTATTATAAGGTCCCACACTGAGCGAGAGAAACAAGACCAGATGACAGGTCGGGAAGAGGGAGTGAATAATAGAATTAGTTATAGTAGTAGTGGTTGAAGTGGTCGTCGAAAGATTAAGACTTGTGTCAGCACTCATTCCTGACGAATATTACAACAACATGTATAAATGTTTTTAACATTGTTTCAAGAGAACAGGTAAAGAGCAGGCAAAGGTCATTTCAAGTCACCACTGTTCTGAAGATTAGAGCATGTGGCAGTATATTGAGAAAGGCCGGCATGTACTGAAACAAAACTGGGACCTCGGATTCATGTTTGAATCCTGTATATATGGGCGATATAACAAATTGGCATTTGTGGAGGCTAGAATAAGGAAGCCTGGCCTCAAACGAGGCAAATGGAGTAGAAGATTTTTTTTCATAGATTTTTGCTCTTAGGGGCGATGCTGTTAAACTGTGCTAGTCAACCTCTAAGTGGACATACAACCTACAAACCTGCAATCTGTTTCCTTTCTTTACCCATTTCCCTGCATCAGATGCTGCGATGGTTAAAATGCTGTGGGATCTACACGAACGTTAATTTTTTTTTTTTTAGCGTTTTACGTTTCTTGTTTTGTTTTCTACAGTACTTGTGATATTGTTGGAATTCAGACTGAATAAGGCTGATAAATGACTTGAAAAATGCAACTGAGTCAATTCCTGTTTCATCCTTGGTGCCTACTATATTAGCCTCTTCTCTGGAAGGGGCGCAGCGCTCACCATATGATGTTTGACTAAGAACACGGCATCTCTTTTCAGCATAAATTTGCAGACATGTCCAGTGATATGGAACGAATTATGGATATGGCTTGTGAAGTGCGACAAATTGACTTCGAATAGTTGTACTTGTTTTGTGGTTATATCTGTAATGTGAGGCATAGTGATACTGTAAATTTGATAATGTAAGAAACGGTGTGTATTTAAATTGCTGAATAGCCAAATTGCTTTACTGCTTTGTAAAAAATAAAACAGGAAACATTTTCCCAACAAGTTTGATGGTACAGGATATAGTGCCCCTCCAGGGAGGGTCCTTGATGCTGGTGAGGGAGGCTTTTGATCTAAAGAATTAGACCAATGCGCCAATGTCTTCCATTCTCCCAGGCACTGTGTGACCCTTACGGGTTTAGTACTTCCCCCTTTTACCACTATTTCACTTTCCTACCACGGAATACTCCTTGTGTGCTTGCTTGCTTCTTGTTATGACAGAGCTCGTCGTTCAATTGTTTATATTTAAGATATGTATAAGTATCGTTTCAAATTCTCCCGATATTGCCCTCTAATAAGTGCAGTTTGAAACACCCCCCACGAGGAAAATTAGTCTACATTACTCCTTAACAATTTATTAGCAAAAATGCTATTTAACTATTGCGCCATCATAGACTGTTGATTCAGCTCGATTAAGTTGCAGATTTTTTTTGATAGCTCGAACGCAACATAAACTGATTATAGGTTGGTTCTTAACCTGCCCGAGTTAGGTTAACAGATGAAAGTTGTTATCCTGACTTTGTTTCAAAGCATAGGTCTATGTAAAGTATCCTACCACGGTATCAGTCCCTACCCCTCAACAGTCGGCTAACACTTGGGTGTTCTTACTGCCAGGTAAACAGGGGCAACCGGCGGGCCCACCGACTGTGAGCCAGAGGAGCTTCTGAGCTACGAGCTACCGCTTCTGTGGTGGTCTAGCAGTCAACACTAACAATTAGTGGTTATATATTATTACAACAGTCGACGAGCCTGTAATAATGTCTCGGAGGGAAACATTCACTGCATTGCCATCGGTCCTTTCTGTATGTAATGTGTGTTATTATTTGAACAGAAACTGGAAGTAAATTTGCTAGCGCTTAGTAAACAGTGGTTCACCAGTAGACACACAAGGAGCCACGCAGCTCCGGCAACTTTCACGTGAAACTAATGTTTGCCGTTCGGGACGTGAATGTGATGTTTGTCTGTGATCATTACTGCTGCTACCTGTCTAGGGTTGGCCACAAGTACACACGCATTCAACTCGTTCTTTCTCGTCCTCTTCCTCATCCATTTACTCTCACTAAAGGCCCCCTCCCACACACGCACGCGCGCGCTCTGTTTCTTCTTGAAAAAATACCATCTAACCTTAACGGAATGATCGACGGAATTGAAACTAGCCACGCTACTTCACAAAGGGGTTACTGCGCAAAATTATCTACGCCGCTGCCATATTTCATCTAGGAAGCATGCGAAAATTCAAACTTTTTGATAGCACCCCGAGATCGTCGCCCCCCCCTACCCCTACTGCGCATGGTCTCAGACCTGGAATAAGACGCAATAGAAAACACAGGAAAGCAAAGTTTATACTGAAGGTAAGTAATCGTCTCTCAAGACTTACCTGTACTCTTACATGTACTTGAAGGAGAGACAAGCGACCATCATTTCTGCCAGAGTGCAAAAATTTAACCGGCTTCCGTTTTACACTGGTATGAGAGGAGGGTAGCACCTCCCTGGGTGGTGGTTGCCTGCCAACCTACTCTGCTTCAAGCACCATAACTCTGCCTTAGACGACAGATTTTAACTTTGTTAGTTTCTTTATCACTAATTTCTTCCTCGACATTGATGCTTATTTGTTTCGTTCACAGACAAGTTCTAGTCGCAGTCGAGACAAATTCTAGTCTCAGACAAAACAAATTCTGGCCGAAGTCAGTAGTTCGATGTTTTTTGAGTTCTATAAGTTGTAGTTCCTTCGACGAGGACTCCCTGAACCTAGCGAAGGACTCTTAATCCAGGGAATGTAAGCTACCCTCCCCTGCCTCAACTCAAACCTGATTACACCCCAACTTCATTCCCCAAGCCTGTTCCCTTTGGTTTTAGCGCGCTATCGATGAGAGAAACAAGGACGAACGGGTGGATTCATTTTTTTTGGACATTGAAATCTCCTGTGCCGGTACGGTGTGATTTTTTTCCTTATTCTACACAACAGCGAAATAAAACATTGAAAAATACTAATGTGTAAACATTGAGATATGGTTATATTTTCTTTAAAGTTTGAGGCATGTATGAACATTGAAACATATATGTTCTGTTTAAAAGATATGCTCTTGGGATGTATGGACATTGAGAAATGCGTGTGCTGTATAATGTTTGAGATATGCTTATGTTCTGGATACAGTAAACTTTGAAAAATGCTCGTGAGATGTTTAACAATTACGACATACCGAACATACCTATGACCTCTACAGAACATTAAGACATGTGTTGTATAAATATAAGAGACATGCCCAGGCGATGTTTACCTCATAATCGGATTTCTTGTGTGATTTCTAAATGTTTTATTTGTGTGAGGGGAAGGGTGGAGCGGGCCAGTGGATCATCAGTATTCAGATGTCGTCTGCAATTCACTACAAACCTGGCTCCACAGTAATCATCTTTCCCCGCAAGACACACCTCTACCGCGTCTCTCTTCTGGTATAAATACACCGGAGGTGTATCTCGGTGTGTTTGTGTGTATATATATATATATATTTATTATATATATTTATATATATATAAAATATATTATATATATATATATATATTTTTTATAATATATATTATGGGTTTTAGGTTAGGTGTGGTAGACAGCAACCGCCCAGGGAGGTACTACCGTCCTGCCAGGTGAGTGTTAAAAACTAAGCCTGAAATTTGTTTTTACACGATGGTAGGATTGCTGGTGTCTTCTTTTTCTGTCTCATAACATGCAAGATTTCAGGTACGTCTTGCTACTTCTGCTTAACTTAGGTCACACTACACATACATGTACAAGCATATATATACACACACCCTTTGGGTTTTCTTCTATTTTCTTTCTAGTTTTGTTCTTGTTTATTTCCTCTTACCTCCATGGGGAAGTGGAACAGAAATTCTTCCCCCGTAACCATGGTGTTGTAAAAGGCTACTAAAATGCCGGGAGCAAAGGGGGTAGTAAAACCCCCTTTGTATATATTACTAAATGTAAAAGGAAAAACATTCGTTTTCCTTTTGGCCACCCTGCCTCTGTGGGATACAGCCAGTGTGTTGAAAGAAAGATAAAAATTTTTTTTTTTTTCTAAAGACGGTACGGGGTGATTTACATTTGTGACCCACATATACTGTGGTTTTCGCCTACCCTCGAAAGTAGCCTCCCTCCCAACTGTTTATTTTTTTTTCTAAGTTACTTACCATAACGAAATACTTAAACGGGATATATGTATGGCAATAAACCCTTTCAATAAGTGGATGAAAAAAGTATTCTTGCCCTAGTAGTAAGCTTTTAAAATGGGAATAAAAATAAGCACCCCGACAAAATTAAGAAAGCAATTTGCAGAACAGGCTTGATGAAGAACTTAATCAAGATATACACACATCGAAATATTCTTCCATTAAATACTCGTTCTACGGCCTGAGTCTTTTCTTCATGTTTTTGAGGGTCAGTGGTGTCGGCTGCATCACCAGGCAACGGTAGTGACTTGCATGGGTCTTGTCTATAATAACACCTTGAAGGCTAAGGCAAGAAGGGACATCGCTGCCTCCCACTACCACCAACACACACTAATAAGATCTGGTTACAAGCAAGGTGGGTGTGTGTCAATAAGACTGAGTGGGGAGTGACGGGGGGGGGAGTGTATTGAGGAGACTACGGTAAATTGTTGTGTTGTTGCAAGAGCCAGGGTGAACTGTGGCGACCAACCGACGCCTGGCCCCACCGTCCTCTTGAAGACTCTTGCTTGCTCTGCTTGGCTATATCCTTTCCCCACCCCACTAGAGCGTTTCCCTCACAGCCGCACATTGCGAGTCTACCTGATCTACTTGTACCTCTCCTTCCTATGTCCGGCAGCTCTAACTGGTCACCCGTCATTTCACTTGCCCTCAGTCTCGCCCCCCCCCCCGCAGCTTTCCCCCATCTCTGCCACAATTCACCCTAACCTTGCCATGGAATGCTTCGTTGCTCACTGGTGAGACCATTCGGCTCACGGGTTCGATTCTTTGGCAGAAACATATGGCTGCATCCAGGAAAAAAAAGTGTTAGAAAACTCCAGTCCTGGAAGGCAATATCCTATGTGAAAATAGTGTAGCTTGACAGAGCAAGCTGACTTCTTGAAATATATTGATGCTGCCGCTGGCAGCAACAACGGTCAAGTCAATCAGGTAGTCAACAGAAAAATCAGGCTTCAGGCCGGGCTGCAAAGGGTAAGAATACTCGAAACACCTTCATAATACTTCCATGGGTTGTCTTGAAGTTTTGTGAAAAGCTCTTGACCCGAGGAATTGAAGTTATCTTCCCATTCTCCGGATCAAACTTGATTTTCTCCCATTCCCCAGACCTTTATGGTTTTAGGGGTTTAGCGCTTTCCTTTGAATGCATCAATAGCAATAATTGCATTTTTCTAAAACAATGAGGAATTATCTGGCCAGCTGTGGAGGAACACAAGCGCACGCCACCACTGCCTGGGTTGACTGTGGCTCACTATTATATTATGTACTGACTTCAAAAAGAGGACACAGGTAGTTTAGATGGCCTACTCTGCCACACCCTCCTGAGAGCGGCTCACCCAGTATATGACAGTAAAGATACACAATAAACATACCCAAATGTTGTGTGTTTTATCATAAAGCAGGATTTATTTCCCGAGCCGCACCCTAGCTGGGTACGCCCACATGAGTGAGGATGGTTGGGTGTGAGTGGCACTCGCCGAGCATGAGCCAGTAGGCTTACTGTACTTCATCTTTTTCTTTGTTATGTTCTAATGTTTGTATGTTGTTACAGCTGGTGAGGCGCGGGGAGGAGGAGGAGAGTGAGTTGGAGAGGATCCAGGAGCTCTTCCCTCATGACGACCTACGTCTGCACGAGCTCTCCCCAGTCACCCAGGTACGTGAAACTTGATGATAAATTAGACACATGTGCAACACTTCGGTATCTTTCATGAGGAAACGTTTCGCCGCACAGTGGCTTCATCAGTCCATACAAAGGAGAATCGTGAAGAACAGGAGGAAGAACATGCTCCCCCTGTTCTTCACGATTCGCCTTTGTATGGAGTGATGAAGACACTGTGTGGCGAAACGTTTCCTCATTAAAGATACCCAAGTGTTGCACATGTGGCTAATTTATCAACTTGTCGGTTCTCTGAACCATTCTTCTACTTGAAACTTGCTGAAATTTTCTGCTGTGTTAAATTCGTGCTATTCAATGGTATAGTCATTCAACCTAGTAGAATGACTATACACTTGCTATGGTCACTGGCGTCTGGGGATCACTTCCCAAGTGAATATATCAGTAAAACTATACAAAATACCGGTATGATCAAAGTGATCGTCACACCTCAAACCTACTGACTTACCCATCCATCCTTCCTGCGTGTGGAGCTTCCTTGTGTACCCCTTCAAGGAGGGGCAAGGGTGCATTAAGGCTGGTCCAGAGCTCTTGATCCAAGGAATTTGAGATATCCCCCCCCCTCACTTTACTCGGATCGAACCTGATAACCTCACATTCCCCAGAGGCTGTATGCCCTTGCGAAGTTATCGGTTCCCCTTGAATGTAAAATAATGTAAGTAAAGGTAACATTTTTATGTCAAGATTGAGGGAAACCTGTTAGCCAGACTTGAGTCCTGGAGGTGGGATGTATAGTGCCTGCACACTGAAGGAGGGGTGGGGATGTAGTTCAGAGGGCAGTCTGAACTGTGATGTCAGCACGCTATTGGCAAGACAGCGATTGAATGAATGACGGTGAGCGTATCTCCTCTTTTTTGGGAGGTGGGAGGAGTGAACTCTACCTCGGTGGGATACACAGCTGGTGTGTTAAAAAAATAGCAATACATATAATTTTCTCAAGGACATTCCTATCACTAGTCTCCTGCGCCATTTATATAAACGGTAGGACTTAAATATTTTGTTTGTTGTTTATGCGATTATTTTCTATTGAGTTTTGTGATTTTTAGTGTTTTATAGTTCATATATATATATATATATGTCGTGCCGAATATGTAAAACTGGTCAATTAGCAAGAACTCATTTAAAATTAAGTCCTTTCTAAAAATTTCTCTTATACATTTAAAGATATATTTTTTTCATTAATGTTAATGTAAAAAAATTAATTTTGCACCAAAAGAATCTTAGAAAACTTACCTAACCTTATTATAACAAGAGCAATTTATTTTAGCCTAACCAACTAAATATATTTTAAATTTGTTTACAATAATTAATTTAAACAAACAGTGAAATATATTTTTTTCGTTAGGTTCAGATGATTTTGGCGAAATTATTTCATACACAAATTTTCACTTTCCTATATGGCAAGATGACGTTGTTATTTAAGCCAAGATCGCAAGTTCTGCCTATTCGGCACGACACACACACACACACACAAACACACATATATATATATATATATATATATATATATATATATATATATATATATATATATATATAAACTATATTCAACAAGTCGGCCGTCTCCCACCGAGGCAGGGTGACCCAAAAAAAGAAAGAAAATCCCCAAAAAGAAAATACTTTCATCATTCAACACTTTCACCACTCTCACACATAATCACTCTTTTTGCAGAGGTGCTCAGAATACAACAGTTTAGAAGCATATACATATAAAGATACACAACATATCCCTCCAAACTGCCAATATCCCAAACCCCTCCTTTAAAGTGCAGGCATTGTACTTCCCATTTCCAGGACTCAAGTCCGACTATATAAAAATAACCGGTTTCCCTGAATCCCTTCACTAAATATTACCCTGCTCACACTCCAACAGATCGTCAG
This sequence comes from Cherax quadricarinatus, assembly GCF_026875155.1. Lineage (NCBI taxonomy): Eukaryota > Metazoa > Arthropoda > Malacostraca > Decapoda > Parastacidae > Cherax > Cherax quadricarinatus. Next base: position 32,422,845 of record NC_069419.1, read on the forward strand.
GTCCCAAGTACCATTCGTCTCCATTCACTCCTATCTAACACGCTCACGCACGCTTGCTGGAAGTCCAAGCCCCTCGCCCTCAAAACCTCCTTTACCCCCTCTCTCCAACCCTTTCGAGAACGACCCCTACCCCGCCTTCCTTCCCCTATAGATTTATATGCTTTCCATGTCATTCTACTTTGATCCATTCTCTCTAAATGACCAAACCACCTCAACAACCCCTCTTCTGCCCTCTGACTAATACTTTTATTAACTCCACACCTTTTCCTAATTTCCACACTCCGAATTTTCTGCATAATATTTACACCACACATTGCCCTTAAACAGGACATCTCCACTATATATATATATATATATATATATATATAATGTCGTGCCGAATATGTAAAACTGGTTAATTAGCAAGAACTCATTTAAAATTAAGTCCTTTCTAGAAATTTTCTCTTATACGTTTAAAGATATATTTTTTTCATTAATGTTAATGTAAAAAAATTTAATTTTTGCAACCAAAAAATCTTAGAAAACTTACTAACCTTATTATAAACAAGAACAATTTATTTTAGCCTAACCAAAATAAGTTTAGATTTGTTTTACAGTAATTTAATACTAACCAAACAAGTGAAATATATTTTTTTTCGTTAGGTTCAGAATGATTTTGGCGAAATTATTGCATACACAAATTTTCACTTGTCCTATATGGCAAGATGAGCGTTGCTGTTTAAGCCAAGATCGCAAGTTCTGCCTATTCGGCACGACATATATATATATATATATATATATATAATATATATATATATATATATATATATATATATATATATAATATATATATAATATATATATATATATATATATAATATATATATATATATATATATATATAATATTATATATATGGTGATGAAAAATGATGGTGGCAGATGGTAATGATGGTAATAGGTTGTCTTGAGACAGCATTACCCTCTACAGTATTATCCACAGTGGCTGATAGTCACAATTATACTGTATATCCAGTAACATCTGGATACTTTCACGAGTTACGTAAACTCATGTTAATGTTTCAAGATTTTTTTTGTTATATAAATCTGGCGGAGGATTTGGCATCTTTCTGATGAGTCAACCGGAAACTGGAGCTGATTACAGGAGAGCTGTCATCTTCTATTCTGCCCAGAGTGGGAAGTTGTTCTTATTAACTAGGAATGACAATGTTTTGTTGAGGTGGGCGTACCTGGGTCGACCAGCGTGGCGAACCTCACTGTTTTGTCAAGGATAAGAGGCGCGGGTGACACGCATGGACCCTGAGGGCGGTGTCTCACTGGGTGTCAGGGCCGGCCCTCGCCTCCCTCAAACACACGCACACATTCTGTTGTAGCAATGTCTCGTTCCTGGCTGTCTCCACCCACTCTCCACTCCCTCGAATCCTTTGCTGATGTGATGATGGGGAAGGGGGGGGGGAGATTGTCTCGTCTAGAAAAAATAATTGTAGTTATGTTGGCAGAATTACCGACAATATGTTACGTAAAAGGGTACACTTGCAACTAATGAGACATCTTACTGCGGCAGTGTTTCTCTTTCTAGGAGCTTTGGCTATACAATGCCACTAGAGAGCGAAACATTGCAGTAAAGTCTCATTAGTTCAACATGTGTCCTTTTACTTCACATGAAAAATAACTGTAGTGATAGCTCCGGTAATCACCTTCCCTTGACCCGCATTCTGCTTAGTTGATGCCCTGATCAACAAAGCTGTTGATACGATACTTAAAATTAGCAGCTCGATGTAGGTACCAAACCTCAGCTGATCAGGAATTTATTTCGAGGAACGTGTTAAGTTTCTCATTGAAGACAGTTATGGATCTGTCTGTAATTTCCCTTATACTTGAGAGGAGTGTGTTGAAAATCCTTGGTTGTGGGGAACCACACGTCTCTGGGGAAAAGACTGGCTCACCAAGGGTGATGCTCGCCACATAGGAAATTCCTTCTCTTACTAAACCTTGCAACATAATTCAAGGGAGATTGTCCTAAATCTAACTTGAGGCATCGGCTTCCGTGAGGATGTGCTGCATTGAAAGTTAGACAGTCATGCAAAGAGGTATTACCCTCCTGAAATAAGTGTGAAATGGAAAGCTGTTAAATATTTGCCTACCTGGCACGACTGCTGATATTTTCTTTATTTCATAAACATGTGAGGCGAGAAGTAAATCTCACAAAATTCTGATTGCATTCATTATACACTTATCTTCACTTTTCTCTATTTATTAATAGTTCCTATCTTTATAACATTTCCTTAATGTAGCAACCTTGTCTTAGAGCAGATATAACAGATATTAACAAAGGGAAGTCACTGATGAAGTGAGGTAAGAACAATAAAGAATCTTTTATCAGGTTCTGATGTAGAGGATAGCGGAGCACTGCCCTCAGCTTCCTTATCCATTATTTAGGTTTCAGCTGTTGTTGAATTGTAGATGACAGACCCAAAAGTCGTAATTGCTAACTTTTTTTTTAGACATCGTTTTGACTGCTTTTGCGTTTTTTGTCTTCAACTCAGGTATTTTGCACTACCTACTGTCGTAGGATTACGCATCGTGTATTTAATGTGTGCTAAGGATTTTGCTAGGCTGAAGACTTCCTGATTGTGAACACTAGTATCTGTTGTGCCGATAATCGCTGATTTCAGATACTGTCGTCGAGATCTGCCATCTTCCGTTAAAATAAGTTTGGCATCTTTCCACTGCATAAGTTGTGCTTGTTTGTCCCGATGACTGATGCATGAATTGTTTGTAACGAAAAATGTAGTACGGAAAAGATGTTGCTAATGCTGATACAAATCATCCAATACTGCAGACATAGGACCCAGACGATTGTATCCACTTCAGGAAACAGAGACTAGACAAAAGCCTTATCTTTCCAACAAGCCACACGGCAGATCTACTCGCCAAGATGCTGAAAAGAAATTGTACTAACATAGTCGTAACGTCAAAAACCATTCATGACATCACCAGAACTGGATACGCAAGCAGTTAGCTGCAGTACCTGTGCGTAGGCTACGATAACTATTTCATTGGAGAAACGTCACGAAGCTTAGACACCAAAATCCTGGAATGCTTCTAGGACTCGCAGTGCGTGCGTCATTGATCGTGACAAGAATGCGTAACTTATGGCGTGCAAAGATGCTAGATTTATTATTCAAGAAGAGGACAGACCCTCGATGTCTAGCAACAGCGATCATCGGCACTAAAAACACTATTAACCAGAACGGATTGCAGTTCTTCTTGAGCGAAACGTAGGCCCGCATATTGTCTTTGTGCCCATACTTGTTGGCATCGCACCTCTGCATCCAGGGTGTACTGTTTGTAGCACGGTAAACCCTGTGTCTTAGTATTTTTATACTGCACTTGTAGAAGTCTTTTCTCTATTATTTAAGAGTGTGACCGCGTTCTTGAACCCCGTTTACCCAGTCTTTGCCCAACCGAGAGGACCTCTTAGCAGCTCAGTGTGTTTTCTCAGCAGCTGGAAAACACTTTCCCTGTGGTGACGTCAGTGACACAGTGTGTGAGGGAGAGTAGCACAGGTGATCACGAACACCTGTAGCCTCCGGAAGGTGGCCGTGTCCGGCGTGTGATGGTGGACTGCAGTAAAGCAACGTGAAAGCTCGCGGACATGCAAGCAAACCAGATGAAGCCGCCCACCTTGCCTAACTTTCCCTTTGCACTACGCCCACACCCCCGCCCACGCCCCTTGCGCAGGTATTTCCGTGGTTTGGGTGACGGGAATGTGGCACTTTACTAGGTGATAGCATGTTGAAGGAGCGCTAGGGAAGAGTTGCACAAGACGTCACATACCAGTCATGATTGATGCCCTTGTATGATACGTCGCTGTCTCCGCCCTGGGTGCGTCTCGCTGCCCTAGGTGCGTCTCGTTGCCCTGGGTGCGTCTCGCTGCCCTCGCGTCACCCATAGTACGGATCCAAATGACATACTGCCGATGATAGTGAATGAAAGTCACTTTGCAGAACAAAATCTTATTGAGATATCGCTTCGTTCATTGTAGTGCTTTATCAAGTCAGTAAGAGCTTGTTAACACTGCAGCTAACCAGATAGGGAAGCTTCTCATTGTCTTACACTTTATGAAGGAAATAATAGTTCTTGGTTTAGCCCAGCACACAAAGAAATGGTGAAGACACGGGCCGCTCACCCCTGAAGACTCGACATATGAGTCCAGATTTACACCTACCATACCGAGAGGTGAGAAATTAGACGCGTGTGCAACAAGGTGAGGAATTAGACACACATGCAGGTGTTGCATTTGTGTCTAATTCCTCACCTTGTTGGTCGGTATTGTATTACCATTATTGTAATCATTCCGAGATGTATTTATCTCTCAGTGTATAAACGCTGAGAATTTATTTTAAGCCTTATTTCGGGGAATTAAGTGTCCTTTACTGGTGGTGAGTATACTGCACCGACCTTGACTGGTGGTGAGTATACTGCACCGACCTTGACTGGTGGTGAGTATACTGCACCGACCTTGACTGGTGAGTATACTGCACCGACCTTGACTGGTGAGTATACTGCACCGACCTTGACTGGTGGTGAGTATACTGCACCGACCTTGACTGGTGGTAAGTATACTGCACCGACCTTGACTGGTGGTAAGTATACTGCACCGACCTTGACTGGTGATAAGTATACTGCACCGACCTTGACTGGTGATAAGTATACTGCACCGACCTTGACTGGTGGTAAGTATACTGCACCGACCTTGACTGGTGGTGAGTATACTGCACCGACCTTGACTGGTGGTGAGTATACTGCACCGACCTTGACTGGTGGTGAGTATACTGCACCGACCTTGACTGGTGGTGAGTATACTGCACCGACCTTGACTGGTGGTGAGTATACTGCACCGACCTGACTGGTGGTGAGTATACTGCACCGACCTTGGCTGGTGGTGAGTATACTGCACCGACCTTGACTGGTGGTGAGTATACTGCACCGACCTTGACTGGTGGTGAGTATACTGCACCGACCTTGGCTGGTGGTGAGTATACTGCACCGACCTTGGCTGGTGGTGAGTATACTGCACCGACCTTGACTGGTGGTGAGTATTACTGCACCGACCTTGACTGGTGGTGAGTATACTGCACCGACCTTGACTGGTGGTGAGTATACTGCACCGACCTTGACTGGTGGTAAGTATACTGCACCGACCTTGACTGGTGGTGTACTGCACTGACCCTTTTGTGGTCCATAGGTTTTAATCCCAATGCACTTTCAGTAATGAAAGGGTTTGGAGAGTTTCTTTTACAGAATGCTCTTGTGTAGAATATCTCAACGGATACCTCCCTCACCTTGATTGTTATCCGTTGGATGTTTTCAAAACCTGACTCACGAAATCGTAATGACACGATTGAAAACAAACCATACCACGGGCGGGGATAGAACCCGCGATCAGAGTCTCAAAACTCCAGACCGTCGCGTTAGCCACCTCAGAGACCGCGGTCACAAATACACAAAAGTTAAAAGCACTGTGGGGAAAGGGTGTAGGGAAGGACACGCTACCAGGGCGCTATTATAACGATGTCAGGAGCACATTCTCACTATGGTCCGGAAGACACCCGATAAGCGCCTTCAAGAACGCCCTTGAAAAATGTGGTGATTAATTGAGTTTGAACACCAGATATTGTAAAGGTAGCACATTAACTTTGATTAACAAAATAATGAGTGTGTGACTCAATTGCAGCAGCAATGTGTCAGCTGAAGTTCTCCTGCTTCAGGATCATTATCCGTCATTACCTGTCCTCCACAACAGGGTAACAAAGGCCCACAGCTCCCCTGCATGCTTAGTTGAGCTCTATATACGACGTGACCGCAGCTGTTGCATGAGACTAGTGTTGGCAGATAGCCTGGTTGGTACTGGTGTTGGTAGGTGATGTGGAGGGTGCCTTCAGATGGTGTGGAAAGAGCTGAGGTTAGCTGCTGGTTTGGATGGTACTATTGTTGGCAGCTGGTTTGGATGGTACTTGTGTTGGCAGATGTGGATTATGAGTGTTGACAGATGGTGCGGGTATTGACAGATGGTGTGTATGATGCTGGTGCGAGTGCTGGGGTGGATAATGGAAGACGGACATGCGGTGTGTGTGGGGGGGGGGTGTATCTACCTTGCATTAGAACGGAGAATCCAAGACTGCAGGGAGCTAAAGCCCTTACTGGCGGACAATTTTTGGCTTTCCTCTGCTGTACAGGGCTTGGCTGCTCCTTAAGCAAGTCCCTCAGCCTCACTTACCTGTGCCACTGGCACCTGTATTGACAGACATACTTTCCAGTAATAGGAAACCATTCGCACCTACATCTTCACGTATACACAACTTCCCAATTCTTAGTTTCATCTTCATAACTCCACCAACCCATCGTTTTCACTCATTTGCACTCTTATTGGCAGTAAGACTGTCTCGTTCACACCAGCAAGACTCTCAAATCCTTGCTAACACCCGTATAATTAGCCCGCACCCTTGTTTACAACCTAAAATTGTCTCGCATTCTCGTTGACACCCACACAACTATCCAACACCAAAATTTACACACACAGCTATCCCACACCCTTGTTTGTACCTACAAGACTATCTCGCATCAACGTTTACTCCCACAATACTTATCAAACACCTCCATCCTCTTTTGTACCCAGCAGCAGCCTGTTTTTCCACACTACCGTGGTATGCAAACTCAGCAAGAAGTGTCCACACCAGCGCCAGGCAGGTAGCCGTATCAGTCTCCAGGATGGTTTGTTATCAACCAAACGAGTTAAATTCTTGGTCTTATCTCTTGGCGAAGTCGAGGCATTTTGCTGCAATGATGACCAACCAGCGTTAACACTGCAAAGGTGTTGTTATATACAATTTGTTCCGTCTACTTTATCTTGTTCTTGTTGGATCTTAATTTTCTGAATACGGCTTTGGATAAGTTAGAGTATGTTTTTTTTCTGGTGGGAAGGAGGGAGGCTCGTATACTTGCGTCAAGGCCATAGAAGTCACCGGCTGCGATGATGATGACGATACGACGTACTTGGGGATAATGCCCTTAAAAGAAGGGAGGAGAAAAAGGACCGTGAAGGACAGAGACAAACAGGGTAATGGGAGTGGCGATGACCTCCCAGAAGGATCCTAGGACAAGCAGAGGTGGCAGCGGCGTAGAATGCAACGTCCTCTGGCAAGGATCCTTACAAGGACGAACAGAACAACAGGCCGTGACAAGAATGCTATGCTCTCTGGCTCTAGGATTGCTTGCACTGACCATCGCTGCGTTCCTGCTGTGGTAATGACACTCCTGTGGCCGGCTTTTATCGTGGAGACTCTCAGAACGGCGATATGCGATCTGGTAATGAGGGAATTCCGCATCTGTCATGCAGGGATGGTTTCTCCTCCGGGGTGTTGGCGTTGTTAAGTCTTGAGTTGGTTCTGCTGGTGGCAGTGGAGGCTGAACAATGTACCCTGGGAATCCTCGTGCATCGTTCAGTTTTTTGTGCCTGACTTACGTAGAGAAGGGCGGGTTGGTTAATGGCGTTTAAAGCCTGTCGACTACACTAGGTCATTAAGGCTGCAAATAACCTTTTCACCACCAGACAAGAATGTTTTAGTACCTAAAATATCGATAAAGGTAAACTCAGTATTTATACACTGAGAGAAATATACTTCTGAGTGTAGCCTGTGAAGAACAGGTAGAACGAGAGAGAGGGGAAAGCGCTAAACCCAGTATGGTTTATACAGCTCTTGTGGAATGTCGGATAATGAGGTTTGATCTTAGGAGAGGGATCAAGAGCCCTTCACCAGCCTTAACACGCCTCCCCCACATGAGCAGCGGAGATAGTGGGGAATAGATGAGAGATTGATAGGTGAAACAGTTGAAAGTTGAATGTTTGTGTAGTTGAAAGTTGAATGGTTGTGTACTTATAAAAGGTATGTTGAAACTGTCATAATTGACACACTATATCCTCTGCCCTTATTCCCTTCTACCTCTTCTCTCCCATTCCCCTCCCCTCCCCTCCCCCTCCTATACCCCGTCTCTTCCTCCCTCTTACACAATTTGTCTCCCTACCCTCCCTCTCCCTCACTGTCATTCATTAAATCCTGTCATACCCCGTCTCCTTGCTCTCCTGCTCGCTGACCCTCCCTCCTCCTCCTCCTCTTCTTCCTCACTCCTCTTCTTCCTCCTCCTCCTCTTCTTCCTCCTCCTCCTCCTCTTCCTCCTCCTCCTCCTCTTCTTCCTCCTCCTCCTCTTCTTCCTCCTCCTCCTCTTACCCTCGTGTCTTCAATCTGTGAGTGTCACAGTTGAGTCCAACGTCATCCTCTTAACTTTTACGTCCTCTTCTTACTCTCTCCTCTTACTCCTCTTCTCTCTGTCCTTTCTCCTTTCTCTCTACTCTCCTCTCACTCTCTCCTCTCTCTCTCTCTCTCTCTCTCTCTCTCTCTCTCTCTCTCTCTCCAGGATTTTGAAGGGAAAGAGGGAGGAGAGGACAAGTAAGGAAATGGAAGGGAAGAGAGGAGGTAATGAAGAGAGGAGGGAGTGAGGGAGGAGAGGAGAGGAGGTGGAAGGGAGGATAAGCGTGGAGATGGGAGAGATGGACAGGACAAGCAGGGTGGTGTAAGCTAGTCACCAGCACAAACATACCAAGGTGGTGTGTCCATGTTGGGACACCGTCTTCTCTCCATCTGTGTTAGGCGAGGAGACGAAGACGACGAGTGACGCGGGAGGGAGAGGGAAGTTGGTTAATGGTTAATGAGGCTTAAAACCTATCGACCACACTAGGGTCATTAAGGTTGCGCGTAACTTTTCACCTTCAGACAAGAATACGTTAATCCCTAATATAAGGATTAAAAATAAAATCTCGGTATATATACGCTGAGAGAAATACATCCCTCGATGTACCGGTGAAAAGACGAGGATAAGATTGACATCACAGTAGAAAAAGTAGTATGTAATGGAGGATGAGCTATGGGCAGTGTAGCAGAGGACGAGCCATGGGCACTATATTTCACGTTCCTGACAGGAGGGTAGTACCTTCCTGGATGGATGCTGTCTACCACTTCCACCTTCGTAACACAGTCATCGAGGAGGAGGAGGAGGGAAAGGCACATCAGCATCTGGGGAGCAAGAACTTCTTATGGACACTGGTTGTTTCCGTAAAGAAGTGCCAGTAATAGTGGTGAGTTGTGTTGAAAGTCAAGAGTTTCCCAGAATGTAACTACAAGTGTTCCTTTTACCATGAGCCAGGAACTACTGGGTAACAAACAAGGGACTTGTGTGGCGGCGAGCCAGGAGCTAGACACGAGGGAATGATGAGTCAGGGACTAGAGATGGTGAGCCATGGCATGGCGATGGTGAATCCCTGGGACTAAAGGATAATCAAGCAGACGACGCTGAAGTATGCACCGTAAACATGACGGTGGAAATACCTGCGCTACTGTGTTTCCCTGCTGTTGCCTCCACCTCAAAATGTAATGGTGATCACTGTAGAAAGCTGACTAGTCTACTCTTTCTTCCGGTGACCACTCACCCCCCACTCTTTCCACCCCCTTCCTCACTGGTATGTGCCCCCTTCCCCCTCTCCCTACCTGTTCCCTCCTCTCTTCCTCCCCCTACCCCTTCGTCACTCCTACATAAGTCTACTGGAATACGTACACTCTCCACTATTACCAGTTCACTCTAGTTAAATACAGTTGACGTCCACATCTGGTAACGCTATGTTATCATTTGCTGCAGTTGCTGATACTACTACTGATAATAACAATGCAACTAAGTTTGTGCATTTTACAGCGAATTTACATCAGTCTTATGATTTGGAGACCAGAATGCCGCTGCAGAATCTCGGGATTTCAATATTTATAAGCAAAATTGCGCTGGTTCAACTTGACACTTGGCTGGGGTCAAATGGCATATTGCAGACAATAGTGAAGTCAAGACACGCCTTGCTTGCTGAACGAGCTTTTATTGAAACAACGTTTCTCTCAAACTAGAGGTTTATTAAATCATTAATTGATAAAGCTCTACGAAGATTGAAACACTTCCAGTAACTGCTTGTTTTTGCAACGTGAGCCTCCTCTTCCCTGGGACCTTAGTTATTTGTTATATGAAGTCAAACAATATTCATTACAGTCTTCCCTCATATTGTTTTGTTCAGAAGTTTTTCCTCTTAATCTTCAATGTTTTCCATGTTATCAAAACAAACGAAGCACTAAGTACGTTGGACTACGTACGGCCAGCAGTAACAGCCTCGTTGATCAGGCCCTGATCCACCAGGAGGCCTGGTTATGGACCGGGCCGCGGGGGGGATTGATCCCTGGAATGCCCTCCAGGTAGGTAGATGTTGTCACTTAAGCTCGGAGTTGTTAAAGACATGCAGGATTTGTTGCAATTAGATTACTTGCAGGTTGTCTATAGACGGTTCCGGGAGCCTGGTCCAAGACCTGGCCTCCAGTTGACGTCCTGATGAAATAGGCTGTGGGTACTTGGCTACACCCAGGCCAACGTAGGCGCTACAGCCCGGCTGCTCAGAAACTAGTGGGCCTTATCCAGTTTCCTCTTTAAGACATGTAGAGAGGTCTGTTGGTAACTTTCCTCTGGAAGGGAGGATGTTGAAAAGTCTTGGTCGCTTTTCACTTACTGAGTTACCACTTAGTATACTTATTATATCTCTGCTGTTCATTGGGAAAGGGAGCATATTTTGAACCGTCTGCCGACCCTCCTGCTCTCGTAAGGAGTGAATTCGACGTGCATATTTGCAATCATTCACTCAAATTTTCAGGTGTAAATTATGGTATTCGTTTCTCGTTATTACTTTAGGTGTTGGACTGAATTTATACAGGTAGTGAAAGTTCTCTAGTCGTTCGATTTCGCTTGCCTTAAAGTTTACTTTATTTTACATCAGTACTTAAGTCTAGAGAATAGAAGTGACAAAGAATATCATAGATAATGATACTTTGTATGGTTAGTGATTAATTAAATGTTTAAACACTCAAGGATGACACTAATGTTGACAATTTCATGTCGGCGAATTGGACTGGTATGTATTGTCTTTATTGTAGTATGTTTCCTCGAGGAATTTGTAAAAGACTTATTAATAATTCCAGGGATCATTGACCTCCGCAGCCCGGCCTCAGACCACACCTGTAAAATTGGAAAGAATTGCGCTGAATATCGTATTTTAAATTTGTTCACAACTTTACAGACTTTCGTTTCTCTGCTGACACACACATCTCTTAACTTCTCTCAGTTTGAAAAATCCCATTATCAGCCCTGTCAAGTAAACTAATGAATAGTACCTCCCTGCTCTAGGATGATGCATCTGAGGAAACTAAAGTAGCTAACGCTGACATCCTGTAAAAAAAAAAATCACCTCTATCCCCACCATTTATATATACAATTCACCAACTTTATTAATGATTTGTAATTTATTTTCATTTCAATATATGCTCAGCCAGTAATTTAATGTCAGTTACCCTGGAGAAGCATTCACTACCCACTTGTCTCAGTGTCACCCTTGACCTGGATCCTTCCCTTTGCTGTAGTAAAATTTATTGCCGGCTTATGCTTGACAAACAGCTTTTCATCCTACGCTTCCCATCATCACTGAGTCAGATAATTAAGTTTGCTGCCATTACTCCACATATGTTATCATCTATGTTAATTATATTCCTCATTCTTGCTCCAGGAAAGGACACACACACCCTCTTCCTATTTTTGATACAAAATGCTTTGTTCGTATATCTAAGCTGTGAGTCACCAGCAATTATCAAATCCTTGCTTCAGATGTATTTTTTTTTGTTGTCATACCTTGATCCTGTTTGGTTGTCTCCTTCCTACGATCGTCGTGTAGCCCTGAAGACTTTCCACGTCCGCTTCTTTATTTCTCTCTAAATTAATTTACTTTCTGTCCATAAATTATGCAGGATTAGCAAACCTCAGATTAGCATTTGAGAATCCTTTAGGATTTTGTACATTGCATATGCTAGGCCTGTCACCAAGTGTGTGGGGCCTTCTTAGTGCCCCCCCCTCTCTTCCCATCCTCCCCAGACCACTTGTTATTGTTCGTACCAACTCGTCTTGCTTGTTACTGTTGGTACCAACTTGCTTGTTTGTAAGATCATTAATTCTCCTATATATTTATTATTCTTTAGTCTTTTATCTTTTATCATTACTTTCGGGTTTTTACGCTTGAAATAATCGTGTAAGCTCACATGACCATCGTCAGTTTTCACAAAGTCAAGGTGGACCATTGTTGTGGATTAGATGCACGTCAGTGCCCAGCCTCTCAAGGTAATGAAGTCTTGCCAGTGACTAACCTTTGTCATGGCACCCGATGCTCCTTTATCACCCTCTCTCAACACCTGTAACCAACCTGTCCAGCTCATCTTGCGTTTTACAGTAATGAATCTATATTTAGACCTGCTCTCCTAGTTTGTCAAGAGATCGGACTTTCTGTGCCTCTACTGTAAATTTGCCTAGCAGCCCGGCCACCGACTGAAGAGTGCGTGGAGGTACCAACACTTATTAAGGGACTACGATATGTCCCACCTTTCCAGACATAAACTTCCCATTTATGTTTTCCATATTGTCAGTTAAATATACTTAAATATAGCTTAATTTACGTTATTCTGATCTAACTTAACCTAAAATAATAAGCAAAAAAAAAAATAGAAGCTTTGGGCAGAAATCAAACAATAGTGGGTGCGATCACTTCCGTATTATTTGGAGACACATTAATTAACCGCACCGTAGACTTGAGGACTACTGTACTCATCACCAGCTCCAAGGCTGAGAGACTGATTACCTCGTCTTTTATATATAGTTCTACAGTCTTCCCATAATGTCCTTGAATTTGTATTGGTAAAGCCATTGGATGGCGCAACGTCTACAAGTAAAGATACCCAGATGTTGCATATGTGTCTAATTCTTCATCCTATCGGTATTGTATACCATTGATGTTAGGTGGTGCTGGCTGCTGGCAGACATTACATCCGGAGAGCGCAATAAGTTTACCAGTTAATTCTTGCTAAACCTCTGGTCCCCTCCGGGCAGGCTATATTATGTTCGTGAATTGCTTCATCTTCCAAATTATAAATATAATGTTAACATTTCTCAAGAGACCACGCCTTGGTGACGTCACCAAAGTGCTGGTGAGGGAGATGACAGCTCTTGGTTCGTCAGGCTGCTAGCTCAGGCTGGCTTTATGCAGGGCCCGTCTCTCGTTGGAATGTCTGTAGCTGCTTGTTATGGTGAGAGAGAGACAACGGCGACGGTTGTAGTGGTGGTGGTGATGGGGAAGGTGGTGGTGATAGCAAGGTGACGATGGTGGTAATAATTATAATGTAGGACGTAAATGCGGTACTGGCTGTCTCCAGGGACTCTGTAGCTGGGGCTAATGGAATGTACTTTGGAATGACTTAAACGAGAAGTGGTAAAAACGTTATATTGTTGCATTTTTCGACAATTTGTGTGTGTGTGTGTGTGTGTTGGTGTGTGTGTGTGTGTGTGTGTGTGTGTGGTGTGTGTGTGTGTGTGTTGTATGCAGTGTGTTAATATTGTTTATGAGAATGATAGAGTAAGATTTTGACCTTTATTTTTCCTTGTGTTCCGTGTTTGGTCGCTTGATATTAATATTCATTACGGGTGACACTGCTATGTTATCTTTCTTCCAGCGAGAATGATGTGTTTGCTGATGTTACTATTATATCTTAAGAAAGAAAGAAAGACCTTTCTCTTTGTATAATTTTAATGTGTGTAATTATCTCTTTGAATGTGGCGAGGGGTGAGCTCAAACTCTTGGTCCCGTCTCTAACTTTCTACTGACTAATGTGAAATAGCTGTGTTATATTTACTTTTGAACCACTGTGTAGAGTCCGCTTCCACTGTCCAACTGTCTGGTTCATTACACTTCTTTACTACTCTTATGTTGAATTTTTGTTCTTGATATTCTTGCAGTCCATTCGGGTACGCAATTTCCAACCATGTCATTTTGTCGGTGTTTCATCGGTGGAAAAGATCCTGTGATTGTATATGTTGTTCCTCGGGGCACAATACTCTCACCAATTCTCTTTCTCATTCCCATTTCCTATATAAACAGAGATATAAACCGTAGCACCGTATAATCCTTGCAGACAATGCTGGAATTTGTTTGAGAGCGGCGTTCACCGAGGACACTGCAAATCTTCAAGCTGATATAAACTAAGTCTTCCAGTGAGCCACAGAAAATAATATAATGTTCGATGAAGACAAATTTCAGTTACTCCGCTATAAAAAAAATGAAATAAAAACTGAAATGAAGTATAAAGCAAACTTAAACTAAGTAGTGTGGAAGATTAGGGAGCTAGCTCTGAAGTGTTTTCCATGTAAAGATTTTGAGATATCTCCCTCGTTCGTCTTCTTTCCGGGGCGTGCATTCCTAGTGCTTCGAGTGTTCTCAGTAGTTTACTTGTTTACTGATTTTGTAAAACGACTGTAAGTGATGTCTGTATATTCTCTAGCTCTGACATCTGACCTGCCTCAAAAAAAAATGTGAGCACAAAACAGCATTTTAATAGATTGAGCGAGCACCAGTGTTTTGAAGAAAGCCATCATTAGTGTAACTTGGCTTATTTTGTATTTCTCATCGTTTACACACACTCATTGTCCTGATCGTATCTACATTTGCTTCATTGTACTTTCTAAAGGTTAAGTTATTTGACGTAAATATTCCTGCGTATCTTGCCTTCTCTCGCCGTTTTCGAAGATCCGACTGTTTTTTTTTTTTTTTTTTTTTTTTTTTTTTGTATCCTATACTCGTGTTTTAAATTCCTCACTCGTCCCGTATCGAAGCAACTGGAATGCTGTCTCCACTGAATATTACAATGTCAACAGTTGTCCAGCAAAGACTATACATGTATGAATGCAGTTATCTAGTGCGTCTGGCAGATGACATGAATCTAAAGCCAAGGGTGACAGCACCACGCCTTATGGCACTGAACTTTTTATTTTGCTCATTTTGTATTTGGTTTTGATTGCTTTGACTCTGTGATCTGTTATAAATTTGAATATCCGCCTCCCAACTTCCTATATTTATCGTTTCCACTCATTGACGTAGAGTTAGTGTTTCCCGGTTATTTAAGATACTTCCGTGTCAGTTTTGTCTCGGTTACCACCCCAGATTGTTTTAATATTATTTGCTAAGCATCCTCTTAAGTTAGTGTTTTTACTAAACATTCTCTCAAGTTAGTGTTTCTACTAAACATTCTCTCAAGTTAGTGTTTCTACTAAACATTCTCTCAAGTTAGTGTTTCTACTAAACATTCTCTCAAGTTAGTGTTTCTACTAAACATTCTCTCAAGTTAGTGTTTCTACTAAACATTCTCCCAGGTTAGTGTTTCTACTAAACATTCTGTCAGGTAAGTGTTTCTACTAAACAATCTCTCAAGTTAGTGTTTCTACTAAACATTCTCTCAAGTTAGTGTTTCTACTAAACATTCTCTCAAGTTAGTGTTTCTACTAAACATTGTCAGGTTAGTGTTTCTACTAAACATTCTGTCAGGTTAGTGTTTCTACTAAACATTCTGTCAGGTTAGTGTTTCTACTAAACATTCTCTCAAGTTAGTGTTTATACTGAAGAATGAGACACTTAGGCAACATATGGGAATCTTTATTGAGGAAACTTATCGCATATAGTCGAGATCATATGCTGTACTTTCTTCAAGATTGATGGCCTGAACACATCGATTCCAGGCCGAGGGACTGATTTCCCTAAATTCCATCTCATCTTAACCATTCTTTTTTGTATAGGACTGATGAAGCCACTGCGTGGCGAAACGTTTCCTCAGTAAAGATACCCAAGTATGGCACATGTGTCTGATTTCTCTAAGGTTAGTGTTTCTCTGGATAGCAACACATGACTTTAAATGTGTTTGTAAGTAATCTAAGAGTATTGTGTTCGTAAGTAAGTAGATACGTAATGTGCAATGTTTATCATCAGTTTAACATTTACGTCTAGAATTTAAAGATTAGTTAAGAAAATACTCCATTACACAACAGGGTACGACCGTCGGTTGAAAAGTGGTGACGAATAATAATAATAATAATAATAATAATAATAATACAATATTCATTAATATATTTTACGTACGTAAATACAGACATTAGCTCATCCGTCTTGTAATACAATTGTCTCATGGGGTAATATTCTGTTAATTGTGTAATTATTTTATTTCAAGAGTGACAGTCATGCCTACTGAGAGAGAGAGAAGTTAGGAGTATGTTGCCTAACACAGTTGTTTTTCTTTCGTGATGCGCTAAACCCATGTGAGGGATTCAGCTCGAGACGTGACAGAGGCTGGAACTTGTGTCTGCTAATCGTGGCTTGGTCTTGGACCAGCCAGGCTGTTGGTGATCGGTTTTCTGTTATTAAGCTGCAGAGTAATTACGTAACTAATTAATTATTAACTAATCTTGGTAATGTAATTATTAAGTAATCTTGGTAGGATCATGTGAGGGTCAGAGTGCAGAACATTTATTTTGTGTTAAATATCTACACTTAAACTTGCAAACGAAAACTCAATTATTGGTGATTATAAATTTATTTTGTATTTACTTTGTGGGTGTGAGTTGGCGGGTGTGACTTGGACCTGCCTAGTATCGGCCAGTAGGCCTGTTGCAGTGCTCCATCTTGAGCGGGTGTGGCTTGGACCTGCCTAGTATCGGCCAGTAGGCCTGTTGCAGTGCTCCTTCTCATGCTCTTCTATGTTCCCCCCTTACATGCTATCGCGTACGAAAGAGAAGCCTGTTAAATGTTTCGCACTCGGGAAGGATTACTGGCCTTTTCTTTCAGTCTCGTGAACATATAAAATGGAAGATAAATCCTAAAAATTGCTTCTCAAATTGTATTTCTAAATATTACCTTTCTTATTCCTGTGATATTTCAATTCGAATATAGGAGGGCTGTTTTAAGGCCGTAGCGGTGAGCACAAGGATAGAGGAGTACTGCAGTAGGCATGTCAACCTATGCTTGGTAGATACACTTGACGCCAACCCACAGCCTACCATAAACAGATGTATAGCAGCGCCTCCCAGCTCGGGCTGCCACCCTGCGTGATGGACTGTGACGGAAACAGCTTATGTTCCCACTGTGTAACTATCATGTGTGTGCTGCTACTAGCTGCATTGGCTACATTAGCAGTGTGCTGCTACTAACAGCACACTGCTAATGCATCCATTTTTCCTAAATAAAAAAAAAATATCAGAGCAATGGGCAAGGTGGTTGTGGCGGTGTAGTGGTAGCGGTAGCGTACTAGCGTAATGCTCATCGCTGGCTGCGGCGGCACTGGTGGTTGGCGGTGTCTGGCGCCGGAGCCGAGGAAAGTGAGAGAGGGCGGCACCACAGACCAAGAACCTGCTGCTACACCAGCAGTAGTGGCGAGGGAGGCGGCCGCCATGCCGCTTCTGCTCTTACCTGCCAGGCTAGCGCTGTCTCGCAGGGCAAGCGTCAGGAAGTTCCGCAAGCACTGTGTCCGACCCAGTGTGAGTAGTGTTTCAGGGCATCGTGTGTGTGTATGGTGACAACGATAGTGCAGTGCAGCGTGTGTGTAGTGAAGACATAAGTGTTGTAGATGAATGGTTCAGAGATCCGACATGTTGAATTAGACACATGTGCAACTCTTGGGTATCTTTATTGAGGAAACGTTTCGATTCTATTCAAGATTGATGGACTGACCACATCGACTCAAGGCTGAGGGACTGATTACCTCATTCTCCTCCTGTTCTTCAAGTTTCTCCTTTGTATGGACTGATGAAGCCACTGTGTGGCGAAACGTTTCCTCAATAAAGATACCCAAGAGTTGCACATGTGTCTAATTCAACAAGACATAAGTGTACACTGAGTGTTTGGTGAAGACATAGGTGTCACTGATGTGTTTAGTGTAGACAGAGGTGTATATTGGTGTGTTTAGTGAAGACAGGTGTATACTGATGTGTTTAGTGAAGACATAGGTGTATACTGGTGTGTTTAGTGAAGACATAGGTGTGCACTGATGTGTTTAGTGAAGACAGAGGTGTACACTGATGTGTTTAGTAAAGACATAGGTGTACACCGATGTGTTTAGCGAAGACAGACGTACACTGGTGTGTTTAGTGAAGGCAGAGGTATATACTGGTGTGTTTAGTGAAGACAGGTGTATACTGGTGTGTTTCGTGAAGACAGAGGTGTGTACTGGTGTGTTTAGTGAATTCAGAGGTGTGTACTGGTGTTTATAGGGAAGGTAATATATATTGGTGTTTATAGTGAAGGTGGTAGTGTGTACTGGTGTTTATAATGAAGCTAGTAGTGTGTAGTGGGGTTTATAGTGAAGGTAGTAGTGTGTACTGGTGTTTATAGTGAAGATAGTGTATGCTGTTAACATAAGAACATAAGAACGAAGGAACACGGCAGAAGGCCTACTGGCCCATGCGAGGCAGGTCCAAGTCTCCTACCGGCCAATGCACCCAACCTAGTCAGGTCAGGTCACATTGACTTAAGGGAGGAACACGGCAACCGACCTGGTAGCACAAGCTATCAGGTCCAACTCACACCCACCCACATCCACTCATGTATTTATCCAACCTATTTTTAAAGCTACACAACGTTCTGGCCTCTATAACTGTACTCGGGAGTTTGTTCCACTCATCCACAACTCTATTACCAAACCAGTACTTTCCTATATCCTTCCTGAATCTGAATTTTTCCAACTTAAAACCATTGCTGCGAGTCCTGTCTAGGCTAGATATTTTCAGCACACTATTTACATGTTAGGTAAGACACATATACCATTTTAATGTTCACACTATTTACATCCCCTTTATTTATTCCTGTCTTCCATTTATACACCTCAATCATATCCCCCCTAATTCTACGTCTTTCTAGAGAGTGCAGATTCAGGGCCCATAGTCTATCCTCATAGGGAAGGTTTCTGATACATGGGATCAACTTTGTCATCCTCCTTTGTACATTTTCCAGAGAATTTATATTCATTCTGTAATACGGTGACCAAAACTGTGCAGCATAATCTAAACCAAGGATGTATAGAGTTGAAGAACAACCTGAGGACTCCTATTATTTATGCTTCTTGATATGAAGCCAAGGATTCTATTAGCTTTATTGCGAACACTTATGCACTGTTGTATTGGTTTCAGATTACTGCTAACCAGAACTCCTAAATCTTTTTCGCAATCCGTAATATTAAGATCTACATTATTTAGTTTATATGTGGCATGGTTATTGTCCGTTCAACATTTAGAACTTTGCATTTGTCTATATTAAACTGCATCTGCCACTTCTCCGACCACTGCATCAGTCTATTCAAATCTTCCTGGAGTGCTCGAATGTCCTCGTCAGAATGAATTCGACGGCCTATTTTGGTGTCATCGGCAAACTTGCCGATGTCGCTCTTTATGCCTCATCTATGTCGTTTATGTAGATTGTGAACAGCAGGGGGCCCAACACTGCCCCCTGTGGAACACCGCTCGTGACGCTTCCCCACTCTGATTTCTCCCCATTTATGCAAACTCTCTGCTGCCTATTTGTCAACCATGCCTCTATCCAGGAAAAAATTTCTCCTCCTATTTCCATGTGCTTTAATTTTCCTCAAATAGTCTCTGATGTGGGACCCTGTCTAAAGCCTTACTGAAGTCCATATACACAATATCATATTCATTACCATGATCTACCTCCTCAAATACCTTAGTGAAAAAAGTTAATAAATTCGTAAGGCAGGAACGCCCCTTTGTAAAACCATGCTGAGATTCGTTGATTAATTCATGCTTTTCAAGGTGGCTACGAACTGCCTCGGCAATTATTGATTCCATAAATTTTCCCACTATGGAGGTTAGGCTTATTGGTCTATAGTTCGAAGCTAAGGACCCGTCACCTGTTTTGAAAATAGGTATCACATTTGCCATTTTCCACTTATCTGGCACCATGCAGTTTGTAGTGATATGTTGAAAAGATTAGCCAAAGGTGTGCTAAGCTCCTCTTTACATTCCTTTAGAACCCTTGCATACAGTTCATCAGGGCCTGGGATTTGTTAGGTTTTAATTTATCTATTTGCCTAAGGACCATGTCACTTGTGACCCTAATGTGCACAGTTTATTATCGTCCTGTTCTACATAATTTATCATTACTGGAATAATCGCTGGTATCCTCCTGTGTAAAAACTGAGAGGAAGTATGTGTTAAAAATTTACACATTTCCTTATCACTGTCAGTGAGCTGACCCGAGAACTTTGAGTGGGCCTATCTTGTCCCTGATCTTACTTCTGTATACCTGAAAGAATCCTTTTGGGTAGTCTTCGATTCTCTTGCAACTTAACCTCATAATCTCTTTTTGCTTTTCTAATTCCCTTTTTTATTTCTCTCTTTAACTGAATATATCGATTTCTTAATTGCCCCTCTCCTCTTTTGATTTGCATATATATGCCCTCTCTTTGACCATTCAGATATTTTAATCTATTGTTCATCCATTTAGGATCATTTTTGTTTGATCTGATTTCCCTATTTGGAACATAATTTGACTGAGCAGCTAGAACTATGCCCTGGAAAGCATCATATCGGCAACCATCACCACCTACCTGACCCTTAGTCAGGTCATTCCAGTTCAGCCCACCTAAGTAATTTTTCAGTCCTATGAAATTAGCCGAGCGAAAGTCAGGGACGGAGACTTGATTGCCATTATTAGGGGAATTCCATGATATATTAAAACTGAGTGATTTGTGATCACTTTCCCCAAGCTCATCATCCAAGGACACTCTTGTGTGGCTATTCAGGTTAACTGTTATCTTGCATCCTGCGACGTCGCTCAGGTTGTGATAATGTTTGATGCTTCAGAAATTGCAAATCAGTGAGACAAGACAGGCTGTGGGGGTTAGAGTTTTGTGTGTGGAACAAAAATCTGAAATTATGGGTATGTATCTTGCCCCAGTGTTGCGTCACAAGTGTAGCTTTCGCTAGTGTTCTTGCGTGTTGTAGTACGCAAGAACACAAGAACTGAATTGTTCCCCATCTGGATCTGTCCTCCTAAGTTTTTGATATTTTCGGAAAATGAGAAAAAAAAAAAAGTATAATTTTACTCGGAGGGAGATTTCTTGGCAGTGCTCTCGTCCTGTAGTGAAACACCGCTATAAAGAAGCACATCACATCCATCTAAATAATTGTCAGCCATTGATGGTATCATCTGTATCCTCGACTGTCGCTGTCTTTCTGCAAGATATACCCAAATCTCAACGTGCTTATATTGTTTCAAATTTTTGTGTTAATATATTGGAGGAGTGTTTATCCTCCTCTACATACTTTTTATTGTCTTCCATTGAGTACACCCTCAAGTGAAGGTCCTTGATGTGGTGAGGGCTCTTGATTTAGGAATTGGATCCGTGCACCATCCACGAATTAAGCTGAATGCCTTCCACATCCCTCCTCCCAGCGCTGTTAATTATCCTGGGGTTTAGCGCTTCCTCCTTACTAATTATAATAATAATCTTGAAGTTGCTACCAACCTGCTACACAAATACAAGTTATCCAAATAAAAAATCGTGGCTACCACTCTTCTGTTTCCATCTTTCTTACCATAAACGTGTTTCAACTAGTTCCCTAATTCACAGTTTTCCAGTGCTGTGTATGCTCATAATTTTTTTAACGTTTCTCTCGCTGAATTAATACTCAGGATTACAAGGTGTTTAATCTCTTTACTCATATTCCAACCCGTCCATCAGCTCTTATTGGCAACGTTGTTACCATGAGATTGGTATCCACCTATTTTTTCTTTCTTCCTATATATTAAGTAATACTGTAAGTGACATTTTTTACAGTTTAAATTGAGAAGCTATTGTCTGAGATGCGTGCGCGCGCGCATGTGTATACTCACCTAGTTGTACTAACCTAATTGTGGTTGCAGGGGTCGATTCACAGCTCCTGACCCCGCCTGTTTACTGGTCGCTACTAGGTCACTCTTCCTGCCTCCACTACATCACTTCCCAGACTGTTTCACTTCCTGACAACTCTGTGGCTGAAGAAATACTTCCCAACATCCCTGTGATTCACCTGAGTCTCCAACTTCCATTCGTGACCCCTTGTTGCCGTGTCCCATCTCTGGAACATCCCGTCTCTGTCCACCTTGTCGATTCTTCTCAGTATTTCATATGTCGTTATCATGTCCCCCCTATCTCTCCTGTCCCCCAGTGTCGTCAGGTCTTTTTCCCTTAACCTCTCCTCGTAGGACATGTCCCTTAGCTTCGGGACCAGTCTTGTTGGAAACCTTTTGTTACGACTTTGATGTCGTAACTTAAATAAAATGTTCCTGGCATTTTAAGGCTGCTCACACTGCTGTCTAGGGGTTATAAAATTACACTGAAATACACAACACACCTTGTGCCAGCATGTACTCATATATTAAACAATATTAATTATTATTAGGAAGGAAGGACAAAAACTCACCTATATAAAAATATATCTATATTAATAGTAACTTATATACAACTTACAATCTACTACAAAAAAAAAACACCAGACTCCAGCTCACATTAGCTCACTAGTACACTGCTACTAATTAGTTAAACAAAATAAATCACCAGGGAGGCACCATGACATACACACCCCTGTCTTCACTTCTGTCTGGTGGAGTAATTACCAGCAGGCAAAACACCATACAGTACTCTCGCATAAACAGGCCTCTGCATTCTAGGGCCTTACAAATAAACATGAGAGCACTTAAACACAAACACCTATAGTATACACTAAAAAAAACTCTCAAACTACCGCCCAGACATGATGACTTTACCCCCATCACCACCCGACTCGTACTGAACTAAACACACCTCTCATCTGCTCATGTCCTGGCCACAGCCTGAGGAATAAAATGCGTTCCCTTTCAGGGAATAATACACGTCTGCTTTCAGTATACTACACGGAAAATGACATTATATATGGAACGTTATTTTATATAAATATTTTTTTTACAGTACTCCGTAACACCTTTGCACTTTTTCTAATTTCCTTACGTGCTTGGCTAGGTGTGGGTTCCAAACTGGTGCTGCATACTCCAGTATAGGCCTGACGTACACGGTGTCCTGAACGATTTCTTACTAAGATGCCGGAATGCTATTCTCAGGTTTGTTAGGCGCCCGTATGCTGTAGAAGTTATTTGGTTGATGTGCGCCTCAGGAGATGTACCCGGTGTTATACTCACCCCAAGATCCTTTTCCTTGAGTGAGGTGTAGTCTCTGGTCCCCTAGACTGTACTCCGTCTGCGGAGTGTGTCTGTCTGTGTGCGTATTAACGAGCACAGATAATTATTTCGCATGAAAGCTGTGTTAGAAGGTTGCCAAGGACCTTTGCGTTATGGAAGAGCGAAATATTTCTCACGAGAGTGATGCACTACACACACACTACGAGAGTGACACACTACACACACACTGCGAGTGTGACACTATACACACACTACGAGAGTGACACACTACACACACACTGCGAGTGTGACACTATACACACACTGCGAGTGTGACACACTACACACACACTACGAGAGTGACACGTTACACACACACTACGAGAGTGACACACTACACACACACACTGCGAGTGTGACACACTACACACACACTGCGAGTGACACACTACACACACACTGCGAGTGTGACACACCACACACACACTGCGAGTGTGACACACTACACACACACTGCGAGTGTGACACACTACACACACACTACGAGTGTGACACTACACACACTACGAGAGTGACACTATACACACACTACGAGAGTGACACACTATACACACACTACGAGAGTGACACTACATACAAACTACGAGAGTGACACACTATACACACACTACGAGAGAGACACTACATACAAACTACGAGAGTGAACACTTACACACTCTAGGAGACACTACATACAAACTACGAGAGTGACACACTATACACACACTAAGAGAGTGACACACTATACACACACTACGAGAGTGACACACTATACACACACTACGAGAGAGACACTACATACAAACTACGAGAGTGACACACTATACACACACTAAGAGAGTGACACACTACTACACACTACGAAGTGACACACTATACACACTTAAAGAGACAACACAACACTACGAGTGACACACTACACACACACTAAGAGAGTGACACTACACACACACACTACGAGTGACACACTACACACACACTACGAGAGTGACACACTACACACACACTACGAGAGTGACACACTACACACACACTACGAGAGTGACACACTATACACACACTTAAGAGAGTGACACACTACACACTACGAGTGACACACTACGAGTGACACTACGAGTGACACACTACACACACACTACGCGAGTGACACACTACACACACACTACGAGAGTGACACACTACACACACACTACGAGAGTGACACACTACACACACTAAGAAGTGACACACTACACCTACGAGTGACACACTACGATGCACACGATGAACACTACAACACACACGAGAGTGACAACTACACACACACTACGAGAGTGACACACTACACACACACTACGAGTGACACACTACACACACACTACGAGAGTGACACACTATACACACACTTAAGAGAGTGACACACTACACACTACGAGTGACACACTACGAGTGACACACTACACACACACTACGAGAGTGACACACTACACACACACTACGAGAGTGACACACTACTCACTACGAGAGTGACACTACACACACTACGAGAGTGACACACTACACACACTACGAGAGTGACACACTACACACTACGAGAGTGACACACTACGAGAGCGACACACTACACAATACGAGAGTGACACGCTACACAATACGAGAGTGACACACTACACACACACTACGAGTGTGACACACTACACACACACTACGAAAGTGACACACTATACACACGCTAAGAGAGTGACACACTATACACACACTACGAGAGTGACACACTACACACACACTACGAGAGTGACACACTATACACACAGTACGAGAGCGACACACTACACACACACTACGAGAGTGACACTACACACACACTACGAGAGTGACACACTACACACACACTACGAGAGTGACACAATACACACTACGAGAGTAACACACTATACACACTACGAGAGTGACACACTACACACTACGAGAGTGACACACTGCGAGAGTGACACACTACACAATACGATGGTGACACACTACACAATACGATAGTGACACACTGCACATTACGAGAGTGACACACTACACACTACGAGAGTGACTCACTACACACTACGAGAGTGACTCACTACACACTACGAGAGTGACACACTACACACTACGAGAGTGACTCACTACACATATGAGAGTGACACACTACACTACGTGACTCACTACAACTACGAGTGACACACTATACACACTATGAGAGTGACACACTACACAATACGAGTGACACACTACACAATACGAGTGACTCACTACACACTACGAGAGTGACACACTACACAATACGAGTGACTCACTACACACTATGAGAGTGACACACTACACAATACGAGTGACACACTACACAATACGAGTGACACACTACACACTATGAGAGTGACACACTACACACTATGAGAGTGACACACTACACACTATGAGAGTGACACACTACACAATACGAGTGACTCACTACACACTACGAGAGTGAACACACTACACACACAACGAGAGGACACACTACACACTATGAGCAGTGACAACTACAACACAGAGTGACTCACTACACACTACGAGAGTGACACACATACACACTATGAGAGTGACTCACTACACAAACATGACCACACACACACTACGAGAGTGACTCACTACACACTACGAGAGTGACACACTACACACTACGAGAGTGACACACTACACACTACGAGAGTGACACACTACACACTACGAGAGTGACTCACTACACACACACTACGAGAGTGACCACTACAATACGTGACACACTACACACTACGAGAGTGACACAATACACACTACGAGAGTAACACACTACACACCTACGAGAGTGACAACACACACTACGAGAGTGACATACACACTCGAGAGTGACACACTACACACTACGAGAGTGACACACTACACACTACGAGAGTGACACACTACACACTATGAGAGTGACACACTACACACTACGAGAGTGACACACTACACACTACGAGAGTGACACGCTACACACTACGAGTGACACACTACACACTACGAGAGTGACACACTACACACACACTACGAGAGTGACACACTACACACACACTACGAGAGTGACACACTACACACACACTACGAGAGTGACACACTACACACCATGAGAGTGACGCACTACACACACTACGAGTGTGACACTACACACACATTACGAGTGTGACACACTACACTCTATTAGTGACACTACACACTACGAGATTGACACACTACACACTACGAGATTGACACACTACACACACACTACGAGAGTGACACTATACAGACACTACGAGAGTGACACACTATACACACACTAAGAGAGTGACACACTACACACACTACGAGTGACACACTATACACACTACGAGTGACACACTACACACACTACGAGTGACACACTACACACACACTAAGAGAGTGACACACTACACACACACTACGAGTGACACACTACACACACACTACGAGTGACACACTACGAGAGTGACATACTATACACACACTACGAGAGTGACACACTACACACACACACTACGAGAGTGACACACTACACACACACACTACGAGTGACACACTATACACACACTACGAGAGTGACACTACACACACACTAAGAGAGTGACACACTACTCACTACGAGAGTGACACTACACACACACTACGAGAGTGACACACTACGAGAGTGACACACTACGAGAGCGACACACTACGAGAGCGACACACTACACAATACGAGAGTGACACACTACGAGAGTGACACGCTACACAATACGAGAGTGACACACTACACACACACTACGAGTGTGACACACTACACACACACTACGAGTGTGACACACTACACACACACTACGAGAGTGACACACTATACACACGCTAAGAGAGTGACACTATACACACACTACGAGAGTGACACACTATACACACAGTACGAGAGTGACACTACACACACACTATGAGAGTGAAACACTATACACACTACGAGAGCGACACTAACACACACTACGAGAGTGACACTATACACACTACGAGAGTGACACACATCACAACACTACGAGAGTGACAACACTAACACACACTACGAGAGTGACACTATACACACACAAAGAGAGTACACACTACCACATACGATGGTGACACACTAACAATACGAAAGTGACCTACACAATACAGAGTGACACGTACACAATAGAGAGTGAACACACACACATACGGAGTGACACACTACACAACTACTAGAGTGACTCACTACACACGGAGTGACTCACTACACACTACGAGAGTGACACACTACACACTACGAGAGTGACACACTACACAATACGAGATTGACACACTACACAATACGAGAATGACACACTAAACAATACGATAGCGACACTACACACGAGAGTGACACACTACACACTACGAGTGACTCACTACACACTGCGAGTGACACACTACACACTACGAGAGTGACACACTACACACTACGAGAGTGACACACTACACACTACGAGAGTGACACACTACACACTACGAGAGTGACACACTACACACTATTAGAGTGACACACTACACACTATTAGAGTGACACACTACACACTATGAGAGTGACACACTACACACTACGAGAGTGACACACTACACACTACGAGAGTGACACACTACACACTACGAGAGTGACATGCTACACACTACGAGTGACACGCTACACACTATGAGTGACACACTACACACACACTACGAGAGTGACACACTACACACACACTACGAGAGTGACACACTACACACACACTACGAGAGTGACACACTACACACACACTACGAGAGTGACACACTAACACACATACGAGAGTGACGCACTACACACACACTACGAGGTGAACACTACACACACATTACGATGTGACACACTCACCTTAACGTGACACTACACACTACGAAGTTGACACACTACACTACGAGATGACCCACTACGATAGTGCACACTACACACACACTACGAGAGTAACACTCTACCACTATGAGAGTGACACACACACATACGAGTGACACCAACACACACTACGAGAGTGACACTACACACACACGCAGAGTGACACACTACACCATACGAGAGTGACACTACACACACTTACGAGTGTGACACACTACAACACTACGACAGTGACCACTACAACACTACGAGAGTGACACACTACACAACTATGAAAGTGACACACTACACTACAGATGACAACTAAACACACTATGGAAGCGACACTACACATTACGAGTGACACACTACACACTATGAAAGTGACACACTATACACTATGAGAGTGACACTACACACTATGAGAGTGACACACTACACATTACGAGAGTGACACACTACACACTGACGAGATGACACACTACACACTATGAGAGTGACACTCTACACACTATGAGAGTGACACTACACACTATGAGAGTGACACACTATGAGTGACACACTACACACTATGAGAGTGACACTACACACTATGAGTTACACACTACACACTACGAAGTGACACACTACACACTATGAGAGTGACACACTACACACTATGAGAGTGACACACTACACACTATGAGAGTGACACACTACACACTATGAGAGTGACACACTACACACACACTAGAGAGTGACACTACACACAGAGATGACAATACAACTATGAAGTGACACACTACACACTAGAGATGCACACTACACACTACGAGAATGACCACTACCACTACGAGAGTGACACACTACAACACACACTACGAGTGTGACACACTACACTATGAGAGTGACACACTACACACTACGAGTGACACACTAACACACTACGAGAGTGACCTACACTACACACTACGAGAGTGAACACACTACACACTACGAGAGTGACACACACACACTACGAGATGTGACACACTACTCACTAGAGAGACACACTACACACTACGAGAGTGACACACTACACACTATGAGAGTGACACACTACACACTATGAGAGTGACACTACACACTATGAGAGTGACACACTACACACTACGAGAGTGACACACTACACACTATGAGAGTGACACACTACACACTACCGAGAGTGACACACACACAACTATGAGAGTGACACACTACACACTACGAGATGACACACTACACACTAGAGAGTGACACACTCACACACTACGAAAAAAGAGTGACACACTACACACTATGAGAGTGACACTACACACTACTAGAGTGACACACTACACACTAACGAAGTGACACACTACACCACAGAGAGTGACACACTAACACACTACGAGAGTGACACACTACACTCTGAAGTGACACACACTACGAGAGTGACACACTACACACTTGAGAGTGACACACTACACACTAGAGAGTGACACTAACACTACGAGAGTGACACACTACCACTACTGAGAGTGACACACTACACTACTGAGAGTGACACACTACACACTACGAGAGTGACACACTACACTATGAGAGTGACACACTACACACTACGAGAGTGACACACTACACACTACGAGAGTGACACACTACACACTACGAGAGTGACACACTACACACTACGAGAGTGACACACTACACTACGAGAGTGACACACTACACACTACGAGAGTGACACACTACTCACTATGAGAGTGACACACTACACACTGAGAGTGACACACTACTCACTATGAGAGTGACACACTCACACTACTGAGAGTGACACACTACACACTATGAGAGTGACACACTACACTACGAGAGTGACACACTACACTCTGAGAGTGACACACTACACTACGAGAGTGACACACTACACTACGAGAGTGACACACTACACTCTGAGAGTGACACATACACACGAGAGTGACCACTACTTGAGAGTGACACACAACACTACGAGAGTGACACACTACACACTACTGAGAGTGACACACTACTCACTATGAGAGTGACACACTACACTACGAGAGTGACACACTACACTCTGAGAGTGACACACTACACACTACGAGAGTGACACACTACACACTATGAGAGTGACACACTACTCACTATGAGAGTGACACACACTACACTACGAGAGTGACACACTACACACTATGAGAGTGACAACACTACACACTACGAGAGTGACACACTTACACACTAATGAGAGTGACACACTACACTCATGAGAGTGACACACTACACTCGAGAGTGACACTACATACGAAGTGACACACTACACTCTGAGTATGTCACACTACACTACGAAGTGACCCTACTCACTATGAGAGTGACACACTAACACTCGAGAATACACATTAACACTAGAGAGTGAACACTACATACGAAGTGACACTAGAGACTAAACGGGTGACACTACTCATCTGAGAGTGACAACACGTACACACTATGAGAGGTGACAACTCATGAGAGTGACACACTACACACTACGAGATGACACAACTCTTTGAGAGTACACACTACACAACAATGCACACTACACCTGAGATGACACACTACACTACGAGAGGTGACACATTCAACATACTAGGAGTGAACACACTAACTATGAAGATGAACACCTACACGACTACGAGATGACACAATCTCACTATGAGAGTGACACACTATCACCTACGAAGATGACACATACACCTAGTGGGAGAGTGACCCACACATGAGGCGACCCTACAAGCAGACGGCGAGTGAAAAAAGGTGGTCGGACTTGAGTGAACACTGGCACACTACGAGAGCTGACATACACTATGAGCGATGACACACTCACTATGAGATGTGACTACTACATCACTACGGGTGACACACTCTACCAGAGGTGACATATAGGGGACCACAACTGGTGTAACTTCCCCGTCCCCACACAGTAGTCTCCCACATCAGATTCCTCAGAACCTCCTCAATGTCGCCTTACAAGGTCTTTTCCTCTCCCCCCCCCCATGCACTACCCTCCCCCTTTCGTGCACTACCCTTCCCCCTCGTGCACTCACCACTCGGCGGACCCAACAGTGGGGCGCTTGATGCTGCAACATATACATCATGTGGTTATCCTGGAGATCTCAATTAGTCATGCTTGTTGACGGCCAGAGCCAACGTCTCCGGTTTGTTTCTTTCGTCTCTTTAGGATTGCTGACCTTCTCTTACCGTCCCGTGAGCACGTAAGATGATAGGTAAATCTTACGAACTTCTGCTAACTTTAGGATTGCTGATCTTTTCTTTCTGTCTCATGAACACAAGATGACAGGTAAATCTTTCGAATGTCTACTTACATCCAGTATACCTATGCCTTTTCTTTCCTATGTGCTTCTTAACAGTTCATAAATATTTCCTTTCCAACCAAGGAGTCAGGTTTAAGACCATGCCGCAGGGAAGAAGATCCCCAGAGCCACTGTGAAAAAACAGCATCAAAGATATTACAGCTCACACGTCATTTGTATTCAGAGTTTTAGCATACTTCATAACCCATATAGTAGTTATAGATATCCTGTAAGATATACACACAGTATAAATATACCGTACAAAAATGATAGGTTATGGTGAGTTAACCAAGCTTATCCATTGTACATTTCCGGCGGGGTCCCTATATTTATCTCACACATGTGCTTAATCTTCTCAGTATCTACAAGTAATAGTCAAAGACTGCTTAGAAATGTAATATAAATATATATTCCCCAGCACGTGTTATCAAGTTTACAACCTAATAATTCAAACGATGAAATTTTAAAGCACACCCCAAGATAAGTCAGTAAAAGGAAAACATTGTCCCGGCTACAATAATATGAATCCTAAACACAATGTATACAATCCTAAACGGATTATATACATTAGTTTGTTACAAATAGTCTGGGACACAAGTTTCACGTTCAGTAAGTTCACTATTGATTGTTTCCTACTGGTAGTGAAGCGAAGTTGTAGGGAGGGAGAGAAGGCTTGGAGGTGTTTAGGTTTTGAGGAGACGATAGGTATGCTATGTGTACTGAGGGCACGAGCCCTCAGTGTTCTTTGGAAAAAGAGCTTAGATCTTGCACAGTGACCACTACCCTGCATAGTGATTGCTACCCTGCACAGTGACCACTACCCTGCACAGTGATTGCTACCCTGCACAGTGACCACTACCCGGGTAGTGGTCACTGTGCAGGGTAGCAATCACTATGCAGGGTAGTGGTCACTGTGCAGGGTAGCAATCACTGTGCAGGGTAGTGGTCACTGTGCATGGTAGTGGTCACTATGCAGGGTAGTGGTCACTTCTGCAGGGTAGTGGTCACTGTGCAGGGTAGTGGTCACTGTGCAGGGTAGTGGTCACTGTGCAGGGTAGTGGTCACTGTGCAGGGTAGTGGTCACTGTGCAGGGTAGTGGTCACTGTGCAGGGTAGCAATCACTGTGCAGGGTAGTGGTCACTGTGCAGGGTAGCAATCACTATGCAGGGTAGTGGTCACTGTGCAGGGTAGTGGTCACTGTGCAGGGTAATGGTCACTGCAGCGTAGCAATCACTATGCAGGGTATTGGTCACTGTGCAGGGTAGTGGTCACTGTGCAGGGTAGTGGCCACTGTGCAGGGTAGCAATCACTGTGCAGGGTAGTGGTCACTGTGCAGGGTAGCAACCACTGTGCAGGGTAGTGGTCACTGTGCATGGTAGTGGTCACTATGCAGGTGTGATGGTGGCACTGTGCAGGGTAGTGGTCACTGTGCAGGGTAGTGGTCACTGTGCAGGGTAGTGGTCACTGTGCAGGGTAGTGGTCACTGTGCAGGGTAGTGGTCACTATGCAGGGTAGTGGTCACTGTGCAGGGTAGTGGTCACTGTGCAGGGTAGTGGTCACTGTGCAGGGTAGTGGTCACTGTGCATGGTAGTGGTCACTATGCAGGGTAGTGGTCACTGTGCAGGGTAGTGGTCACTGTGCAGGGTAGTGGTCACTGCAGGGTAGTGGTCACTGTGCAGGGTAGTGGTCACTGTGCAGGGTAGTGGTCACTGTGCATGGTAGTGGTCACTATGCAGGGTAGTGGTCACTGTGCAGGGTAGTGGTCACTGTGCAGTGTAGTGGTCACTGTGCAGGGTAGTGGTCACTGTGCAGGGTAGTGGTCACTGTGCATGGTAGTGGTCACTGTGCAGGATAGTGGTCACTGTGCAGGGTAGTGGTCACTGTGCAGGGTAGTGGTCACTGTGCAGGGTAGTGGTCACTGTGCAGGGTAGTGGTCACTGTGCATGGTAGTGGTCACTATGCAGGGTAGTGGTCACTGTGCAGGGTAGTGGTCACTGTGCAGGGTAGTGGTCACTGTGCAGGGTAGTGGTCACTGTGCAGGGAAAGTGGTCACTGTGCATGGTAGTGGTCACTGTGCAGGGTAGTGGTCACTGTGCAGGGTAGTGGTCACTGTGCAGGGTAGTGGTCACTGTGCAGGGTAGTGGTCACTGTGCAGGTAGGTACTGGTCATTATGGCATGGGTAGTGGTCACTGTGCAGGGTAGTGGTCACTGTGCAGGGTAGTGGTCACTGTGCAGGGTAGTGGTCACTGTGCAGGGTAGTGGTCACTGTGCAAGGTGAAATACCGGAGGCCTTAAAGAGTGCAGATATAGCTCCTTTGCATAAGGGAGGTAGTAGAGCACTAGCAAAAAATTACTGACCAATAGCACTAACCTCTCAGATCATAAAAATCTTCGAAAGAGTGATAAGACGGCACATTACAAATTTCATGGACCAGCACAACCAACATAACCCGAACCAGCATGGTATTAGAGCAGGACGATCATATCTGTCACAGCTGCTGAACCATTATGACAGAATTACGGAGGCACTAGAAGACGACCAAAACGCAGATGTGATTTACACAGATTTTGCAAAGGCGTTTGACAAATGCGATCATGGAGTGATAGCGCACAAAATGAAGGATTTGGGCATTACGGGGAAGGTAGGCAGATGGATTTTCGGTTTCCTAACACACAGAACACAAAAAGTAATAGTGAACAGGGCAAGAGCCAGCATCAGCGAGGTCAAAAGCTCAGTGCCCCAAGGCACTGTCCTGGCACCTCTGCTGTTCCTCATCCTCATAGCAGACATAGACAAAAAACACCCGGCACACTTTTGTATCATCATTTGCAGATGACACTAAAATAAGCATGGAAGTCAGTACGGTAGAGGACACTGAAAAAGTACAGTAAGACAAACAGGATTTTCCAGTGGGCAGTGGAGAACAACATGACGTTCAATGGTGATAAGTTCCAACTACTTAGGTATGGAAAGAATGAAGAACTCAAAAGGAGCACTATATACAAAACTCAAGAGGGTCACGAAATAGAACGTAAGGAACACGTAAAAGACCTAGGAATAATTATGTCAGCCGACCTTTCTTTTAAAGACCATAACGAGACAAAGATCACGTCAGCCAGGAAAATGACTGGGTGGGTATTGAGAACTTTCAAAACAAGGGAAATAATGCCGATGGTGACACTCTTCAAATCGCTAGTGCTCCCTCACTTAGAATATTGCTCAATGCTGACGGCCCCGTTCAAGGCAGGAGAAATATCTGAGCTGGAACAAATACAGAGATCGTTTACGGCTCACATTGAGCCTGTAAAGCACCTAAACTACTGGGAACGCCTGCAAGTCTTGAACACGTATTCATTGGAGCGGAGGAGAGAGAGGCACATAATAATATATACCTGGAAGGTACTCGAGGGCTTGGTCCCAAATCTGCACACTGCCATAACAACATACTGGAGTGAGAGATATGGGAGGAAGTGTAAAATAAACCCAGTGAGGAGCAGGGGTGCGGTGGGGACAATAAGGGAACACTGTATCAACATCCGTGGTCCCAG
Organism: Cherax quadricarinatus; assembly: GCF_026875155.1. NCBI lineage: Eukaryota > Metazoa > Arthropoda > Malacostraca > Decapoda > Parastacidae > Cherax > Cherax quadricarinatus. The sequence continues at coordinate 32,457,895 of NC_069419.1, forward strand.
ACTGTTCAACATCTTACCAGAGGATATCAGAAACACGGCTGAAACCAGTGTAGAAGCCTTCAAGAGGAAACTGGAATGCCTTCCAGGTAGGTGCCAGATTAGCCAGGCTGTGATGGATATGTGGGCCAGTGGGCCTCCAGCGGCAACAGCCTGGTTGACCAGGCAAGCACCAGACGAACCTGGCCCATGACCGGGCTCAGAGAGTAGATAAACTCATGAAACTCTTCAAAGGTATATCAAAGGTATGGGAGAGAGGAGCAACGAGTTGAAGGAGGTTTTTACTTGAGTAATGGAATGTTGTAGGTTTTGTACGGGGAATTAGACTGCAATTTCCTAAGGGGAAGGAGATTGTAATTTCGTAAGGGGACGGGGATGCTGAAGGTTTTGCAGTGGAAAGGGGGTGTTGGGGGATTTTTCACCGGAGGGAATACTGAGGGCATTTGTTTTGTTGTGGTGGCGACGGCGTGCGGTGGCGTCGTCACCCCGTGGTACCTCTTCATCCTTGAACCAGTTACCATCCTTGTTAAAGTTCTCACATTGTCACAGAAAGTCTTGTTGACCTGTTAGCTCACATAATATCAGGGTACTGGATCACACACCACCCCCAACACCGCCACACTCCTGTGTTAAGCTGGGTCACACACTCCTAGGTTACGCTGGATCAAACACCACCCAGATGCTGAATTAAGCTCTTGCATGCTTTCACAAAGTTTTTGTAACAGTACAGTGCTGCGAGACGCCGTACTTTTGCTAATATCCAGTACTGCCAGGCACTGTCACTCATTCAATTCCTCCTCAGGTAATATCAGACTCCTGACAACCCGGGAAGAACTTGGTAGCGGTCTGTTTCCATTTTTAACGTTCACCTTTCCTGCTGAAGACCCGCACAGAGCATTTATGCAATATAGGACCTGCCAAGTATGAGCCAGTAGACCTGCAGTGTTTCTCCATTCTTGTTCTTATGTTTCATGTAAGTATAATAATGGTCTGGCTCTGCTACACTGAGTCATAACCCACTGTATCCACCAGTCCACGTGCACTCCATACGTCTTGACGAGTACATTTGTGTGGCGTCACACGTGTTGTTAGGTAAAAGGACATGTGGAACTAATGAGACATTTTATTGCAGCAACGTTTCTCTCTCCAGGAGCTTTGTTAAGCCAGTATTGGTCTGGCAAAGATTCTGGAAAGCGAAACGTTACCGCAATAAAACGTCTCATTAGTTCCACATGTTTCCTGTTACTGAGCATATTGTCGGTAATTATATCAACATTACAGCACGTCTTACTGACGAGTACATGTACAAGGCATCACACGTCCTGTTATGAGTACATCAGCATGGTGTGAGGACCAGGCTACTTAACATACTCCCACACGCGGTCACACACACATACTTTCTTAACTCACATACCAGTAGCAGCGACCACACCCTGGTGATTGATACACAAACATACACCACCTACCACACTTACTCAAAATGAATTGCTCCGATGATATTTTTCCCATTGCTGTGATTTTGTTGCCGCAACATCTGCTCCTTAACTTATTGTAAATGTATATTGGTGATATTCAAAATTGTAAAATTGAATTGTCCTCGAATGTAATGCTGGAGACAGTAGATTTGAGGTGATCAGTCCCTCAGCTTTGACAGGAGACGGTCAGTTCCTCAGCTGAGGAACTGACACTTATCACAATTACTTATTCTACTGTGATATATTCCCTAGTACTTAAGAACGAAGGAGAACTCCAGCAGGCCTTTAGCTCATGCTAGGAAGGTCTAACTCACGTACATGTGCCTGGCCAACTTAACTTCTAAAGCTACTTAAAGTTCTCGCTTCAACAATTCTACGCGAGAATTTGTTTCATTTATCCACAACTCTATTGCTAAGCCAGTGCTTTCCTATATCCTTTCTGATTTTAAAATTGTCTAACTTGAATGCATTGTTGCGAGTCCTTTCCTGCTTAGAATCGTTTGAAGAAGCCAGCTGCGCAAACGAAAAGTTTCGTTAATAAAGATACCCAGGTACTACAATGTGTCGTGTTCATCAACTTGTCTGTATTGTATACCAGCAATAATATGATATTTTAAGTTGTTGCGGAAGGATGGCCAAGGACGCAGTCTCTCCACACCGTTGCCAGGGCCCCGGCAGTGTCAAACAAAAAAACCCTCACTGCAGAACAGTCCTTTATTGAAAGAGCGTTTCACCCTGTATAGGGCTTTATCAAGCATGTTACAAAGCGAAACGTTATCCCAATAAAATCTCGTTTAGCAACGAATTTTTTTTCCTTCACTTTTGTCGGCAGTGTATGATGATTGGTTCCATTGTCAAGCAAGCCACTAATAACCAGCATTTTCGTCAAGCCTCGAGAAACACCTGCAACCTTTTAACAACACACGCGACCATGTGTCACTTGATGCCTTTATCTCCTTGTATAAAAAGAAGGGACTTTTTATTTTTGCATAGATAAATTTACCCGTCAGAAAATTTAACCATGTCTAATTTGTGAAATTGTTACTTTAAGCTAATACGCATTTGTGTCCTGCGTAGTGCGTAAAAAATCTTGTACCGGATGATTTTTGAAACCTGACAATGATGTAAGCGTTATTTTTTCTGCTTGGTTTGAAAGGAAAAAAAAAAAGTTCCTGAAAATATGGTAGAAGAAAGACACAGTAGAGTAAGTCTTTACTGGACAACTTTTCGCTTATCGGTGAGCGAAAAGTTGTCCAAATGAAGGTTTGCTCTGCTACTGAGTTTTTTTTTCTGCTAAATCACTCACTGGGAACGGTATCCATGGTATTGGGAGTGGGCAGCGTCGTGTCCCCACATAATTGTTGTTTATGTGGGGACAGACGCTTGTACAGTACACGCGTTTTCCCCACTAACTCTTGCCCCACGGTTAAGATGGGCATTTCTCGTAGTAAGACTAAACATTTCCCACAGTTAGGAAGCCTTCAGCTAGGTCAGGATTAAAGGCTTGGTAGGCCTGAGCACTCGTAATCGTAGTCTCCCAAGATAAATCTGTAGATTAAACACTTGGGCTGTATACAGTGTATGGATCCCATTAGTGTCGGTCTCTGGTTCTTTGTAGCAGGGGAATGCGGATCAGTGAGCTTTATTAAGTTATAAAGTAAACCATAAAGTCAGTAATGGCCTTTGATTGAAAGTTGACATTAAAGTGATCAGAGAAAGAGAGAGAGAGACAGACAGACGGACGGAGGCAGCGGTAGAGCGAGAGAACAAGAGAGTGATGAAATGCTGTTGGAATGACCAACCACGCACATTGTACCTGCAAAAAAAAAAAAAAAAAAGGTAAAACCTTAAGTAGAAATTCACTATTGATTCGGATGAACTTTTTTTGTGTGCAAACGTCGAGTCTGCCATGCCTGTAGACGTGTTCCTCACAACACCATTGATGCGTGGAGCATTTCTATAAAAATTGTAAAACTGATGTTTTCTCTTTTCATCGTCTTTGCTGGGAACGCCTGAGTGAGGGCCGTGGTAGAGATAACGAGGTGTGCAATATGAGTACAGTAGCTGGCGGGCGTGTGTCCGGGCGTAAGAATGTTCCGCCGGGTGCACATGTGTGTCGACCTGCATGTACACTGTCTCCACACACGTTCCACCTTCACTGCCCTTTTGCGTTTCTACCTTTTTTTTTATTACCTGCTAGTTATCCTGCACAAAGTGGATCACGGGAAGGCGTACCAGCGCTGGGGGCCCCACAACAGCGCTGGGTGGGCCGCAGAGAGTGTGGCAGGAATACTAATTACAGAGGAATCTGATGCTCTCTTTCTTGTGCGATGTTTTGACATGGGAAGCAGAGGATAATTAGTTACACTTGTGCATGACGTCGTGGCTATGTGAGTAAATTACAGCAGGTCTGTCTGCTTAGTTAACCCAGCTTTTGTTTTATATGATCAGTTGTGCTTGTTGATACCAATGTGGATGTGGCTTTAATGATCAGCTTTCTGTATGGATAACAAAGTAATTGTGTTTATATACTCAGCTGTGCTCAGGGATGACAATACAGCTGTTTACAAAGTTTGCTTTGTCAGTGAGTATATGGATTTTTTTTTAGTGTTACCGGATAATTATTGTTGCCGATGAGCTCATTAATGTCTAATTGAAGTCATTTTCCTAATGAACGAGCCCTTCGTGGATGTCTTACGTCACTAAACATTCAGACCTTGTTTTAGCGTGTAGATTCCAAGTGTCTTTCTCATTAATCTTTTCAAAGGTCTGCTTGTCTCACCAGAATATACTCTACTTGCATCGTCTTTACCTTCCATGTTCTGGCTTCCCTCTTGGTTTTGGTTTCCCTCTTCCTTGTAGTTGCTACCACTCCCGTCTCTCTGTCAATCCTCCCTAATCCTTCTGAAGATCTGGTACACCCCCTCCCTCAAACAAGATTTTTTTTTTTTTTTTTAGGTTAGACTAAGAGTTCCTACTTTTTTTTTTTTTACAAACGAAGAGCTGTTATTCTCTCTCTCTCTCTCTCTCTCTCTCTCTCTCTCTCTCTCTCTCTCTCTCTCTCTCTCTCTCTCTCTCTCTCTCTCTCTCTCTCTCTCTCTCTCTCTCTCTTTGTATATTGTTCTCTGCACGAGGCTTTGTGTCCTTTTAAAACGTGTTGTATCTTCGAGAAGTGTGGAGGACGCTGAGAACATGATTGTTCACTACCTTCCCCTGCCTTTATACCTCCCCTCCCCTGCCTGACGACAGGGTGATGGCCCCTCCCTCCCCAAGAGAAGACATATTGAATCTACCCTGGAGCGTAATGGCTCTCCCTACCCCTCCCCATGCCTGGAGAATGGCGTACACCCTAGGGTGCAGTAGCTAGAATTCCACTTGCTGTCTATTTTCTCCACTTATTTGCCCGTGCTCACTCCACTTCCTCCTCCGCCTGCCTTATTTCTTATTCTGATACTTTACCTTTGATATACTTTGAAGAATTTCGAGAGTATACCTACTCTGAGCCCGGCCATGGGCCAGGCTCGTCTAGTGCTCGCCTGGTCAACCAGGCTGTTGCTGCTGGAGGCCCGCTGCCCCACATATCCATCACAGCCTGGTTGATCTGGCATCTGGTGAAGATACTTGTCTAGTTTCCTCTTGAAGGCTTCAACACTTGTTCCAGCAGTGTTTCTGATATCTTCTGGTAAGATGTTGAAAAGTCTGGGACCCCGGATGTTGATACAGTATTCCCTTATTGTCCCCACCGCACCCCTGCTCCTCACTGGGTTTATTTTACACTTCCTCCCATATCTCTCACTCCAGTATGTTATTAAGGCAGTGTGCAGATGTGGGACCAAGCCCTTGAGTACCTTCCAGGTATATATTATCATGTATCTCTCTCCTCCGCTCCATTGAGTACATGGAATAAATAAAGGGGATGTAAATAGCGTGCTGAAAATTTCCAGCCAAGACAGGACTCGCAGCAATGGTTTCAAGTTGGAAAAATTCAGATTCAGAAAGGATATAGGAAAGCACTGGTTTGGTAATAGAGTTGTGGATGAGTGGAACAAACTCCCGAGTACAGTTATTCAGGCTAAAACGTTGTGTAGTTTTAAAAATGGGTTAGATAAATACATGAGTGGGTGTGGGTGGGTGTGAGTTGGACCTGACTAGCTTGTGCTGCTGGGTCTGGTGCAGTGCTCCATCCTTGAGTGGAGATGATCAGACTGGGTGGGTCATTGGGCTTATCCGGGGGGGGGGGGACATGGACCGGCTCCGCATGGGTCAGTAGGTCTGTTGCAGTGTTCCTTCTTTCTTATGTTCTTATGTTCAAGACTTCAAGGCGTTCCCAGTAGTTTAGGTGCTTTACAGGCTTAATGTGAGCCGTAAACGATCTCTGTAATTGTTCCAGCTCCGATATTTCGTCCTCCTGGGTTTACCTGTAGACACTTCCGGGCCTGGTATTAGGCTGGGCTATGAGGGTAGAACTCTCGAAACCGGCCACAGGCATATGTCAGCTTCTGGTTTTATTTTCTTAATTCATGCTAGGCAGGTCTAAGTAAGATACATGTGCAACAGTTAGGTATCCTTATTCCGAAACATTTCGCCTACACAGTAGGCTTCTCCAGTCAAGTACAGAAGAGGCCGGAGAAGCAGTAGAGATGCAAAGACAATGGAATCAGTTTATCACCATTGAGGTGGTCAGTCCCTCAGCCTGGAGAAGAGCTCTGCTCCATAGTCTGGAATTGTGTGAAGCTGAAGCATCAGCTTCATCATAATGAAAAATTTGTAGATGAATGGTTCAGAGAACCGACATGTTGATAAATTAGACACATGTGCAACTCTTGGGTATCGTTACGTTGCGTGTGCAACGTAACGTTTGGGTATCTATTGCAGAAACGTTTCACTTTCACAATCGGTTTCTTCCACCGAATGCAACACTAGAGAAAGTAGAATGGGCCAGTGGGTCTACTGCAGTGTTCTTCCGTATTTGTGTGTTCTTGTGAAGTAATAGTCTTGTAATAAAGTTGGTAGAATTACCGACAATATGTAAAGTAAAAGGACACAAGTGCAACTAATGTGACATTTATTGTGGCAACGTTTCGCTCTCCAGGAGCTTTATCAAGCCATTACAAACATTACATGGACACAGAGGGTATATAAAGGCTCAGAGTGAGGTGCAATACTAGTGAGGTAACATTTCGATGTTCACTAGTGGTAGTAGTAGTAGTAGTAGTGACAAAAGTAATACAAAATGAAACAGCAATTGATTCGTACAAGAGTAAAAGGATATGAAAGCTATTACTTGGGTAACATTACTTTTGTCACTACTACTACTACTACTACCACTAGTGAACATCGAAATGTTACCTCACTAGTATTGCACCTCACTCTGAGCCTTTATATACCCTCTGTGTCCATGTAATGTTTGTAATGGCTTGATAAAGCTCCTGGAGAGCGAAACGTTGCCACAATAAATGTCACATTAGTTGCACTTGTGTCCTTTTACTTTACAAGTAATAGTCTTGCCGTGATAATCCGTCAGCCGTAGTGGGAGGTGGTCACTCCCACAAGCTTAAAACAGACATGTTATGCAGGAGAAACATTTCAACAATATTAATACCCAAATAACAAAAAGACACAATACCGTAACAAAGTCACTTTGTGGCAATATAAACACAAATGCAGTATAATGTGATCCTTTATTGACTACGTTTCGCCCACACAGTGGGCTTTTTCAAGTCACAAACAGAACTACCTGGGGTGGAAGGAACGCGAGTATTTATAGTCCGGCTGAGGTCAGGTGAAGAATGCTGCATCTGATGATGTACCGAGTTGGGTTGTAGAAGAAGAATGCACTATAATTGAACAGGTATTTTCCAAACTCCACTATCCTCGTCACTTCATCAGAGACTGCAGACGGCGAGCACTAAACATCTTCAACACACCCAGAGAAGACACTGCCGAGAAGAGATACATAGTCCTTCCCACCAACTCCATTGCCAAACATGTTTCCAACATCTTTGCCAAAACATCATTCCAAGTATCTACCTCCACAACCACGACCATCAAGGACATCACCAGTAGTAGGCAGGACAAGCCTCCATCCTCTGCAGGGGTATACATAATCCCTTGTATGACTGCAACAAGTTATACGTGGGCGAAACATCAAGGGACCTCCAAACACGTATTTCAGAACACCAATACGCAAGCAGGTCTGACGACACAAGGAATGCCTGCGTACAACACCGTAATTCACACAACCACTTGATAAACTACAGAAACTCAAGACTTATCGCCACAGAAGACAACACTCAATACCGAAGAATCCTGGAATCATCACTTATTTCTATATCCGACAACTTCAACCAGAATAGTGGCTTCTATAAACATAGCTGAACCACTTGCCAAGAAACTTCTTCATCGCTATCCCACATAAGAACACTGTAGAAGGTCTGCTCACAAACTTGTCCAGTCTCCTTTCCAAGCTACCCAAGTTTTTAGACTCTACAACCCAACTCGGTACATCATCAGATGCAGCATTCTTCACCTGACCTCAGCCGGACTATAAATACTCGCGTTCCTTCCACCCCAGGTAGTTCTGTTTGTGACTTGAAAAAGCCCACTGTGTGGGCGAAACGTAGTCAATAAAGGATCACATTATACTGCATTTGTGTTTATATTGCCATTGTGTCGGTATTTTATACCATTTATTTCCAAAGTCACTTTGTAAATGGTCCAAGCCGGACCGAAACATCGTCGTAAGCACCTCTTTCCTATGTGCGGGTTATTTGTGTATTAATACCCAAATGCTGCGCTTGTGCATCATTCTTCAACTTGTTGGTATTGATGAGAGTAAGACACATGTGCAACATCTGGGTATCTTTATTGTTGACGTTTCGCCATCCAGTGGCTTTATCAATACAAATTCTAGGACATAACTTGAAGACAGTAGAACTATGTACAGAAGATGAGGTAATCAGTCCCTCATCTTCTGTACATAGTTCTACTGTCTTCAAGTTATGTCCTAGAATTTGTATTGATAAAGCCACTGGATGGCGAAACGTCTACAATAAAGATACCCAGATGTTGCACATGTGTCTTACTCTCATCTTGTCGGTATTATATACCATTCGTACACAACTTGTTGGTATTGTGTACCAACAATAACGTGATACTATTACATCATGCTTTTACAGAAGTCTGTGTACTACAGCTGCATTTTTGTATGTCTTTCAGTGTTATGGTTGCTATTATTTTCTGCTTTTCCTGCTGTTCCTCATGTTGCTGCTGTTCTTACCGCCGATTCTTGCGGCGGTTACTGCTGCTGCTGTGCTTCCTCTTGCTGTTTTTGTTGTTTCTTTTCCTGATGATGCTGAGGTTGCTCTCACTGTTTCTGCTGCTACAGTTGTTTCTGACGTTGTTGCTGGTGATATTCCATGTGTTGCTGCTACTGCAGTTTCCGGTGTTGCATCCTCAACCAGCCAACTTCACCCTGGCGTCACACGTTGATCATCATCGCTTCCTCTATTTCCCCACTGTTTACGACTCATCCCACTACTTATGATTCATCCCACTCCACCATCTTCGTGTGAGTTTATCTCTCCCCCCCCTCCGCTCTCCCTCGGTTTGTTCAGAAATACTCTCGAAACCCTTCAAAGGTATATCAGGGTATATAGCTTGTCCACCATCTAACTTACCTTACTCATTTACCAGCCTAACTCTTCCCCGTTCTTTTCCTTTTCCTATATCTCCCCCTCCACCTACTCCTCTTCCTCCACATTCAGACATGCAGACTATGTACATGACTCATTCTGTGATTTAATATAACAAGGAAACGTAGCTAGTTTTTGTTCCTAGTGTGTAACTGTCACATAGGATAGGGAAGCAGAACGCTGCTGATGTATCCACTTTAGCTTAATAAACACTAACATGCACACTATGAGAAAAACTAAATAACATAAACCTAACGAATTTAGGTGAGGAAAGATTTTTACGAACACACTGATTTATGTACTGAGTACATGTGTGTCTGATGATTGGATGAGAACGATAGGAACAGACTGTTCGAAATACGTAGACGGGGGCAAGGACGATGAAAAAAAAAACCTGTTCGAAATGCATGTACGAGGGGCAAGGTAAAAAAAACAACAACAGACGGACACTAAAAATGTTGGTAAATTATCCACGCTCTGTGAATAGTGCAGAGTGCGACAGCTGGAGTTTCTAATGCAGTTAAATATCAGCATTGAAGATTTGAAGGGATTCAAATGAGGCATTCACAAGTTATCAAATGGACACTAATATCCCAATTTTTCCAATAAAAATCATCTTCAGTTTTAGGGTTGTAAATGAGTGGAATGACCTGGAAGAGCAAGTGGTGTGGGCATACTCTGTACTCTTTTAAAAATAGACACAGCAAGGTCTAGCATGGAGCTTAGTCTGTGTGTCAGTTAAGGACATGAAATACGAAAATAAATAAAAATCCAAAATGCCGTTGAAATACAGTATAAAACTCCAATTAAAATTTATTAAATAAAGAAATAAAAATTTAAAGCTTCATGACAGACTAATGAAACCCTAGTAATGAATTCTATATATATATATAAATGTAGTTTTTTGTTAACTTTTATTTAATTATGTCTGTGTAAAAAACTATATTAGCACTAGGAAACCTATCTGAAAAGTTGAATAGACGTGCGTGGTGAAGTACAGAAGAGGCAGTGCAAGTGGAGCAACCCAGACACCGGTCACAGTGTTACTGTATAACGGCTGTGACAAAACTGACTGTAGAGAGTGTGGTCAGCACTGACCCACACCCACCCAAGCTGCACACACGTCATCCATGAGTAAATATCTGGATATCTCCACACACTAACTATACATAATGTTATTTTAAAATAACAAGAAAACTTCACATATGTAGATAAATACTACAATTTATATAATGCAATATATATATTATTTACATTACATAATATCTAAGGAGATTAATTTTTAACATGGCATGTTAAATAAATAGGCACACCTTTATTCAGCCTGGCTATGCCTACACTAAATTACAATAATAAATGTTATTTATAACAGTAGGGTTTATGTTCGTTGTTTAAAGTTGCCTCAGATACCTTATTATATACCAGCATTTATCACATCCAAACTAATAGGAATAAGTAATGCCAGTTAAAGAGCCGGGGCCAAAAGCTATGTCTCAACGTTGATGATTGGTCCCAAACTTGTTCAATGGAAATAATCCCTTCGTAAGCAAGACACCAGCGAGTATACTCCCTGATAACGCCAGGATGCCAGTTGTGACTTGACACTGGTCCAGGGATGGAGCGAAACGTTGTTATAAGTTATTTGTGAAACAACTGTGTGCCTATCCGTTATTGGTGGCAGTGGTCATCACCACCGCGGCCCGGTCCCAGACCCAGCCTCCTGGATGATACCCTGAGCAATCAGGACGGTACACCCTCCCCCCTCCCTCCCTCCCTCCCTCCCCTACACTTACACTCCCTCGAAAATACAGTAACATTCTTCATTACCGAAGGCACGTTCTTGTCAAGCATTGTTTGAATCCCTTCACACTTCCTTCTCTTCTCTCTCTCTCTCTCTCTCTTTCTCTCTCTCTCTCTCTCTCTCTCTCTCTCTCTCTCCCCTCTCTCTCTCTCTCTCTCTCTCTCTTCTCTCTTCTCTCTCTTCTCTCTTTCTCTCTTCTCTCTCTCTCTCCTCTCCTCTCTCTTTCTCTTTTCTCTCTCCTCTCTCCCTCTTTCTCTCTCTCTCTTCATCTCTCTCCTTCCCTCCTCACCCCTCTTCCGTTCTCCTCCTCATCCCCCTTTTCTCTTCATCCCCACTCCTCCGTCCGAGTTTTTGCCGATGCAACTCGTCAGTCTGCCCTCAGAATTTCAGAATTTCCGGGAGTTTCATTATACAAACTTTACTCTCCAGTCCGCAGTATGAAGATTTCAAATAAAGTTATGAAAAGAAATTACAGTGGCATTTATCAACTAAATTATGTAAATCTTAATTGAATTGAGAAAGACCTGGGAGTACTGGTTGTCAGTAATTTCTAAAGCCAAGACAGCAGTGTACAAGTGTTCCCAATAAAGCTGAGAGAATTCTTGGCTTCATATCAGTAAGTAAAAATAATGGAAGCCCTCAGGTTATTCTTCAGTTTCATGTATCCTTGGTGAAGCCTCATTAGATTATGGTCTGGTATCCACATAATGGACATAATACGCTGGTAAATATACATAGGTGAATGACGAAGTTGATTCATGTATCGAAACCTCTCAGATGTTTTTGAAATGTGACCACAGAAATAAAATTGCTAGAGTGCTTAAAAAAAGGACTACTTCAACATTTTTACCTAATAGATTTATATATTTTTCGGAATAAACATATCACATATTTTTAAAATTACGTCAGACTAACTTAAGTAAGCTTGTATAAACCAGTCTCTGTCCGACTTGGACCATTTACAAAGTCATGTGCGGGTTATTTGTGTATCGTTCCAGTCACGGTATTGTGCTTTTTTTTGTTATTTGTATAAACCAGTATAGTTAAATGTTATTCACCATAGTTAAGGTCAGTTTAAATTCAGTTACGTAGTGAAAATATATAAATACAGGAACATTGTAACAGGGCTTCTGGCCCAGGTTAACATCTTTACCTTTGATGAGTTTCAAGTTTTTCTACTCCCAGAGTCATTATATATGAAGAAAATGTATTTATTTCATGATATCCAGGCGTCGAAGGTTATGACAAATATGAATATAAGCTGGGGTTTATTTGCTGATCATGCTAAGTCAGCAAGTTCTTTCTAAATACCGCTACAATCATTCCAGAGTGTGAAAGCTCAAATGGAAATAAACATTCCCCGAAAACGATCTCTGAATTCCGGACTGAGAGCTTTTGTTTTTTAAGCCCTGATGTTTAGATACAGAAAACATCTAAAACTTTCAGCTGAAGAAGTTGACGATGCTTGTGCGAATCATTGATCTGGAGAAGTCGTCCACGCTACGTGACGGTAGTAATTGGAGGAGGCAATTTAGCTTTCATATTCCAGGAGTGGGGAAGATGAGAGTGGTTGCAGTAACTGGAGGAGACAGTTTAGCACTCTTACTCCAGGAGTGAAGATGTGTGTGACTGCAGTAGTAGTAATGTATACACAGGCAACTGTGTGGTCATTAATGTGAATGTGGGTGAAGGAGTTGCAAGGTGAAACGTATTATCCTAGGAAGTTTCTCTCTCTCTCTCTCTCTCTCTCTCTCTCTCTCTCTCTCTCTCTCTCTCTCTCTCTCTCTCTCTCTCTCTCTCTGTCCCACCCTCCCCGCCATGCGCATTGGGGACTACCACCACCTACCACTATCACCACCGCTACCCAACACAACCTACCACCTCCCACCCACTACCCACCACCGACACCCCACAGCATAACTGGCACTCGGTTCATATTACAAATCTGATCACCGCGCTGACATCTAAGTCATTTACATACATCCGAGACCAAAGCGCTGCGACAGCAGACAGAAATCAGCTTTTCAAATGAAGTATTTAATGATCAGTATTGCATATCTCTATCCTCAGCGCTAACACCCTGAAGGACACTCGACCTTATTATGTGAATCCATAAAGGCGAGAACAAAGTCGTGTATACTGTGGAAGTCGCGTGATACTCTTTGAGTACTATTTATATTGTGAATACTTTCCCCACATACTGTGGGGACTGTTTATGCGTTAGATAATATTGGTCACTTGTGTAATCTTTCTCACTCGAGTATTCCCATCCTGGCGTCGTGTAAAGAAAGCGTCGTCCACGATGCATAAATACAGTGAAGTATCCAGAGACCCGCCCGTATGTTTCCTTAGTTGCGAGGAGGCTGCTACCTCGTTAGTAACACACAAAACAACGACATTTTATTCAGGGGAGACTTAATGAAATAGCTTGGTAAACCTCCCTTGGGCGAAACGTTATAATAAAGGGTTACGCTGTTTTAACTGTCTTTGTGTGTGTGAAATTACCAGTTTGTAGTTATAGTAGAGCAACGCTCGTGGTGTGCCGTCTTCAGTGTTGTTTGTATTTGAAAGTTTACCCCCAGGATGTGACCCACAACAGTCGACCAACACTTAGGTACCTATTTACTGCCAGGTAAACACAGGCACCAGGTGTAGGAGATTTGCTCATATGTCGTCACGTCCTGCCCGGCTGTGCCCCGAGCACTTTGATCGCTGACTGTGTAGGCTGGAACTCTGGGTGAGGCAGATAGCATCGCCTCGCCAGTACGCTGGGGTGAGGCAGGTGACATCTCACCAGTACTCTGGGTGAGGCAGGTAACATCGCCTCACCAGTACCCTGGGTGAGGCAGGTGACATCGCCTCGCCTGTACCCTGGGTGAAGCAGGTGACATCGCCTCGCCTGTACCCTGGGTGAAGCAGGTGACGTCGCCTCACCAGTACCCTGGGTGAAGCAGGTGACATCGCCTCACCAGTACCTTGGGTGAAGCAGGTGACATCGCCTCACCAGTACCCTGGGTGAAGCAGGTGACATCGCCTCACCAGTACCCTGGGTGAGGCAGGTGACATCGCCTCACCAGTACCCTAGGTGAGGCAGGTGACATCGCCTCGCCAATATCCTGAATGCTAAAGGCTCTGAATACCGTTAAGAGGGTTTTCAGTCTTGCACATGTTACTAATGTTACCTGGTTAATGTGTACGTCTGACGACACGTTTGATATGGTGATTTCCAGGACGTGTTTGTTGATATGTGCAGTTTCTTTTCCTTAGGTTATAGTCAGTTCGTGGTCTTACGCCCTCCTCATCCTAAGTCATTACCTTTAGAGTAATAACCAACCATTTTTTTTCACGTTAGAAAAAAAAAAACATTCCAGGTCCCCCTGGATTTTGTCCTCCCATTTGTTATCCCTCGCATTTGTTTTATATCATTAGCTAACATGGACACGTTAGAATCAGTCCCATCGGTTAGAATTCCGCAGGATCATTTACGTATATATAGTAAAAACAGTAGTCGCCTCGGTCCTGGGCGTCCAGTCTTCCTGGATTATCCTTATGTTAGTGAAGCTTAAGGGTTGGATCGCCATACCCCGGTGCAGCAGAAGCCTGGTGGCTATTAACTCCTGCAAGAAGGACACGCATATTAGAATACAGTGTGGAAAACTAATTGATATTAATTGTGGATGACTCGTTTGTTTACAGTTCCAGCTGTGCCTCCCTTAGCCTACGTCCTTGCGTTTAATTAAAACAGGTTCTCCACACTCACACTTGGTCTGTCTGTATTTTTCATAATCGTTACTTTCGTAAAAAAAAAATCTTCAAGAAAGTTTTCATGAACTAACGAATTATTAGCTGATGGTTAATATTTCTATTATCAGATACTTTGTTTTTTTTATTTTCGAATTAGCTCTTCTTAATTTTTCGCTCTTCATTTTAATTATTCATTGGTATATTACTAGAAGACTTTTGGGTCAGCCATCCAATTAGAGAGGCACAGCACTCGTCCGGGTCACCAGGAGGAAGGAAATCAGGTATACATTTGTGGTTTTGCCTGCAGCTCCTGTGTGTGTTATTACCACCCCCAGGAGGCACAGTGGGAGCGGCAGCCAGGGGAAACATGACCCTCACTAGGCTGGGAGGGAGAGGGAGAGCCAACGAGGAAGAACTACTACTTAGAGAGGGAGAGAAATGTAGTTAAAATTGATTAGCTTGTAACTAGGTAGGTAAGTAAAATGGTAATCGAACCTCATTTGTTCATTCTCAACTGGAAATTTTAGCCGAAAGCCTGACCCAACGCCGAGCTGCGGGGATAGAAAAAATTCTCAAAATCCATCAAAGGTAGTGTTAAAATTCCTTGGATCCTGTCAGGGACCTCTCTCAGTCCTCTCCAGTTTGAAGGATTATGTAAACATGTGCGTGTTTGCACTGCTTTATACCATGTAAAAGTTATAATTCATTTTCCAACATGGCCACGACAACATACGTAGATATGATGTTAGAACTCAGCAGGAGTCTACCACCTTGACTATTCACTTGAAAGATCTTCACACAAGGTTAGTTAGGGCAGTACGTCTATATGGTAGCAGTAAAGGTATACAATAACGGAAAGTTGATGAACGACACACATGTGCAACACCTGGGTATCTTTGTTCTGAAAACGTTTCGCCAACCTGTTGCTTTACCAATTCACTACAGAGGTTAATTGAAGGTGTTGAAACTGAAGACGGTAGGCGACGAGGTTATCAGTCCCTCAGCCTAGTTGAAGGGGTTCACCGTACTCTTGGTTCATCAAGACCTGCAACTATGAATGATGTAAATGGTTTACAAAACCGACAAGTGGAAGAATGAGACACATCTGCAACAAATATTTTCAAATGTTGCACAAGTGTCTCACTCTGCAACCTGCAACTAGGCTTAGGGACTGATTACCTCGCACCTTCAGGTAACTGACATCTGTACTGAACTGACGAAGCAGCTGGTTGGCGAAACATCTCCAGTATAAATAAGAACATAACATATGAAAGGAGGAGCACTGCAGCAGGCCATGTAGATAAATTGTTCAGAGAACCGACAAGTAACGGCTTGAAGCTCCTGGAGGGCGAAATTTTACCACAATAAAATATCGCACTAGTTGCACTTGTGTCCTTTTACCTGACATTGTCAGTAATTCTACCAACATTATTACAATTCTTCCTTCTTAAGTGGATGTGACTTGGACTTGACTGGCTTGAGCCAGTAGATGAATTATACACATGTACAACACGAGTATCTTTATTGAGGAAACGTTCCGCTACACAGTTGCTTCATCAGTCCTATACAATGAAAAATGGTGGAGATCAGGAGTAGTTTGAGGTAATCAGTAATTTAGCCTGAGGGACTGATTACCTGAAACTCCTGATCTTCACCATTCTTGTTTAGGATTGATGAAGCCACTACGTGGCGAAACGTTTCCTCAATAAAGATACCCAAGTGTTGTACATGTGTATAATTCATCTACTGGCTCAAGCCAGTCAGGTCCAAGTCACATCCACTTAAGAAGGAAGAATTGTAATAATGTTGGTAGAATTACTGACAATGTCAGGTAAAAGGACACAAGTGCAACTAGTGCGATATTTTATTGTGGTAAAATTTCGCTCTCCAGGAGCTTCAAGCCGTTACAAACACCACAGGGACAGAGTGGTATGAATATTAAAATGGTATAAAATATCAACAGGTTGTTAGGTAGGACATACCAACAGTTAGGTATCTTTATTTCGAAACTTTTCGATATTTTACCTAACAGAGTGGTGTTGTGTGTGTGTGTGTGTATTATATATATATATATATATATATATATATATATAATATATATATATATATATATATATATATATATATATATATATATATATATATATATATATATATATATAATTATTATATTAGTGTGTGTGTAGGTGTGATAAATGGTTTTGAAAACCGATGAGTTGAAGAATTGAGACACTTACGCAACATATTGGAAGCTTTATTGAAAAAACGTTTCGCAACACAGTGGCTTCATCAGTCCAATAGAAAGCAGAAGGTATAAGGAGACGAGGAGTTTGAGGTAATCAGTCCCTCAACCTGAAATTGATGTCTTCAGTCCATCACTCAGTCCTACAAGATTGACGGACTGAACACATCGATTCCAGGCTGAGGGACTGATTACCTCAAACTTGTCGTCTCTTTATACCTTCCTGCTTTGTATTGGACTGATGAAGCCACTGTGTGGCTAAACGTTTCTTCAATAAAGATTCCTATGTGTTGCATAAGTGTCTCAATTCCTCGTATATATAGTTACAGAGTGAGGTGCAAAGCATAATATAATCGTTGCACATCACTCTGTACCTATATATACCTCTCTGTGTCCCTGTAGTGTTCGTAACGGCTTGACAAAGCTCCTGAAGAGCGAAACGATGCCACAATACAATCTCACATTAGTCGCACTTGTGTCCTTTTACCTAAGAAGAAGGAAGGAGCACTGTATCAAGCACACTGGTTCAAGCCAGTCAGGTCCAACTCTCGCCCACTCGTGTATTTGTATAATCTATTTTTAAAACTACACAACATTTTAGCTTCAGTGACGTCACTTGAGTTTGTTCCACTCATCCGCGACTCTATTACCAAACCAGGTGTTGCACATGTGTATTTTTCATTAATGTGTTGAAATTACTTTTCAGTTTAACATCATTATTATACACCACATACTTTAGATTTCTCAACTTTCATTTGATAAATATAACAAATGTGTTATGATTTCTTCACTTTTACTCATAATTAACATCCATATTGACTTTTGAAATAGGCTTAAGAGATTAGAAAGACCCAGGCAGCCTTGAGCCGGCAGTCACCTGACACCACCTGTCACCTGCAGTTGTAATCACCTTACACTACCTGTGGTGACCTGTCTCGCGATCCTTGTCACAGGATGGGTCACCTTATGACCGTGACCCTTCTCAGGTCATTTTCTCTGAGTACTAAACAAACAATTCATTATGTTAATTGCTTGTGAAGACACGTAAATCATCAGTAATGGCTGGCCACAAGTTTTATTCTGCACTTTTTTTTAACCCTCCAAAGAGTGTCTTGAGACTGTTGAAGGGCTCTTGATTCAAGGAATTAGTTACCCTCCCCTTGACCAAACCTCGTTACCTTTCATTCCTCAGGCGCTGCTTATTATTACATAGTCACTTTCCAGTGACTATAAAAGTAATTCATTATGATGAATAAAACACATGTGCATCACTTAAGAACATAAAGAAGGAACACTGAGCAGGCCTACTGGCCCAAGCGAGGCAGGTCCAATTCTCCCACCGACTTAAGCCAGTGCCTTGACCTAGTCAGGTCAGTCACATTCACTTGAGTATCTTCATTATATTATTCATCAACGTGTCGGTATTGTTACGTTATGAGAAGATACACACAATATTATGTGTTAAATACAGTTATATAAAACTATGCGTGATAAATGTTTCTTTTTTTATTGACTGAGGCTAATTTTGTCCAAGGTATGTCTGCTGAACTCATTAAGAACAGCAAATCCAGCTTAACATCAAGCTCTTGGCTCCGACAACGTGGTGTTCATAGGGTTTGACAGCAGGATGCCAGTAGGTAGATACGTAGGGAGGAGTAGATACCTAAGATATTTTGGGAACAGGTAAGAGCCTATTTGTAATCATGTGTTGGACAGCTGTTTTGGTTCAGATGTTGGGGAGTGAGGGGAAGCTACATGTGTAGTAGTAGTTGTAGTTGTAACCACCTGTCAAACGCACTTGTCGATAGACACCTGGCCTATTTCGAGTGTGCGTGTGTGCACGTGAGTACGTGCATGCTTTCGTGAGTGCATTCGTGATTGCGTGCAGCATGTATGCCTATATATGTGCGTGAGTGAGTGTCTCCAGACCTGGGATAGTGTTAAAGTCTCCGGTGTGACATTGTCACAAATCACACTTCAGAAACATCTTGAAAATAATATACCAGGAACTCGGAGAAAAACCTCTCAGACTTGTTTGTAACACATAAACCACTGACGGCCTTGCACGTAATTATAGCTAAGTGTGGCACTGTAGCCAGAGGTCGCTGCTGCTGTGGCCCACCATAGTGCCATCCCCCAGTCCACCTTGAAGTGTTCTCAGTTTTTGTTGCGACTCAACCATAGTACCATCACCCAGCCTACCTTGAAGTGTCCTCAGTTTTGCTGCGACTCAACCATAGTGCCATCACCCAGCCTACCTTGAAGTGTCCTCAGTGTTGCTGCGACTCAACCATATGTGCCATCACCCAGCCTACCTTGAAGTGTCCTCGGTGTTGTTGCGACTCAACCATAGTGCCTTCACCCAGCCTACCTTGAAGTGTCCTCGGTGTTATTGCGACTTAACCATAGTGCCATCACCCAGCCTACCTTGAAGTGTCCTCAGTGTTGTTGCGACTCAGCCATAGTGCCATCACCCAGCCTACCTTGAAGTGTCCTCGGTGTTGTTGGGACTCAACCATAGCTCCGCCACCGCTCATTTTATAGTGAAGATCCGTGTCGGGAGTTTTTCCCTCGGACGAATAAACTTAATAATGACAGCACAACGACAAACAGGAAATCCATACTACGTATAATCCGCTCCGTTCTTGATCCAGCAGTGACAGGCTGAAACGTCCTGCCGATTTCATTTACAATTTATGAGTTTCTTGTATATTTCAAATCATGATTAACGTTTTGTATACTAAGGCTTCTGAGAAGCGTTGTGCAGCACACGATAAGAAGTTACAAGGAAGGAAGACACAGCCTTCACATACCAACACTTTTTTTGTACAGTGTCCCTCTGGAGTTGTTAGTTTTACCATATCCGAGCAGTTAAAATTTGTCACCAGCCTCGAGGAGTAGGAAGACTCTGAAACCGGTCATAGGTATATGAATACAGTATAACATATTGAAAAAAAAGAGATAGATCAGAGATCTGTTTGTGACTTGATTAAGTCCAGTGTGTGGACGACATATTGTCAGTAAAGGATCGCATTATACTACATTTGTGTCTCATTCCATCGTGTCAGTAAATGACACGGTATTAAAGAGCATTTGTCTCCACGTATAAGAAAGTGATTCTGGTTTGTTATTCCACTCCTGCTGGTCGCTGTACAGACAGGTTTAGAGCTTCAGTACCTTCTAAGATATCCCCGCCTGTTGGTGATAGCATCAACCAGGCATGAGTTTCATGACTGAGTGGCCGGGGGTCTCCGTCCAAACCTGGGAGGAACTACGAGTCTCCCCACTTTTCCTCGCATTGAATAAATGGCCCACACGTGTTTAGCGCTGCACGAGTACCATACACTCTCTTCATATTATTTAGTTGAAGTGTCTTTTTTTCTTGATAAGGGATATTTTAACGTTATGTGCGGGTATTGATTGTTTTAACGTGCTTGTCTGTTTGGTTTTTAATTTGCAAAGTGGTTAGTTTTAGTGTGTGTGTGTGTGTACATTATATCGTGCGAAATAATCCATAAGTCAGATCGGCGAATTTGGCTTAAAAAAAAGTAATGATCATTTTTTGCCGCATATAATAGTTTCACTGACAGGAGCAGGTGTTCACCTTCAGTGTATGACGTGTTTATCTTCAGTGTGTAACGTGTGTTTACTTCTCTCCTGCAGAAGATGAAGGGGCTAATGAGGAAGCGGTCGACGACGGCGGCGCGGCTGCAACGAGCCTTCAGTGCCAAGGGTCTACGAGGGCCCAGCGGCGACCACCAGCACAACAACAACAAAGACACCGCCAACAACAACAACAATAGCAGCAATGGCACCACCGGGGGTGGGTTACCCCCTAGCAGGACGAGGGAAGGACGGCCCAAGAGACAGTTCATCATGGAGACTCCTGTTACCTTCACTACCGTGAGTCTCGCTCTTCCTCTCTTAGTCTTTCCCTCTTGGTCCTCCTGTCTCTGTAATTTTCTCTTCCCCCTGTCTCCATGACCCCTTGATCATAATGTCTCCGTGATCCTTGTTTCCGTGACCCCCTGTTCATCATGTCTGGTGCTACAGCAAAATCCTTCTTTATATGAGGGATAAATTTAGTTTTCAAAGAAATATGGCAGGTTTATTTTGAGATTGGTTAGTTTCCTTCTGTCTCCGTGATCCCCTATCATGTCTCCGTGATCCTTTGATCATGTCCCACGACCCCCCTGATCATAATGTCTCCGTGACCCCTTGATCATCATGGCTCCGTGAATCTCTCTTGATCCTCATAAGTGATCAAATTATGATGGTTCCGTCTTGATCCTTTTGAATAGTGCTGCACCTCTTCATTTCTTCTTAGCTCAAGCATATGTAGCGCTCACTTGAATGTTTACAAAACTGTGTGTAGTTTTTACTTTTTTTTTCTTACAGCTTTCATTTCCTTTTCCAAGTGTATGGACGAGCGCAAAACAGCAAGGGGTGACCCAAAGTATCAGTATCCGCCTAAAATTGAGTATCGGTAAAAAATTTTTTTTTATCGTCCCATCACTATAAACATCCAAGGAAATGAAATTGGCATTTACACTCTTAATGCCCAAGTCAAGTATACATGCCGTCCTCTTGTTTTAGTTTCACTTAGAAGGTGATATTTGGGAGTGCTTGACGGTAGTGATGGTGCGTCAGGAGTCATCTCTGATGAGGCTGTTGTTAGTAGATAAGCGACCGCGTGTGCACCTGTTGGGTAGCCATCCATGTTTAAAATAAAAATTGAAAGGGTATAAAGTATGATGGTTCTTGTGTGGATACACACTTGTAGAGACATGCATCTTTCTTGTAGAGATGTGTAGCTTTCTTTTAGACATATCTCAAACTTGTGTAGGTACGCATCTTTCTTGTTAAGATGTACATAATCCTTGCTTCATTCCTAATTACCTTGCTTCATTTCTAACCCTCTTTGCTTCATTCCCAACCCACCTTGATTCATTTCTAACCCGTTCATCCCTAACTCCCTTGTCTCAGCCTTAACCTCCTTGCTTCATTCCTAACCCCCTTGCTTCATTCCTAACGCACATTGCTTCATTTATAACCCCTTTGTTTCATTCCTAATTCCCTTGCGTCATTCGTAACCCTCCTTGATTCATTCCTAGCTCCCTTGCTTCATTCTTAACCCCCTTGCTCCATTACTGGCCCACCTTGCTTCATTACTAACCCACCTTGCTTCATTCCTAACCCCCTTGTTTCATTTATAACCCATTGCTTCATTCCTAACTCCCTTGTTTTATTCCTAACCCCCTTGTTTTATTCCTAACCCCCTTGCTTCATACTTAACCCCCTTGCTTTATTCCTAACCCCCTGTTTCATTCCAAATCACGTTTTATGCTTAACCCCCATGCTTCATACTTAAGCCCATTTGTTTATTACTAACCCCCTGTTTCATTCCTAATCCCTTTGCTTCATACTTAACCCCCTTTGCTTTATTTCTAACCCCTCCCCTTTGCTTCACTCTTAACCAGTCATACATTTTTTATACATTGCGTTACAATGGAGATGTATTTTCGTTCAGTGCACCATTGTTAAGCTCTGTGGTGAGTCACGTGGGCTTCCTGGGTGAGTTCTCAGCCATACCCGTGGAGGCCTCAGCCAGCCAGCCAGCCAGCCAGCCAGCCAGACTAGCCAGCCTGCCAGCCAGCCTGCCAGCCAGCCTGCCAGCCAGCCTGCCAGCCAGCCTGCCTGCCTGCCCGCCTGCCTGCCTGCCTGCCTGCCTGCCTGCCTGCGCTGCCTGCCTGGGGCCCTGCCCGGCCCTGCCCTGCCCGCCCGCCCGCCCGCCCGCGCCCGCCCACAGCAGTTTCTTGAAGAATCGTAGACGTAGATGCTTTAATGAACTAGCTCACGACAGACTAGTGGAGTAGTAGCTGTACAGTAGAATGCCCACAACAGTCTCTCTCTCTCTCTCTCTCTCTCTCTCTCTCTCTCTCTCTCTCTCTCTCTCTCTCTCTCTCTCTCTCTCTCTCTCTCGCCCTCGTTGATTCATCTTTTGTTCTGTATTGTCACCTTTTCACAGTAAGGTCGTTATGCTTCACTACAATTAGCGGATGTTTCTCGTTACTTGACACACCAGTGTACACTCACACATGTTGTTGCGCTGTTGTACACCCACAAGTGTACAGGTGCATCACACAGTTGTGATATAGCGTTGTACACCTACGAGCATTACCGCCTGCCTCTTTTGTGGTGGAATTGATCCTTATTACCACATCCTCCTGGAGGCTGTCACGATATCATCACACTCGAGTCTCCCAGCTCAGGCTGACACATATCATCACCTCATGAACGGTATCCATCCTGTGTAATGGAATATGACAGGGAAACATAGCTAGCTGCTCTTCCCACCATGTAACTAACTCTCGCGCAGATGGCAGCTCTGTGCGATGCCAGCGCGCCCATTTTCGATTTAAAATAAAATTGTGCATTTAAAAAAAAGTGCTTTTCCCCTCATTTCGTCAAAATTTCCAGCGATTCACGGTTACCTGGAGGTTATTCCGGGGATCAACGCCCCCGCGGCCCGGTCCATGACCAGGCCTCCCGATGCATCAGAGCCTGATCAACTAGGCTGTTACCGCTGGCCGCACGCAGTCCAACGTACGAGCCACAGCCCGGCTGATCCGGCACTGACTTTAGGTATCTGTCCAGCTCTCTCTTGAAGGCAGCCAGGGGCTTATTGGCAATTCCCCTAATGCTTGATGGGAGGCTGTTGAACAGTCTTGGGCCCCGGACACTTATGGTGTTTTCCCTTAGTGTACCAATGGGGCCCCTACTTTTTATTGGGGGCATTTTGCATCGCCTGCCCAGTCTTTTACTTTCGTAGGGAGTGATTTCTGTGTGCAGATTTGGGACCATTCCTTCCAGGATTTTCCAAGTTTAGATTATGATATATCTCTCCCTCCTGCGTTCCAACGAGTACAAGTCAAGTGCTTCCAAGCGTTCCCAGTAGTTAAGGTGCTTGACAGAACTTATACGTGCAGTAAAGGATCTATGTACACTATCTAGATTTGCGATTTCACCTGCTTTGAATGGAGATGTTAATGTACAGCAGTATTCCAGCCTAGAGAGAACAAGTGATTTGAAAAGGATCATCATTGGCTTGGCATCTCTCGTTTTGAAAGTTCTCATTATCCATCCTATCATTTTCTTTGCACGTGCGATCGTGGCACTGTTGTGATCCTTGAAAGTGAGATCCCCAGACATTATTACTCCCAGGTCCCTTACATTATTTTTCCGCTCTATTGTATGGCCGGAGTCAGAGGTATACTCTGTTCTAGTTATTATCTCCTCCAGTTTTCCATAACGGAGTAGTTGGAATTTGTCCTTGTTGAACATCATATTGTTTACCATTGCCCACTGGAAAACTTTGTTTATATCTTCTTGGAGGTTAACCGCGTCCTCAGCAGATGACAGCCTCATGCAGATCTTAGTATCATCCGCAAAGGATGATACGGTGCTGTGGTGTATATCTCTGTCTATGTCTGATATGAAGATGAGGAATAAGATGGGGGGTACTGTGCCTTGTGGAACAGAGCTCTTCACTATGGCAGCCTCCGATTTAACTCTGTTGACCACTACTCTTTGTGTTCGATTTGTTTGGAAGTTGAAGATCCATCTCCCCACTTTCCCAGTTATTCCTTTAGCACGTATTTTATGGGCTATTACGCCATGATCGCATTTGTCAAATGCTTTTGCAAAGTCTGTGTATATTACATCTGCATTCTGAATCCAGTGCATCCAAGGCCATATCATAGTGATCCAGTAGTTGTGAGAGGCAGGAGCGACCTGCCCTGAACCCATGTTACCCTGGATTGTGCAGATTTTGGGAATCCAGGTGATTTGCAATCCTGCTTCTTAGCACTCTTTCAAAGATTTTTATGATGTGGGACGTCAGAGCTTAGCTAATGCTTTGCTGCCACCTTTATGGAGTGGGGCTATATCCATTGTTTTAAGTGACTGTGGAATTTCACCCATGTCCAAGCTCCTCCATAGTGTACTTAGGGCACGCGAGAGGGGTTTCTTGCAGTTCTTAATGAAAACAGAGTTCCACGAGTCTGGGCCCGGGGCTGAGTGCATGGGCATGTTGTCAATGGCTTTTTCGAAATCTATCGGAGTTAGGGTAATGTCGGAAATGTGGCATACAAATATTTTTGGAGTTTTGAGGCTCATTCATGAAGAAATCATTTGGGTCGTCGATC
This sequence comes from Cherax quadricarinatus, assembly GCF_026875155.1. Classification (NCBI taxonomy): domain Eukaryota; kingdom Metazoa; phylum Arthropoda; class Malacostraca; order Decapoda; family Parastacidae; genus Cherax; species Cherax quadricarinatus. The sequence goes on from NC_069419.1 coordinate 32,483,055, forward strand.
CTCAGACCGATTTGTGGTTCACTAAACAGAGAGTCGTACTGGGATTTCAATATTTCACTCATTCCCTTGTTGTCATCTGTGTAAGTCCCATCCTGTCTGAGTAAGGGCCCGATACTAGATGTGGTATTTGCCTTGTTTTTGGCATGTAACTTTTTGTTCCAGTCACGGTATTGTGGCTTTTTGTTATTTGTAGATGTGACTTGTGAGATGAGATTGATGGACTCTTAAGTTCTTGTGTTTGCATTGAGATGATTTCTGGAATATGACAGCAGATTGGTTGTAAATGGAAGGGTGATACCAACAAACTGTGGAAAAGGATACTTGTGTACAGTTGAGGCAACGTTTCGCCACGAGTGGCGATCCGTCTCCTTTGATAACTGTCCTGAACTGCCCGTATGACAACAAATTGGTTAAGTAAGAAATTAATTAAAATTGCATCAAATTGATGACAGAAAATTGATGTCAGCTGCTATTGCATGTTGCAAGCGTTAAAAGCCACAGGGTATTAGCGAGTTTTTCGGTCATATAGATCAACCACCCTCGTTTGCTGCCCTCTTGTGTAAGGGAGTCGTTTTTTCTCCTCCCCTCACTTCCTCCCTTTCTGTGGAAGGTAACCCCCCACTTGTATGTAGCTTGCTCGTCGTTAGATTCTTGCTGGAACAAGTGCAAGGTATATAAGTAACTCGAACAAGTAGGTAGTTGGCTGGTTGACGCAAACAATTTGGGTGGTAGGATGGTAGACACGAACAAGTGGGTAGTATGCTGCCAGGAAAACATTATCGTTCTCTGAAATGAATGTGAAATGATTTTTTTCTTTTCTTTCTGTCCTGCGAACACGTATGATGACAGGTAAATCTTACAAACCTTTGCTTTCATTCGGTATATGCAAACCTTTATTTTCCCATATTCTTACTAATAGTACTTAATCGTGCAATATTTCTTTTCCAACCTAGAAGGCCTGGTCAGGGACCGGGGCCATAGGAAAGATAATCTCCAGAACTGCTAACCGTTACTAACAAATAACAGATAACGTTCTTAGTTGCTTTCTGGAGCGAGAAGGTATGAGACGGGAAACTCGCTACTGTTTCCAGGTGCTACCTGCAGACAGATGATGTATCACCGCTACAGTGCTGGCTGAGGGATCGCTACGGTGTTGGGGAGGGACTCGAATTCCGGCCCTTAGGGATTGGCGTTCTCTAGGTGGCGTCATTTCTCAGAGGTCCCTCTAGGGGGTTTCCTTCTGGGAGCGTCCCCGACCTCTGAGCATCAACCCTGGAGGCTGCGGATGCTAAGCTCCCCTGGGGGACCTCCCTCCCTCCCCAATCCTGACTCCTGCCATCAAGTCCCGGTTAACCCACCGTAAAGGTCGCCGGAGGAGCCGTGACCTCAGCCTCCACAGGATATAGTCTCACCTGTGCTGTACTGCTTTGTTAGTGCTGCGGCGCTCTTATTCTTGCTGCACTGCTATGCTGTACTGTGTCGCTACTATATTGCTCCATTGGCAGCGCTCTGATGTATCAGTGATTTGTTTTGCTGCAGTGTCGTGTCATTGCGATTTATGCTGATACGCTGCAGTGTCGTGTCGTTATTTATGTTGATGCATTGCAGTATTGTGCCGTGCCGTTGCGATTTGTACTGATGTATTGCAATGTCGTGTCGTTGCGATTTACGCTGATGCGCTGCTGTGTCGTGTCGCTGTTTATGTTGATGCACTGCAGTGTTCTGCCGTGTCGTGGCGATTTGTGCTGATGCTCTGCAGTGTTGTACGTAGCTGGCCTCGTATCCCTGAGATCGCCACGCTCAGATATCGTGGTGCTGGGGGAGGCGATGGTAACGGGGGAATGGAAGAAGCAGGTGACGATGGAGCTTTGAGTCGGTACTGGTGAAGGAGGCCCAGTGGCAGAGAAGGGAGGGTGAGTGTTGGTACCACCACTCTCGATAGAGCAGGTAGGGACATAAAGTGTTGGTACCACCATCATTGCCACACAGACAAGACATCCTTCGCATTAACTGGTCGCTGTTAATTGCTGAACGACCCGCCCGCTGCTATTATGTCCCTCACGTCATCATCCTCTCCCTAGTAATCCCCCCCTTTCTTTTCTTATCTTCCCCTCCCTCTCTACCCCCCTCCCCAGCCGTTCACCCTTCTTCCCAACCATAATTATGTACCTGACAAGTCAATGCCAGGACCTGAGCTGTTAGACTTAAAAATGTTATTCTTTTAACATGTGTTTGTCTGTGTATCTGTCTCCTAGTAGATACTGTATCTACGAGTCTTAAGCAACTGTAACTGCTTATTCTACAGTTCGGTGATGAGCGTCAGGTATAAGTCATAAATAGTAAGATATGCATCAGTTTAGGGCAGGGTAGACAGTTGTGTCATGCAGTGGTCTGTGTACACAAGGTCCCAGTGGGGAAGCCGCCTACCCTAGGAGAGATTTAAGATCGATAAAGGAAAATAATTATTTACGTGGAAAATGATTAGTGATAAAGTAGTAGGCAGGAAATTGCTGCAAATTGTTGTCGTTTATTAACAGAGGTTAATGAGAAGACGCTGTGAAGGTATTGCGAGGGAGGATGTAACCAAGGCTGTGGAGTATTGTGGGAGTGTGTACCACCCACTTGGGTGAGGGCTACCACATGGCCACCCACCCTTCTGGCACATCACCCGCAAGATTCCCACCTCACCTATAAGACTCCACCTAACCTATAAGACTCCTACGTCGCTTTCCTCCATCAGCAAACACCATATTATTACATTAACCTTCCATAACTTAAAATATGTCAGACCCCTGGCTGCTGATGCTCCTCATCCTGACCTTTTCGTCACTACCTTCCCCACACTGCCTCTATATTTACTTCACTCTTTGCTTCGTCTACCATCATCAGTAGGCACTTCCAGTGAGCACCTCCTTCATCTGCACCACAATAACAGGTTTATCCAGATCCATCCTCTCAATCCTTGCCGCTCCATCTTGGATATAACATAAGTGTTAGAAGAGAAGCAAAGTGTAAGTTGGAAGCAAGTGTAAGTTGGAATGAGTGACGGTGAAAGTGTGTCTTCTTTTTTGAGTCGCCCTTCCTCGGTGGGAGACGACCGGTGTGTTAAAAAAAAAGTACATGAATGGGTGTAAGTTGGATCTGTGTAGCGTGGGCCAGTAGGCCTGCTTCAGTGCGCCTCCTTGTATTAAGATATGTTCTTATACCTGAACTAGAAAACAAAATCGACTATATAATCCTTATACTGGAACTGCAGGTGGCCGCCTCTAACACGTACCTCATACATCACTAAGCAAATCACATTTCACCGCTAAATGTAGCTCACTGCTACCGTCCAGACACAAGACGCAGGGAGATATCTTCCTCCTTGCCCCTTAGTACACAGACAGGAGTTGGAAGGGTAGCCTAGAGCAGATAATCAAGCAGCTCCAGGAGCACATTCTTATGACCCGGTTCTTGTGGGCCACCTGCCACTCTCATCACACTGGCGGTAAACACACTTTGAGCATAGGACTTATCAAGGATTTGTTTCGTGTTGTTTGTACTGAGCCTGTGATAGTGTATCAAGGGGACCCACGAGGACTGGCCTCCGTGCGTTCTATCACGTCGCAGGTTTCATCTCAGCAGCTGTTTTTCGCTCCCGGAGGAATTTGCTTGTCAGAACTGGGAAAATTGATCTTGATGTATGTCTTAGTAATACGATGACCTGCCTTGTCGATGTGAACAAGGTCTTCCACTGGCTCATCTCCTAAAAAAATTCACCCTGAAATATCTTCTCATGTCTAAATGATCAGTTTTCATTTATAATTCAAGGGTCTATTTTATTTTCGTCTTACTTTATCTTGCGCTCCCAGTAATGCTTGCGAGCTGGATTATATGCAAAATCATAATGGCTATGCCAAAATGTATTGGAATCTTGAAATTATTTACCCAAGACCCACAATTTTCTGGTCTAGGGATTACTTATCCTGGAAAGAATCTCCTTAAATTCTTTAGTCACGAAAGTTGTTTTTACTGCCTCCTGTAATGACTCCAAGTTTTTATATCCTCCCTTGTATTACGACATGTAGCGTGTTGCTGAGGCAAGGCAGTAAGCCTCAGTTATATTATCTAGATTAGGTATACCACTAGCTGCTAGCTATCATAGCTAGTGGGTGAGTGTTCCCATTACTCTCTATTAAATGCGCTTTACGCCAAGGTCGCAATCAGTGTGCCTTGTCAGCGTGACATTGCAACGCAGGAAGTGTGTCGAACGCCAAAGTGCAGGCGTCTGAAAAATAGGCGAGTTTAGGCAACAGATTTATTGCTTCAGAACTGGTCTGCAGCAGGACGTGTGTTTTATGTTCAAGATCTTCAAGAGGGCGTGCTGTGACCAGAGACTTCTACTTCATTCTAAAGTATTTTTCTAGATTGAGAGAAATCTCGTCTCTATACCTGGAAAATATTCGAAGTTCAGGCATAGTAAATTAACAGCATGTTGGAGTGAGAGGTTTAGGAGGATATATTAAATAAATCTGATAAAAAGTAGCGATGCAATAAGTACAATTAAAGAACATTGTCATCATCTGAGTTCCTCAACTATAAACCCTCTACCAGTAGATATGAAAAATATTGTCAGCACAAAAAAAAAAAAAAACACTTAAGAGGAAATTAACAGGCTACTGCAGATAACAATAGCCTGTGTGATCGGGTAGTCATCAGGAAAGTCTGACCACAAACTTGCCAGTGGGAGCACTAGTGGTCTCGAAAACGTTCACATGTATGCTTTGAAAGGTGTGTTAATACCGTAGACTTGTATGCATGGTTTAAGTCACTGTTGACTTGGAAGAGGGTATGCTGAATCCTTAGACTTTTATTTCGTGTTAATCTAATTCTAATATAACGCCACTCAGTGTTAGTGAACGTACCGCCATAATAATGGTACACTACAAACCCAAATAGCTGACACTCCCATTGGTGACATCGTTGACCGTTGCAAAAGTACAGACATCCCTATCTTTACAAATTATATTTACCTTAGTCTATTTTCAGCAAATAGGGGATACGGGGAAAATGAAACGGATCATAGTTACAATGTGCTTCAGTTATATATCTGTGTCGGTGGTAATAGCTCAGCGCTCTTGTAATTTGCTGCAGTATGAGGTACATGGGCAGAGTGTGTGTCGTCCTCTCCACACACTGTACATTGTCTTTCCTGTCCTAAAGTTGCTACCAACCTGTCATAGACATATATTCAGGTAACCTAAGTGAATCATGGTTACCAGTCTCTGCTTTTTTATTTACACCTTTTCTTTTCCATAAGTGTTTCATGTAATGCAGTTTTAATGTAATGTTGTACAGATTGACTGTTGACTAACACATTCCTCTCGGTGAACTCATCCTCTAGAAATTTAATTAATATTTTCATTGTCATTTGCTGCGATGTTTCTGCAAACCTATAGTTTTGTGTTTTAAATAAGGTTAAAAAAATATTACAGTAATCTCACACACACACACACACACACACACACACACACACACACACACACACACACACACACACACACACACACACGGGTGTAGCGTTAACTAAGTGTTGGTGTTGTTACAGGGAGTACAGTCACAGGAACGGCACCTCTTCCTCTTCAGCGACCTACTGCTGGTGGCCAAGGCGAGAAGTGGAGGCAACTTCAAACTCAAAGAGAAGGTGAGCTCATGCACCCGCAGATGGGAGGGATGAGGGAACCTGGATGACAGGGGGGGATGAGGGAACCTGGATGACAGGGGGGGATGAGGGAACCTGGATGACAGGGAGGGATGAGGGAACCTGGATGACAGGGAGGGATGAGGGAACCTGGATGACAGGGGGGGATGAGGGAACCTGGATGACAGGGAGGGATGAGGGAACCTGGATGACAGGGGGGATGAGGGAACCTGGATGACAGGGAGGGATGAGGGAACCTGGGTGACAGGGAGGGATGAGGGAACCTGGATGACAGGGGGATGAGGGAACCTGGATGACAGGGAGGGATGAGGGAACCTGGATGACAGGGGGGATGAGGGAACCTGGATGACAGGGAGGGATGAGGGAACCTGGATGACAGGGGGGATGAGGGAACCTGGATGACAGGGAGGGATGAGGGAACCTGGGTGACAGGGGGGATAGGGAACTGGATGAAGGAGGGGAACCTGGGTGACAGGGAGGGATGAGGGAACCTGGATGACAGGGAGGGATGAGGGAACCTGGGTGACAGGGAGGGATGAGGGAACCTGGATGACAGGGAGGGATGAGGGAACCTGGGTGACAGGGAGGGATGAGGGGAACCTGGTGACAGGGAGGGATGAGGGAACCTGGGTGACAGGGAGGGATGAGGGAACCTGGGTGACAGGGAGGGATGGGGGGGAACCTGGGTGACAGGGAGGGATGAGGGAACCTGGGTGACAGGGAGGGATGAGGGAACCTGGGTGACAGGGAGGGATGAGGGAACCTGGGTGACAGGGAGGGATGAGGGAACCTGGGTGACAGGGAGGGATGAGGGAACCTGGGTGACAGGGAGGGATGAGGGAACCTGGGTGACAGGGAGGGATGAGGGAACCTGGGTGACAGGGAGGGATGAGGGAACCTGGGTGACAGGGAGGGATGAGGGAACCTGGGTGACAGGGAGGGATGAGGGAACCTGGGTGACAGGGAGGGATGAGGGAACCTGGGTGACAGGGAGGGATGAGGGAACCTGGGTGACAGGGAGGGATGAGGGAACCTGGGTGACAGGGAGGGATGAGGGAACCTGGGTGACAGGGAGGGATGAGGGAACCTGGGTGACAGGGAGGGATGAGGGAACCTGGGTGACAGGGAGGGATGAGGGAACCTGGGTGACAGGGAGGGATGAGGGAACCTGGGTGACAGGGAGGGATGAGGGAACCTGGGTGACAGGGAGGGATGAGGGAACCTGGGTGACAGGGAGGGATGAGGGAACCTGGGTGACAGGGAGGGATGAGGGAACCTGGGTGACAGGGAGGGATGAGGGAACCTGGGTGACAGGGAGGGATGAGGGAACCTGAGTGACAGGGAGGGACAATTGAGGGACTGGTGTGCAGGGAGGAATGAGGGAACTTGGTGACCAGAAGCAATCGGGGATGCAACACGTAAAAGGAGATGGAAAGTTGAGGGATGTGTGAGCGAGAGGAGGTAGATAGATTTCACCAGAAGCATATTCATCGTGGAGGTAGACACTGAGAGAGAGAGAGGGGGAGGCAGGGTGAGAGAGAGAGAGAGAGAGAGAGAAAATTATTATAATGATTATATTAATAATTCCACATTCCCCCCTACAGCTCCTGTGGAGGGGAATGTGGAAGGTATTCAGTCTTAATTCAGAGAACTGGAACACAGATCCAGTTCCCTAGATCAAGAGCCCCTCACCAACATCAAGGAACCTTCCTTTAGGGAAGAGAGGGAGAGAGAAGAGAGGCTAACAGTTGTTTAGTATTCTTAATAGGAATTAAGGAAGTGAAAGGCGGAGAGGTGCTGTAAGCGAAGTTGTTTGAGGAGGGGGAGTATATGTATATGTTTTGATAACATTAACATGAATCAGCCATTTAGATAACACTAACAAGTAGTGAGGAAGGTTTAACTCCTAATATAAGAGTATCGTGATGTGTGTTATCAGCACTGGGATCAAGTATAAACAGGTCTGTGATTGACACTACGCTTGAGTAACAGTTGAAGTGAGTTTGAACCAGTGTTGGTGCTGGAGGTGACTGTAGGCCATGAGAGTGTTCTTAGGTGTAACCTGTGTAGTGGTGTTGACACAACAAATATGGTGGTATTAACATGTGTCACAAATGTGGTGGTCCTGGCAGGTGGGTATAAATGGTATGGTGGTGTTGACAGGTGGGTATAATTGGTGTGGTGGTGTTGACAGGTGCGGGTATCGGAGATGTGGCTCTCCTCCTGCCTTGACGACGTGGCGGAGGTTGCAAAGAGTCACGACACCTCCTTCGTCATGGGCTGGCCCACCACCAACGTCGTCGCCTCCTTCAGGTAGATACAAACTCATATCCTCTTTCCTCCTCCTCCCCTCATTATTTGCTGCCTTCCCATATTCCTTTTTTATTACCCTTTCTCCCTTAATTCCCCCTCCTTTCCCCCTTCCTTCCTCACCCTTTCATTTCTTGTCACTCTCCTTCTCCTTTCCTTCCATGCCACTTTCTTCCTTCCCCTTTCCTTCCATGCCACTTTCTTCCTTCCACTTTCATTCCTTGCCACTTTCTTCCCCTTTCCTTCTATGCCACTTTCTTCCCCTTTCATTCCTTGCCACTTTCTTCTTCCTTCCCTCTTAGGTCCTCTCCTGGAGTTTACCTGGAGAGAGTTCCGGGGGTCAACGCCCCCGCGGCCCGGTCTGAGACCAGGCCTCCTGGTGGATCAGAGCCTGATCAACCAGGCTGTTGCTGCTGGCTGCACGCAAACCAACATACGAGCCACAGCCCGGCTGATCCGGAACTGACTTTAGGTGCTTGTCCAGTGCCGGTTACTTATTCTCCCTCCCTCCCCCTCTTCTCTCGTATTTTTTATATTGTTACAAGCCTGTGTGTTGATATAAAATGTACAGTTCGCCACTAACCGATAAAATTATTTTACTGTTAATTATATAATTCATGATGTCATATGTTTTGGATTTTAACATAGTTATGTTTCATTATAAATAATTTTACAATACTTGTATTATGTTTATATTACTTCATGTTAACTAAAACGTCTCAGCTTGTGAAGTTTGCCCTCGTTTCAGCAAACTTGTTTTGTTTCATCTTGTTTAAGCAGCCAGACACATCCAGTAGGCGCACCTTGGTTAGCACAGTCAGACACCCTGTAGGCTTGAAGTGATGTGATCCAGGTCAAAGGTACGAAACGTCTTCAATAAAGGTGTCCTGAGTGAATGCATTCGTGCACATTTTCCCCAAGTTGCCGGCAGTCATTTTCCTTCTTGCTACATAACTTTCAGGTGCACCTTGGTTTGCAGAGTCAGACATACCATACTACTTGGTTGACACATTCCTCGTGGTCAGTGTTTACAAATTGTCCCTATGTTGTGCAGCGCAGACCATCCCTTCGAGCACACTGAAGATACTGTTGATATACTACAAGAAGACCTAGACTGCAGTGGGAGGGATCAAATAAGTGGCTACTAGTACATCACGAGCATAGCTCTGTACCACTGGCTGTAAATAAGCAACCACATATGTGTACACACAAACACGCACATGTATATGCATACCTTGTGACCCCGGTAGCGAAGACCTTCAAGCAATCACTCCAGACGAGGCAACTGCCTTACAATTAGACAAAAGTAGGGTAGTATGTGCCCTTCATAAAAGCAAGGGGACAGACAAGAGACACTAATTATGAACCAGTATAACTGACCTACATAGTATCCTATGTTCTCATATATATACACCAAGAGGTGTATATCTCTCACTATATACACTGAGAGCTTAATCTCTTATTTTAGGAATTTAAAGTATTCTTGACTGGCTTTGAGTAGGCGAGCCTTAATGACCCTTTTGAGTAGTCGACAGGCTTTGTCTGACTAACCAAGCAAGCAACTATACTTTGAAGATTATATTGATGAGGGCGTTAGAACGCTGGAGAGGTGAGGAGTTGTCGGAGAACTAACACAGCTTTAGAAATTAGAACTACCCTCTTTTATTTTGAATCTAATTTGATTCTGATTCTTTGGATCGAATCTGTGGAAGTGCTAAACTCGTAGGGGTCACACAGAAACTGGGGAATGGGAGGAATTCAAATTCAGTCCAAGGAAAATGAAGCATCTTAAATTCGTCAGCAAGTGCTTGAAGGGTCAAGCACTTAAAAAAAGAAAGGCTAAGGTTTACAACCATAGTAGTCCCGATGCTGAAAGGAATGCACTGTAAGAAGAGACTGAGGGAACTGAACCCACTGATCCTGGGAGAGTCAAGTAATTCTGTAATCTCAGCGTTGTAGAAAAATGAAAAGTTGGTCGAGGAAGTGGCGAAGTATTATTAAACTCTACACAGAGTTTCTAAAGTAAGTAGGGTAAGTCCCCAGAGGCCAAGAGATAATGCCAGACTATGTACCTTAAATAACGGGCCAGAAGATGAGACTCGACCCTCAAACACAAATTGGCGAGCACGTATTGGTGAGTACACATGCACGCGCTCATTACCATCTGGGAATTTTAAAGAGTCCTTCACAGGGCTTTATCGCCCTGCAACGTGCGTATCAATATTGAAGTTCGTCTTGCACTCTCTTATTGGTTAATACTAAATATGTATACACTGTATATTAAATCTATAACACGCTCTTGCTTAGGCCACGATTTGAAATAACTCAGCCATAACACTGTAGGAGGCTCGATCTTCCATAGCCCTGGGTCTGGAAAGCTTCTGGTCCCAAATATAAATCCCTCAGATACTTAAAAATTCCTAATTGGTAGCTGTTTATAACGCAGATCTCGATTCCTACATTTTCAGCTGATATATTTCCATTATATATCTTGTATCAACATCAAATTAAAAGGGTATTAGTAAAATGGCCTCCGTCGTTTTGAGGGGTTCAACACATACCCCCAAAAGACGGGTGTTTTCAACATTGTTTGATCAGTGCCAAGAGAAGAGAGCAGTTTATTACAAAAATATTATACTTGATGGCGAAGTTTAACATATTCTTGAAGGTGAAGATTTTTGGTCATAAAGGGAGAAAGGGTATGTTGCGGGTGGAAGTGATGTTGCGGTAATGAGTGGGTTTTTTGGCAGTAGAGAGATTAGGTATGATATGATATTGGTTTCTTCCGTGTTAAAATTTTTTGAGTCTGGTTTTACTTGATATTTTGTAAGTTGTGAGATTTTCCCTCGTTTTTTAAAAGCGTTTTTGAGTTATATTTCGCTTATTTCTTTATGCCTTTTTGTAGTCCGGTATCAATTTTTGTGGCAGATTTTTATACATTGTCAATATCTTTTTTTAATTACAGTGGAAGGGTTCCGGGGCGTGGTGGGGAAAATTGTTGAGGTGGCTTTCGTAAGGCGTGGTGTTAGGGGCCAAGGGACTAGGGGGCATAGTCGGCATTGTTCGTGGAGGGGTTTCGCGGGCTTTTCAAGCGATGTCGCGAGGCTTCTAAATGACTTGCGAGGCTTCCCATGTGCTGCTGCGAGGCTTTTTCAGGTGACTGTGGGTATATTGTGATGTGTGTGTGTGTACGTTACGACACTGTAAAAAGTATCAAGTAGCAAGAATTTCTGTTTTATTACATGATTAATGTGATCAGTAATATTAATTACATATTGTAATTTTAAAAGTTACTAAAGTTCGCGTTATCTGTAGTTTTATTAGTTGAACGTATAGATAAGATGCATCCAGGCCACTAGATACAAAATAAAGAAATTCCAGTGAAAATAAATGTTACTGTTTAGCGTGGTTGGTTATCGTAGGTTAAATCTCTAAAATTATCACCCCAATGGAATTATTATAATCCTGTGTTTAATGTGATCATTGAAAAAGAATTACAACAACAATTTGTATAAATAGTCTCAGTTTAACCCACAAAACTTACGTGAAACAGTGTTTACAGAAAGTGAAGCTGACACCCTTCTACAGGTATCTCATCCTTCACGCGCATACATTCTCAGTTTTCCTTACTGCCAGGGGTAATAGACCTGCTACTTCTCCTGTTACTATTGATATTTTTTCCAGAATCCCCCTCCCCCAAGAAAAATGGAAACTGGTTATTATTTAATTCAAACCGAGGGACTGATAGCATGTAATTTGACAAGTAGCATTGTGTAGGATGTACATGAACGTACTGTATCAGTCAGGAAGGACTGGTACCATTGGGTAAAGTCAAGCAGTATGTACATGACTGTGGACACCGTCACGCCCCTGGATATGAGGACTTTGATGAGCCTTGTGCCACCAGATACCGACGGGGAACTCGTTAAAACAAATCAGGTAAACAAAATAGGAGAAAGCGATTTAGTGAGAACGAGGCTACCTCTGTGGTTACTAATGAGTAGGTGAAAATGCGAAGTATGAAGGAAATATCGCTGAAGGCGATAAAAAAAGAGGAAGAATTGCAACGTGGAAACAATGTTGGACGAGACTTGCCTCGTCAACTTTACTTCCCACGCAGATGTAGACTGGGCAATTTAAGAGGGGGATCTAGGCTTGCAGTATCTTGCTTAAATGATGATAATTGGCATATTATTATTGAGAATAAAGTCATACTCTATCAAAGTTACCGGAAAAGAAGAGGTAAACAAAATAGCATGAGCTAGCCCAACTCAAGTTGAACTAGCTTCATGCTAGTCCAACTTAAGTTGGACTGGCATGGAATATAGAATTAATGTTTCCAACCTGTTCTCAGATTTTTAATATTATTTCTATACTCTTGTAACTTGCAACGTTCTAAGATACAGTACCGTAGGAAGTGTTTAGCCGCTTCTCCACACTACATTCTCTTCTCTTCCTTGATAGAAAGAACCTGAAACTGCTATTCCATGTAACAGACAAAGCAAGGTTATATAGATTTTTTTTTTAATGAAAACCACGTGTTCAGCCAGCTGGCTATCTAATACAGAGCCTCACTCATGCCCGGATGTGGTCAGATCTCACTGCTTACTTAAACAGTACCATAAACAGTGACCGTTGTAATAGATCAGGCGTGCCGGGCTGAGCTTAGCTTTACCCCTCATGACCGGGCTGAGCTTAGTTTTAGTCCTCATGACCCGGGCTGAGCTTAGTTTTAGCCCTCATAATCCGGGCTGAGCTTAGTTTTAGCCCTCATGACCCGGGCTAAACATAGATTAAGCCCTCATGACCCGGGCTGAGCTTAGTTTTAGTCCTCATGACCCGGGCTGAGTCAGTATCTGGGAAAGCCTAGGTTACCTCCCTCCAAACTGACAAAAGTAAATTGCATAGAAAGAGTGAGTGAGTTAGCGAGCTTGTTATATCAGGTGGCAGTGAGAGAGAGAGGGGGGGGGGACAGGAGAGAAGGAAAGAGGAGGAAGGAGAAAGGAAGGGGTAAGGAGGAAGGAAGAGGGGGGAGCTTGTAATTATAGACGGGATTTGGAGTAAGCAAGAGAAGGAGAGTAGGGAATTTTCTCTCATGTGGGGGATATGCAAGGAAGAGGTTCTGGTTAAGTGGGACGGAGGAGAGGTGAGGGGAGAATCTGTCATGTGAAGTGTGGGTGAAGAGTGGTGTGGGCGTGAGAGATAAGAATTGCAAGTGGCTTGAAGCTCAGGTGCATCTGGCCTTACCTTCTCTGAATTTTCTACTTGGTTCTGACCTTATGGCAGAGTTCTGCTGGTTGCAGGTTGCTTGAAACACCAAGGTTTACTCAAGATACATGCGTAGGGCGGAGCTTACAATAGTGCATTCGTTTTCCAAGGAAAGTGTTTTATTTATGCAGGAAAAGCAATATATATGTGTGTGGAGGTAACCAGAGAGGAAATAAGTTTCCTTATGAGTATATGTTTTGTTATGTAAGTGCGTATATGATGGTCAGTGTAAACACGAGGTAGTGCGGCCCAGCTAGTGTAGGTACTTCATGTGACGTAACACCAAGCGAGCAATGAGGTGATGTGTGGTTGCCGATTTGCAGCTGCAGGAGCAGAGATGTGCTCGTGATGTACCCTCTTTACTCTTTTTCATGTCAAATTTGTATCCCATGATTCGACCCTAACAGGCGATATCATCCAAATATATACAAACTGTTTAATAAACAGAGGCATATCGGATGGCACGTGCTTGATAACACATTAAACAGCGAAACGTGATCTTTGATAAAGATTTGCTGTGTAACAAGCGCTCTGCACCATCAACAGATACAGAAAAGGGAGAGAAACTTGGCTATATATTGTGAGCAAAATGCTCTGTGTATGTGTGTATTCTGTATAAGCCATTTTTAAAGCAACCCAAACTGTGTGCTACACAGCACAAATTGCCAAGTCGCATCACTGAAGCAAATAGTTATGTATCTCTGAATATGTTTTCGACGGGATGCATGAGTGAAATTAGGTAGGTGTATGATGTGCCTAGCACGTAACAAGGAATCACTTAAGATTTGATGCGCTTTATGTCACACCTTTAATTATCCTGTGCGCAAACATGAATCTCGCCTCTAATCATTCCCATTTAGAAACTAGAAAATTCAGAGGGTTCGCGACGAGATTGATACGGACCTGAAGGGGCTTTTTAAATAAATAAATAATATCTTTATTTACTACAAGTCCTTGTACAAGGTATACAGGCCTAGCTGACATCAGTGACATACTACTATATAGAAAGTAGCTTGCTATGCAGAACATTTCGGGCAAATTAGGTCAGTTTTGTCCCAGGATGCGATCCATACCAGTCGACTAACTCCCAGGTAACCATTTTACTAATGAGTGAACACTGACAATCAGTGTATAGAAACACGCCCAGTGTTTCTACCCTCGCTGGGAATCGAACCCAGACACTCGCCGTGTGAAGCGAGAGCTTTAGTCACGAGACCACGGGGCTTGACTGTAAGAAGAGATCAAGCAGGCTAGAAGAGAGAAGAATTAAGGGAAACATGATCATGACGTATAAAATACTAAGGGGAGGAGACAAATTGCAGCAAAAAACGTATATAAGCCACTGGGATATTGAGAAATACTTTTTAGCCTTAATTAAGGTAGTGAACGAGTAGAACGAGCATGGCGGTGGTGGTGGTACCAGTAAGTTACCTGTAGTCCGTTTCGCGGGTCTTAATCCTCAAGGTTCGGTTTCAGACTACACCTTCCGGTTGCATCCTAATTTGTTCGAACAGGTTGGTGATGCCAGCTGTACGCAAACCATCGTATGAACCACAACCTGGCTGATCAGGAACTGTCTTGAGGAACTTATCAAGTTCCTCTTGAAGACAAGCAAGAGTTTGTTGATGATTCCCCCTTAGGCGTCGAGAGGGTGTACCGTGGTGGATCAGAGCCTGATCAACCAGGCTGTTACTGTTGACCGCACGCAAACCGACGTACGAACCACAGCCCAGCTCTTGAAAAATCTTGCTTGCTTTTCAACAGAGATAGTTTGCACCTCTGTCAAGCCTCTTTCTTTTGTATCAGTGATTTCGGTGTGCAGGTCTGGGAACAATCCCTCTAGAATTTTCTAGATGTAGATTATAATGAACCTTTCTCACCTGCACAATACTTTTCTATTTATATTATATGTTCAGTGAACAGTCTCGTGACTCGCTCAATGCTCCGGGAGTCGTACAAGTGTAAACAGTGATGCCGTTGGCCCAATGACTAAAAATGAAGTTAAATGATTATATGCAAAAGGATGTGCCTGGAAAAATGTGACGTGCAGTTGCCGCATAATATTCAAATTAGCATACAAATTATAGTCACTCTGAGCACGAAAGTTTCTGGCAAGGCGAATGTTAAGGGAGTAAATTTTATTGTGCCGGCTGAGCGACTAGTTTATTGTGCACCTCACGCTCATCCTGTGAACCGTAGCGCAAATAAAAAATGAAAATATTAGTCATTTCATACATTATGAAATATTTTCAAATAATTTTGGCATCATATTACTTCTAATACACGTTGGTCATGATTGAATTACAATTTCATTAACAAAATTAGTTCATTTATCTAGTCAGTGCAAAATGTGAATACAATCTCAAAATTTCAGATATCTTGTCATTAACAATGAAGCGTTTAGCTATAGCTTGTTGGGTTTACATGGAAGTGTCTCTGAAAGGTTGGATGTTTGGACACTAAGATATAGTGTTCCAGTGGGGAGTTCACACTCATCCATCATCTGTATGTCTGACGTTGGCAAGGATCAACACAGTTGGGTGTCCGTGCCTGCGGGAAGCGGGGGTGTTGCCAGGGCTAACGACAAGCCCCTTAGCCCCTTTCCCACCACCAAGACAGAGGCATTGGTAGTAGGGTAGTGGTGGAAGGTGTCAGGTTGACTGGCCGCCCCTATGGAATCCCCTTCGCAACCCGACACGAACTCTAGTCCCGTACACAAGGGATACTTTTATTTATTGACGCCACTAAGTTTGGGGATTTGTTGCATCTTACGTTTTAAGCATTTTCATATACGATTAAGTCAGAACTTTTACCCAAAAGATTATTGTATAGCACCATGAGTCTGTGATTACTTATTTTCAGCTACGTGAGCAAAACAGCTGTTGTTGCCCCGTCTTCGGTATTTGTAATACTATGAGCAGAACGAAGCTCATGGTGCCCCGTCTTCGATATTTAGTCTATCGTAAGGATTTTGAATTTCCACTTAGTCATTCCACTCACTGCCTACAACTTTTGGCTATTTGCCATTAGAAATTTTATAGTAACATAGAATTTTGTTCTTCTATGCCCTTATGTGTCAACGTAACCTTGCTTTTCTGCTTCCTTGTGTGTAGATGACCTATCTTTTGTGCTTTCAGTAGTAAACAGTTAAATTGGAAGCTGGGTGAGGTAATGTCCGAAGGTCTCACCTTCAAGGACCACAACAATGCCACTACCACATCTGCGAGGAAACTCATAGGATGGATAATGAAAACATTCAAAATAAGAGATGCTAAGCCAATGATGATCCTTTTTAAATCACTTGTTCTCTCTAGGCTGGAGTACTGCTGTACATTAATATACCCATTCAAGGCAGGTGAAATTGCAGATCTGGAGAATGTACAGAGAACCTTTACTGCACTTATCAAACACCTTAACTACTGGGAGCGCCTGGAAACACTTGACTTGCACTCATTGGAGCTCAGGCGAGAGGTTACCTGGTTACTTGGAGGTTATTCCGGGGATCAACGCCCCCGCGGCCCGGTCCATGACCAGGCCTCCCGATGGATCAGGGCCTGATCAACTATGCTGTTACTGCTGGCCGCACGCAGTCCAACGTACGAGCCACAGTCCGGCTGATCCGACACTGACTTTAGGTATCTGTCCAGCTCTCTCTTGAAGGCAGCCAGGGGCTTATTGGCAATTCCCCTAATGCTTGATGGGAGGCTGTTGAACAGTTTTGGGCCCCGGACACTTATGGTGTTTTCCCTTAGTGTACCAATGGCGCCCCTGCTTTTTATTGGGGGCATTTTGCATCGCCTGCCCAGTCTTTTACTTTCGTAGGGAGTGATTTCTGTGTGCAGATTTGGGACCATTCCTTCCAAGATTTTCCAAGTGCAGATTATGATATATCTCTCCCTCCTGCGTTCCAACGAGTACAAATCAAGTGTTTCCAAGCGTTCCCAGTAGTTAAGGTGCTTGACAGAACTTATACGTGCAGTAAAGGATCTCTGTACACTCTCTAGATCTGCGATTTCACCTGCTTTGAATGGAGATGTTAATGTACAGCAGTATTCCAGCCTAGAGAGAACAAGTGATTTGAAAAGGATCATCATTGGCTTGGCATCTCTCGTTTTGAACGTTCTCATTATCCATCCTATCATTTTCTTTGCACGTGCGATCGTGGCACTGTTGTGATCCTTGGAAGCGAGATCCTCAGACATTACTACTCCCAGGTCCCTTACATTATTTTTCCGCTCTATTGTATGGCCGGAGTCAGTAGTATACTCTGTTCTAGTTATTATCTCCTGCAGTTTTCCATAACGGAGTAGTTGGAATTTGTCCTCATTGAACATCATATTGTTTACCGTTGCCCACTGGAAAACTTTGTTTATATCTTCTTGGAGGTTAACCGCGTCCTCAGCAGATGACAGCCTCATGCAGATCCTAGTATCATCCGCAAAGGATGATATGGTGGTGCTGTGGTGTATATCTCTGTCTATGTCTGATATGAGGATAAGGAATAAGATGGGGGCGAGTACTGTGCCTTGTGGAACAGAGCTCTTCACTATGGCAGCCTCCGATTTAACTCTGTTGACCACTACTCTTTGTGTTCGATTTGTTAGGAAGTTGAAGATCCATCTCCCCACTTTCCCAGTTATTCCTTTAGCACGTATTTTATGGGCTATTACGCCATGATCGCATTTGTCAAATGCTTTTGCAAAGTCTGTGTATATTACATCTGCATTCTGATTTTCTTCCAGTGCATCCAAGGCCATGTCATAGTGATCCAGTAGTTGTGAGAGGCAGGAGCGACCTGCCCTGAACCCATGTTGCCCTGGATTGTGCAGATTTTGGGAATCCAGGTGATTTGCAATCCTGCTTCTTAGCACTCTTTCAAAGATTTTTATGATGTGGGACGTCAGAGCTATTGGTCTATAGTTCTTAGCTAATGCTTTGCTGCCACCTTTATGGAGCGGGGCTATATCCGTTGTTTTAAGTGACTGTGGAATTTCACCCATGTCCAAGCTCCTCCTCCATAGTGTACTTAGGGCACGCAAGAGGGGTTTCTTGCAGTTCTTAATGAAAACAGAGTTCCACGAGTCTAGGCCCGGGGCTGAGTGCATAGGCATGTTGTCAATGGCTTTTTCGAAATCTATCGGAGTTAGGGTAATGTCGGAAATGTGGCATACAAATATTTTTGGAGTTTTGAGGCTCATTCATGAAGAAATCATTTGGGTCGTCGATCCTCAGACCGATTAGTGGTTCACTAAACACAGAGTCGTACTGGGATTTCAATATTTCACTCATTTCCTTGTTGTCATCTGTGTAAGTCCCATCCTGTCTGAGTAAGGGCCCGATACTAGATGTGGTATTTGCCTTGTTTTTGGCATATGAAAAGAAATATTTTGAATTTCTTTCAATTTCACTAATAGCTTTAAGCTGCTCCTGCCTCTCCTGGTTCCTGTAAGAGTCATTTAACTTAAGTTCGATAGTTTCCACTTCCCTGGTCAGCGCCTCCTTTCGTGTATCAGATATTCTAGCACTCCTGAAGAGCTCAGTGACTCTTCGTCGTCTTCTGTAGAGAGAGGGATATCATAATCTACACCTGGAAGATTCCGGAGGGACTGGTTCCTAATCTGCTCACGGAAATAACTCCCTACGAAAACAAAAGACCTGACAAACGATGCAACATACCCCCACTGAAAAGTAGGGGCGCCACTGGTACACTAACAGAAAACAGAGTAAGTGTCCGGGGCCCAAGACTGTTCAACAGCCTACCACCAGCCATAAGGGGCATTACCAATAGACCCCTGGTTGTCTTCAAGAGGGAGCTGGACAGATACCTTAAGTCAGTGCCGGATCAGCTGGGCTGTGGTTCGTACATTAGACTGCGTGCGGCCAGCAGTAACAAGCCTCGTTGATCAGGCCCTGATCCACCGGGAGGACTGGTCGTGGACCAGGCCGCGGGGGCTTTGATCCCCGGAATACCCTCCAGGTAGACTCCAGGTAGATGTTGCCGTCTGTTTCCTAGTCTTTGTGCATCTGTGACGTGTATTTGACGTCAATGACGCTATGCGTATGCACGTAGCGTTTATGCGTCCATGCCGCAACTTTGTGTGATATTAAATAAGCTATATTCAGGGAAAATAGTGCATATTTGTGTGAGTTTTAATTCTATACAAGACTGAGAGTTAGAAATTTCTGGCTTGAGGGTGGGCGTGTGAAGTGTCTGTTGAGAGGGCGTGTGTGGGGTAGGTGGACGTGTAGTGTTTTCGGGCGTGTGGTATGGTTGGACGTGTATGAAGTGGGTGGACGTGTGAAGTGTTTGGTGGGCTTGTGTGGTGTTTAAGTGTCTGGTGCGGAGTGGGAGGACGGACATAAGGAGTGGAGTAACCAGGCGTGTGGTGTGGAATAGACGGGCTTGTAGTTAGATGAATAAAGGAGAGAATGGGCGTTCACCATCAGCCTGGTCGATCAGGCCAGCAAACAGGAGGCCTGGTGCGGGATCGGGCAGTGGGGGCGTTGAGTCCTATCTACCTGGAGGGTATTCCGGGAATCAACCCCCACGCGGCCCGGTCCATGACAGGCCTCCCGGTGGATCAGGGCCTGATCAACTAAGCTGTTACTGCTGGCCGCACATAGTCCAACGTACGAAGCACAGCCCGGGTGATCCGGCACTGACTTTAGGTATCTGTCCAGCTCCCTCTTGAACACAGCCAGGGGTCTGTTGGCAGTTCCCCTTATGGATGGTGGGAGGCTGTTGAATAGTCTTGGGGCCCCGGACACTTATTGTGCTTTCTCTTAGTGTATTAATGACGCCCCTACTTTTCATTCAGGGTATGTTGCATCACCTGCCAAGTCTTTTGCTTTCGTAGGAGTGATTTCTGTGTGCAGATTAGTGACCAGTCCCCATAGGATTTTCCAGGTGTAGATTATGATATATATCTCGCCTACGCTCCAGTGAGTACAAGTTAAGGGCTTCCAAGCGTTCCCAGTAGTTAGTGTTTGATGGAACTTATATGTGCAATAAAGGTTCTCTGTACATTCTCTAGATCTGCGATTTCACCTGCCTTGAATGGAGATATTAATGTGTAGCAGTATTCCAGCCTAGAGAGAAGTCATTCAACGGATCATCATTGGCTTGGAATCTGTCGTCTTAAATGTTCTCATTATCCATCCTATCAGTTTCCTCGCAGATGTGATAGTGACACTGTTGTGATCCTTGAAGGTGAGATCCTCAGACATAACCACTCCCAGGTCCTTGACATTACTTCTCCGCTCTGTTGTGTGATTAGAGTTTGTAGTATACTCAGTTCTGGCTATTATTTCCTCCAGTTATCCATAACGGAGTAGTTGGAATTTGTCCTCATTGAACATCATATTGTTTTCCGTTGCCCATTAGAAAACTTGGTTTATATCTTCTTGGAGATTTGCCGCGTCCTCAATGGATGACACTCGTGCAGATCCTAGTATTGTCTGCAAAGGATGATACGGTGCTATGGTTTACATCTCTGTTTATGTCTGATATGAGAATGAGGAACAGGATAGGGGCGAGTACTGTGCCTTGTGGAACAGAGCTCTTCACTATGGCAGCTTCCGATTTAACTGTTTACCACTACTCTTTGTATTCGATTGGTTAGAAAATTGAAGATCCATCTACTTTGCCAGATATCCCTTTAGCACGCATTTTATGTGCTATTACACCATGATCGCACTTGTCAAAGGCTTTTGCAAAGTCTGTGTATACTACATCATTCTGTTTGTTTTCCAGTGCATCCAAGATCATATCATATAGTGGTCCAATAGTTGCGAGAGGCAGGAGCGACCTGCTCTGAACCCATGTTGCCCTGCAGGAAACCTATAGGTAACCTCCGGGGAGTAGAACACTGATTCCCGTAGAGTGAAAACATGTGTAGGCCATGCGTGCCACACCGTCACAACTGTTCCAGACTCAGAGATAGGTGGGAGTAGCCCTAGGCCCACCTATCTCTTTGGTGGGCCAGTCATAGGCCGCAACCATGTCAACTTAACAAGAAAGTCACTTCTCTCTTTCCTCCCTAAATTTTATCACTAGTAGCCCCGGGAATTTAATCTTGTCAATGCTTATATGATTTCTTTCTCGAATAGAATGTTCAGCATGCGACTGATATTTTCCTGCCTTCAGTACTTGTAATATATATATATATATATATATATATATATATATAATATATATATATATATATATATTTTTATGTCGTGCCGAATAGGCAGAACTTGCGATCTTGGCTTAAATAGCAACGCTCATCTTGCCATATAGGACAAGTGAAAATTTGTGTATGCAATAATTTCGCCAAAATCATTCTGAACCTAACGAAAAAAATATATTTCACTGTGTTTGTTTAGTATTAAATTATTGTAAACAAATCTAAAATATATCAAGTTGGACTAGGCTAAAATAAATTGTTCTTGTTATAATAAGGTTAGGTAAGTTTTCTAAGATTCTTTTGGTGCAAAATTAAAATTTTTTACATTAACATTAATGAAAAAAATATATCTTTAAACGTATAAGAGAAAATTTTAGAAAGGACTTAATTTTAAATGAGTTCTTGCTAATTGACCAGTTTTACATATTCGGCACGACATATATATATATATATATATATATATATATATATATATATTTATATATATATGTAATGTCGTGCCGAATAGGCAGAACTTGCGATCTTGGCTTAAATGGCAACGCTCATCTTGCCATATAGGACAAGTGAAAATTTGTGTATGCAATAATTTCGCCAAAATCATTCTGAACCTAACGACAAAAACATATTTCACTGTCTTTGTTTAGTCCTAAATTATTGTAAACAAATCTAAAATATATTTAGTTGGGTTAGGCTGAAATAAATTGCGCTTGTTATAATAAGGTTACGTAAGTTTTCTAAGTTCCTTTTGGTGCAAAAATATAAATTTTTACATCAACATTAATGAAAATAATACATCTTTAAACGTATAAAAGAAAATTTTAGAAAGGACTTAATTTTAAATGAGTTCTTGCTAATTGACCAGTTTTACATATTCGGCACGACATAATATATATATATATATATATATATATATATATATATATATATATATATTATATATATATATATATATATATATATATATATATACATATATATATATATATATATATATATTATATATATATATATATATATTTTTTTTTTTATTATTATCACACTGGCCGATTCCCACCAAGGCAGGGTGGCCCGAAAAAGAAAAACTTTCACCATCATTCACTCCATCACTGTCTTCCCAGAAGGGTGCTTTACACTACAGTTTTTAAACTGCAACATTAACACCCCTCCTTCAGAGTGCAGGCACTGTACTTTCCCATCTCCAGGACTCAAGTCCGGCCTGCCGGTTTCCCTGAATCCCTTCATAAATTTTTACTTTGCTCACACTCCAACAGCACGTCAAGTATTAAAAACCATTTGTCTCCATTCACTCCTATCAAACACGCTCACGCATGCCTGCTGGAAGTCCAAGCCCCTCGCACACAAAACCTCCTTTACCCCCTCCTCCAACCCTTCCTAGGCCGACCCCTACCCCGCCTTCCTTCCACTACAGACTGATACACTCTTGAAGTCATTCTGTTTCGCTCCATTCTCTCTACATGTCCGAACCACCTCAACAACCCTTCCTCAGCCCTCTGGACAACAGTTTTGGTAATCCCGCACCTCCTCCTAACTTCCAAACTACGAATTCTCTGCATTATATTCACACCACACATTGCCCTCAGACATGACATCTCCACTGCTCCAGCCTTCTCCTCGCTGCAACATTCATCACCCACGCTTCACACCCATATAAGAGCGTTGGTAAAACTATACTCTCATACATTCCCCTCTTTGCCTCCAAGGACAAAGTTTTTTGTCTCCACAGACTCCTAAGTGCACCACTCACTCTTTTTCCCTCATCAATTCTATGATTCACCTCATCTTTCTAGACCCATCCGCTGACACGTCCACTCCCAAATATCTGAATACGTTCACCTCCTCCATACTCTCTCCCTCCAATCTGATATTCAATCTTTCATCACCTAATCTTTTTGTTATCCTCATAACCTTACTCTTTCCTGTATTCACCTTTAATTTTCTTCTTTTGCACACCTACCAAATTCATCCACCAATCTCTGCAACTTCTCTTCAGAATCTCCCAAGAGCACGTGTCATCAGCAAAGAGCCTGTGAAACTCCCTTTTTTGTGTGTGATTCTTTATTTTTTTAATCACGCCTCTTGCCAAGCCCCCTCGCATTTACTTCTTTAAAAACCCCTCATAAATTTTTAAAACAACCCGGTGCCCATCACAATCCTTGTCTAAGGCTACCTTTACGGGGAAAAAATTTCCCTTTTTCCACTACTCTAATTTGGGCCCTCACTACCTCGAAAAAACTTTTCACTGCTTTCAGAACCTACCTCCTACACCATACACTTGCAACATCTCCCAAATTGCCCCCCATCCACCCTGTCATAGCCTTTTCCAAATCCAAAAATCCACAAAGACCTCTTTAGCCTTTCAAAATACTGTCACTTATTGTTTCACTGTAAACCCCTGGTCCACACACCCCTACCTTTCCTAAAGCCTCCTTTTCACCCTCTATCTATTCTCCGTCTTACTCTTAATTCTTTCAATTAAAACTTACCATACACCTTCCCAGGTACACTAAACAGACTTATCCCCTAATTTTTCACTCTTTTTTATCCCCTTTGCCTTTATACAAGGAACTATGCATGCTCTCTGCCAACCCCTGGGTACCTTACCCTTTTCCCATACATTTATTAAAAAATTGCCCCAAACCACCCCAAAACTATATCCCCCCTGTTTTAAAAATTTCTTTTTTATCCCATAAACCCCGGCTCCCTTACCCCTTTCTTTTCCCCTACTCCCTCACGAACTTCCCCCACATCACAACTGGTTTCCCACCCCTAAAGATGATTTTCCCCTCCTTGCCCTATACACGAAACCCACAGTTCCCTTCTTCATAAACATTAAAAATTTCCCAAAATATTCCCTCCATCTTCCCAAACCTTAACCTCCATTAATAAATCTCCCCCCCTATTTTTAACGCAAATCCCTTTGTTTTCTAGGTTTTTTAAAATTGTTAATTCACTCCAAAAAATTTTTTTATTTTCAACAAATTTGTTGATAACACTCACCCACTCTCTCATTTTCTCTCTTTTTACTTGCTTTTACCCCTCCTTAACTTTCTTTTTTTCTCCAATATCTTCCCTCCTTGCACACTTCTACTTTGTAAAAACTTCTCAAAAGCTAACTTTTTCCCCTTATACTCCTTTACATCATATTCCACCAATCGCTCCTCTTCCCTCCTGCACCCCCTTTCCCGAACCACAAACTTCTGCTGAACACTCTAACCTAAATTTTTTAAACCTACCCCATACCTTTCGGGCCCCCTTGCCTATGCTCTCATTACCCCTTTTCCCCAATAGCTTTTATATCTTACCCAACTGCCTCCCCCTTTTAGTTTAAAAACCTTCACCCCTCCTTCCCTGATGCTTCTATTTCCTTGTATCCATCTACCCTTTTATCTCAGTGTCTCCAAATAGAAAGTGATCTGATAATCTGTGGCCCCCCTATAAACTGTAATCCCGAAGTCACTCAACATCTTTTATCTACCAATACTAATCCAACAAACTACTGTCATTTCGCCCTACATCATTCGGGTATCTTTTTATCCTCTTTTTCTTAAAAAAGTATTCCCTATAAAAAAACCCCCCTTTCTTTAAAAAGTTCAATCAAAGGGCTCCCATTATCATTTACACTGGCCCCCCCAAATTACCTACCACACCCCTCAAAAGGTTTCCCCTACTTTAGCATTCGGTCCCTACCACAATTTACTCTCTCTTTTTGTCAAAGGCCCTATAATTCATTTAAACTCTCCCAAAATCTCTCTTCTCTCTGCATTTCTCTCTTCTCCGGGTGCATACACCTTATTATGACCCACTTCTCGCACCCAAACCCTTTACTTTAATCCCATAATTTTTGAATTTCACATTCATTTCTCTTTTCTCCTTCCAAAAACTGATCATTTAACTATGTACCCCCCCTTTGCTCAACTCTTCAGATACTCCGATTTAACCCTTTATTTCCCCACGAAATCTCCTACCCCCTTCAGTTTTTGTTTCGCTTAGGGCCGGGGACATCCAACTTTTTTTCTTAAAACATCAGCAATATCTGTTTCTTTCATCCGCATACTCCAAGCACTTTTAAGCAACCCAGTTTTATAAGTTTTTTTTTTTTTTCTTTTTTAGTAAATGTATACAGGGAAGGGGTTATAGCCCATTGCTCCGGCATTTAGTCCCCTCATACGACACGCAGGTTTTCGGGGGAAAAAGTTTTTTTCCCCATTTCCCCCATGGAAAATAGAAGAAATAAAAAGAACAAGAGCATTTAAAAAAAGGAAAAAAAACCCTAGATGTATGTATATATTTATTTTGCTGTGCGTGTCTGTGAAGTGTGCCCAAAAGTGTAAGAGGAGAAGCAAGATACCCCTGTTATCTTAGGTGTTTATGAGACAAAAAAAGAAACCAGCAATCCTCCCATATGTAAAACAGTTACGGGTTTTCTTTTTTCACATCATCGGGCAGGACGGTGTACTTCCCTGGGGGGGTTTGCTGACTCCCAACCCTATACCTTATTATATATATATAATAATATTATATATATATATATTTATATTATATGTCGGCCGAATATGTAAAACTGATCAATTAGCAAGAACTCTTTTAAAAATTAAGTCCTTTCAAAATTTTCTTTTATTGTTTAAAGAATATTTTTTTCATTAATGTTAATGTAAAATTTTTTTTTTTGCACCCAAAAAAATTTAGAAAACTTACCTAACCTTATTATAAAAAGAACAATTTATTTTTCCTAACCCAACTAAATATATTTTAGATTTGTTTACAATAATTTAATACTAAACAAACACAGTGAAATATTTTTTTTCGTTAGGTTCAGAATGATTTTGGCGAATTATTGCATACACAAATTTTCACTTGTCCTATTATGGCAAGATGAACGTTGTATTTAAGCCAAGATGGCAAGTTCTGCCTATTCGGCACGACATATATATATATATATATATATATATATAAAATATATATATATATTTATATATATATATATTATATTTATATATATATACATATATATATATACATATATATATATATATATTATATATATATATATTATATATATATATATATATGTGTTTTGTGTGTGTGTGTGTATATATGTGTGTATATATATATATATATATATATATATATATATATATATATATATATATATATATATATATATATATATAATAATAATAAATTGACGGTGGTGGCTAGGCCGTGGTGGCCCATAGATGTAGTACCAGTTCACGAGTATGGTGGCACCATGAGATATACGTAGTAACAGCCCATGTAGTGTGATCCTGGGTGGATCACTATTGTAAACAAAGTGGCAGATGTTAGTGTTGGGATGGCGGTGAGCTGAATGCCTTTTCACTAGGGCTTACTGGATCTCTCTACTTCGTTTCGGGTTACTGTTCTGCTCAATAAGATTTTGTATTTTTTTCATCCAGGTGGGAACGTTAGGCTGTGCAAATGTACAGGTTTTGCTTCAGATTTAAACATGAAGTAGATGTTTTCTACCAGCCGTTGCAGTTGGTGTGTCCCCAGGTGCAGAACACGTGAGGAGATAACTGTGTGAAACAGGAAGTAGCAGTAAGGGTGAGGGAAGACGGGAAGAACCAGCCTTCTACTGTTATATCACATAATGCAGCACTTTAAATTGGTGGTGAGGAAAGCAAAGGGAAGATACCTTCTCTAGCGATCGGCTGACAAATAAAATTCAGATATCCTCGTATAGTTTTTGCTTGTCTGTAAAAAAAGTTACATGTAATTTAAATTCAGTGTCTTATAAAAAATCAGACCGATTAAGATGATATATTTACACGTTACATTGAGCAACGATGACTGCGACAAAAGCACCAGCGAAGTTGGTGTAAGGTTACATAAGGTGGCTTTAAGGCATTATAGAGAATGTATTGGGAATAACGATCATGCGACCTGTCTCTGTGATTGCAAGGGTTACCTTCGGTCATTCTCGTTTTCCAGAGTTACATTGAAGTAATATCACAGCTCAGCTCAATACATGTCCCACAATGGGTGCAGTTATGTCCCGGGTCACCTAAATGCATGTCCTCGGTCTGACCTAACCACTCCCCAGTCGGAAGAGGCGGGGAAGGTACCATTGTTCACTAGGATAGTTGGTGGGAAATTAGAGAAGGCGTCACAGGGTCGCTAAACCTTTCCAGAGTCATGGGAAACTAGAAATTACCAAGGCAAATGAAGCTCAAATTACCATGGCTGTCTTGTGCTGAATATCGCATATCTCAAGCAAATTCTTAAGAATTTGAGCATTTAACGCATAAAATTACATTAAAAAATTTGACTTTGCTCCCTTTGAGTTTTTATCCAACTTTGAGCGATGTCAGTACTCATATTAAGGTTTGAGCATTTACAGGTCTACCCTGGGACCGAAGCCGCGTGAGAAGGGGCGGTGACCCCCGGAATTATTTTCAGGTAACAGACGACGTAAAACACTTATTGGCTCGAGAGGCAAATACAAGTACGACAAGTTATGTAACATAAGAACTAAGGAAGTCTGGTATAAGCCTACCGGTGCTTGCTTTGAAAAATAGGCTAGACAAGTACATGAGTCAGTGTGAGTTAGACCTACCTAGCATGGGCCAGTAGGCCTTCTGCAGACCTCTTTATGTTCTGTCATCCAACGAATCCCTTTTTCCCATGTATTCCTTCCTAATCATAAAAATCATAAGGATGGAGACATGGAAGGAGTGAGAGGCTTGAGTGTATAGGTAAGCATTAGTTTGGAAATAAGCTGTCTACATCAGGGTAAGAAACTGCTTCCATTGCCTATACTGCAATTTTCCTTTTCAAATTCTCTTGCGGAAGTGTCAAGATTGTTGTTAAAGTCAGTGTAGAAAAAATCTTTACCACTGACCTCTTTAAAAAAAAAAAGCACTTGCACATAAACATTGCCTAAGTAACAACAAATATTTGGGCATCGTGGAGTGTGAAACGGGTAATTTCTTGTTATTTGCTTGTAATTCGTAAGCACTGTAGTTTTTTTGTTCTGAAATACTCTTATATGCCATTTAATACTAAACATCATGTTCATGTAGCTTTGCCAGGACGGGTCTTGGCCCGCATCTTCTCCATAGTGAGGTCCTCTTGTCATCATTTAGCTACTAGGCCGCACTTAGTGGCTAACATTAAGAGGGAGGATGGGTAGACACAGACACCACCCAATCCACTGAGATGGAGTTTTATGATGTCTGTGTTGGCTTCCACTTCGTCCTACCCTCTGCCCCTCTCTCACTTCATCCCTGCCACTGACTTCCCTCATATCATATAATTTGTACTGTACATTCGTGAATAAGTTTAAATACGCATGAGTGTAAGTTATTTTTACTTTATCTTCGGAAAAAAGAGAGGCTTAGAGATGGGTCAATGATTGTGACATGTTCGCCGCAGCATAGGTGAATGGCAGGTTCCCGGGCTGCGCTGGGTATTAGTACCATTAGCCGAACACCTGCGTCAGGGTTATAGTGCAGGTCTTTGTGGTAGGCCTGAGTAGTGAGGGGGTTGGGTAGGATAGGGAGGTGGCAGCTCCTTCGAGTAAGCCATAGGTCGCGGGTGTCGTGGTGTGACCGCCGGCACGTACACCATTTCTCATAGCTTCCCTGAATCTCCAACATTTATCTTTAAAAACAAAACTTATGAGCACTAAAGATAATCTGATAATAAGGTTATTGTATGGCGCAATTAAGACCTGACTATTAGGCCTATCGTTTTACAGTGGCTCTGGTAGTGGTGCAGACACGTAGCAACGTACCTCACTCCCTCATCTGCCCACCTTGCTTCCTTTTTCTCCTACAGCCATACTAAGCTCCCAACTTGCTACGCTAATCTCCCCACCTGCTACATTGAGCTCCCACCTGCTACACTTTTTTTTTTTTGTGATCTATCTTTGACGACCCACTCACTCCCAGGCTGTTGCTGGTGGTCAGGTTCTCCTGCCTCTAGAGACGGACCATTCTCATTACTTCCTGGAACTCGACGCCCCCCCCCCCCTCTATCATTTTACTTTTGATCTTCGCATACCTGCAGCTGGTATCAACACAAACTGATCTAAGCGCACTTAAACTTATCACTCAGATTGTTAAGAAAATAAGAACAGAGTGTATTTTCAGACTTAATGGCAGCCTCGTAAACAAATATTAGAAAAACGAAGGCGCATTGCTGGGCTACTTGCCCATGGGTAAACTGAAACAATACTAAGAAAAAAAATCTTTCGAAGAAAAAATCCACAAGAAAAATACGTTACTGTACTTGATTAATTTAGGTTAACTTAAAAAAATGCCATTGATTTTATTGATTTTTCCTGGATATTTTTCTTTGAATTTGTTATTGGATTTGTTCATAGATTCGGCTCATAGCAATCAGGCTCCACTTACAGCCACCCATTCAATCTCGTGTAGTTCTACCTGGAGGGTATTCCGGGGATCAACGCCCCCGCGGCCCGGTCCATGACCAGGCCTCCCGGTGGATCAGGGCCTGATCAACCAGGCTGTTATTACTGTCCACACGTAGTCCGGCTGATCCGGCACCGACTCTAAGTACTTGTCCAGCTCTTTCTTGAAGGCGGCCAGGGGTCTATTGGTAATTCCCCTTATGCTTGGTGGGAGACTGTTGAACAGTCTTGGGCCCCGGGCACTTCTGGTGTTTTCTCTTAGTGTACCAATGGCGCCTTTACTTTTCATTGGGGGTATTTTGCACCGCCTGCCCAGTCTTTTACTTTCGTAGGGAGTTTGTGTGTGCAGATTCGGGACCATTCCTTCTAGGATTTTTCAAGTGTAGATTATAATATATAATAATATTAATAATAATAATATATTTATTTACTACAAGTACACGTACAAGGTATACAGGCCTAGCTGACAACAATGACATACTACAATATAGAAAGCCCCCTTTGTTATGCTCTGCATGTCGGGCAAATTAGGTCAGTGTCCCAGGATGCGACGCACACCAGTCGACTAATACCCAGGTACCCATTTTACTGATGGGGAACATAGACAACAGGTGGAAATAAACACGCCCAAAGTTTCTACTCTGGCTGGGAATCGAACCCAGGCCCTCGCCGTGTGAAGCAAGAGCGTTAGCCACCAGGCCACCAGAGCCCTTAAATGTATATATCTCGCCTGCGTTCCAGTAAGTACAAGTCAAGTGCTTCCAAGCGTTCCCAGTATATATATATATATATATATATATATATATATATATATATATATATATATATATATATATATATATATATGAGATTTTCGCATTATAATCAGTGACAGACACGTAACAATATGTACTAGACATGTATCTCTCACATCTCGTGTACTGTATATGCCATCTTTATATCAACAATGTATCTCTTAGGCTTTTTGTGCCGTATTATGTAATAAAATATACCTATTGGTAAAAAAGAATGAAAAGATGGGGTTACCTGGAGGGTAGGGGAAGTGGGATATTCAAACGGCTTCAGGAAGAAATCCAAATATTCTTCCTTGAAGCCTTTTTATCCACTTCTCCGAGGCTATGGGTCCCACAGTTTACACCAGAGGTGGATTATATATATGTGTGGAAAGCAGGATGAAAGACATTGACACACACACGATGCCTTCTACCTACTCACCAGGTGCCTGTCAATCCCAAAACTTACCTACTTTTTGAGATGCTCCCCAGCCTTCAGCAGTCCAAAACTCGAGGAATATGGCTCTCTCCTTAAGACCATGCTAGAGAGTGTATTGAATCTTTCCCTTGAAGATGGACAGTGGTTGCAAGCCTCACTTCGGTCAGGCTTGGAGGGCTAGGAGTACGCAGATCCTCCCAGATTGCTCTATCAGCTTTCATATCCTCTTCCATAGCATCAAACGAGTTGATAAACAAATTCTTCCTGATGCCAGTACCATCACTGATTGGGAGAGACTTGCTGCTTCAGCACCAAACCCTAGTGCAGCACTGGCTCACAAACAGCCAAGCTGGGATGGCCCGATCGCTGAAAAGGTGCTTGGCAACATGCTCAGGATTGCAACATCAGATAGGGAGACTGCCCGTCTCCAGGCTGTGAGTGCACATCACTCCGGGGACTTCCTCCAAACAGTTCCCATATCGGCAACTCGACCCTAAGACCCTCCGTATTGCAGTGGCTCTGCGCCTTGCTGCCCCAATTCACACAGAATATACGTATATTTGCGGCGAAGCGCAAGCAGACCAATACGGTCTACATGGTCTTAACTCTTCCAAAACCAAGGGCTGGCATGCAAGACACAATGAGGTCAACGACATCATTAAGAAAACCCTTGCTACAGCTGGATGCCCAGCCGAGAGGGAGCCCCGATCACTAGCAGCCAACAATACCCACAACCCAGCAAACTGCCCTGACGGGATCACCATCTATCCTTGGAAGAATGGCAAGCTCTTAGCATGGGACTGTACCTGTGTGTCCAAACTGGCTGACACCTATATCCATCACAGTGTGGGGTGACAGGGAGGAGCTGCTGACCACAGGGAGGAGTACAAGATCAGCAAGTACAGGGACATAAGCCAACAGTATCAATTTGTCCCAGTGGGATCAGAGACCTTGGGATCATGGGGAAAAAATGCCATACATTTCCTTAAAGAATTGGGTTCCAGACTCATCGACACCACCAGGTACCCAAGGGCAGCCACGTTCATGTTCCAGCGCCTCAGCGTGGCCATCCAGAGGGGAAATGCTTGCTGCATACTTGGCTCATGTCCTGCCTCGGATGAGCTGGAGGAAATTCATGATCTTTGATAAATTGTGCCATTGTATTCATGTGTATGTTTTTCTGTAAATGTATTCTGTTTATTAATGAATGTTCACATAGAATGTCAAATATAGGGAGTGGTAGGAGAAGAAAATATTCAAACAGCTCCGGGGAGAACCTTGAGTTTTCCCTGAGGTATGTTTATTGTCTTCTCTGAGGATGAGGGTCCCCATTCCAGCCATAGAGGTGGTACTTCCCTATATATATATAAAATATAGGGGGTGGTAGGAGAAAACAGTTTTCAAACAGCTTCAGGGAGAACCTTGAGTTTTCCCTGAAGCAAGTTTATTCTTTTCTCTGAGGATGAGGGTCCCCAGGACAGTTTTAGAGGTGGTACCTGTTGTGATCCTTGAAAGTGAGATCCTCAGACATTACTACTCCCAGGTCCTTTACATTATTTTTCCGCTCTATTGTATGGCCGGAGTCAGCAGTATACTCTGTTCTAGTTATTATCTCCTGCAGTTTTCCATAACAGAGTAGTTGGAATTTGTCCTCATTGAACATCATGTTGTTTACCGTTGCCCACTGGAAAACTTTGTTTATATCTTCTTGGAGGTTAACCGCGTCCTCAGCAGATGACAGCCTCATGCAGATCCTAGTATCATCCGCAAAGGATGATACGGTGCTGTGGTGTATATCTCTGTCTATGTCTGATATGAGGATAAGGAATAAGATGGGGGCGAGTACTGTGCCTTGTGGAACAGAGCTCTTCACTATGGCAGCCTCCGATTTAACTCTTTTGACCACTACTCTTTGTGTTCGATTTGTTAGGAAGTTGAAGATCCATCTCCCCACTTTCCCAGTTATTCCTTTAGCACGTATTTTATGGGCTATTACACCATGATCGCATTTGTCAAATGCTTTTGCAAAGTCTGTATATTACATCTGCATTCTGATTTTCTTCCTGTGCATCCAAGGCCATGTCATAGTGATCCAGTAGTTGTGAGAGGCAGGAGCGACCTGCCCTGAACCCATGTTGCCCTGGATTGTGCAGATTTTGGGAATCCAGGTGATTTGCAATCCTGCTTCTTAGCACTCTTTCAAAGATTTTTATGATGTGGGACGTCAGAGCTATTGGTCTATAGTTCTTAGCTAATGCTTTGCTGCTACCTTTATGGAGTGGGGCTATATCCGTTGTTTTAAGTGACTGTGGAATTTCACCCATGTCCAAGCTCCTCCTCCATAGTATACTTAGGGCACGAGAGAGGGGTTTCTTGCAGTTCTTAATGAAAACAGAGTTCCACGAGTCTGGGCCCGGGGCTGAGTGCATAGGCATGTTGTCAATGGCTTTTTTGAAATCTGTCGGAGTTAGGGTAATGTCGGAAATGTGGCATACAAATATTTTTGGAGTTTTGAATCTCATTCATGAAGAAATCATTTGGGTCGTCGATCCTCAGACCGATTAGTGGTTCACTAAACACAGATTCGTACTGGGATTTCAATATTTCACTCATTTCCTTGTTGTCATCTGTGTAAGTCCCATCCTGTCTGAGTAAGGGCCCGATACTAGATGTGGTATTTGCCTTTTTTTTGGCATATGAAAAGAAATATTTTGAATTTCTTTCAATTTCACTAATAGCTTTAAGCTGCTCCTGCCTCTCCTGGTTCCTGTAAGAGTCATTTAACTTAAGTTCGATAGTTTCCACTTACCTGGTCAGCGCCTCCTTTCGTGTATCAGATATTCTAGCACTCCTGAGGAGCTCAATGACTCTTCGTCGTCTTCTGTAGAGGGAGCGTCTTTCTCCAGTTTACTCCTGCTCTTCTTCTTTCTTAGGGGAATATGCCTAGAACATGCTTCGGCTGCCAGGAAGTTGATCCTTTCAAGGCACTGGTTTGGATCCATGTCATTTAAGACATCTTCCCAACATGTTTCATTTAGGACATGGTTTACCTGGTCCCAGTTGATGTTCTTGTTGTTGAAGTTGTATTTTGTGAAGACACCTTCACAGGTACATGCATTCTGCTGATCAGGACCCCTATGCATGTACGTCTGGACTTCGATTAGGTTGTGATCGGAATTAGTTGTTTTTGATATTCTTATGTCTCTTATCAGGTCCTCATTATTTGTGAAGATAAGGTCAAGTGTGTTTTCTAGTCTTGTTGGCTCCACTATCTGCTGGCTTAAGGTGTGTTTTTCGCAGAGACTTAGTAGCTCATGTGTGTGTGACCTTTCATCTGCGCTACCTCCGGGGATTGTTTCAGCTATAACATTATTTCCTACATTCTTCCATTTTATATATATATATAT
This sequence comes from Cherax quadricarinatus, assembly GCF_026875155.1. Taxonomy (NCBI): domain Eukaryota; kingdom Metazoa; phylum Arthropoda; class Malacostraca; order Decapoda; family Parastacidae; genus Cherax; species Cherax quadricarinatus. The sequence continues at coordinate 32,517,558 of NC_069419.1, forward strand.
ATATATATATATATATATATATATATATATATATATATATATATATATATATATATATATATATATATATATGTGTGTGTGTGTAACAGATTTCATTAACTATAATGAAATCTGTCAGCTTGCGGGGAGATTTTAGTAAGGCAAAGAGCATATAAAGTATTCCACTATGAGTTCGGTAACATAAAAGGTTTTATTCCAGCAGAGCCGGAGTTACTTTTACCTGACATATTACCATCTTTCAGGATGGCTTATTCGAGTCGAGTCAAAATGGAATTTGACTGTATCATTAGAAATAGAGGACTGAGAGACTAGAAATGGAAAGGCGTATGTTTGTGTGAGTGAGGGCTGAACAAGGAGCTTTGTGGGCCACTCAAGAAATGATAGGGCGGAGAGTGGGAAGGTTAGGGTGGGTTGCGATTGTGGACACTTTGGGCGGGGGGGGTCTGTGGTTGGTTGGGTTGGGTGGAGGGATCATTCCCGCTCTGACTCCCTTCCTTAGTCAGTGTTTCCCGTGGTTGCTGCCACCCAACTATGTCTCGACGCAAGCTGCACATACTTCATGAGACGCCCAACCTTGCACACTGAATCACTGCTGGATAGAAATGATTCATATATGGTGTTTCAATTTGAGGTGGATAAGTAGTTTTTCCACTTTATCCTCAAGTGTTATAGACATTGACTTCTTAGTTTACAAGTGGGCGTCTCCTGATCTTTATAATTCTACAGTACAGCGTTTTTAATTCTGCAGTTGCACAAATATTGAAATGACAGTCGCGGAGTTTTTGCCTTGCATGTAAAATCTGTCTCTTAGAATGTGTGTGTCCTATACTAGTTAACGACAGGCAGACAGCTTCCCATCCTCTCGCTGAAGCTTTGGTTTACAGACATTTGTCAGTTTGGCACAATTGACCATCTCTAATGAAAATGAACCGTACTATATAGCTTTGAATAGGGCCAGCGGGCTGCCAGCAGCAACAGCCTGGTTGACCAAGAAAGTATCGGGCAAGTCTGGCACGGGGCTGGGCTTTGGGAATAGAAAAACTCGAAACTCATCAAAGGTATAAGATATATCCTAAGTTAAATCATCATAATTTATTAACTGTTATATTGTGGGTACGGCAAGTACCCACATTATAACATCTGTATTACTATTATTATTATTATTATTATTATTATATTATTGACAAAAAATGTGCTAACACGTACTGGTCACACAGTGCTACAGTAGTCTGTAAAAAATCTGCAGTGAATGTAAATAAAGTTTATTAGCGATTAAAAGACGTGTCTCCGTTATCCCCCTGAGGCTGTGAAGGGTAGAATTGGTGTAGTATAACCCCGAGCTGCCCCTGGCCCACAGATTTTCTTTGTCTTTAATGTGCTGTGGGCTGCAGCTTTACTACTGCTCTATTCATTCTCAGCGTTGCATTTGCCCTGTCAAAGTCTTGGTTGGTGTGGGAAGTGAGGTCAGAAGGCAGATCCGGGACGAAGGGAAAACGTACACCTGGGATTAGTGTAACCCGGGTGCACATTCCATCCACCCATTCATTCTCTTGATTGATTCATTCATTTATTTTCACTAGGCACGATTACTAGCGATACATTTAGAGGTAATAACAGACATACGAAGGTCGGAGGCCATGAAGGGAGTAAATAATCATAACAGACTTCCCCACAGGAGTTGTAAGTAGTCAGTATATTTATCTCATTAAAACGTTGCCACATGGAATAACACTTTTTAGCACATGCGTTTTAAATGCATATTCCTCTAAATCAGGTATGCGTTGAATATAAAGTAAACAAATATATATGATGTGCCCTTACTCGAACACTACGGGTAGGAAAGCAGAGAATCGGACGCCGTGGGTGGGTTCTGGGGCAGACCGCAGAGGTGTTCCCGCTTGAGAGTTGACTCAGTTGTATGAGAGCATTCGGAGGGTGAGTGCTTCACTAGTGATGCTGGCTCGCTCTGTCCTGACTGGAAGCTAACTGATCTTGTTTCCTACTTCGGTATGGTGTTACCAATGTCTTGGACGTTCAGTATTTAGATGCCAAGTAGTCACGTGCTTCATGGGCATCTGATGTAGACTGCTAGATAGCAATCCAGTAAACGTTAATTGTGATAGTGATGACTTGTGGTGAGGATATGGTTCGTAGTGAACGGACAGGTGGCTGTGTGGTCCCTCTCCTCTGTTTGGGAGGAGCGGATTCTCCTGTGGTAATACGTCGTCAGGTATATACCCCTAGGAAAGTCAAGGAGATTCAGCCGCAGGTACAGCTTGCGGGAATAAAGAAGCAACCATCAGGAGCAGTGAGGGGACGCAGGCAAGGTGCTGTGCTTCGAAGGGCATCAACACGGTTAGGGAACAGCGTGAGGAAGGTCGCTACCCTGAGACGTTCCCGCAGCGAGCGTTTGTTAGCCAGGCCGGAAATTATAGAGATATCTGAACCCCTGCATGCTGAGATTGGTCGTAACTATGGTGACTCGTGCTGTGAGAATACCAAGACACTGCATGCCGTGCCTGTGCTTCGCCTGGCCAAAGTCACACGTCTAAGACATACCTCCAGTCCTGAGTGTATATCAGCATCTTGCCAAGGGGCCAAGGATGTGTCTGGCTGCAGTAGTGAAGGAGTGGAGGGTAGTAGGGGTATTCGGAGGGCACGAGTCAAAAAGTGTAAAGAGACACTTGTTTTCAACAGTTGTGTAGCCACTAAGGACCTATGGTACAACAAACTTTGTCAAGTGATGACTGAAGAGCGGGACAAGGAGCCGCCTTCGACCACTATCCAGGTCACCTACTACGACCCCGTCAACAACATCGACTTCGTAAGTATCTTTTATTTACTTTAAGCATAAACCCCTCAATGGGGGTTCCTTGACGTTGGAGAGGGGCTCTTGATCTAAGGAATTGGATCTGTGCTCCAGTTCTCTGAATTGAGCCTGAATACCTTCCATCACTCCCTCCCCCTCCACATGCGCTGTATGATCCTACGGATTTAGCGCTCCATTATTACTATTATTATTATTATTATTATTATTATTATTAAGCACATAAAACCTGATTGCTTCCCATCCCCTACCCGTTTATCGCTTCCCCTGGTTAAAATTAAGCAAATTATGTTTTAATTAAAAAATGCGAAATTACACTTTACAGGGGGGTCCTGTGCTTGAGTATGTGTAATCTTGTGCAAGTGTGAGAACTAGTGCTTTTCTAGAATATAGGAAAGCATTGGTTTGATACTAGAGTTGTAGAAGAGTCGAACAAACTCCTGAGTATGCTCAGTAAAAGTACACAAGTGCAACAGGAGCTCCTGGAGAGTGAAACTGTCACAGTAAAATGTAGCATTAGTTACACTTGTGTCCTTTTACATAACATATTGTCGGTAATTCTACCAACATTAATACAACCCCAGAGTAGCGTCATTGAAGCGAGAACCTTGGGTAGCTTTAAAAATAAGCTGGAAAAGTACATGAGTGGGTATTAGTTGAATCTGTCTATTATGGGCCACAAGGCCTACTGCAGTGTGCCTCCGTTTTTATGTTGTGGAAAATGGTGCATAAGAACACGAAGAGCACTGCGGCAGGCCTACAGGCCCATGCCAGGCTGATCTAACTCCCACGCTCTCATGTACCTGTCCAACCTATTATATTCAGTGACGCTAATTGGGAGTTTGTTCCACTCATCCACAACTCTTATTACCAAGCCAGTGCTCACCTATAGCCTTTCTAAATTTAAATTTTGTCAACTTTAACCCATTGCTGAAAATCCTGTGATGGTTAGATATTTTCAACATGTTCTTTATATCACCTTTATTCCTGTCTTCCATTTGTATACTACACTCACAACCACCCCAGCTCTATCTGTTTGGTTACAGCTTCTCGAGGGCAGAGAAAAACTAATTTTGGGTGTGATTTACAGGGCCCCAAATCTTGATAGGGAGTGCAGTAAACTTCTATGGGATGAAATTTGTAAGGCATCTACATACGAAAATGTTGTGCTAATGGGAGATTTCGATTATAGACAGATTGACTGGAGCAATTTGACAGGAAATTTAGAGTCAGGCGACTTTCTTGATACGATCCAGGATTGTTTTTTAAAACGGTTTGTGACAGAGCCAACTAGGTGAAATAACCTCCTTGACTTGGTTCTTGCCAGTAGGGAAACACTAATTAATAATCTTGAGGTTAATGATGAGCTTGGGGAAAGTGATCACAAATCACTCAGTTTTAATATATCATGGAATTCCCCTAATAATGGCAATCAAGTCTCTGTTCCTGACTTCCGCTTGGCTGATTTCATAGGGCTGGAAAATTACTTAGGTGGGCTGAACTGGAATGACCTGACTAAGGGTCAGGTAGGTGGTGATGGTTGCCGATATGACGCTTTCCAGGGCATAGTTCTAGCTGCTCAGTCAAATTATGTTCCAAATAGGGAAATCAGATCAAACAAAAATGATCCTAAATGGATGAACAATAGATTAAAATATCTAATTGGTCAAAAGAGAGGCATATATAGGCAAATCAAAAGAGGAGAGGGGCAATTAAGAAATCGATATATTCAGTTAAAGAGAGAAATAAAAAAAAGGGAATTAGAAAAGCAAAAAGAGATTATGAGGTTAAAGTTGCAAGAGAATCGAAGACTAACCCAAAAGGATTCTTTCAGGTATACAGAAGTAGGATCAGGGACAAGATAGGCCCACTCAAAAGTTCCTCGGGTCAGCTCACTGACAGTGATAAGGAAATGTGTAGAATTTTTAACACATACTTCCTCTCAGTTTTTACACAGGAGGATACCAGCGATATTCCAGAAATGATAAATTATGTTGAACAAGACGATAATAAACTGTGCACGATTAGGGTCACAAGTGACATGGTCCTTAGGCAAATAGATAAATTAAAACCTAACAAATCCCCAGGCCCTGATGAACTGTATGCAAGGGTTCTAAAGGAATGTAAAGAGGAGCTTAGGAAACCTTTGGCTAATCTTTTCAACATATTCACTACAATCACTACAAACTGGCATGGTGCCAGATAAGTGGAAAATGGCAAATGTGATACCTATTTTCAAAGCAGGTGACAGGTCCTTAGCTTTGAACTATAGACCAATAAGCCTAGCCTCCATAGTGGGAAAATTTATGGAATCAATAATTGCCGAGGCAGTTTGTAGCCACCTTGAAAAGCATAAATTAATCAACGAATCTCAGCATGGTTTTACAAAGGGGCGTTCCTGCCTTACGAATTTATTAACTTTTTCACTAAGGTATTTGAGGAGGTAGATCATGGTAATGAATATGATATTGTGTATATGGACTTCAGTAAGGCTTTTGACAGGGTCCCACATCAGAGACTATTGAGGAAAATTAAGGCACATGGAATAGGAGGAGAATTTTTTTCCTGGATAGAGGCATGGTTGACAAATAGGCAGCAGAGAGTTTGCATAAATGGGGAGAAATCAGAGTGGGGAAGCGTCACGAGCGGTGTTCCACAGGGGTCAGTGTTGGGCCCCCTGCTGTTCACAATCTACATAAACGACATAGATGAGGGCATAAAGAGCGACATCAGCAAGTTTGCCGATGACACCAAAATAGGCCGTCGAATTCATTCTGACGAGGACATTCGAGCACTCCAGGAAGATTTGAGTAGACTGATGCAGTGGTCGGAGAGGTGGCAGATGCAGTTTAATATAGACAAATGCAAAGTTCTAAATGTTGGACAGGACAATAACCATGCCACATATAAACTAAATAATGTAGATCTTAATACATGTATTACGGATTGCGAAAAAGATTTAGGAGTTCTGGTTAGCAGTAATCTGAAACCAAGACAACAGTGCATAAGTGTTCGCAATAAAGCTATCAGAATCCTTGGCTTTATATCAAGAAGCATAAATAATAGGAGTCCTCAGGTTGTTCTTCAACTCTATACATCCTTGGTTAGGCCTCATTTAGATTATGCTGCACAGTTTTGGTCACCGTATTACAGAATGGATATAAATGCTCTGGAAAATGTACAAAGGAGGATGACAAAGTTGATCCCATGTATCAGAAACCTTCCCTATGAGGATAGACTAAGGGCCCTGAATCTGCACTCTCTTGAAAGACGTAGAATTAGGGGGATATGATTGAGGTGTATAAATGGAAGCAGGAATAAATAAAGGGGATGTAAATAGTGTGCTGAAAATATCTAGCCTAGACAGGACTCGCAGCAATGGTTTTAAGTTGGAAAAATTCAGATTCAGGAAGGATATAGGAAAGTATTGGTTTGGTAATAGAGTTGTGGATGAGTGGAACAAAGTCCCAAGTACAGTTATAGAGGCCAGAACTTTGTGTAGCTTTAAAAATAGGTTGGATAAATACATGAGTGGGTGTGGGTGGATGTGAGTTGGACCTGATTAGCTTGTGCTACCAGGTCGGTTGCCGTGTTCCTCCCATAAGTCAATGTGACCTGACCTGACTAGGTTGGGTGCATTGGCTTAAACCGGTAGGAGACTTGGACCTGCCTCGCATGGGCCAGTAGGCCTTCTGCAGTGTTCCGTCGTTCTTATGTTCTTCTTATGTGTGGGAGAATATAATAATAGTGGAGCACAGAAGCAGGCTTGTATTAATATTGGTAGATTTACCGATAATATGTTAAGTAAAAGGACACAGGTGAAACTAATGTGACATTTTATGGTGGCAACGTTTTGCTCTCCAGGAGCTATGTCAAGCCTTTACAAACAATATATGAACACAGAGGGTATACATATACGTATAGCCTTTGAGTGAGGTGGTACTAGTGGACGTAGTAGTAGTACACGTGATGTGTCCATGTATTGATAAATTAGACACATGTGCAACATTTGGGTATCGTTAATGAGGAAACGTTTTGCCACACAATGGCTTTATCAGTCCATACATTGGAGAATGGTGGAGAACAGGAGGAGTTACAGGTCATCAGTCCCTCAGCCTTGAGTCGATGTGATCAGTCATCAATCTTGAGGGATTGATTACCTCTAACTCCTGTTCTTCACCATTCTCCGATGTGTGGACTGATGAGGCCACTGTGTGGCAAAACATTTCCTCATTAAAGATACCCAAATGTTGCACATGTGTTTAATTAACAGCTTGTCAGTTCTCTGAGCCATTCATCTACATGTTCATGTATCGTTTGTAACGGCTTGACAAAGCTCTTGAAGAGCGAAACATTGCCACAATAAAATGTCACATTAGTTGCACTTGTGTCCTTTTACTTAACATAGAAGCAGGTTTACTGGTCCATGGTCCATGCTAGAACAAGTCCAACTAGCCCAACCACACCCACTGTGTACCTGTACAACTTATTGTTAAAGCTACCCAAGTTCACTTCAGTGATGGTACTTGGCAGTTGGTTCCACTGATCTGCAACTAAGTTGTTAAAACAGTGCTTTCTTATATTATATCCTTCCAACACTATTTATAACCCCTTTATTTATTTCAGTTATCAGTTTGTACACTTCAGTCATAATCCCTAATTTCCTTATATAAGGATCAATTTTGTTATCCATTTCTGAGCAGTATAATTTAAATTATGCTCTACCAATGATAAAAAATTGAAGTATAATCTTAGGACTTCTGTTATAGTACTTGCTAAGAATCAGAAAATTATATTATGGTAGCTTCATTGCAAACATTTATGCACTGTTGTCTCTTCTTTAGACTTCTGTTAATCAGAATTGTTAAGTCTTTTTGATTAAAGTCTACCTTATCAAATATATAAGTATCATAATCACATTATTTCTCTTCCCATGATTAAAGCCATACATTTGCCTGCATTAAACATCATCTGCCACTTTGAAAAAACATCAACCTATCCAGATCTTCCTGTAGCTCCCTAGTGTTCTTGTTGCAAATTTTTTAACGACTTAGTGTCATCAGCAAACTTAGATTGCATCTTACTTTTACCATGTCTATGTAGATTGTGAACAAGGGTGGGTCCATTCTGCTTTCTCCTCATTTTAGCAAACTCTGCCTGAAATTCACTGCATGCTAGTAGCTTTCTTTTGTGCTTAACAATGTTTTATTACACCTAAACTACATTATACCGCAGAAAAGAAATACAGTGGACCCTTGGGTAACGATGACATCGGCTAGCGATAAAATCGGATAGCGATGTGTTTTAGCGTAAAAATATTGGCTCGGCCAACGATGAAAAACCGGTTAACCTCTTGACTGTCGCAGCCCCCCGTCCTGAGGTGTCTCCTGGTGTCGCAAAATGTCAAAAAAAAAAAAAAAATGATTTTTCTTGTGAAATGATAGAGAATCTTTTCCCGATTGTAGTGACACTAAGGAGGCGAAATTTGATGGAGGACTGACGGAATTGTGCTCTCGCGAAGTTGGCGACCTCGGCGATGTTGGCAAATCGGCGATTTCACCCACTTTGAGCCCTATTTTCGGCTAGTTCCCTTGTGCCAGTCGACCAAAGTCATAGCTATTTCTTTGGAACTCCATTTTTTCTGTCGATTGAGTGCAAGAAGCTGCCCAGTTACCGATTTCAACTGCCCGATAGTGTGGTCGGAGGTTTGCAATTTGGCCAATTTCACGAAGATTGAAAGATGTGACAGTGTCAAAATAGGGTCCAGAATGAACAATGCAGACGTTCCTGGCTCTGGGATAACATTTTCTTTGTTCATCAGTCATGTCTCCGGGCCCCTCTGATGTTGCTCTTGCTTTCTATTTTGAATTTTTATTCAAACAAAAAATAGAAGACTTGCTGTTATGCAGACTACTGCAATAATGTAATAATTGTATAAATAACATCAACCCATTCATGACTGCATATTAGAATGGCTAGTTGGACATTATTGGACAATGACATCATTTGTGTACTTTTGAACATCGGTAAAAATCGAACATTTCCCCTACTTTGAGCTCCATTTCCAGGTTCTTTTTATAGTAAAATCAATCAAAGTCACCTCTATTTCTGTAATGTGTTTTCCATTCTGTCAAATGAGACCAAGAAGATGAGAATACAACCATAAATACTATATGAAAATAGACCACAAAGTCGGCATTTTAATTAAAAAAACGGTCGTAGTTTTTTTTTTCTCATTATGCACTGCGTGCCCCAGGATTTTTTTTATATGGTGCACACTGACCACACAGACCCATTCTCTCACATGTGGGCCTACCAGATTTCTCCTGCTTGATTTGAAGCCACTAGAATTTATGAGTATACAGTGGACCCCCGGTTAACGAACTTTTTTCATTCCAGTAGTATGTTCAGGTGCCAGTACTGACCGAATTTTTTCCCATAAGGAATATTGTGAAGTAGATTAGTCCATTTCAGACCCCCAAACATACACGTACAAACGCACTTACATAAATACACTTACATAATTGGTCGCATTTGGAGGTGATCGTTAAGCGGGGGTCCACTGTATATATGTCAGACACGGTACCTCGTAAGACGTATATATACAGCCGTGACAGTCAAAGGGTTGAGGACAATTGTCCCGAACACGTCCACCTGTCCGTCCAGCCTGAGCGCGCCTCAGCTGCCCTGCCTTCAGCTAGTGTGCCAGTGTTTACAAGCCACTGTGGACGGTTCCACGCATACATTCGATACATTTTGTATTAGTCCATTGTTTTTAGTGCTTGTAACTGTTAAATAAGTCACCATGTGCCCCAAGAAAGCTTCTAGTGCCAACCCTGTGGTAAAAAGAGTGAGGTGTACAATCGAATTGAAGAAAGAGATATGTAATTGCAAAGTATGAAAGTGGAGTGCGTGGCTCTGAGCTGGCCCAGTTGTACAACAAACCCCAGTCAACCATTGCTACTATCTTGGCCAACAGAAATGCAATCAAGGAAGCTTTGTTGCAAAAGGTGCAAGTATGCTTACAAAACAGAGATCACAAATACTCGAAGATGTGGAGAGACTGTTATTGGTATGGATCAATAACAAACAATATCAGGAGATAGTGTTTCATAGTCAATCATATGTGAAAAGGCAAGGCAGTTTCATGCAGATCTCATTAAGAAAATACCTGGAACTAGTGCTGATGTTAGTGGTTTTAAGGCCAGCAAAGGTTGGTTTGAGAGATTTAAGAATCGTAGTGGCATACACAGTGTGGTGAGGCATGGTGAGGTTACCAGTTGTGATCAAAAAGCAGCTGAAAAATATGTGCAGGAATTCAGAGTACATAGACGCTGAAAAATTAAAACCCCAACAAGTGTTTAATTGTGACAAAACAGTCCTGTTTTGGAAGAAAATACCAAACAGTTACCTACATTACACAAGAGGAAAAAGCACTGCCAGGACACAAGCCTATGAAAGACAGGCTAACTCTAATGTTTTGTAGTAATGCTAGTGGGGATTGCAAAGTGAAGCCTATACTCATGTATCACAGAAACTCCTAGAGTGTCCAAGAAAAACAGTGTTGTCAAGGCTAATTTGCGTGATGTGGAAGGCAAACAGTAAGGCATGTGTCAATAGGGACATTTTCCATGATTGGTTCTATCATGTGTTTGGCCCCACTGTGAAAAAATACCTCCTGGAAAATAAATTGGACCACATGTGCCTCCTGGTATTAGACAATGCTCTTGCTCATCCTCCAGACTTGCCAGAGCGAATTGCAGGGCAAATTGAGCTTCATCAAAGTGAAGTTTTTGCCTCCTAATACCACTCCTTTCCTCCAGCCCATGGACCAGCAGGCCATTTCAAATTTCAAAAAACTGTACACCAAAGTAGTGTTTCAAAAGTGCTTTGAAGTGACCTCAGACACTGAATTGACCCTAAGAGAGTTTTGGAAAGATCACTTTAGTATCCTCAGTTGCATAAACCCTTTAGGTAAGGCTTGGGAGGGAGTGACTTGCAGGACTTTGAACTCTGCTTGGAGGAACATTATGGCCACAATGTGTAAAAGAGAGGGATTTTGAAGGATTTGGGGCTAATCCCGAGGAGCCTATACCAGTTGTGGAATCTGTTGTGTCACTGGGGAAGTCCATGGGGTTGGAGGTTAGCGGGGAGGATGTCTAAGAGTTGGTAGAGGACGATGATGAAGAACTAACCACTGATGAGCAACTGAGGAAATTGCTTCAGAGGAGGGGAGAGAGAGAGAGAGATGGAGGAAGTTGCCTTCTTCAATGATTAAGGACATTTGTACAATGTGGACGAAGGTGCAAGCCTTTATGGAAGAACATCACCCTGACACTGCTATTGCAAGCTGTTCTAGCGACTTTTACAATGACAGTGTTGTTAGCCATTTTAGGAAAATCTTCAAGGAACGCCAGATACAGAGCTCTATGGACAGATTTTTGGTGCGACAGAGGTCCAGTGACTGTCAAGTTGTTCCCAGTGGCATTAAAAAAAGAAGGGAAGTAACCCCAGAAAAGGACTTGGTACCTAAAGTTCTTATGGAAGGGGATTCCCCTTCCAAACAATAATATACCTCTATCATCTCCCCTCCTCCCATCTCATCACTCATCAATAAATCTTCACAAAAGGTAAGTGTCATTTATTCTTCATGTATTATTTATTCCTCATGTATCATTGTTTTCTGTGTAGGAAATTGTATATTTCGTGTGAAAAATTTTTTTTTTGAATACTTTTGGATGTCTGGAACAGATTAATTGGATTTCCAATTATTTCTTGTGGGGAAAATTAATTTGGCTAACTATAAAATCATTTAAGGACAAGCTCTCTGGAACGGATTAAAATCGTTACCCGAGGGTCCACTGTAAATTATATTTGCATTTCCTCTTGGTCAGCCATGCCTTAATCCAGGATATTGTTAAAAACATAAAACATATTTTATTTCTTTGTAGTGTATTGAGTATAGTTTACATGTAATGAAATATTGTTTAGCACAAAGAAAGTCACTAACATGCATGTGCATTTTGGGCAGACTGATCCTAATGCTTACAGACTAATTAAGATTATTCATAGGTTATTGAGTGGTAAATTTTAATTATGCATTATTACAGAAAAAGAGGTAGCATATACTGCTATTTCTCATCAAAGTGCTATAGTTGTTCTGTTTTCCCCAGATTGTATTTATTCATGCTGAAGTGAATTTTCCATTAATATTTCATACAACATTAAGTAATCTAAATCAAAATTTTTGTTGGTATGTAATCTGGTAAATTTGATCCTTTGCAAAGTATATCAACTTGATTCATGCAACCACCATCATTTTTTACTAGTACTATTGTTATTACTACTATATTTAGTTTCACCTAGGTAGTAGGTTGGTAGACAGCAACCGCCCAGGGAGGTACTACCGTCCTGCCAAGTGAGTGTAACACGAAAGCCTGTAATTGTTTTACATGATGGTAGGATTGCTGGTGTCCTTTTTTCTGTCTCATGAACATGCAAAATTTCAGGTACGTCTTGCTACTTCTACTTACACTCAGGTCACACTACACATACATGTACAAGCGTATATATACATACCCCTCTGGGTTTTCTTCGATTTTCTTTCTAGTTCTTGTTCTTGTTTATTTCCTCTTATCTCCATGGGGAAGTGGAACAGAATTCTTCCTCCGTAAGCCATGCGTGTTGTAAGAGGCGACTAAAATGCCGGGAGCAAGGGGCTAGTAACCCCTTCTCCTGTATATATTACTAAATTTGAAAGGAGAAACTTTGGTTTTTTCTTTTGGGCCACCCTGCCTCGGTGGGATACGGCCGGTGTGTTGAAAGAAAGTGTTGAATTTAGTTTCACTCTTGTCTGTATAGGTATTTTTATTGAGTTATCTGCAATGACTATGTAAATTATTTAATATTATTTTCAGTTATCTGTTAACCATACTCTGAATCTAGTGTACTGTTTTTTTTTTCTTGTACCATACACTGCAACTTCCTTTATCAGCATATTTTGTGGCAGTCTCAAAGCCAGATACCTTGTTTAGGTTGAGATGAACAATTTCATAATTTCTATGACTATCCATGGCATGAAATAAACTTGAATTCATGTTTATTTTAATTATTTTTTCAATGAGCTTACTAATTCAATTATCTATAATGGTTTCAAGTAAGTCTCCTTACTTTTGAAGCTAGTGATCCATCATGCCTTTTAAGAAGTGGCTCTACATTAGCAACTCCATGCTAAATAGACAGTTCTAGAGTTTATCAGTTAATTGATTAAGTTTGTTAGAAGACCATTATACTGTACATACTTCATACAAGTTCAAGGACTTGTTTTTGCAAAAATCTTAAAAGAGTTAAATTAAGATTTGTTCATATTTTTAACCCAGAGAGTTAGCCACCCAGGATAACCCAGTAAAGTTTTATTTCCATTGGGGTCCTTTAATCTTTTGACTATTACAAAATATTAATCTGTATATAACACACCCAAACCTGTTTTGTACAATATTAAGTCTGCATCTCCCTTCCTCAGAGCAAGATGGTGAGCATCAGTTCAACTACCACTGCACGAGAGTGTGTAGCTCTCACCTTAGATCACCTGGAGATGGGTGGGGCAGATGGCTCTCAATTCCAACTATGGGTCAAAACTGGCCTTGATGACTCCCCATACCCTCTCATAGGCCATGAGTACCCTTTCGCCATCAAACTCAACTGCGTCAGAGACCTTTTGCAGGACTGCGACACTGAACAGTGTAACAACCTGTATAACACAGAACTGGTTACCCGCTGTCAGTTCATCCTTCGACAGGCTCGGAAACTCTCCTTCGAGTCCCCTGAGGGAATGAAGAAAGTCTCTAAGAAGGCTCGCAAATCCCCCATTAGGATTCACCGGGTGTTTAAGAGGTCTAACAGCAAAGGGGAGCCCATGGATGGGAACGTTACCTCGTGTACTGGTGCTCTGTATGGCCAATCCCTCGTCAAGCTGGTTGAGCCAGAGAATATATTGCCCAAACCTATCATGGTGAGTCTTTCTTTTTTCTTTTTTTTTTATTCTTTTTTCATTTCTTTTTTCTTCTTTTTCCTATTCTCCCTCCATTTCCCCTTCCTTTTACATACAAAGTTCAGAGATGTGCTTCTAGCTTAGTGTATAATTTTTTCAACACATTTCATTAAGGGAAAAAAGACAAATGCAGTATAATGCAATTCTTTATTAACAATGATTTGCCCATACAGTGAGCTTTATCGAGTCAAACAAATCTATATGGGGAGAAAGAATGTGAGCACATAGAGAGAGCATAGTAGCATTAAAAGTCAGATGACATATGTTGTTTACTTCTTGGCTAGACTAATGATAGTCTGGACAAATACATGGCTGAGAAGAGGTTGGATTTGAGGACTGTCTAGCATGAGCCAGTAGGCCTGGTGCAGTGTTGTTGCTATGTAGGATAATGATGAACTGGTTTCTTGGCAAGAGCCTCATCTATGTTCTAGAAACCATTGTTCTGGTGGAAATAGTTGAATGTGCTGATGAGGGATGTTTCCAAGAGCCTGCATCTCTGTATATCTATTTCCCTGCTAATGAGTCATGCATCTTTGCAATTAAATGATTGTGGGAGTTTAGGTAAAAATCAGGCATTTTTCAAGTCATCCATTATGCTGATGTATTGGTGTTTAGAAATGCATGTTTGGAGGTCACTGGATGCTTTGCCCACTTACATTTGGTTGCAATTGTTGCAATTGATTGTGTATTTACCTGCAGAGGATTGATCCTGTGGGTGGTGTCCCTTGCTGAAGATGTCCTTGATTGTAGTGGAAGCAATCAATCATCAGTAGGGACACCTGCAGGATCAACCTCCCACAGGCATATAGACAATTCCTTACAACAGTTGCAACTGAATATCTGTGGGCAAAACGTCCAGAGATCTCCAAGCACACATTTCTGAACACTGCCAATACACCAATGGGGTGGATGACTTGAAGAATTCCTCTTGTTTTACACCAAAATAACCACAACCATTTAATTACAAAGACTCATGACTCATCACCAAAGAGGAAGATATGTAGATCTTGGAATCATCACTCATCAGCACATTCAACAATTTCAACCGTAACAACAACTTCTGCAACATTACCGAGTCTCTTGCCAAGAAATTTCATCAATATACCACATAGCAACAACACTGCAGCAAGCCTACTGGCCCATGCTAAACGGGTCCTTCAATTCAACCTCTTCTCAGCCATACATTTGTTCGACCTTGACATTGGTTTGTTCGACATTGGTTTACCCAAGAAGTAAGTTTCAACATACATCACCTGACTCTTTGTTGTTTACATATGCACACATCCTCTCTCCCTAGATAGACGTGTTTGTGGCTTGATAAAGTCCACTGTATGGGCAAAATGTTGTCAATAAAGGATCAAGTTATATTGCATTTGTGTGTCTTTTTTCCATTGTGGCAGAATTTCATGCTGTTTCTTGACACATTTCATTAATCCATTAGAATGTGGGAAAGAAGTTTGTAGTTATAGGAGGGTGGGTGCAGGAGGAAAGAGGAATGATTGGTGGAATGATGAAGTAAAGGGTGTGATAAAAGAGAAAAAGGTATCTTATGAGAGGTTTTTACAAAGCAGAAGTGTTATAAGAAGAGCAGAGTATATAGAGAGTAAAAGAAAGGTGAAGAGAGTGGTGAGAGAGTGCAGAAGGAGAGCAGATGATAGAGTTTAATGAAAATAAGAAAAAAATTGGAGCGCATTAAACAAGTTAAGAAAGCCTAGGGAATGAATGGATTTGTCAGTAAAAAACAGAGTAAGGGAGTTAGTAGATGTGGAGATGGAGGTATTGGGTAGATGGCAGGAATATTTTGAGGAAACTTTTAAATGCCGATGAAGAAAGGGAGGCAGTAATTTCATGCATTGGCCAGGGAGGTATATCATCTTTTAGGAGTGAAGAAGAGCAGGATGTGAGTGTGGGGGAGGTGCGTGAAGCATTACGTAGAATGAAAGGGGGTAAAGCAGCTGGAACTGATGGGATCATGACAGAAATGTTAAAAGCACGGGGGGATATAGTGTTGGAGTGGTTGGTATTTTTGTTTAATAAATGTATGAAAGAGGGGAAGGTACCTAGGGATTGACAGAGAGCATGTATAGCTCCTTTATATAAAGGAAAGGGGACAAAAAATTGTAAAAATGATAGAGGAATTAGTTTACTGAGTATACCAGGAAAAGTGTACGGTAGGGTTGTTATTGAAAGAATTAGAGGTAAGACAGAGAGTAGGATTGAGGATGAGCAAGGAAGTTTTAGAGTGGGTAAGGGATGTGTAGATAAAGTGTTTACATTGAAGCATATATGTGAACAGTATTTAGATAAAGGTAGGGAAGTTTTCATTGCATTTATGGATTTAGAAAAGGCATATAATAGAGTGGATAGGGGAGCAATGTGGCAGATGTTGCAAGTATATGGAATAGTAGTAAGTTACTAAATGCTGTAAAGAGTTTTTATGAGGTTAATGAGGCTCAGGTTAGGGTGTGTAAAAGAGAAGAAGACTACTTCCTGGTAAAAGTAGGTCTTAGACAGGGATGTGTAATGTCTCCATGGTTGTTTAATATATTTATAGATGGGGTTGTAAATGCTAGGGTGTTTGGGAGAGGGGTGGGATTAAATTATGGGGAATCAAATCCAAAATGGGAAGTGACAGTTACTTTTTGCTGATGATACTGTCCTTATGGGAGATTCTAAACAAAAATTGCAAAGGTTAGTGGATGAGTTTGGGAGAGTGTGTAAAGGTAGAAAGTTGAAAGTGAACATAGAAAAGAGTAAGGTGATGAGGGTATCAAATGATTTAGATAAAGAAAAATTGGATATCAAATTGGAGAGGAGGAGTATGGAAGAAGTGAATGTTTTCAGATATTTGGGAGTTGACATGTCAGCGGATGGATTTATGAAGGAAGAGGTTAATCATAGAATTGATGAAGGAAAAAAGGTGAGTGGTGCATTGAGGTAGATGTGGAGACAAAAAAATGTTATCTCTGGAAGCAAAGAAGGGAATGTGTGAAAGTATAGTGGTACCAACACTCTTATATGAGTGTGAAGCTTGGGTTGTAAATGCTGCAGCAAGGAGATGTTTGGAGGCAGTGGAGATGTCCTGTCTAAGGACAACGTGTGGTGAAAATATTATGCAGAAAATTCGGAGTGTGGAAATCAGGAGGTGTGGAGTAATAAAAGTATTAGTCAGAGGGCTGAAGAGGGGTGGTTGAGGTGGTTTGGTCATTTAGAGAGAATGGCTCAAAGTAGAATGACATGGAGAGTGTATAAATCTGTAGGGGAAGGAAGGCGGGGTAGGGGTCGTCCTCGAAAAGGTTGGAGGGAGGGGGTAAAGGAGGTTTTGTGGGCAAGGGGCTTGGACTTCCAGCAAGCGTGCATGAACGTGTTAGGAGTGAATGGAGACGAATGGTATTTGGGACCTGATGAGCTGTTGGAGTGTGAACAGGGTAATATTTAGTGAAGAGATTCAGGGAAACTGGTTATTTTTATGTAGCCGGAATTGAGCACTAGAAATGGGAATTACAATGCCTGCACTTTAAAGGAGGGGTTTGGGATATTGGCAGTTTGGAAGGATATGTTGTGTACCTTTATATGTATATGCTTCTAAACCGTTGTATTCTGAGGACCTCTGCAAAAACAGTGATTATGTGTGCATAAGGCGAGTGTTGAATGATGATGAAAGTATTTTCTTTTTGGGTCACCCTGCTTTGGTGGAAGTTGGCCGACTTGTTAAAAAAAAAAAAAAAATTCCTCAAGTTTTATGATAGTACCAGTTGACCATCACTAATCTGGCATCATCAGGAGCTGTAGGGTGCTGGATTAATGATTTTGCCAGATTCCAGAGTGGTTAGGTTAGAATACACTTAACCCAATGGCAGTATTTACGCATTGGCGATTTCACTGTTCTTATGCTCTGTTTTTGACCCATTCCATTGTTCCAGTCTACCAAACTCATAACTGTTTCACTAGTATTCCTTCTATTCTGTTGACTGAGTACAGGAAACCTCCCATTTACCTATTTCAACCACCCAGTAAAGTGGTCAGAAATTGGTAATTTGTCCAATTTCACACAAATTTCAAGAGATGCCAATTTCAAAATAGGGGCCAGAATAAGCAATGCAAACATTCCTGGCACTAAAATAATATTTTCTCTGTTCATTAGTCACTTCTCCAGGACCCTCTTATATTACGCTTACTTTCCATTTTGAATTTTAGTCACAAAAAACAGAAGTTGTACTGTTATGCAGACTACTGCATTACTATTATAATAATTGTATAAATAATGTCAACCCATTCGTGACTGCATATTAGACCAGCCAGGTGGACATGTATTGGACAATGATGTCATTTGTTTACTCTTGAACGTCGCAGAAATTAAACGTTTCTGCTTCTTTGAGCTCAATTTTAAGGTACATTCAGGTGTGAAACCAATCAAAATTATATCTATTTCTTTATTATATCTTTCATTCTATCAAATGAGACAAAAAAAAAAAAATGTCCATAAAAACCATACAAAAGTACACTGAAAATTGCTGTTTTACACCAAATTCACGGTTGTTGTTTTTTTTTTCTTATG
Source organism: Cherax quadricarinatus (assembly GCF_026875155.1). Taxonomy (NCBI): domain Eukaryota; kingdom Metazoa; phylum Arthropoda; class Malacostraca; order Decapoda; family Parastacidae; genus Cherax; species Cherax quadricarinatus. The sequence continues at coordinate 32,535,993 of NC_069419.1, forward strand.
CACTGCGTGCTGCAGGATTTTTTTTTATATAGTGCACATTTAGCACACAGACTTATTCTCTCATATGTAGGTTCAAATTTACTAGTCACAGCTTATCTGAGTGAGCTGAGCTCATGGCGACTGACAGTGACTTCAAAGTCACCTTATCTTTTATGAACAATGTATGGTGTATGTACTTTACACAATGAGAAGCATTTCTTTTATTTACTGGAACCATGGCTAGGGCCAAAAGTGAGCGGGTTATAACAATAGATGGAGAAAAGAAATTTGAACGACTTATGCAGAAAGTAGCACCACCGCACAGTAGCAGCCTGTTGGTGTGGCGACCCAGGAAATTTGAAATTGTGCTAGCTGAAATTAGTGCCGAATTACTGATTACCAGATTGGTGATGGCCAGCCTGTATATGAAAAAGGCTGCAAGGGGAAAATATTGAGGTTTTTAGTAGCGTGTGTGCATGCGTGAAAAATAACACGAGGGGAGTTGAATGATAGCTCTAGGCCGTTCTGGTTGCAATCAACACATCAGGTTCTTGCATTGTTGCATGCAGTGGAACCTCAACTTACAAGTGCCCCAACACGAGTTTTTCAAGATTACAAGCCGTCACTCGGTCATTTTTTTGCTCTGAGTTATGAGCCAATTTACGAGCGAGCTTCCCCCTCAAGGGAGGCTCCTTGACGCTGGTGAGAGGCTCTTCATCTAGGGAATTGGATCTGTGCTCCAGCTCCCTAAATTAAGCCTGAATACCTTCCATCTCCTCCCCCCACAGGTGCTGTATAATCCTACGGGTTTAGTGCTTCCCCTTTATAATAATAGCAAGCGAGCTTCAGAATGCCGCCACTAGTTGGCGCAGCGAATGCCACAGCATCCACTGAGCAGTGCACGTGTTTACCTCGCAGTGGAAGCATTTCTCTTGTGTTTTGTGCAGTTATTTTTCCATTTTTTTTTCTAACCATGGGTCCTAAGAAAGTAAGTGCAAAGGACAGTGCTGAGAAGAAAAAGAGGATGTCCATGGAATTAAAGCATGAAATCATAGATAAACACAAATGAGGTGTGCGGGTGTGGGTTATAGCATTAAGAGTAGCAAGTAAATCAGTGAAAAGTGAAGTGAAAGAAAATAAACAAATTGTAGCAGTTAAGTTCAGCGATAAATTGTAGCATTAAGAGTGTAGCAAGTAGGTTAAGCGATTAAGCAATAGAAAAAGGACGAAACGAAACAAACTCCTCCAGTGTTGTTGTTGGGGTTTATAGGGCCACTGACAACATACTCTGCTCTTCCAGCATGTACGTACACTTTATAAAACCAGTTTATTTCTTTACATTTTTTGTTGTGTTTTATTATGTTTTTATACAATATTTCTTATTTATAAATACATTGTTTCAGTGTTTTCCTTATGAAACTAGTGATCTAGTGCAGTTAGCCTCACAAACACTGTTTTCTCTTAGAAGAGCATGGGAAGATATGGTCAGAGTGGGAGTGGGAATGGGAGCCACCAATCACATTAAAACATATTTTATTCATTCTAAAGTATATATCATGTTTCTATGTTATTTATATTGTTTATTATGTCGTATTAGATCAATTGTCATAGATAAATAAGCCGTAGAGTTGATATTAGTGTTATACTATTGAAGTACAGTGGACCCCCGGCTTACGATATTATTTCATTCCAGAAGTATGTTCAGGTGCCATTACTGAACGAATTTGTTCCCATAAGGAATATTGTGAATTAGATTAGTCCATTTCAGACCCCCAAACATACATGTACAAATGCACTTACATAAATACACTTACATAATTGGTCGCATTGGGAGCTGATCGTAAAGCGGGGGTCCACTGTATTTTGTCCTGCCACCCGAGAGCAGGAATTCCGCTGGAATGGATTAATGGCATTTCAGTTAATTTAAATGAGGAAAATTGATTTGATATACGAGCAAATTGAGTTACGAGCTAGGTCACGGAACGGATTAAACTCGTAAGTCAAGGTTCCACGTGTATCACACACATATATCGGCAGTTGAGTAATTATGTGGAAAGTGCAATCTTAAAATATCATTGGTAGAACCAATGATAAGGCAAACAAAGCCATTTTTTTCACAACATTTCAAGTCTTAATATTCTCATGTTCAGTTCTTCAGAAAAAAGAAAGACATTCAGAATTACAAAGGTGTAAAGAAATTTATACTTTTTATTATAAAATTTTGTAATTTTAAAGTTAAAAAAAAAATTCAGACCTGTAGATGAGAATAGTAAGTCTTGAAACATGGTTAAAAAATGGCTTTGTTTTCCCTATTGTTGGTTCTACTATTTGTGTTGTGTGTATTCTTGTGCATGTGTACTTGTCTGTATGTGGTTGTAGGGATTGAGTCACAGTTCTTGGCTCTGCATTGTGTGTGTGTGTGTGTGTTTTAACAAAAGCCACTATGGGGTGGAAATCACTAGCTCCAGTCCTTTTGTACTTCTGTGCTTCGTCAGGAGCTATGCAGTGTTGCAAAAGTTGCAGTGGGTGGGTTAAGGGGAAAGATTCTGAGTGGTAGGAATGTGCATTAGCACATAAAAATACAAACACCAACACATACTTTATAAGGGAAATTGGTACTGTACACAAGGTCTAAAAGGTATATTGATGATACAAAATACAAAATGTTTATGAAATACATGACATACACAAATTGCGAACTCACAGGTGTTTTTGTCAATTGCATTTCAAACTTTATAACTGTTGGTCTAATTGAAAGTTACATTTCTTCTTTCAGGAGATGCTGTCACAGCTGTTCCTGAAAGGGCCATTCACAGTGGGCATTTTCCGTAAGTCAGCCAATGCACGGCTTGTTCGGGAACTAAGGGAGAAACTTGATATGAATGAGGCAGATGGTACTATTGACCTCGACAATGTGCACATAACGGCTGTTGCAGCACTCCTGAAAGATTTCCTTCGTTCTATGCCTGACTGCTTGCTGGTTGCTGATTTATATGAGGAGTGGCTGGAGCTGTCACAAATTGACGGCTTAAGAGAGCGCATTTCGAGGACTCTTCTCTTGTGCTCTCGGCTACCCCGTGCCCACCTCATCCTTCTTCAGCATTTTCTTTGTGTGCTGTACCACATTGTTCGACGTGCCTCTGAAAACATGATGTCTGCATCTAACCTTGCTGTGTGTGTTGGACCATCCATTTTGTGGCCATCTTCCCCAGTCTTAGCACTCAGTCCAGAGGCCTCAAAACAGGTGCCAGCTGTAGTAGAGTTTCTCATTGAGAGATGTGGGGATATATTTGGGGAAGATATGCTCCACTTATTGGGTGAACCTCCAGAGCGAGATCCCATGAGACAAGACAGTGGAGCAGAGGAATCAGACAGCCTGCACAGCCTTCACAGTGGCCATAGTCTGCACAGTTCCAGCGGCATGAGAAGAGATGATAGCAGTATTGACTCCTTAGAGCGAGAGCTGCTTGTAGAAGGTGAACTGTCTCCGCTGCCTCGTAAGGACAAGATGTCTCTGACCAACTTGAGCCGTGACTCTGGTCTCACTATGAGTGACTCACAGCTTTATACGCCTGATGAAGAAGAGAGCGAGTCCACCAGCTCTGGCCACTCTGGGGCTGACAAAAGTGTCAGCAATTATAGCAGTGGTGGCCATTCAGAGCGCTCTGCAGATCGCTTTCAACATTATACAGCTCCTAACAATCCTAATGCAATATATGCAGCTGTATATCGTCGACCTGAAAAGCTTCCTGTAGGCTATGATGACCCAGAAAATTATTATGCTGCACCCAGTCGTGAACATGCTCGGATACAAATTACATATTCTACACCTGGATACTCTCAGGGACCTCCAGTCCAAGGCAAGGAATACACTAGAGTTTACCAAAGCCGCCAGGACAGGATGAGCGATGTCTATCGGAAAAGTCAAGAAGAGGAGTCCATATACAGTGTGCCAGCTGGATCATCAGGCAGCATTGTTAACCCTCCCCCCTTTGTTGTTAACTCCAATTTCCAGCGGCACGACTGGATGCGACGTCGATCAAATCTTCGTAGAGTATCTCGCTCAAGCAGTGGTGATGGAGGACTGGTAAGATCCACATCAGAAGAGTCTCTCCTTAACAAATATAATGGCCTTGATTATGGTATTTCTTTAAGTCCAGTTGGTGTTGCCAACAAGAGACCTGCACAACATGGGAAAGGTCGAGCTCCTCCACCACCTCCGGGTGAAGAAAACGAAAACTGTCCTGGACCTGGAGGTCGAGAGTCTCCTATCAGGAGGTCTAAGTCTGCCCATTATCTAATGGAACCAGCACGAGAGGGTGACAAATTAGGGCGCTCTCCAGACGACACTCTGGCTGTTTCTCGATCATCATCAAATGATGCTGTTGCGTGGCAGCGCTCCCGCTCCACTCCTCAAATACATGATGAGGCTGACCGCTCTTATGATTCATCCACTTTGAGTGATGACGATTCTACTCCACATGTTTCACGGTCTAATTCCAGAGGAAAAGAATATAGAGGGGGTGGACTTAATGCCTGGGAAGCAGTTTATGGCACAGAGAATACACCCTCAGATTCCGGTGAATCACACAACTCTCGCAACTCATCTTTCAAGAGTGAGCGGACGGGTAGTATGTGTACAGTTGTATCTGCAGGAAGTACCACAACTCTTGCCTCAAACCCTCCGTCTTATGAAGAGGCTCTCAGCAGACGTTCTCTCATGTTCCGAGGTGGGCAACAACAAGGTCACCAAGCACAAGGATCTCCTGGTAGAGATGGACACTTTCCTGAATTTGCCATAAGAGAGGAAAAAATGAAATCTGCAAGAGCTAAACAGTTATATGAAGAGTCACTGAGAATATATCAAGAAGAAAATACCTATCCAGGAGACTTGGTACGTGCTTCTCCAGCACAAGCAGAAGACAGTGATGAATATGAACGGCCGCCACCTCTGCCACCTAAATCTGAACCACCACCACTACCTCCTAAGCAGCGTGGAAACCGCAGAGTAAGTGATGGTTTAGGTCGTCTCAAGCACCTTCCACCTGTACATGTAGAGACACATGCTCGCAAGTCCCGCTCTGTTACCTCTCTTCCGACCTCATATGGATGTGATCCACCTTATCACAAAACTATTATATATACAGATGATAGTCCCCCATCACTACCGCCTAAAGAACGTACAGTTATTGAAATTGACTCTGCATATTCTCAATATTCCGAGTCTCGAGTAAGGCAGACCACAAGTCGAGCCGTATCACCACCCAGGGTAGAAAAGAAAAGTATAGAGACTCAAACAGATGACTATGATCTCGATGATGAGGTAAAAGATGAGGGTATCCAAACATCGGGGTCTTGGGTAGTAGAGCCTCATGTGACGTCTGTATCTGTTACTGACTCCAACTCACATAATGATAAGCGTCGAGGCAGAGCTCGTAGGCGAGACTCATCAGCGTCTCACCGCAGCAAAAGTGTCCCCACCCGTGAGACTTGCCCTTCTCAGCACCCTGACTCTGATGGTGATGGAGAAGAGGAAGAGTGGGACTGCCATACCACACCGTCCTTGCAAGACTTCCCCGGAGGTCCTGCTGCACTTCATGACCTACGTAAGCTTGACTCTGAGCTCAGGCAAGAAATTAGTTGGTCAGTATCGCAGCTTCGAGCAATATTTGGCGAAACACTTAAAGGAGCTAAAGTTCATCCACCTCCATATCGCCCGCCGCCACCTTCTGCCCACCGTGCCCCCATCACCTCATATCACCTGGGGGCGGGTGATACTTTTACCTCTCGAAAGTCACGTCCTCATTCTAATTATGGAGAGGAGTCCTACGTTTAATATGCAGGAGCTCCTCTGCCTCACTTCGCCCACCGCGCTTACTACACTTAGCGGCCATGCTGCGCTGCATACACCGCCACAACTAACACTAGCCGACTCTCTGTTAGATTACTTCTCTAACGTACTAAATGCTCAAGATCATAAGGCTTTTATTTGTACATTATTTGTATTATATTGTGTACATTTTGTACAGAGTTACGCTCTAAGTCATACAAGTAAGGACCTCAAATATTAACTGTTATCAAATATGTGAGTGGTGGGGTACTGCTGGGGACTTCCCCCTACTCCCCACAACCCTGCCCACTACACTTCACCAAACTTTTGTAAATTACTATTACTAACTGTTCAATAATTGTTTATATGTTGTTAATAAAATTTGAGATTTTATATGTATATTTTTTATTACTGTCCTTTAAAAAAGTTGGTAAAAATTTGTTAATAGTAAATGTTAAGTCATGACTATGTAATTTCCATTTACCTGTACATCAAATTCCATTAATATATGTAAACTGCTTCTCACTTTCACATAGGAAATAATTTGTATCAACATGGTTTCATGTGGAAGTCAAACCAGGGTTAGCCAGGTAGCATTGTCACATTTATACCAAGCCTCTCTCTTATGATACAAGAAACTATACTACCTTTTCCATCTTTGGGTCAAACCTCGTTACTTTCCATTACCCAGGCACTGTATGACTCAAAGGGGTTTGGTGCTTCCCTTTGAATGTAATAATCAGTACAAGTTAAAATCTTTAGAGCTGGTTCCCATCCAGAGAATGTCACTTTTACAGATGTATTATCCTTTGGGAACCCTGAACAGTGTCCTACCATGGGAATAAAATCACAGATGTACTTGGCCCTCAAAAGAGGCTCTGATGCTGGTGAGGGGCTCTTGATCTAGAGAAATGGATCTGTGCTCCAGTTCCCTGAATGCCTTCCACATCCCCTCCCCCCACAGGTGCTGTTTAATCCTTGATTATAATAATCTGATGCTGGTGAGGGGCTCTTAATTTAACCCTTAAACTGTCCAAACGTAGAGCTACATTTGGACAGTTTAAGGGTTAAGAGGAATTAGACTGCCTCCCCTTCCCAGATTAAATCTGATTGCCTTCTATTTCCAGGCACCCATAAATATACATTTTCCCTATTTTTCTATTCTGCACTTGGAATCTGGCTAAGCCTTCCCAGTACATTACATTTTTAACTGGTTCAGTGTTAGCTTCAGAACATGTGTAATGTTATCTTGTCCCGTTCCCCACCTGACCTGGACTAAACAATACAGGGCTTAAATCAAAATTAGGTTTAAAAGTTCTGATTAGCATAAATCATATCAATACACATATTCTTCACAGGGAAGTGTCCTCATGCTGCTAAAGAACCCTTGATCTATGGAATTGGAGCTACTCTCCTATTCCTCAGGTCAAATTTGATAACTCCATTTCCCAGGCTCTGCATAACCCATATAGGGTTATTACAGCCAAAGTTAATTTCCTTTATCTGGAATGTTCTTTATGAATATTAAGAGTATGGAACTTGCACTCTATAAAGACAAAGAAAGAAGGGAATGTCAACTTAACGGAAAATATGAATAAAAAAGAGGGACATAAAGTACTGATATGTCTAGGCCAAAACTGGCAATAATGGATTGAGGCTGGATAAACTCAAATCTAGGAAGTGTATAAGATGAATGGACAAATTACAAAGTAGTAGGCGATATGAAGCAAATAGCCTACTTTGGGTAGCTTTTTAAATGGGTTAGCCAAATACATAAATGAAAATGACTTAAAATTCATTGAATTTTGTTGTGCATAGATTTTCATGGGTGGTCTGATATCCACCCCACTTCAATGTGAAGCACTGTACTCTGTTCCTGGGCTGTGCTATGAGAAAAGGGATAGGTGACCTGGTTCAAAATGCATTGGCCTGAGAAATTCGCTTCCTCCATAATTAATGTGTTCACCTATGCTTTATTCTGAGAGGGGCTATGGTGGTATTGCTGTATAGCCCTTGTGGCTTAGCACTTCTTTTTGATTATAATAATAATACGGTGGTATTAGTCATGTCCTTTGCTGGTACTAGTTTCTAGGGTTTGAAGATCCTATGTTTTCTAGTGGTTGATGAGCTAGCGAGATCTCTGGTTCTGCTGCTGCTGTGCCAGTCCAAGCCTTGCACTGCTTTCCCAGGTTTTTGTCCTGGTGGTTGACAAAAAGGACATTTCCTTTGGTCAAACAAGCTGTCTACTTTTGATTTAGGTTGCAGTTTTTCCAACAGCTAGTCGACCTGTAATGAATACAACAGGAGAGATCAGGCTTCCAGTTTGCTAGGTAGTCTAAACAATCGTTGTTTGTATGACACTGGTGGTTTAGCTCTTGGTTTTGATTATAATTAATAGTAATAAACAATCACTGTTGTTTCATCCCTGACTTATTGGTCCTCTCTGGATGTAGCTGGAACCGGTAGGTCTGACATCTGCCATGGGAGTTTCTGGCTGTCATTTAAGCTGCACTGACTGTGGGTCAAATGCTTTTCCCAACTCCTCATTGTGTTGCTGTTGTACTCTGTCCATCATTTTTCTGGGGTGGCATGTAGCTCTCTCAGTTACTAGTACACTTCCAATTCTACTTTTCACTTCTACAGGTTACTACTTGGCACAGGTATTCTAACGAGTCCAAGTTTGCTCTCATTTTGGCCAGGTCAGTGTTCCTTCCCTCTTGGTCCTACTTAATGGTTAACTAGCTCCTCAGAACCTGTACTTGAAATAATAGAAATAAACCATTGCTGAGTGCAATGTACAATTAAAGGTCTTCACTGCAATCGTGTTTTTGTTACCAGAACCTGCCTGCAGATGGGATTTTCCCCAGAACAAGGCTTAAGTGCCTACCTCAGGCAGACGTTCACATCCCAGGTGGGCTACAGGGCTGGAATGGTCTGAAGCTCAAGAATGAACTTCAGTCTGGTTACCGCATGGTTCTTTGGGATTTTGTTGCTCTCCTCCCAAACCCCTCTAGGGAGGTTCCTTGACGCTGGTGAGGGGCTCTTGATCTAGGAAATTGGATTTGTGCTCCGGTTCCCTGAATTGAGCCTGAATACCTTCCATCTCCCCCACATGCGCTGTATAATCCTACAGGTTTAGCGCTTTCCTGTGATAATAATAATCTCCTCCCAAGCTTATTAACGTGGTTGTACAACTGATATTCTACTTTAGAATGCCTCCTTGTTGGTGAGGGACTCTTGACCCTAGTAGGTGGACTTGTCCCCTTTCTTGGATTGTACCTGATTGCCTACCACTCCCCAGGCATTGTGATCCATATGGGTTTAGCACTTCCCTCTAATAATAATATAATAATAATAATAATAATAATAATAATCCTCTATATTGCACATTAGAATAAAATGTCCATTTCTTCCTATACCGCTTTCCTTGGTGGCTGGTTGATGTTGGATAGGTCTAGAGTGCTACGGGTTTACCGCTCCCACATGAATAAACCTGGTACCAAGTCTTCTGTTCCCATGAAATCCCTGGATAAGGAGTGACACGACTACTAGTCAGTTTCATGGTGTTCAAAAGCTACAGCCAAACTAAACCGAATAAACAGACAGTAAAGATTCAGTGAAAGGTAAGTGGGGAAGATAGAATTCAAGAAATGTTTTGTATTAAGGAAGTGCCAAGGCTTTTCCAAGCTATTGTCTCAAGAGAGGTGCTTCGATGCCGGTAAGAGGGCTCTTGATCCAAGAAAGTGAACCTATCTCTCCCATTCTTGGATCGAACCTGATTGCCTTCCCTTCCCCATATGCTGTATGATGTCTTGGTGCAGTGGCGGCACCAAGCCAGCCCCCAAAATTCCCTAAGCCCCTTGAGCCTACGTAAATAAAAGTAAAAATAATAACAATTGCTTCGAAACAAGACTTACTCTCTATTCCAGTCTGATAGCCCCCATAATAATAATAATAATAATAATAATAATAATAATAATAATAATAATAATAATTTTATTTTAGCATGATACATGTTTGTACAAAGGAGTATAACAATTGGGTGTACATGCCAAAAGCCCCTTTATAAAGATGCAGAGCATTTCGGACAAATTTAAGACTAACTTAAAATTAATAAGGCAATAACAGTACAGTAATTGTACATATGGCCATTAGGTGAGTTACAATGAATACAAGAAAATTGAATATTCTATTAGTTCATGCTATATGGCTTTAGTAAGTTTGGTAGAGAAGAATTGGTGCTACTTTAGCGTGCGGTCTACCAGCCCATTTACACTTTAGCGTGCGGTTAGGTTAGGTTAACCTAAAATAACCTAACCGCACGCTAAAGTGTAAATGGGCTGGTAGACCGTACGCTGAAGTAGCACCGAGGAATTAGTTTTGATTATTAACCTAAGGTGGACACAATGGAATGATTAACATTTAAGAGGATAACATATAATGAGAGTAAATATATATTAAACCCCCACCCCTGGTTTTGCTCTCCTGATTATAACAATTATTGGTTCAGCTATCAATAAGCCAAACTTTAAAAAAAATAGGATAGGGGAAACTGGTTATAACTGTTCAGTAATAGTTCCACTCATAAAGACACTACTTGCAGCTTTGTTCTAACTGCTGCATTTGGTTCAACTTGTAGCACTTTCGGCTCACATCAGGGGGTCCTGGGTTCGATCCCGACACAAGTGACATGTGGAAAATTTGACAGTTTTCCTAAATTTATAATGTATAAATTTCAAGAATGTAAATAAGGTGTAAAATGTGCTGCTGGTGATCTTCACCTTCATTTTGGCGTCTTCACCCTCACCCGCGCAGACGGGTGAAGGTGAAGACGCCATAATGGAAATCTAAAAGACAGGTGACAAAAACTTTGTAATTAAATCGATCGTCATCGGGGCTAAATTGGAGTGGAGCGGCCTCAGACGACCTGAAAATAATGCGGTGACGCCTACACTACAGTATGAGAAGCAAATTCGTGTGAAACCACGGTAATAAGGTAAGAAAATTTGAGAACATCGAAGGACACTGGTGGCTCCCTACTACATGCCTAGGAGAAATAACGCTAGCCTATTTTGTACAGTAGTTTACATTGGCCTTCGTATTGCTAGGTGTCTAGGTAGCGTTAAGGTGTTTCACCTGTGGTCCAAATTGGTAAGTGTTAATATTAAATATTTATCTATTGCGTTCACTATATATAGTCATAGTGTAATACTAAATGTAATATACCCTCTCACATCTTCATTCAAGTCACAAACAATATGTACAGTCCACAAAACAAAAATCAATTTTACCAGAGCTCCTGATTATGTTTAGTCTTAATAAATAACTTTTAGGTCCCGCTTAGTGTGAGTGTGGTTGAGGTGTAATGGGAATCGAAATTTTCACATTCCTGTGGGCTAATGTGATTTAAGTCCCACTTGTTTCAGAGGTGCAACAAAATTGGTGAATAATAATTACCTTTGTTGCATCTTATCTAAATTACCTGTATGTAAACGAATTTCGTACACGTAATTTCTTGATGGAAGCATTACCCAGAAGACGTTGACCTGACACTTACTGATGAACTTTTGCACTTTCACTTTACGTGAGACAAATCCATAGGCCTGCAGAAGAGCAATCACTGTCTCATACATACCTTTATCAAACTATATATAAGTGTAAAAACAAGTCCAGTGTAACGTTAAAGACGCCATGAGCACAATTAGAGCATACTGTCAGCAACCTGCTGCCAGCAGATTATTAGTGCTGGATTTACCTAGGGTCCTAGAGGCTTGGCAGGCCGAAACCTAGGGCCTCAAAATATAGGAGGCTTCCGGCCAAGGTGTACAATATTTTTGGCACATTGGCTTTTCTTACACGTCATAATGTACTGTACTCTCTTAACCCTTCAGTAATGTTCCTTGCACTCCATTTCAGAATAATGCTGTCTTAAACCAATAACTCGACCCTGGCATTGATTTCTGAACTTATTTTGTCCTTCCAGGAAAGCAGTAGGATAGGTAAGTTGACTGAGGCCCTCGGGCATTTGTACTCTGATGAGAAGGGTGATACAAGGCTTCAAGCTAGCAATCTATTGCAGAAAATGGAAGAACTGGAATTTGTGTTTATGTTGCATATTTGGACCCGTGTACTGGGTCATTTTCACAAGGTCAGCAAAGCCATTCAGAAATCAAAACTATTACTGAGTACTTGTGCATGTTTATACAGTTCACTTCAGGATCTTTCAAACAAAATTAGAGATTTTGATGAGCTTGAGGAACGTAAGAAAGAAGGAACAGTGCAACAGGCCTACTGGCTTATGCGAGGCAGGTCCAATTCTCCCACCGGCTTAAGCCAATGCCTTGACCTAATGAGGTCATGCTAAGGAGCACATGCTAAACAGGTCCAACTCACACCCACCCGCACCCACTCGTGTATTTATCCAACCTATTTTTAAAACTATACAAAGCCTTAGCTTCTATGACTACTCGAGAGTTTGTTCCACTCATCCACAACTCTATTACCAAACCAGTGCTTTCCTATATCCTTCCTGAATCTGATTTTTTTCCAATTTAAAACCATTGGTGCGAGTCCTATGTTAAATATTTTTAGCACGCTGTTTACATCCCCTTTATTAATTCCTATTTTCCATTTATATACCTCAATCATGTCCCCCCTAATTCTAGGCCTTTCTAGAGAGTGTAGATTCAGGGCCCTCAGTCTATCCTCATAAATGTATAACCTATGACCCTATCAAACTGTTTTTTTGTAATTACATTACCTAATAGAATATGTGGAAAATTACATTTATCTGAATGTAACTCATTATGTACATAACAGTAAATGATAACAAAGATAATTATTATATATCAGTTACATAGACAGGTAGGAATTTGGGACACCTAGGTCGCAAAAATGTCCCCCTTCGATACCTACAACTGTCTTATCCACAAGTTGCTCTAGACCTATTAATTACAAATGAAAGATACATCACCAGGAATTCTGGTAAATATATAAATTTGTGGACTGTATATTAAAATTAATAAAGGATTATATATATACACATTTACATAACAGAAGGAGAATATCTTAAAATCACTCACCAATTTGACTGGAGATTAAGTTGTATCATATCTAACTCCTGTCTAAAATTTATGAAGAAACTGGCCAGAATCTAACATAAAATAAGACACTTAGCTGGAGTAATATCTGGTTTCCATCTAATTAGAGTCTTGTCCTTTCGCCTGATATCTCAGTTATGCAGGAATGCACATCCAACAATTTTGCCTCCTATTTGAGAGGTGTCAGCCCAATTTTACCTCTAGAGCACGAAAATTCTTCCCATTTTTACTAACGTTTTCTTGGCTCATTCAAAACACAATGGCGAGTCTCCTCCTAGCAGCAAATAGGTACCTGGGTGTTAGTCGACTGGTGTGGGTCGCATCCTGGGGGACAAGATTAAGGACCCCAATGGAAATAAGTTAGACAGTCCTCGATGACGCACTGACTTTCTTGGGTTATCCTGGGTGGCTAACCCTCCGGGGTTAAAAATCCGAACGAAATCTTATCTTATCTTGCGCAGGCGCAGGCTTCCCATTTTTTATGACATAAATTTTTATTAAATACAGTATGGCCATCTATTTACATATAACTACTGTATTTCTGGAAAATATATACAGTATTTTCCACACTGCGGCCGGGTGGAGTTCGTTGCTAAATGACTCAAATTGCTCATTTGGCAATGGTGGAGGACCTGGGTACATATAGGATCTGGCATCCACACGGCGACATATTACACAAGATTTAATCACCCTTTTTACACTTTGCCGTCCTTGTGGAATCCAAAAAAGTTTCCCTAATAAATTTAAGGTATTTTGGGTCCCCCCCACCATTCATTACATATTTATGGCTTTTAGAACAATTAAATTTGTTAGATGATGAGTTTGGCAGTAAAATAGGGGTTTAGCATAATCACCCAAATTTCAGCATTTTGTAACCTACCTCTGCACCTAATTACATTGTTCTCTAAATACAGCCCCAATTCTCTATTATGGAGCCTTTCACAATTTTTCTTTCCATCATCAATTTAATCTCATTTCCACAGATTTCTTCTTGTAACCTCTTTATCCAATATTCAAGAGGATGTGAAAACTTATACGAGATATTCTTCTTGTTTAGAAATTTAAACACCAACTTAGTTACATTGATTAGTTTGGGTAAAGAAGAATACCTATTTATATCAGTGGCTAAGGAAGGACAAACTATTGGAGCGGTGGTCACAGTAATTTCAACAGGAGCAATATACGCCTTTTGTACAGGCCAATTAGCTTTATTTACCAACCAGCTCGGTCCTTTAAACCATGACACAGCATTTACAAATTTAGCATAAGATAAATCTCGAGACAAGAAATCAGCTGGATTCTCCTCACCAGGTATATGATTAAATGTTAACATATGCTGACCCAAACAAATTTTTACTTCTCTTGCATCTGATTAATTTCAGCGACTCTGTTTTGTACGTACAGAATTTTACTGTTTCCATTATGAATCTATTGTAAGGACACCTCATTATCAGACCAAATTACAGTGTCGCTAATATTTATCTCTTGCAGCTTATTTCTTATATAATTAGCTAATTTGACACCTACATAAATGGCTGTTAATTCCAACTGAGGTAAGGTACATGATTTAATTGGAGACACTTTAGCCTTAGACACAACAAAGAAATAACACTATTACATTGAAGGTAAGCAACTGTTCCATATGCCAATTTTGAAGCATCAAAAAAAAATGTGGATTTACTTTTTTTCCCATTTGGATTGCCACCTGGCGTGGGTACTCCAACATTGGAATTTTTCATAATCACCAATTTTAAATTTATCCCACCCGTTAATGAATTTCCTCAGGTTGAATTTCATCCCAAGCACATTTAAGTTTCCATGCTTCCTGTATTAAAAATTTCCCTCTTATAGTAAGGGGTGACACTAAACCTAGTGGATCAAAACATTTTGGGAAAATTCAGCAAGCAAAACTTAGTTAATTTATTGGACATACTGTAAATTATTAAAGGTTTTAACATTAACAAATCTCTCTCAGATCCCCAATTAAACCCAATACAATTACTACATTTTGGCACTTCTATCTCCCGGGAAATCTTTACTTATTTTGTCCTTTAGTTTGGACGAATTACTATTCCATTCCCTCAGAGGCATATTTGGCTTTGCATTATTTTATTTGCCTCTCTGTAAGTCCAAAAACAGTTTTCCCCTTCAGTTGACATCACACCCATGAAATTGTCCACATAAAATTGTTTGCTCATTACTTTACTCAATGGACTTCCCATACGTTTAAGGTGTGCATTTATCGTCGCTTGAAGTAGGAACGGACTGGATGTAGCACCAAATAATACGCTCCTAAACGAAAGGTTTTCAGAGGGCTAAGTGGGTCACTAGGATTCTCAGGCCATAAGAAGCGGGTACAATCCCGGTCAGCCTCTTGTGAACCCACTCTTAGGAAAGCTTTACTTATGTCAGTCATAAAGGCATAATTCTTCACCCTGAAATTTAATAAGATATCTCCTTATTTTTCCATCAGCGATGGACCTGTCATCAAACAGTCATTTAAACTAGGTACATTTTTGTTACTCCTGGCACTACAATTAAACACAATCCTCAAAGGAGTGGTCTTAGAATCCTTCTTCACTCCGTAATGTGGCAAATAGTGACCATAAATTTTGGCTTGCTCAGGAGGTATCTCTTCTATAAATTTATTAATTAATTGTTCAGCAACTATATCATTATAGGCAGTTAACAATTCTGGTGTCTTACTCAGTTCGCGGAGCTGAGCCTTTAACTGTCCATATGCCATTCTGTAAATTTGTGGGCAATTCTGGATGGGTTCAGTCTCCACGGAAGTCGTACCCAGTATTGTCCAGATTCAAATTTTACATCTCTCGGGTACTGTTCCTGAGTAAAAGAATCGTCTGGACTTTCTTCATTTACATTTATTCCAATGCTGTCTAATTCCCACAATTTATGCACTGGCTCAACACCATCCTCTATGGAAGAATTATACTGGGGTACGATTTCATGAATAAGACCCCACAGTTATGGTATTCGTAGTTTCCTCTAGTTATGTAGTATTAAATTACGAGGAATCCTACCATACATTACATGGCCCCCTGCAGTCTTCAAAAGGTGACACCACATTTCTTTACCATACCCTTACAAAGGAGGCATGATAGTCCTACCTATCAACATATTTATTGGGCCTACAGAATCATCACTTACACCAGGTGCTAAAAATTTTCATTATGTGAGAGTCTTTCTGTAGCTTTACTAAGCCCTACTGTAGATATTTTCTCTGGAAGTCTATCTACAATTACTGCTTAACACGTTTTTTCTCATTGCCCAACCTGACAGTTACATAAACAGTGTCTACAATTGAGCCCTTTATCCGAAGAAAACCAGATAATTTTAAAGTTGTGGATCTCCCATCTGTACTTTCATACCATCAAGAACATTTTCGTTTTATGAAAGTACGCTGGGATCCTGGTCCAATAATGCATTTACATTTTTTGATTTATGCCTTTTATCAATTTTTACCTGTAACACAGGTAAGGCTACTTCAGCAAAATCATTATTAACATTAGCAGCAATTTTTACACTAGCTACTGTTGTGTTAGGATTGTCAACATTGTCATTATTATAACATTATATATAGACCCTTACACATGAAAAAGGTGTCTTCCTTTGTGCATTGATAACTTTTTTAAATTTGGCATGACAATCTTTTACTTGGATTACCCAAACACCTGAACATCGTCAAGTTCCTCCAATTTTTCAACCTTATCATTCCATAAATTTATGCACTGCAATTTTTGAAAATGAGTACCCTTGCAGAAAAACATCTCTCCTTTTTGACGGGTTTCTTTTTAAACGTATCTAGGAGGTATTTATTTTCTTCCCTTGTGGAGAATCATTATTCTGATTCCTGCTACTTATTCACCTATGCAACCCTTCAGGAAAAAAAATTTGATTTTTTACCTTTTGGGAAAATTTTTTCCCCTTTGTGAAACTTACAAAACCCTCAGTTTTATTGTTGCATCTTTAAAGATTAGTTGGCGGGTCCGCAACGCAAAATTTAATTTTGTCCCTAGTCTTTTTTTCCTCCAACCAAAAAAACCCCTTGTGATATTTATTTAGACCTTTCAAGTGTTTATAGCTAAATTTTTCTGACAATGCACTCATCCCATCTAAATTCCTTTCAATTATATTTTTACTTAATTTTTGAGAGTGCCTCCATTTTAACTCTAAACTCTGTACCTTTGAAAGGTGATCTGGAAATTTAAATTAACAATGATTTTCACTAGATCCACCTACTTTGTTTGTATTACCAATAGTGACTTTCAACAAGTCCTGTTTTCCTTGTAAATCATTCGGGGAAAGGTTGTATAGTAGTGACACCCCCCAAACCTTGTCCTTTGGGGTAAAAAAATTTTATTACACAGGCTAGGTCACTCCGTCATGCACGCTGTTTTTAAAAATTGCCCAAAATTTTCCCCCAATTTTCTCTGGGATTAATACAGGTAAACATAATTCTGGATTTGGGGAAAAGACAAATTTATTTTTTGGGAGCAGACTGTTTAAACGCCTGGTTTACACATTTTAATTATTCAAGGCCTGACTTTTACAAGAAAGAATTCTTTTCCCTTAATTCATAATACTGATTAATCAAAGTCTATTTTCAGTCCATTCACAGTTGACACCCGGCACCATAGGGAAGCCCCGGGCCGGAAGTACCGCAACCTCAATGAATAAAATGAATTGAATAAATCTAACATTTTTACTAAAAAATTTCCCTTCTTTTTTGTTGTAATAAATTTGTATCAATCATACTATTACCTAAAGCATAAATGAAATTTTTAAAAATTCATTAGTATTCACATTTTTCATGATTCTTTAAATTTCCAAACATTTATTGTATGCTTTTGTTCATGCCTTTTTTCTAGCTTGCAGGATGCTTTTTTTTTGCTCTGTATACATATGTTTGCTTCTATATTAATTTCCTCATTTTCACCTGATGCAATGTTTAAAATTCAATTTTTTTAATAAACTGATTCAACTTACACACTGATACAACTTCCTTTGAATAAATCCTAGCTATTTGAGCTTAGCTTTAATGTAAGAAAATTAAAAATATAAATTTTAGCTACACTTGAGCTTAGCAATTACCAACTCTGTTTAAAAAATTTTTTGGCCCAAAATTGGCTTATCAAATTAAATTTATACAAATACTTAATATAAATCAGCCACTTGGCTTAGCAATACATGAAGAAAATTGTAATTAAATTTTACATCACATTAAAAATTTTTGCTACACTTGGTTTTTGTAATACACATACACTGATATAAATCTTGGGCCCAAAAGTCTTAAACAATTAAAATTTTACAAATTTAAAATAAATCCCCTTTCCAAATTTGGATAGCAAAATTAATATTATACCCCTTAATATAAACTTTAGTATACTTCTTTGGGTTATCCAAATTAAAATTGTAATAAATTATAATCCAGTACCATTAATAAATTTGTGAATTTAACATCCCCCTCCTGTCATTTCACATATAATTATTTTAAATAATTAACTAATTAATGACTCACAAATTACCTCCGGTTCAAGAAGGACCAACGGGCAAATTAAATTGGAAAATTACATTTATCTGAAAGTAACTCATTATGTACTAACAGTAAAAGAAACAAAAATAATTTATTTATCAGTTACATAGCAAGTAGAAATTTGGGGCCCCAGGCCAAAAATGCCCCCTTCATTACAAAAAATGACTTACCCCCGTTGCTCTGACCTATTAATTCAAATGAAAATACATCACAAGAATTTTGGTAAAATATAAAATTTTTGGGCGTAAATTAAAATTAAAAGGGTTAATAATCCATTTACATAACGAGGAAAGTTTACGAGTTTGGGTTTTTACAAAAAGTTTTTTTAGTAATTTAACATTTTTTTTTTTTTCAGTCACTCGTTTTAAAAAAAATTGCTGGTTTCCTTTTTTTTTGTCTCAAAAAATCTAAGATAACGGGGTATTTGTATCCTACTTACCTTTTGGTCAACTTCCAGAACCCATGCATATTAAAAATACTACATCAGGTTTTTTTCCTTTTTTCTAAATAGCCTTTTTTCTTTTTTTTTTCTTTTTTTATGGGGAAATGGAAAAAAATCTTTCCTCCGTAGCCATGTGTGTATACGACAAAATGCCCGGGGGGGAATGGGCTAGTAACCCCTTCTCCTGTTACAATTACTAAAAGAGAAGAAGAAAAAAATTTTTAAAATGGGATGCTTTAAAATTTCGTGGAGAGTGCGGGTACAAGAAACAATGATGCTGATGTTAAATGAAAAAAAGTTGGTGTCCTGGCCCTAAGCGAAACAAAGCTGAAGGGTAGGAAATTTCAGTGGGGGGAAATAAATGGGATTAAATCGGAGTATCTGAGGAGTTAGAGCAAAGGGAAGGGGAGCGTAAAATTAAATATCAGTTATGAAGGAAAAGAGAAAAAGAAAGTGTAAATTCAAAAATTATGGGATTAAAAAAAAGGTTGGATCGAGAAGGGGTCATAATACTTATGCACCTGGAGAAGAGAGGAATGCAAGGAGAGGAGGATTTTGGGGATGTTAAGGAATGTATAGGACCCTTTTAACCAAGTGAGAGAGTAATTGTGAGGGGACTTGAAAGCTAAAGTAGAAAAATTTTTGAGAGGGTGTGGTAGGAAAATTTGGGGTGCCAGTGTAAATGATAATGGGAGCCCTTTGATTGAACTTTGTATAGAAAGGGGTTTATTTATAGGTAATACATATTTTAAGAAAAAGAGGATAAATAATATACACGTATGATGTAGGGCGAAATGACAGTATTTTGTTGGTTATGTATTGGTAATAAAAGACTGTTGGTAGACTACAGGATGTACATGTTTATAGAGGGGCCACAGATATATCAGATCACTTTCTAGTTGTAGCTACACTGAGAGTAAAAGGTAGATGGATACAAGGAGAATAGAAGCATCAGGAAGAGAGAGGTGAAGGTTTATAAACTAAAAGAGGAGGCAGTTAGGGTAAGATATAAACAGCTATTGGAGGATAGATGGGCTAATGAGAGCATAGGCAATGGGGTCGAAGAGGTATGGGGTAGGTTTAAAATGTAGTGTTAGAGTGTTCAGCAGAAGTTTGTGGTTACAGGAAAAGTGGTGTGCAGGAGGGAAGAGGAGCGATTGGTGGAATGATGATGTAAAGAGAGTAGTAAGGGAGAAAAAGTTAGCATATGAGAAGTTTTTACAAAGTAGAAGTGATGCAAGGAGGGAAGAGTATATGGAGAAAAAGAGAGAAGTTAAGAGAGTGGTGAAGCAATGTAAAAAGAGAGCAAATGAGAGAGTGGGTGAGATGTTATCAACAAATTTTGTTGAAAATAAGAAAAAGTTTTGGAGTGAGATTAACAAGTTAAGAAAGCCTAGAGAACAAATGGATTTGTCAGTTTAAAAATAGGAGAGGAGAGTTATTAAATGGAGAGTTAGAGGTATTGGAAGATGGAAGGAATATTTTGAGGAATTGTTAAATGTTGATGAAGATAGGGAAGCTGTGATTTCGTGTATAGGGCAAGGAGGAATAACATCTTGTAGGAGTGAGGAAGAGCCAGTTGTGAGTGTGGGAAGTTTCGTGAGGCAGTAGGTAAAATGAAAGGGGGTAAGGCAGCCGGGATTGATGGGATAAAGATAGAAATGTTAAAAGCAGGTGGGATATAGTTTTGGAGTGGTTGGTGCAATTATTTAATAAATGTATGGAAGAGGGTAAGGTACCTAGGGATTGGCAGAGGCATGCATAGTTCTTTGTATAAAGGCAAAGGGGATAAAAGAGAGTGCAAAAATATAGGGGATAAGTCTGTTGAGTGTACCTGGTAAAGTGTATGGTAGAGTTATAATTGAAAGAAATTAAGAGTAAGACGGAGAATAGGATAGCAGATGAACAAGGAGGCTTTAGGAAAGGTAGGGGGTGTGTGGACCAGGTGTTTACAGTGAAACATATAAGTGAACAGTATTTAGATAAGGCTAAAGAGGTCTTTGTGGCATTTATGGATTTGGAAAAGGCGTATGACAGGGTGGATAGGGGGGCAATGTGCAGATGTGCAAGTGTATGGTGTAGGAGGTAGGTTACTGAAAGCAGTGAAGAGTTTTTACGAGGATAGTGAGGCTCAAGTTAGAGTATGTAGGAAAGAGGGAAATTTTTTTCCAGTAAAAGTAGGCCTTAGACAAGGATGTGTGATGTCACCGTGGTTGTTTAATATATTTATAGATGGGGTTGTAAGAGAAGTAAATGCGAGGGTCTTGGCAAGAGGCGTGGAGTTAAAAGATAAAGAATCACACACAAAGTGGGAGTTGTCACAGCTGCCTTTGTGATGACACTGTGCTCTTGGGAGATTCTGAGAGAAGTTGCAGAGATTGGTGGATGAATTTGGTAGGGTGTGCAAAAGAAGAAATTAAAGGTGAATACAGGAAAGAGTAAGGTTATGAGGATAACAAAAAGATTAGGTGATGAAAGATTGAATATCAGATTGGAGGAGAGAGTATGAGGAGAGGTGAACGTATTCAGATATTGGGAGTGGACGTGTCAGCGGATGGGTCTATGAAAGATGAGGTGAATCATAGAATTGATGAGGGAAAAAAGAGTGAGTGGTGCACTTAGGAGTCTGTGGAGACAAAGAACTTTGTCCTTGGAGCAAAGAGGGAATGTATGAGAGTAAGTTTTACCAACGCTCTTATATGGGTGTGAAGCGTGGGTGATGAATGTTGCAGCGAGGAGAAGGCTGGAGGCAGTGGAGATGTCATGTCTGAGGGCAATGTGTGGTGTGAATATAATGCAGAGAATTCGTAGTTTGGAAGTTAGGAGGAGGTGCGGATTACCAAAACTGTTGTCCAGAGGGCTGAGGAAGGGTTGTTGAGGTGGTTCGGACATGTAGAGAGAATGGAGCGAAACAGAATGACTTCAAGAGTGTATCAGTCTGTAGTGGAAGGAAGGCGGGGTAGGGGTCGGCTAGGAAGGGTTGGAGGGAGGGGGTAAAGGAGGTTTGTGTGCGAGGGGCTTGGACTTCCAGCAGGCATGCGTGAGCGTGTTTGATAGGAGTGAATGGAGACAAATGGTTTTTAATACTTGACGTGCTGTTGGAGTGTGAGCAAAGTAACATTTATGAAGGGATTCAGGGAAACCGGCAGGCCGGACTTGAGTCCTGGAGATGGGAAGTACAGTGCCTGCACTCTGAAGGAGGGGTGTTAATGTTGCAGTTTAAAAACTGTAGTGTAAAGCACCCTTCTGGCAAGACAGTGATGGAGTGAATGATGGTGAAAGTTTTTCTTTTTCGGGCCACCCTGCCTTGGTGGGAATCGGCCGGTGTGATAATAAAAAAAAAAAAAAAAATAAATCTTATGTCCTTTAGAGGAAGAATTGTGAATTGCGGAATTTTAAACACCCATCATCCTTGACTTTACCGAATTTTGTCTAAAACTCTCCCATCTTCCTCTAGTGGTAAAGGTGGGGGGTTGTGAGGAACTTCACAAGTGGAATAGATTAGATTAGATTTTGCCACCGAAGTGGCTAGTTTATTGTGCACCCCATATCCATCCTGTGGACGGTAGCGCAAGAACATATGGATACACAAACGGCCTAGGAACTAGGCCTCAGAAGGGTTAACAGGAGTACATATGGATTTATATCTATAGTTCACTTATCTGTTACAAGCAAATCTAGGAAATTTGCTTAGTATATCTGGTATCTTATTTTCATTAATAAGATATCTTGACATGTCACATAGGTTATTATACTGTCTATCTCTGTATTCCCCAATAAGTAGACAATTAAGCACATAGTGTTCAAGACAGTGACCATATGCCTGATCACATAATTTACATTTAGTTTGATCATCATCTGTGTGTCTCCCAAACTGCCAGAAGTACTTGTAACCAAGCCTAAGCCTGGCCACTACAACATCAGTCAGTCTGTTCACATTGCAAGTTGCTCCATAAACATACTTATCTACCTTCATGTTATCATAGTGGGTTATAGATCTATTCAGGCTTCTAACTGCATTCCTATAACAATCATTTTCATTATTTACTTCTCTCCTAATATTATTCCTAATGCTGGACACAGACATACCAACCCCAAGCCAGGCTACGAGGGTAAAAATAAAAAATCGAAATTATTCATAAGTAAACAAAAAGTGGAAACGTTAGACATGTTTCCTTACACTTGGCCACCTAGCAATAAGTAGGTACCCGAGTGTTAACTGACTCACGAAATCGTAATGACACGATTGCAAATAAACCATACCACGGGCGGGTTTGAACCCGTGGTCAGTCTCAAAATTCCAGACCGTTGCGTTAGCCACTGGGCCAGCTAGCTTAATAAAATTCATCGTACTTGGTATATTTCTACACCATACGCACCACTGTGACCACAAATGCAAGTTTTTACAGTCGAATCTCCCGCTAGCATGGCCGTGACGAACTCTAGCTCAAGTCCCCTGAAAGCCGTCAACATGACTCACGAAATCGTAATGACACGATTGCAAACTATACCGCGGGTTCAAACCCCACCCGTGGTATGGTTTGTTAACAGACTGTTGTGGATGGCATCCAGGGAAAGAGGATCACACAACTTCAGTGGACATAAGCCAGACTGGGTTAATTTCTTTTAGATTATTCTGAGTAACTCCGGAATAGTAATTCAAATAAAATTGTTACTAAGCCAATTCATTGTCAACAAATGGACATACTGAAATATTAGTTCCACTGTTTCAGATCTGCATATTTTAGTGCTCTAACGATAATGTTATCAACACGGCAAATTTAAATTTATTAACATTGGAAATATGACACTTTGGCTAAAGCTCTTGCTTCACACACGGAGGGCCCGGGTTCGATTCCTGGCGGGGTGGAAAGATTTCGACGTGTTTCCTTACACCTGTTGTCATGTTCACCTAGCAGCAAATAGGTACCTGGGTGTTAGTTGACTGGTGTGGATCGCATCCTGGGGGACAAAATTGAGGACCACAATGGAAATAAGTTAGACAGTCCTCGATGACGCACTGACTTTCTTGGGTTATTCTGGGTGGCTAACCCTCCGGGGTTAAAAATCCGAAGAAACTCTTATCTGTCTTATCTTACAATCAAAACTAAGCGCTAAACCCACAAGGGTCATACAGGAATGGTTTCCTAGGTTAAAAACCACGATAAAGATAATTACTCCCATAATTCATTAATGTTTGCAACCATGTAATGTATTTTGTTGCATAAGTGGCTAACTTAAACCCTATACATTACAAGAGTCAACATTCCCTGACACAGGAACTAAACCTATATATACTTGAGAAAGTACTCCTCACTTAATTAATGGTGTTTAAAGTTATCGACCACACGAAGGTTATCAAGGCTGCATTGTAGCCTTTCCACCGCAAAAAAAGAATACTACAATCTCTAAAACAGGGATTAAACCCTCAGCATTTATACGTTGATTATTATTATAATAAAAATGAAGAGCTAAACCCACTAGGGTCATACGGCATATATACGCTGAGTTTTTTGCAACTTCGAGAGTTTACATCCTATGTTAAACCTAGGACCCAATCTAACTGTTATTTTTTTAAATACACTACCTAACAGAATACTCCATTCTACTGAATGAACAGCAATGCATGCAACCATATGACCTGTCTTTGTAATACTCATTTGTGCTTTATAGTTATCTGTTTACAATAATGTCTTATCACTGATTTCATTATTGCTTAGTTAATCTTAAGTTAATTTTAAGCCAGCCCGTAATGCTATGCATATAAGTGGCTTTGGCATGCTGCTCTTACCTGTATTTTTTTGTACCCTGTATGTATGCTAAAATTTATAAATAAATAAATAAATAAATAATTATAATTATGGGGAAGCTCTAAACCCGTAGGATTATACAGCGTATGTAGGGGGAAGATATTCAGGCTTAGTTCAGGGAGCCAGAGCACAGATCCAATTCCCTAGATCAAGAGCCCCTCACCAACGTCAAGGAGCCTCCCTTGAGGGGTCAAGTAGGTACAATTACACCTAAGTGTATTTACACAAGTTTTAGGTGATTACAATTGTCTTAAATATAAATACACAGTAACATGTGTAAATTACCTAGGATAACCCAAAATATAGTCAGTGACTTATTTCCATCACTGTCCAAGTGGTGTATTATCATTAATTATTAAGTAATTATTATTATTATTATTAATAGTTAAAATTCTTGAGTTTACTCTTAACTTATATTTCACAGAAAACGTTGTGTGAGGAGAATGAAAATGAATCAGCTGATATAATAAACAGCAGCAGCAGCAGTAACAGGTGTCTGTCTCTCTTTCTTTCTCCCTTTATTTTTTTAACAGATTGAGTCTCCTCAAGGTCGGGGAGGTGCCTTGATGCTGGCGAGGGGCTCTTGTTCCAAGGAATGGAATCTATACTTCCTTTGGCTTGAACACGATTCCTGCCAATTTCCCCCATGGATTGTATGATCCCTTACGGGTTTAGCTCTTCCTCTTCCCATGTATAGTACGATAATGGCATTGAATGATTTGTTAACTCTGTTGTTCACAACAGTGCAACAAGAAGGCTCTGAGTGTTAGTTAACAAATAAGTGTACATGTTGGGGTGTCAAGTGAATATAGTGCAGTGACCGAGTTAACAGAACTAAGAGTGTTAATCAGTAAATTTTGTGGTATGAACGCAGCGATGTATGACCCTTATGGGTTTAGCGCTTAGTTATAAGAGCATAAAGGAGGAACACTGCAGTAGGTCTGTTGACCCATACTAGGCAGGTCCTTCACAAATCTAACCCACAACAGTATAAACGCTACCCAAGCATAAAGCTTTGCTAATTCTATTTACTCATGTACAAATCCCACTCAAATCCAACTCCTCTTACTCATGTATTTAACCAACCTAAATTTGAAACGTAGTATTTGATTCTGAAAAGTAGGGGAAAAAGGCACCTCAGAATTCATTAAGACATTTATTAGGAAATTAAGGTCTTGGGACCTTATTCACTCTTAGGAATGAGCAGAGGTCTGGGACCATCTTCACTCATATTAAGAATGAATAAAGTCCCAGGAACAAATCATTTATTTACAAATGTCTGAAATATTTGCTTAAATTTTTCTCTCTACCTTCTCCCCCAATGATGCTGGTGAGGAGCTCTTGATCAAAGGAATTTGATTTAAATTACCTCTCCTTGGATCTAACCTGAATTCCTCCCATTCGTCCAGGTGCTGTGTGAACCCAACAAGTTTACATCTGTGGCTTCTAACCTTTCTATGTCTGGTAATGATGTTTTATTGTCAGTAAATTTTGTGGAGAACAAAATCTTGAGAGGAAGGGTTGTCTTAGTGTGGGTGAAAGGCTCTTGATCTAATGAATTGGAGCTACTCTTAGGTAATCAAGTCAGACTGCCTCCCATTCCCCAGGTGTTGTATGAACCCCTAAGAGTTTAACTCTCCATTACAATGCAATACGATTTTTATAATAATAATACTAAAATGTTGGAAGACACAAAGGAAAGCACAATGAGTAAGTTTATTTAGGTACAAGTCCACGTAAGTACAATGCTTAACTGTTACTTGTGATTTAGACAGATGGTTAAGTAGGATTTTACATGAATATTACATAATATGGGGAGAGGTGTTGTATAATCCTATGGGTTTAGTGCTTTCCCCTTGATTATAATACTAATAATAATATGGGGAGAGGTAAATGAATTAAAAAATTTTTACTAGAAAAGCTTGATATTTTATTACTAAAAGGCTCTGAAGTTTTATTGGCCCTTTAATTTATATCTCACCTAAGGCAGTTTAGCAAAGAGAGGTAAATTACATTAGTACACTGTCAATGTTAATATTAAAATATCAGTATAAACAACAGTATTATTGATAATGATAAAATGAAGGTAAATCACCGGTGTACTGTTGAGTATATGATTGTTATTATAATCTTCAGGTGTATCTTTATCAACTTTTATGATTCTTTCAATTTTTTATTAGACATAATTGTTGATAAGTATTTGAAAAGAGTTTATTCAAGTTATTAATCTTGAAGGTTAATAACTCAGGATGTAGAAGATGATTTTGCTTGGATTATTAACCCAAAGGGTTAGTAACCCAGTAGAACCCAATAAACCCACTGTCATCAGACTATCAGATTTATTTCCATTGGGGGTCTTTAATCCTCTCCCCCAGGATGCAATCCACAGCAGTTGGCTGACACTCAAGTACTAAACCTAATTACTGCTAAGTGGACAGGGGCACCAGGTTCAAGGGACCACACTCAACATTTCCACTCCTGCTGGGAATTGCACCATTGTCCCTTTGTTTGTGAGCTGAGGCTACTACCAACTACACCAAAAGCCTCCAGGCTCAATTTTATAGTGCTTTTGCTTATAACTACAGAACGTCTTATCTACTCACCTTCAAATTTTCAACCCTGGTTAAATATAATTAGGGAAAGGTTTGTGGAACAATTGTAGATGATTGTAGTCACAGTATATGAAGTTCATTATAATACTATTTACAAAACTAGGCAGTATACTTACTTCAGTTTTTACTATAGTTCTAGCAGTATATTTACTATAGTTTTTACTATAGTTCTACTCTAATTTCAGTCACACTACAGTGGTTGACATGTCTGTGCGTCGAGGAGAAGTAGCCGAGGCTCCTATCAGAATCCTCAGTTCTGCTACGCGACAGCACATGGCAACAAGACTTGATTCTCGGAAGATATTATTGGCGTCACGAGGGGTGCACAGGTATGTCGTTGTGTTCAAATCTAAATTTATTATTATTATTATTATTATTATTATTATTATTATTATTATTATTATTATTATTATTATTATTATTATTATTATTATTATTATTGTGGAGAAGCAACCGGTAGGGGACATGGAACATTAATCTAAGTTCTTCACCAGCACAAAGACACCCCTTGAAAGGTATAAGAGGAGATCTTATTAAAGTGGTGGAAGATACAAAAAACAAAAAGTAAAAATGTCTTGATATGAAAATGGGTCATCCAGTAGAAAATAAAATATGACTTACAGAGTTTTAAGTAATTCATATTATGTATCCCCAGAGACTGGAGAGGTTTAGCGGAACAAGCAAATCTCGATGTGAGCAGTATCAGCTGCTGGGGTAAAATTTCTCCAACTGAGCATTGCTTGCACATCTGGGGTCAAAAAGGTGGCACAATGATGCAGCTGTGGACATTCCTTGAAGCAATGGATCGCTTTGATGTCATTGATGATACTTTGGAAATAATTTGTAAGTGTGCTGGTTCATTTTATAATTACACTAGTATACAGTATGTTATTACATGATTTCTGAAAGTTTATAGAAAAATTGGTAAATGCTGAACTTTTAGGCTATTATCATAATTAACAGAAATGCTGAAATTTTAATAACTTCAGGTTAACCAGTTTGATTCACTCACACTTCTTTGTTTTACCATCATCAGTGGCATGAACAACAAAACCACTGGAAAGGATTGGAATATTACAAAGCTCTTGGCATTTTGGTCATACCCTAGAGCTGTGTGTTATTCTAATCCTTCCTGTGGTTTTGTTGCTTATTTATTATCACTCGTCATGAAGACTGCCATATTAATGTATCAATCACTAGCTTAGCATATTATTTAACCAGATTGGTAGTTTACCCCCAAGACAGTGATTCAAAGAAATAACAACATCCCTGCTCACTTTCTACTACTCCTTGATCTATCCATACCTCACCTATGGTAAAGTATCTGTGCATGGGCATTAACAACAACTAATTACCTTTAATATGTTGTTACTCAGCAAAAATCCACTCAGAATAATTACTCATTGAGTCTCCAAGCAACACAACTCCCTTTTTTCAAAAGTTTACACTTGCTGATCATGCAAAAAATTCAAATGTTCTACTGTGCATGCTATGTCTACAGGGCACTCAATTGAAACATTTATCCAGGGCTTAAATTCTATCTGGAGAGCTGCATCAGAACACATGGACACAGTACAAGGAACAAGTATCGCTTTGACCTTTCACATGTATGACTCGACCTGTTCAAAAACTCAGTGAGATAAAAGGCCCAAAATTTGTAACTCACTGCCTGAAAATACTAGAAGTTCCCCAACTGCCAATATCTTTACTTATATTGTTAAAAAGGCACTTATTAAATCTCAAATAAAGATTATATCCATTAACTGTCTGTCAGTTCTTGAGCTTTACCTCAATTTAACCACTTCATAAATGCAATTTATTGTACCAATGCAATTTTGGTGTACAGTAATTTGTAAGTCACCATTTCTTTATTTGCAACCTGTCTCATTGTACTTATGATTGTAATGAATTACCCAAGCTATACTGAGTAAAATTAAATACCAGGTCCATCTATAAGTAGTATGTAACTCTTATGTTTAGTTCGCCTGATATGCATTTGCATAATTAGTGACTTTCTTCTGAGCCTTATATTGTATCAAATTATTAAATTGTATCTGTATTATAATAAGATCAAATTCAAAATATAATGAATTCAAATGTATAACTTCTTTAACTAATTTATATGACTCATTAGAAATAAAAAATATAATTTTCATCTTTTAATTTTCATTAATCACTCAATAGTTGTCTTGCCAAAAAAAATTATGCAAACGTCATAATTCAAATAACCCTCTGAAATGTATCATCCTCACCCATTCTTAGGAGTTATGTTCAGGCATGATATGTCCCACCTCCAGCACTTAACCCAGTATTAAAGTAGATGGTGACTTGTCTAAGCCTCAGCTTTTACCCATAGATTTTTTTACAGACAGACTGACACTATCAAACTTTGTGAACACAGTCCAAACTGATTAACCCTTAAATGGTCCAAACGTATATATACGTTTTTTCAACACCTGAAAGTATGTAAAAAAATGTAGATTTTTTTTTTTTGTTTTACATGTGAAAACGTGTAAAAAACTTTTATCTACATTTTTTTTGTTATATTTGAAAATATGTAAAAAAAAGTAGATCTACTTGTGTAGCACTATGAATTTGAACGTCGATCTGTTTGGACCGTTTAAGGGTTAAGGAGTATGTACCTCAAATTGTCTGATTCAGGTGGGTTGCATGGTTAATAGCCAAAAATCAAGCAGCAAGACCTAGCTAAAATCTCATGTCCCACTTTTATTGTTTCTTTTTTTGTTTCTTATGCAGTTGGTACACAAGATATGAGGTCACCTGAGTCAGAACTGGACAAGGGACAACCGAAAACATAAGTTGTTTTAATGTCTTTATTTATTTCGAACTTCCTTTTTTTTTGGAGTAGAACATTTATGTTTCAAGTTAATGCATAATCAAAATGATCAGTTTCCTGCAATTTTTTTTGTCTTATCATGTAGGGATTATCTAGTATTTCACACTTATCAAGTGAATAAGTAACAAATCTGCATAAGGAATACTGAGGATTAATCCGTTGAAGTCTTTGATAAAAGTTCACCACAACCTCTATTAAGCTATGGATATGGAAATCTTCCCAACCAAGTCTTAAAGCCCCCAACAGTTGCTTAACCCCTTAGCTGTGGCAAGTGGACAAAAAAACTTCCTGGTTGTGTGGCAA
Source organism: Cherax quadricarinatus (assembly GCF_026875155.1). Lineage (NCBI taxonomy): Eukaryota > Metazoa > Arthropoda > Malacostraca > Decapoda > Parastacidae > Cherax > Cherax quadricarinatus. The sequence goes on from NC_069419.1 coordinate 32,566,480, forward strand.
AATATTGAAATTTTTCTTTTTTTTTCTTACAGATTGATAGAGTGCATTTTTCTGAATTGAACAAGACTAAAATGAGTGGCAGCTGATAAAACTTATGATTTTATGGTGTGTTGAAATCAGTGAAAAATAATCAATTATCTGCAACAGTGGCATAAAAGTGCCAGTGACATTTACATTTTACAATTTATTGATGCCAAGATATGATGTTTTTTTCTGTCTTTTATAATTGCTTTTAATATTTAATACTGTGTACACCAGTTTCTTTTCATATTAGATGTGTTTCAGGATATTTTAGTACTTCAAGCATGAGGAAAGGCTTGCCCAGTATAGTATATGGTGTAATAGGTTTTTATTCTTTATTTTTACTATTTGGTCTTCTAAGGCTGTGTACAGGGAATGCTTATAACAGTACTGTTTCTGAGTGTAAATCATAATGATTGATTTTACTGGGTTATATATATATGGTATACATACTGTATAGTTGTTTTTTATTCTACTTTTTTACTATTTTAGTCTCCTAGGTCTATGTTCAATGAATACTTATAATATTACAATTATTTTAGAGTATAATACTCATGAAAACATTAATACTCATGAAAACATTCTTTGACTTTTTTTTTTTTTATTAAGTTGGCCGCCTCCCACCAAGGCAGGGTGACCCCCCCCCCCCCAAAAAAAAAAGAAAATCCCCAAAATGAAAATACTTTAATCATCATTCAACACTTTCACCTCACACATACATAATCACTGTCTTTGCAGAGGTGCCCAGATACAACAGTTTAGAAGCATATACATGTATATATAAAGATATATAACATATCCCTCCAAACTGCCAGTATCCCAAACCCCTCCTTTAAAGTGCAGGCATTGTACTTCCCATTTCCTGTACACTGTACTTAAGTCCGGCTATATAAAAATCACCGGTTTCCCTGAATCTCTTAACTAAATATTACCCTGCTCACACTCCAACAGCTCATCAGGTCCCAAAAACCATTCGTCTCCATTCACTACAATCTAACATGCTCATACAGGCTTGCTGGAAATCCAAGCCCCTCTCCCACAAAACCACCTTTACCCCCTCCCTCCAACCTCCAACCGCCTTCCTTCCCCTACAGATTTATACACTCTCCAAGTCATTCTACTTTGATCCATTCTCTCTAAATGACCAAACCACCTCAACAGCCCCTTTCAGCCCTCTGACTAATACTTTTATTAACTCCACACCTTCTCCTAATTTCCACACTCCGAATTCTCTGCATAATATTTACACCACACATTGCCTTTAGACAGGACATCTCCACTGCCTCTAGCCTACTCCTTGCTGCAGCATTTACAACTCATGCTTTACACCCATATAAAAGTGTTGGTACCACTATACTTTCATACATTCCCTTCTTTGCCTCCATGGATAACGTTTTATGTCTCCACAAATATCTTAACGCACCATTCACCTTTTTTCTTTCATTAATTCTCTGATTAACCTCATTCATAAAACCATCCACTGACACATCAACTCCCAAATACATGTATCTGAAAATATTCACTTCTTCCATACTCTCTCTCCAATGTGATATCCAATTTTTCTTTATCTAAATCGTTTGATACCCTCATCACCGTTCATTTATCTATGTTCACTTTCAACTTTATACTTTTACACACACTCCCAAACTCATCCACTAACCTTTGCAACTTTTCGTTAGAATCTCCCATGAGCACAGTATCATCAGCAAAAAGTAACTGTGTCAACTCCCATTTTATACTTGATTCCCCATAATTTACCCTTTCAGGGTCCGTGCCGTAAATCTACGGCTTTGAGTTGAGGGTCCAAACCGTAGATCTACGCCATGAGCTCAGCTCACTCTGATAAGCTGTGAGTGGTAAATTTGGGCCTAGATATGAGAGAATACATCTATGTGGTATGTGTGCACCACATATAACAAATCCTGCAGCACACAGTGCATAATGAGAAAAAACTGAGACCTTAATTTTCGATTAAAACAGCGACTTTGCAGTGTTTCTTTGTATGTTTTTTATAGTTGTATTTGCGATTTCTTGGTCTCATTTGATGGAATGAAATATATGTTACAGACATAGAGATGATTTCAATTGGTTTTAGTACTGGAAATGGCTTGAAACTGAGCTCAAAATAGAGGAAATGTTGATTTTTTGCCGATGTTCAAGAGTAAACAAATGACCTCACACATCTAATACACACCAGCTGGTGGGTCTGATATACATTCACAAATGTGGTGATATTATTTATACAATTATTACAATATTGCATGAGAGTAAATTTTCTATTTTTTGGTTTGAATATAAATTCATTGTGAATAAAAAATAAAAATGTAATTCATTTGTAAAGCCTCAAAACGTAACTAATGAAGAGAGGAAATGTTAGTTTAGGGCCAGGAATGCCTGCATTATTTATTCTGGACCCTATTTTGAAAATGGAATATTCTGAACTTTGCGTTAAATTGGCCAAATTACCATTTTCCGATCACTTCATTTTGTAGTTGAAACAGTAGATGTGGTGATTTCTTGTGTTCAATCAATAGAATAGGAGTAATACTAGTGAAATAGCTAAGAATTTGGTCGACTGGAATAATGTAATTGGCCTAAAATGGGAGTCAAAGCCGGCAAAATCGATGCGTAAATATCACTGACACATTAAAATTCACGAGAGCATAATTTCGTCAATTTTCCATCAAATTTCATACTTTTTGTTTTATTACCTTCAGAAAAAGATTCTATAAATGTATTAATTCAAGGATTATGTGGAGTAAAATAAAGGTTGGATGTGAAAAGTGGGTTATAGTAAGTGTATATGCACCTGGAGAAGAGAGAAGTGTAGAGGAGAGAGAGAGATTTTGGGAAATGTTGAGCGAATGCGTGGGGAGTTTTGAACCAAGTGTGAGAGTAATGGTGGTTGGGGATTTCAATGCTAAAGTGGGCAAAAATGTTGTGGAGGGAGTAGTAGGTAAATTTGGGGTGCCAGGGGTAAATGAAAATGGGGAGCCTTTAACTGAGCTATGTGTAGAAAGAGGTTGGTAATAAGTACGTAATACATATTTTATGAAGAGGATAAATAAATATACAAGGTATGATATAGCACATTATGAAAATAGTTTGTTAGATTATGTATTGGTGGATAAAAGGTTGATGGGTAGGCTCCAGGATGTACATGTTTATAGAGGAGCAACTGATGTATAGGATCATTATTTAGTTGTAGCTACAGTTAGAGTAAGAGGTAGATGGGAAAAGAGGAAAATGGAAACAAGCAAGAGGGAGGTGAAAGTGTATAAACTAAGGGAGGAGGAAGTTCGGGTGAGATATAAGCAACTATTGGCAGAAAGGTGGGCTGGTGCAAGTATGAGTAGTGGGGGGGTTGAAGAGGGTTGGATTAGTTTTAAAAATGCAGTACTATTAGAATGTGGGGCAGAAGTTTGTGGTTACAGGAGGGTGGGTGCAGGAGGAAAGAGGAGTGATTGGTGGAATGATGAAGTAAAGGGTGTGATAAAGGATAAAAAGTTAGCTTATGAGAGGTTTTTATAAAGCAGAAGTGTTATAAGAAGAGTAGAGTATATGGAGAGTAAAAGAAAGGTGAAGAGAGTGGTGAGAGAGTGCAGGAGAGCAGATGATAGAGTGGGAGAGGCACTGTCAAGGAATTTTAATGAAGATAAGAAAAAATTTTGGAGTGAGTTAAACAAGTTAAGAAAGCCTAGAGAACGAATGGATTTGTCAGTTAGAAACAGAGTAGGGGACTTGGTAGATGGGGAGATGGAGGTTTTGGATAGATGGTGAGAATATTTTGAGGAACTTGTAAATGTCAACGAAGAAAGGGAAGCAGTAATTTCATGCACTGGCCAGGGAGGTATACCATCTTTTAGGAGTGAAGAAGAACAGGATGTGAGTGTGGGGGAGGTGTGTGAGGCATTACGTAGAATGAAAGGGGGTAAAGCAGCTGGAACTGACGGGATCATGACAGAAATGTTAAAAGCAGGAGGGGATATAGTGTTGGAGTGGTTGGTACTTTTGTTTAGTAAATGTATGAAAGAGGGGAAGGTACCTAGGGATTGGCAGAGAGCATGTATAGTCCCTTTATATAAAGGGAAGGGGGACAAAAGAGATTGTAAAAATTATAGAGGAATAAGTTTACTGAGTATACCAGGAAAAGTGTACGGTAGGGTTATAATTGAAAGAATTAGAGGTAAGACAGAATGTAGGATTGCGGATGAGCAGGGAGGCTTCAGAGTGGGTAGGGGATGTGTAGATCAAGTGTTTACATTGAAGCATATATTTGAACAGTATTTAGATTAAAGGTAGGAAGTTTTTATTGCATTTATGGATTTAGAAAAGGCATATGATAGAGTGGATAGAGGAGCAATGTGGCATATGTTGCAATAATGAATATGGTAAGTTATAAATCTGTTAAGAGTTTTTATAGGGGAGTGATAGATGAGGCTAGGTTAGGGTGTGTAGAAGAGAGGGAGATATTCCGAAAAGTAGGTTTAGACAGGGATGTGTAATGTCACCATGGTGTAGTTAATATATTTAAGAGGGTTTAAAAGAATAAATGCTCGGTTGTCGGGAGAGGGGTGGGATTAAATTATGGGGAATCAAATCAAATGGAATTGACAAGTTACTTTTTGCTGATACTGGCTTATGAGATTCTAAAGAAAAATTGCAAAGTTAGTGATGATTTGGGAATGTGGTAAAGGTAAAGGATGGGGTTGTAAAAGAAGTAAATGCTAGGGTGTTCGGCGAGAGGGTGGGATTAAATTATGGGGAATCAAATTCAAAATGGGAATTGACACAGTTACTTTTTGCTGATGATACTGTGCTTATGGGAGATTCTAAAGAAAAATTGCAAAGGTTAGTGGATGAGTTTGGGAATGTGTGTAAAGGTAGAAAGCTGAAAGTGTACATAGAAAAGAGTAAGGTGATGAGGGTATCAACTGATTTAGATAAGAAAAATTGGATTATAAAATTGGGGAGTAGGAGTATGGAAGAAGTGAATGTTTTCAGGTACTTGGGAGTTGACGTGTCGGCGATGGATTTAATGAAGGATGAGGTTAATCATAGAATTGATGAGGGAAAAAAGGTGAGTGGTGCGTTGAGGTATATGTGGAGTCAAAAACACTATCTATGGAGGCAAAGAAGGGAATGTATGAAAGTATAGTGGTACCAACACTCTTATATGGATGTGAAGCTTGGGTGGTAAATGCAGCAGCGAGGAGACGGTTGGAGGCAGTGGAGATGTCCTGTCTAAGGGCAATGTGTGGTGTAAATATTATGCAGAAAATTCAGTGTGGAAATTAGAAAAGGTGTGGAGTTTAAAAAAAGCATTAGTCAGAGGGCAGAGAAGGGGTGTTTTGAGGTGGTTTTGGTCATTTAGAGAGAATGGATCAAAGTAGAATGACATGGAAAGCATATAAATCTATAGGGGAAGGAAGGATGGGTAGGGGTCGTCCTCAAAAGGGTTGGAGAGAGGGGGTAAAGGAGGTTTTGTGGGCGAGGGGCTTGGACTTCCAGCAAGCGTGCGTGAGCGTGTTAGATAGGAGTGAATAGAGACGAATGATACTTGGGACCTGACGATCTGTTGGAGTGTGAGCAAGGTAATATTTAGTGAAGGGATTCAGGGAAACCGGTTATTTTCATGTAGTCGGGCTTGAGTCCTGGAAATGGGAAGTACAGTGCCTGCACTTTAACCCTTTGAGGGTTTTCGTCGTACTAGTACGTCTTACGCGTAGGGGTTTTTGACGTACTAGTACTCATAAATTCTAGCGACCTCAAATCTAGTGGGAGAAAGCTGGTAGGCCTTCATATGAAAGAATGGGTCTATGTGGTCAGTGTGCACAGTCTAAAAAAAATCCTGCAGCACACGGTGCATAATGAGAAAAAAAAAACTTTTTCCATATTTTTTTAATAATCAGCAGACTTTGCAGTGTATTTTCGTATAGTATTTATTTTGTATTCTATTTTCCCCTTGGGCTCCCTTTATAGAATGGGAAAACCCTATTTCTTAAATTGAGATGATTTTTTTGACTGGGTTTTTTTCATGAAAAGGGGGTTGAAAATTTAGCCCCAAAGTAGCAAAATGTTCGATTTTTTACCCAAAATTCAAAAGTAAACAAAACCGTGCCCAAACGTGCAAAACACGTCAACCTTTGGGGATTTTAAATTCTTTCACAAGTGCACCAATAATAATTTTTTTTCCCTTTTTTTCACAATGCAGTAGTCTGCATAACATTTAAAAATTATATTTTTTGTGAGAAAAAAAAATTCAAAGTGGAAACAAAAAAATAAAAAGGGGGGCCCCTTTAACGTGACTAAGACCCAGAGGAAATTTTCAAATTTTAAATGCCCGGGAAATTTTTTCTTTTTTATTCAGGACCCTATTCGGAAATTTGGGGACCCTTTTTAAATTTGTGGAAATTGGGAAAAAATTTCTAAATTCTGACCACTGTACCAGGATAGTTGAATTTATAAAAGGGTGGGTTTTTGCACCCTTTTGATAGAAAAAAAAGGAGTTCTAGGGGAAATTTTCATGTTTTTTGGCGCTAGGGACAGTGAAATTGGGCCAAAAAAGGGGGTCAAAGTGGGAAAATCGCCCTCCCTAAACATAGCCGAACCCCTAACTTTGCAGAGCATAAATCCTAAGTTTTTTATCAAATTTCAAACTTTTTTTGTGTTTAAAAGAACGGGAAAAGCTTTTCTAAACTTTTCATAAGAGAAAATAATTTTTTTTTTTTTAAAATTTGGCCGACCCGAAAAAACGAGTTTTTTTGGGGGGGCCCTTTCCACCCCAAAGGGTAAAAAAGGGGGGGGGGGAATTTGGCGTTTTTTGGGGGGGGATATGTTGTTTATCCCTTTTTAAAGTATATTCTTCCCAAACTGTTGTAAACTGAAAACACCTCTGCAAAAAAAGTGATAATGTGTGAGTGTGGTTTAAAGTTGAATGATGATAAAAAACCCTTTTCTTTTTGGGATTTTTCCCTTTTTTTTTTGGGGTTTTACCCGGGGCCTTTTGTTGGGAACGGGCCCAACCCTTTTTTAAAAAAAAAAAAAAAAACCAAAAAAAAGTTTTCCTTTAATTATTGGGTTTTCAGAGGCCAAAAAGTTTACATTTAAAAATTTTTAAAAAATTTTAAAAAAATAAAAAAAAAAAAAGTAGAAAAAAAAAAAAAATAAACTATTTCCGATTTACCGGCAGTCAGTGATTTGCCATAGCAGTTCAAAATTTTTGTCCCAAATTCCGCGCCTCCATATCTCCCCTAAGTATTGATTTGCCAAATTTTTTTTTTTTTTGGGCCCAAAAACTCGCAAAAAAAAAAAACTATCATTTCATAAAAAATTTTTTTATTTTTTTTTTAATATTTTTCGAAACCCGAGAGGGTTAAGGAAAGGGCCTGTCGACCCTGAAAGGGGTTAAGGAGACCCAAAAAGTTGTGTTTGGGGCAAAAAGTTTTGCAGGATGTTTTTGGGGGTACAAAAATTGTCGTAAATGTCTTCATGTATCGAGTGCCTAGTTGGGACACACTGAAACATTTGCGTACTAGTAAATTGGACCATTTAAAGTTTTAAAAAATCTTTTTTCTGAAAGAAGATCAATGCTGTGACTAAGTAAATTTTTGAAAATGTCAAACTTTTTTTACTCTTTTTAAAATCCATATAGTACATGGTACCCCGAACTTCGGCCACCTCCCCTCAAAACAATTATTAATGTATTATATTAAATCACACACAGATCCTAACAAAAATTCCCTTTTATTACAGTGCTATTTTGGCAAAGACACACTCAGTGCCAACAATAACATAACAGATTCAAAATTATAATGTCAGATCACAAGCGCCATGATGACCTCCAGGGACACTGAATTCTCTAAATGTCAGTATGTCTACATTACCTCAGAAACATGGCTAAAAAAATGATGTTACAAACACTATTCCATACCTGGCACACACCTACACAATTGAGCCAGACAATTTGGGTGGAACAGCTGTATACCACTCTGATGAACTAGTGTATAAATTCTACTTGCACAAGGGATGGGGATGGTGAATATACCTTTGCTAAATTTAAATTCAAAGACCTTACAAAGCCTCTAACAGTCGGAGCAATTTATAGAATTCCTCACTCCAATATTTACTCTTTTAGTGAAAAACTATGAAACAATAACAAGCGCTGAAATGAATAAACACCACCTAATACTTACAAGGGACTTCAACATAAATCTCATCAAGGACCATGACCCACAAGTGACTGAATTCACAACACTATGAACAGCTGCTTGCTTCTACCAACAATAGCAAAACCTACAAGAATCACTGGCACAAATGCCTCATTACTAGACCATATCTGGACAAACACTGTATCCCCGTTAAAAGGCAGGCATAATCACAGATAACACCAATGACCATTATCCCATCTTTCTCATAACTAACTTGTGTAAAGTGCCCCAGGACACAACTAAGATCACATTCCAACTACATGACGAGTTATCTGTTAATAACTTTATTTCAGCATTTAGTGACATTGACTGGCAAAACGAGCTAGTAGACAACTTAGATATTGATGAATGTGTTAATACTTTTTTACAAAAAACCCAAAACCTCTATAACATGCATTGCCCAATAAAAGCTAAGCAGATCACAGCAAAGAGACTAAACAGCCCCTGGCTTACAAACAGCATCCTCAAATTTATTGATGAAAAACATCTATAAGAAAAACAGTACAGAATGGGTCTAATAACAAAGGATCTCGCAAAACGTTACTCGTCAGTACTAACCAATCTAATAAGGAGGTCCAAGAAACTGTATTATGAAAACAATTTTCATGACATAAAAGGTGATATGAAAAAGACCTGGAAAACCTTATTTGAAATTCTAGGATCCAAAAAAGCTGTCACAAAACAGAATTATTACCTTAACTAAACCAGACGAACCTCTCCTTCAGCCAACCGATACTGCCAACAAACTTAATGACTTTTTCTCTACTGTAGGAACAAAACTAGCAAGTAAAATCCCATGCCCAAACATTCAACCTAAAGACTACCTCACTGGCAACCAGCCAAATACTCTATTTTTAGCCCCAACAAACCCTACTGAAATCTTGCTTATCATCAAAACACTAAAGAACAAGACATGAGACCTAAATAACTTACCACCACTCATGTATAAAAAAGCTTCTCATATGTTGTCACCAATTATTGCAACTCTTTTTAACAAATCCATTGAATCTTCCACCTTCTAATCTGGGGGGACGGACATGAACCTGCTCTGCATGAGTCAGTAGGCCTGTTGCAGTGTTCCTTCTTTCTTATGTTCCCATCCATACTCAAGACAGCAAGAGTCACCCTGATCCTCAAAGGAGGTGATCCAGCTGAATTGAACAATTACAGGCCTATATCAAACCTGCTCCTACTATCTAAAATTCTCGAAAAATTAATTCACAAACAAGTCTACTCCTACTTCGTATCCCACAACATACTCAACCCTTGTCAGTTTGGGTTCAGACCGAGAAAAAGTACTAATGAGGCTATTATACATATGCTTGAACTAATATATTCTACACTCGAGAAAAATTAATTTCCCCTGGGACTTTTCATAGACTTATGAAAAGCTTTTGATACAGTTGACCATGACCTTTCGCACCAAAAACATTATGGGGTCAGAGGACACACTCGATTACCTAAAATCTTAGCTTAACAATAGAACCCAGTATGTATACACAAATGGAGCCAGCTCCACGACACAACCTGTTCTTGTTGGAGTCCCACAGGGGAGCATTCTTGGTCTACTTCTCTTTCTCATTTACATCAGTGACTTACCAACTGCCTCTAATCTCCTTAAACCCATTTTATTTGCAGATGACAGAACTTGTGTCGTTTCTCACCCAAACACAACCATACTAACACACAGTAAATGCTGAACTGCTAAAAATATCTACTTGGATGATTACCAACAAACTTACTCTCAATATAGACAAAACCTACTTCATGCTTTTTGGAAACAGAGCTTCAAATGTACAGCTAAACATATTGATAAATGGTTCACCTATTTCGAGGCAGGCAGAGGGCAAATTTCTAGGTCTCCACCTTGACTGCAGTCTCAATTTTCAGACACACATACATGTGCAGCAAATTTCCAAGAAAGTCTCCAAAACAGTAGGCATCCTTTCAAAGATATGGCACTATGTACCCAATCAGCTCATCTAGCTTCATACCACTCTAATTTACCCTTACCTCAACTATGGTATTTGTGCATGGGGCTCAACCACAGCAAATCACCTAAGCCTTTAATAACCCAGCAAAAAACTGCAGTGCAATTGATTGCTAACTCCTGCATTAGACAACACACTCCACCACTTTTAAGAGTCTTAACTTGCTAAATATACAAAACGTCCACACTTATTATTGTGTCTACTACTTACACAGAGCGCTATACTCTAATGTAAACCCTCCTCTCAAACTCCTCCTTGATAACTATAACAGAACACACAAGACACGGATAACTCTTCGATATCCCTCATGTTCATCTCTCCCTATGCAAAAATGCTATGCACGTGAAAGGCCCAAAGGTTTGGAATTCATTGCCAGAACACACTGAAGGACCTCTGTCTGCAAATCAATTTAAGGCCCTAATAAGAAATCACCTGATCACCTAAAATTAACCAGACAAACCATACCTAATCACTACCAGTTTTTCAAAAGCTACTCATTGCGCTAATGAATGCTCAACCACTTACTACTTCGAAATTAGGTACATCATAATGTAAACTGTTCCATTGTAATACCAAATTTCATTGTTTTAAATAGTACCAAACTGTAATACATCATATTGTAAATTGTTTTAAATTGTTACATTGTAAAACTGTAATCTTTATTAGCTAATTCAATAGTGTAATAAGTCTCTACTAGACTTATCAGAATTATGTAGCATTACCTGATAGAATATACAGTTCTGCTGTACTCACTGTAACTCACCTAATGACCATATGAACTATGTATTATTGCCTTACTAATCTTAAGTTAATTTTTTAGTTTGCCTGGAATGCTCTGCATACAAAGGGGCTTTTGGCATGTACACCCAACTACAGTGGACCCCCGCCTTATGAACGCATTGCGTTACGTTAAATCCGCCATATGAAGCATTTGAACACAAAAATTTTGCCTCACCTCACGATAAAATCTCGCCTTATGTGATTCGTCCGGGACGTGTCCCACGTGTGGCCTCAGCGCCAGTGTTTACAAGCCAGCCAGTGCAGTCGCATCTATGCATACATTCAGTACATTTCACATTATTCCAGTGTTTTTATGCTTGTAACTGCAAAATAAATCACCATGGACCCCAAAAAAGCTAGTGCTATCCCTGTGGTAAAAAGGGTGAGAATTGGTATGGAATTGAAAAAAAGAGATTAAGGAAATGTGTGCAAAGTGGGTTGAACTGCAAACCTTTACGGATGAAAATCACCCTGACACAGCTACTGTAAGCCGTGTTGGCAACCTGTACAATGACAATGTTATGGCCCATTTTAGGAAAGTCTTAAAGGAATGGAAGGTACAGAGCTCTATGGACAGATTTGTTGTGCGACAGAGGTCCAGTGACTCTCAAGCTGGTCCTAGTGGCATTAAAAGAAGAAGGGAAGTAACCCCGGAAAAGGACTTGCTACCTCAAGTCCTAATGGAAGGGGATTCCCCTTCTAAACAATAACTTCCACACACTCCCCTCCTCCCATCCCATCAATCATCACCAGATTTTCAATAAAGGTAAGTGTCATGTATTCTATTCTTAGTAGAGTAGTAATTGTGCATGTCTTCTTCACTTTGTATGTATTAAAATTAATATTTCATGTGGTAAAAATTTATTTTTTTCATACTTTGGGGTGTCAGGAACGAATTAATTTTATTTCCATTATACAGTGGACCCCCGGTTAACGATATTTTTTCATTCCAGAAGTATGTTCAGGTGCCAATACTGACCGAATTTGTTCCCATAAGGAATATTGTGAAGTAGATTAGTCCATTTCAGACCCCCAAACATTCACGTACAAACGCACTTACATAAATACACTTACATAATTGGTTGCATTGGGAGGTGATCGTTAAGCGGGGTTCCACTGTATTTTATGGGGAAAATTAATTTGGCTAACGATAATTTTGGCTTACAATGAGCTCTCAGGAACGGATTAATATCATAAGGCGGGGGTCCACTGTATTATATTCCTCTGTACAACCATGTAATTTGTCAAAATAAACATCTTTATCTTTTATCTTTATTGTAAGTGCTTTTGTAAGTGCATTTTTGGGGGTCTGAAATGGACTAATCTAATTTACATTATTCCTTATGGGAACAAATTCGTTTGGTAACGGTACTCAAACAGCCTTCTGGAATGAATTATGGCCGAAACTCGGGGTACCACTGTACTATACAGCCTCTCCTCACTTAACGACAGAGTTCTGTTCCTAAGACCACGTAAGTAAATGAATTCATCGCTAAGTGAGAAGCATACTATAATGGTAGTGGGTTTGTGTCAACCATCTTTGATATTGCTTTAATGTCACCTTCGCACCATTTTTAGTATATTTTTAAGTGTTTATATAGTAGTGTACTGTATATTATAATAAACAGAATAGAGGAAATCAGCTCAATATACATTTTTAGGCTTTATGCAGTCGAGGCCCTTTGTAAGTCAAGTCGTCAGTAAACGAGTCATTGCAAAAGAAGGAGAAGCTTACAGTAGTTTGTATACAGTGGACCCCCCATAACGTTTTTAAACCCGTGCAAGGGGGTAATTGTTATCAAAAATAACGGGTTGTGAATAAATTTTTCCCCCCAAAAGAAAAAATGGAAATAAAATTAATCCGTGAAAGGGACACCCAAAAGTATAAAAAAAAAAAAATTTTTTACCACTTTAAATGTTTTTTAATACACCAAACTGAAAAGGCTGCCATTTAAAATGCACTTTTTTTTTGAAGATCGGGTGGATTGATGGGATGGGGGGGGGGGAGGAGAGTGTTAGTTTTTAAAAGGGGAAACCCCCTTCCTTTAGTTGAGGTGTCAAGCCCCTTTTCTGGGGTTACTTCCCTTTTTCTTTTAATCCCACTGGCCCAGCTTCAGAGTACTGGACTTCTTTCGCACAACAAATTGTCCATGTGGCCTGTACCTCTCGTTCCTTTAGGGACTTCCCTAAAGTGTTTCAAACTTGTGTGAAAGGTTCCCAAACACGGTTGCAATAGCTGGGGTGAGGGTGATTTTCACCCATGAAGTTTGCACTTAAACCCATTTTGCACAGTTTTCTTTATTTTTGTAGAGGCAATTTTTCAATTTCTCTCTCCCTCCTCTAAACCCAGTTTCCTCGGGTTTGGGCCCTCTTGCTCTTGAAGTTGTCTATCAGCTAAATATTTGGTTAGTTCTTATTGTCCTCCTCCCCCAAAAAACTCTTCCACATACCCCCACTAACCCCCAACCCCCAAAGGACTTTCCCAATGCCACAATGGTTCCTTAAGGGGCATAATCCTCTCAGGGTTAGCCTCAAACCCTTCAAAATCCTTTTGTCTAAACATTTGGCCACAGTTTTTCCCAAAGCAGAGTTAAAGGTTTTTTGTCCTCCCTCCCAACCCTTCCCTAAAAGGTTTACACAATTGAGGGATTTAAAGGCTTCTCCAAACTCTTTTAAAGGTCAGTTGAGTTTCTGGGTCACTAAAAAGCCCTTTCAAACAGAGCTTTTGTGAAATTTTTTTAAAGTTTGAAATAACCTGTGGGCCATGGGCTGCAGGGAGGAGTGGTATTAGGAGGCAAAAAAATTTACCTTAATGAAAGCTCATGTCCCCTAAAGTCGCTCTGCCCGTTGTAGGTGACCCGGGGGATTGTCTAAACCCGGGGACTTTTGTTCTATTTCTTTTCAGTTAGGGAATCTTTCCTTGGGGGCAAATGATGGGTAACCGTTATGAAAAAAATCCCCAGTACCCCTGCCTTTGTTTTCCCCCCACAGCAACCAAATTATCCTTGAGGACATTCTTTTTCCTGAACGCTCTGGGGGTTTTTAGGTGATAACAAAAAAAGGCTTAATTTGCATCACCCCTGCATTTGGCACACATCAACAAAGGGAAGCCTGTCTTTCATAGGCTTTTTTTCCCGGGAGTGCTTTTCCCCTGGTAATGTAGGCCCCGTTGGCTTTTTTCCAGAAAAGGCTTTTTTATACATTAAACCTTGTTCGGTTTTGGTTCTTCACTGTTATGTATCCTTTAAATTTCCCGCAATATTTTTTGCCCTTTTTGGTCCCAATGGCAGCCTCACCCTGCCCTTTCAAAATATGGATGCCACTCGTTTTTAAATCTCCAAACCCAACCCTTTTCTGGCCTTAAAATTACTCACTCATCACTAGTTGAGGCATTTTTTTTTAATTTTAAACCTCAGCAACTTCCTAGCCCTTTTCCCCTATGATCGCTTGAGAGACGCTATCTCTGCAGCTGTTTTTCATTTATACACCCAAAAAGAGTCTTCAAAATCTTCCATATTGCGATCTTTGTTTCGAAAACCAGTTAAAACCCTTTGCAAGAACAGCTTCCTTGTTTTCTTTCTGGTGCCCACAATAGTAGCGATGGGTTTATTGGGGGTTTTTGTACAACTTGGGCTAGGTCGGCGTCGCCTCCACTTTCTATTACAATGATCCTCTTCATTCTTTGGAATTCTCACCCCTTTTTGGGTACGGTTGGGACTAGAAGCTTTCTTGGGGCCCTGGTCACTTATTTTCCAGAAACAGCACCGAAAACACTGTAATAATACAAAATATTCCGATTGTATGCTTGGATGTTACCGCGGAGGCTGGCTGGTAAACAATGGCACGGGCGGCACATGTGAGGCTGGCTGAGGGCGCACATTGGACGCGTCTCGGACGAAAATCGGTGAGCGGGTTTTTAATCGGTATGCGCGGCAAAATTTTTGCGATTAAAGCAAGCGGTATGCGGATTAATCGCTATGTGATGCCATCGTTATGCGGGGGTCCACTGTATTGTAATAAACAGAATAGAGAAAATCAGCTCTAATATACATTATTTAGGTATGCATACTGGTCAGAGAGCCTGCCATAAGTCTGAGTCGTTGGTAAACGAGTACATTGCTAAGTGAGGAGAGGCTGTATGAGATTTTATCACTGGTGATTTTTTT
Source organism: Cherax quadricarinatus (assembly GCF_026875155.1). NCBI lineage: Eukaryota > Metazoa > Arthropoda > Malacostraca > Decapoda > Parastacidae > Cherax > Cherax quadricarinatus. The sequence goes on from NC_069419.1 coordinate 32,581,648, forward strand.
TCAGATTCAGATTATGATAGGTGCATGAGTCATGGTGGTGGAGCTCTGGCAGCCCTTCCACCACCCCTGGACCAGTTGGTGTCTGATGTATCAATTTATGATAAAAATATTCTCACTGTAGGTAAGAGTTTGTAATTTTCAATACTTTTGTGAATTGTTTTATTTATCCTGTATTTTGTGTGTGTACAGGTACAGGTTGGCCATCACTAATCCGGCATCATTGGGACCGGTAGGGTGCTGGATTAGTGACTTTGCCAGATTACAGAGTGGTTAGATTAGAATACACTTAGCCCAATGGTGATATTTACTCATTGGCGATTTCACCTAATTTACGCCCTATTTTTGGCCCATTCCATTGTTCCAGTCTATCAAACTCATAGCTATTTTTCTAGTATTCCTTCTGTAGTGCTGTTAAAATTCAGCTAGTAAGATAAATTAGTTTAGTATCATAATTATTAAGTTTAACATAACACTTTATTCAAAAGTCTAGTTGTAGAGTCACTCTCAATCTTACGATTATGAGCATTGATCCTGATCTCAACCTTTTATTAAATGACTTACACGAATCACACAGCAACTGTAATTATTTTACAGCAGACCAAGCAAAGGCATTACTCAGAGCCAACAATAACATAACTATCTTTAATTACAGTGTCAGATCTTTGAGCAAATATTATGATGACTACACAGTATTCCTTAATTTCCTTTATACCAGTATGTCAATCATCACACTCACAGAAACCTGGCTAAAGCCTGGTACTACAAATGTCTATGCCATTCCTGGTTACACAGCCATACACAACTGTAGGACAGAATAGCAAGGGGGTGGAAGAGCTGTATACTACACAGATCAACTTGAATGTATCAATAATTCTTTCACAAGGGATGAACATGGAGAATATATTATAGTTAAATTTAAATCAAAAGGCCTGCAAAAACCCCTCACAGTGATAAACATCTACAGATTACCACAGTCAGACATTTACCATTTTAGTGAAAAGTTAGGAAACGTGATAACTGATGCACATATGAACAAAGACCACTTGCTGCTCTCAGGAGATTTCAACATAAATCTGCTACACGACCAGGATCCACAAGTGACTGAATTCACAAACACTGTGAGCAACTGCTTGTTGCTACCAACAATAACAAAATGCACAAGAATCTCTTGAGACTAGTATCTTCTTATTAGACCACATCTGGACTAACACCATATCCCCTTTAAAATCAAGCATAATCACAGACAACACCACAGACCACTACCCTACCTTTCTCATAACCAACCTAGGCAAATTGTCCCAAGACACTACTAAAGTTACGTTCAGACTACATAACGAGACAGCTGTTAATAATTTTATAACAGCTATGAATGATGTTGACTGGCATAATGAGCTTGAAACATATACAGGTACAAATGAATATATTAATAATTTTCTAAAAAATACCCCACTACCTCTATAACAAGCATTGCCCTAAAAAAAACTAAACAGATCACAGCTAAGAGACTGAACAGCCCCTGGTTAACACCCAGCATCCTTAACCCTTTCAGGGTCCAAAGGCCAAATTTCAGTGTGCACCAGTGTCCAAGAAGTTTCAAAAAATAATTTTTTTTTTTTTTTTATGAAATGGTAAAGAATCTTTTTCTGAAGGTAATAAAACAAAGTACGAAATTTGATGGAAATTTGACAAAATTATGCTCTCACGAATTTTGATGTGTCAGCGATATTTACGCATCGGCGATTTTGCCAACTTTGACTCCCATTTTAGGCCAATTATATTACTCCAGTCGACCAAATTCTTCGCTATTTCACTAGTATTACATGTACTTCTATTCTATCGATTGAGAACAAGAAATCGCCAAGTCAACTGTTTCAACTACAAAATAAAGTGATTGGAAATTGGTAATCTGGCCAATTTAATGCAAAGTTCAAAATATTCTAATTTCAAAATAGGGTCCAGAATAAACAATACAGTGGACCCCCGGTTAACGATTTTAATCCGTGCAAGAGGGGTAATTGTTATGCGAAATAATCGCTATGTGAATGAATTTTCCCCATAAGAAATAATGGAAATCAAATTAATCCGTGCAAGACACCCAAAAGTATGAAAAAAAAAATTTTACCACATGAAATATACATTTTCCCACACACAAAGAGAAGGATACATGCACAATAGTAGAGTAGTACATGCACAGTATATATTGTGCATGTACTAGTCTACTAAATGAAGAATAAATGACACTTACCTTTATTGAAGATGCAGCAATGACTGATGAGACACTGTGTCCTGGGAGTGCCTTTTCCTCCTGAGTACTGTAGGTCCTGTTTGGCATTTTCTTCCAGAACAGGCCTTATCACACTGTGTATGCCACTACGATTCTTAAATCTCTCAAACCAACCTTTGCTGGCTTTAAATTCACCAATATGAGCACTAGTTCCAGGCATTTTTCCCTGTTCACCTGGGTGTTAGTCGACTTGTGTGGGTTGCATCCTGGGAGACAAGATTAAGGACCCCAATGGAAATAAGTTAGACAGTCTTCGATGACACTGACTTTTTTGGGTTATCCTGGGTGGCAAATCCTCTGGGGTTAATTGTTTCTTGGTATTCTCAATAAGCCACACCAACAACGGTGCTACAGCAGCAGCAGCAGCTGACAGTGCAGCAGCAGCAGCAGCTGACAGTGCAGCAGCAGCAGCTGTACCACCAATAGTAGCGATGGTTGATTGGGGTTTATTATACAACCTGGCCAGCTCGGAGACATGCACTCCACTTTCATACTTATCAATGATCTTTTTCTTCATCTCTATTGTAATTCTCACCCTTATTGCTGTAGGGTTGGCACTAGAAGCTTTCTTGGGGCCCATGGTCACTTATTTTCCAGAAAAAGCACCGAAAACACTGTAATAATACGAAATATTCCGATTGTATGCTTGGATGTTACCGCGGAGGCTGGCTGGTAAACAATGCCACCGGCGGAACATGTGAGCGTGGCTCAGGCCGCACATTGGACGCGTCTCGGACGAAAATCGGTAAGCGGGTTTTTAAGCGGTATGTGAGGCAAAATTTTTGCAATTAAAGTAAGCGGTATGCGAAATAATCGCTATGTGATGCCATCGTTATGCGGGGGTCCACTGTACTGGCATTCCTGGAACTAAACTAACATTTCCTCTGTTAATTAGTTACATTTTCAGGCTTTACAAATGAATTCCATCTTGATTTTTTATTCACATAAAGAATTTTTATTCAAACCAAAAAATAGAAGATTTACTGTTATGCAATATTGTAATAATTGTATAAATAGTATCACCACATTTGTGAACATACATTAGACCCATCAGCTGGCGTGTATTAGACGTGTGGGATCATTTGTTTACTCTTGAACATTGGCAAAAATTTAACATTTCTGCTATTTTGAGCTCAGTTTCAACCCATTTCCATTACTAAAAACCAATCAAAATCATCTCTACTTCTGTAATATATCTTCCATACTGTCAAATGAGACCAAGAAATCGCAAATACAACTATAGAAAACATACGAAAAAACACCTCAAATTCGCTGTTTTAATCGAAAATTAAGGTCTCAGTTTTTTTTCTCACATGCACTGTGTGCTGCAGGATTTGTTTTATGTGGTGCACACATACCACATAGATGTATTCTCTCATATCTAGGCTCAAATTTACCACTCACAGCTTATCAGAGTGAGCTGAGCTCATGGCATAGATCTACGGTTTGGACCCACAACGTATAGCCGTAGATCTATGGCACGGACCCTCAAAGGGTTAAATCCATTAACACAAAGCACCTATATGAAAAATAGTACAGAATGGGTCAAATAACTAGAGACCATTCTCAATGTTAATTGTCAATCCTTGCCAGCCTGATAAGGTCAAATAAATTGTATTATGAAAATAGATTACATAACATAAAAGGTGATATGAAAAAGACCTGGAAAACCCTATCCAAAATTCTATGAACTAAAAAGATATCTAAAAACAAAACAATCAAATTAACCAAAATCAGATGAACCCCTACTCCCACCAACTGAAACAGCAAACAGACTCAATGTTTTCTTCTCCACCATAGAAAAGAATCTAGTGAGCAAAATCCCAAGCTCAAGCACCTGTCCATCAGACTACCTCATGGACACCTACCCGAATACACTATTCTTAGCCCCAACCAACCCAACAGAAATCTCACTCATCAACACCCTTAACCCTTTGAGGGTTTTCGTCGTACTAGTACGTCTTACGCGTAGGGGTTTTTGACGTACTAGTACGCATAAATTCTAGCGGCCTCAAATCTAGTGGGAGAAAGCTGGTAGGCCTTCATATGAAAGAATGGGTCTATGTGGTCAGTGTGCACAGTCTAAAAAAAATCCTGCAGCACACAGTGCGTAATGAAAAAAAAAAAACTTTGACCATTTTTTTTGGAATAAATCAGCGACTTTGCAGTGTATTTTCGTATGGTATTTATTGTTGTATTCTAGTTTTCTTGGTCTCATTTTATAGAATGGAGTACATATTACAGAAATTGAGATGATTTTGGCTGGTTTTACAATGAAAGGTGCCTTGAAATTGAGCTCAAAGTAGCAGAAATGTTCGATTTTTACCGAACTTCAAAAGTAAACAAATCGTGCCAAGCGTGCAATACACCTCAACTGGTGAGTCTAATATTCTTTCACAAGTGTACCAATAATATTTATACCATTTTTTACACTAATGCAGTAGTCTGCATAACAGTAAATCTTATATTTTTTGTGAGAATAAAAATTCAAAATGGAAGCAAAAGAATATAAGAGGGACCTTGAGACGTGACTAATGACTAGAGGAAATGTCATTTTAGTGCCAGGAATGTCTTTCTTGTTTATTCTGGACCATATTCGGAAATTGGCATCTTTTGAAATTTGTGTGAAATTGGCAAAATTGCTAAATTCTGACCACTGTACTGGATAGTTGAATTTCATAAATGGGTGGTTTCTTGCACCCATTCGATAGAAAAAATGGAGTTCTAGCGAAATATTCATGTTTTTTGTCGACTAGTACAGCGAAATTGGCCGAAAATGGGGCACAAAGTGGGCAAAATCGCCGATGCGTAAACATCGCTGAGACAGCTAACTTTGCGATAGCATAATTCCGTAAGTTTTCTATCAAATTTCAAACTTTTGGTGTCTTTATGATCGGGAAAAGATTCTCTATCTTTTCATAAGAGAAAATAATTTTTTTTTTTTTTTAAATTTGGCCGACCCTGAGAACGAGTTTCGGAGAGGGCCTGTCGACCCTCAAAGGGTTAAAAACAAGGCAGGGTACATAAATAACTTACCGCCTTTATGTACAAAAAGCATCACAAGTACTGTCACCAATTATTGCAACACTAACAGATCCATTGAATCCTCCACCTTCCCAGCAATTCTCAAAATAGCGACGGTCACCCCGATCCACAGAGGTGATTAAACCGACTTGAATAACTATAGACCAATATCTAACCTACCTCTGCTCTCTAAAATCTTTGAAAAATTAATTCATAGACAGATCTATTCCTACCTCGTCTCACACAACATACAAAACCCCTATCAGTTTAGATTCAGGACTAATAAAAGCATAAATGATGCTGTTATACACATGCTTGAACTAATGTACACCACTCTCGAGAAGAAAGAGGTCCCGCTGGAAATCTTCATTGATTTACGTAAAACTTTTGATACAGTTGACCATGATTTGCTACACATTAAATTAACACACTATGGTATAAGAGGGCACTCCCTCAACTACCTAAAGTCATACCTTAGTAACAGAAGCCAATATGTGTACACAAATGGAGCAAGCTCTTCTGCTCAACCAATCACAGTCAGTGTCCCACAAGGAAGTGTCCTTGGCCCACTCCTCTTTCTCATTTACTTCAATGACCTATCAAATGCATCACAGCTACTCAAACCCATATTATTTGCAGATGACACAACATACATCTTCTCTCACCCAAACCCAGTCATACTGGCTAACACTGTTAATGCCGAATTGCAGAAAATAGCTACCTGGATGATGACAAATAAGCTTATCCTCAGTACTGACAAAACCTATTTCATTCAGTTTGGAAACAGAGCTGCAAATGTTCCACTAACATAACACTAAACAGATCACCCATCACAAGACTCACAGAGGGAAAATTCTTAGGAATCCACCTTGACAGTAGCCTCAAATTCCAGACATACATACAACAAATTTCCAAGAAAATCTGTAAGACAGTAGGCATACTATCAAAGATACGGTACTATGTTCCACAGTCAGCTCTTCTTGCACTGTATCATTCACTCATCTACCCTTATCTCACATAAGGAATTTGTGCATGGGGATCAACAACATTAAATCACCTAAGACCATTAATAACTCATCAAAAGGCTCCAGTCAAAATGATAGCAAATTCCCACTCCCGACACCATACTCCACCAATATTCAAAAGTCTAAAACTGCTCACTGTTAAGAACATCCATACATATTCATGTGCCTACCACATACATAGAACACTACACTCAAACATAAACTCTACACTCAAACTTCTCCTCACCAACCTTAACAGGACACACGACTACAACACAAGACACAGGTTTCTTTTTGATGTACCTCGTGTCCATATCTCACTGTGTAAAAACTCTGCACATCAAGGGCCCCAAAATTTGGAATTCATTACCAGTAAATACTAAAGTAACCAGGTCTGAACACCAATTTAAGGTTCTTCTCAAAAGCCACCTACTCACCCTAAACTAAATACGTACTCAATACTCAATATTTAACTTTACCAAAAATTTCCCAATTAAAATATCAAATCTAGACGCCCGAAGTTCATACATAATTAACCCTTTCAGGGTCCGTGCTGTAGATCTACAGCTTTACGTTGAGGGTCCAAACCGTAGATCTACGCCATGAGCTCAGCTCACTCTGATAAGCTGTGAGTGGTAAATTTGGGCCTAGATGTGGTATATGGTATGTGTGCACCACATAAAGCAAATCCTGCAGCACACAGTGCATAATGAGAGAATAAACTGAGATCGTAATTTTCGATTTAAACAGCAAATTTGCAGTGTTTTTTCGTATGTTTTTTATAGTTGTATTTGCAATTTCTTGGTCTCATTTGATAGAATGGAAGGTACATATATTACAGAAATAGAGATGATTTTGATTGGTTTTAGTATTGAAAATGGGTTGAAACTGAGCTCAAAGTAGCGGAAATGTTAAATTTTTGCCGATGTTCAGGAGTAAACAAATGACCTCACACGTCTAATACACTCAAGCTGGTGGGTCAGATATACGTTCACAAATGTGCTGATATTATTTATACAATTATTACAATATTTCATGACAGTAAATCTTCTATTTCTTGGTTTGAATAAAAATTCATTATGTGAATTAAAAATCAAAATGTAATTCATTTGTAAAGCCTGAAAACATAACTAATGAGCAGAGGAAATGTTAGTTTAGTGCCAGAAATGCCTGCATTGTTTATTCTGGACCCTATTTTGAAATTGGAATACAGTGGACCCTTGACCAACGATATTAATCCGTTCCTGAGAGCTCATCGTTAGTCGAAATTATCGTTAGTCAAGTTAATTTTCCCCATAAGAAATAATGGAAATCAAATTAATCCGTTCCTGACACCCCAAAGTATTGAAAAAAAAAATTTTTACCACATGAAATATTAATTTTAATACACACAAACAGAAGAAGACATGTACAATTACATGACATTTACCTTTATTGAAGATCTGGTGATGATTGATGGGATGGGAGGAGAGGAGAGTGTAGATGGTGTTAGTGTTTAGAAGGGGAATCCCCTTCCATTAGGACTTGCGGTGTCAAGTCCTTTTCCGGGGTTACTTCCCTTCTTTTAATGCCACTAGGCCCAGCTTGAGAGTCACTGGACCTCTGTCGCACAACATATCTGTCCATAGAGCTCTGTACCTCCCGTTCCTTTATGATTTGTATAAAATGGGCCACAACATTGTCATTGTAATAGTCACCAGCACAGCTTGCAATAGCTGTGTTGGGGTGATTTTCATCCATAAAGGTTTGCAGTTCAACCCACTTTGCACACATTTCCTGAATCTTTGAAGTAGGCACAATGGATTCCACAACTGGCATAGGGTTAGCCCCAAACCCTTCAAAATCTTTCTTAATTTCCATACTAATTCTCACCCTTTTTATCACAGGGATGGCACTAGAAGCTTTCTTGGGGCCCGTGGTGACTTTTTTGCAGGTGCAATCACTAAAAACGTTGTGATAATATGAAATGTTCCGATTGTATGCTTGGATGCGACCGCGGTGGCTGGCTTGTAAACACTGCGCAGGCCACACGTGGACGCATCTTGAACGGAACGAATCGCGTTGGTTGAGTTTTTTAGCGCTAGTCGAGGCAAAATTTTTGCGTTAAAATGTATTGCTAGTCGGATTTAACATTATACGATGCCATTGTTGGTCGAGGGTCCACTGTATTCTGAATTTTGCATTAAATTGGCCAAATTACCATTTTCCGATCACTTTATTTTGTAGTTGAAACAGTAGACGTGGCGATTTCTTGTGCTCAGTCGATAGAATAGAAGTAATACTAGTGAAATAGCTAAGAATTTGATCGACTGGACTAATGTAATTGACCTAAAATGGGAGTCAAAGTCGGCAAAATCGCTGATGCGTAAATATCGCTGACACATCAAAATTCGCAAGAGCATAATTTCATCAATTTTCCATCAAATTTCATACTTTTTGTTTTATTATCTTCAGAAAAAGATTCTCTACCATTTCATAAGAAAAAATAACAAAATTATTTTTTGAAACTTCTTGGACACTGGTGTGCACTTTGAAATTTGGCCTCTGGATCCTGAAAGGGTTAATACTACATTGTAGTATAAATACCTACCCAAAACAATACTGCTTTACACCCAATTGTAGCATTCTCATATTGTAAACTAACCATACCCCGGCCGGGATTGAACCAGCGGTCAGAGAGTCTCAAAACTCCAGACCGTCGCGTTAGCCACTAGACCAGCTAGCCACAATAAGATTCGTCCAACTAGGTATATTTCTACACCATAGGAAGGTTAGCACAGGCACCACTGTGACCACAAATGCAAGTTTTTACAGATGAATCTCCAGCTAGCGTGGCCGTGACGAACTCTAGCTCAAGTCCCCTCACTGCCGTCAACATGACAGAAATAGAAATATACCTAGTTGGACGAATCTTATTGTGGCTAGCTGGTCTAGTGGCTAACGCGACGGTCTGGAGTTTTGAGACTCTCTGACCGCGGGTTCAATCCCGGCCGGGGTATGGTTTGTTTGCAATCGTGTCATTACGATTTCGTGAGTCATTGTAAATTACTTTCAACTACTCACAGTGTTATATTCCCATAATATAATTTCAGTATTTATTGTTGAAACTGTTATAATTAGAGTAAAATTACTGTCAACTATAAATAAAAAAAAAGATGTACAACTTAAACAATGATAAATTTCTTTAGTACATGTATTAAGTAGTCTGTAAGCCATTAAATTAAATCTGTCCATAATTCCTAGGCATGATAGTGGCTCTCATTGCACTGCAACTCATTACTGTAATTTCATAATCTCAATGTAATCTTGCAAAGAAATAAATTTTGTTTGTTTGTTTATACAAGCATTGCACTGAACCTTCGCTTCAGTGCAACTCTTACAAAAACAGATCTTGCAAGGGTTCGTGGAATCTGTTCTTGTTTCTGGTTTGTTATACCAAATGGCTACCTGGTTTATTATGCATTAAAACCCATCGACTACATGATAGTCTTTAACCCCTTGACTGTCGCAACCTTCAATCCTGAGGTGTCTCCTGGTGTCGCAAAATTTAAAAAAAAAAATTATTTTTTCTTATGAAATGATAGAGAATCTTTTCCCGATTGTAATGATACCCAAAAAACGAAATTTGATGGAAAACTGACAGAATTATGCTCTCACGAAGTTAGCGACCTCGGCGATATTTACAAATCGGCGATTTCGCCCACTTTGAGCCCTATTTTCGGCTAATTCCGTTGTTCCTGTCGACCAAACTCATAGCTATTTCTGTAGAACTATTTTTTCTATCGATTGAGTACAAGAAACTGCCCATTTACTGATTTCAACTACCCAATAATGTGGTCAGAAATTTGCAATTTGGCCAATTTCACGAAAATTAAAAATATGACAATTTCAAAATAAGGTTCAGAATGAACAATGCAGACATTCCTGGCTCTAAAATAACATATTCTTTGTTGATCAGTCATGTCTCCAGGCCCCTGTGATATTATTATTGCTTTCTATTTTGAATTTTTATTCAAACAAAAAATAGAAGACTTACTATTATGCAGACTACTGCAATACTGTAATAATTGTATAAATAACATCAACCCATTCATGACTGCATATTAGAATGGCTAGTTGGACATTTATTGGACAATGACACCATTTGTTTACTTTTGAACATTAGCAAAAATCAAACATTTCCCCTACTTTGAGCTCCATTTCAAGGTTCTTTTTATAGTAAAATCAATCAAAATCACCTCTGTTTCTATAATATGTTTTCCATTCTATCAAATGAGACCAAGAAAACGAGAATACAGTGGACCCCCGCATAACGATATTAATCTGTTAATGAGAGTTCATTGTTATGCGAAATTATCGTTATGCGAATGAATTTTCCCCATAAGAAATAATGGAAATCAAATTAATCCGTGCAAGACACCCCAAAGTATGAAAAAAAAAAAATTTTACCACATGAAATATTAATTTTAATACACACAAACTGAAAAAGACATACACAGTTACATGACACTTACCTTTATTGAAGATCTGGTGATGATTGATGGGATGGGAGGAGAGAGTCTTCGTGTTTAGAAAGGGAATCCCCTTCCATTAAGACTTGAGGTGTCAAGTCCTTTTCCGGGGTTACTTCCCTTCTTCTTTTAGTGCCACTAGGACCAGCTTCAGAGTCACTGGACTTCTGTCGCACAACATATCTGTCCATAGAGGCCTGTACCTCCCGTTCCTTTATGATTTTCCTAAAGTGGTTCACAACATTGTCAGTGTAATAGTCACCAGCACGGCTTGCAATAGCTGTGTTAGGGTGATTGTCATCAAAAAAGGTTTGCACTTTAAGCCACATTCCACACATTTCCTTAATCTTTGAAGTAGGCAACTTCTTCAATTTCTCTCTCCCCTCCTCCAAAGCAGTTTCCTCAGGTCTGGCCTCATGTTGATGAAGATGATCTAGCAGCTCATCAGTGGTTAGTTCTTCATTGTCCTCCTCCACCAACTCTTCCACATCATCCCCACTAACCTCCAACCCCAAGGACTTTCCCAATGTCACAATGGATTCCTCAACTGGCATAGGATTCCCAGGGTTAGCCTCAAACCCTTCAAAATCCCTTTGGTCTACACATTCTGGCCACAGTTTCTTCCAAGCAGAGTTCAAGGTCCTCTTAGTCACTCCCTCCCAAGCCTTACCTGTAAGGTTTACACAGTTGAGGATATTAAAGTGCTCTCTCCAAAACTCTCTTAGAGTCAATTGAGTTTCTGAGGTCACTACAAAGCACCTTTCAAACAGAGCTTTTGTGTACAGTTTTTAGAAGTTTGCAATAACCTGCTGGTCCATGGGCTGCAGGAGAGGAGTGGTATTAGGAGGCAAAAACTTCACCTTAATGAAGCTCATGTCCCCATAAAGTCGCTCTGCCACGTCTGTAGGATGACCAGGGGCATTGTCTAACACCAGTAGGCACCTAAGGTCTAATTTCTTTTCAGTTAGGTAATTTTTCACATTGGGCAAATGCATGGTGTAACCAGTCATAGAAAAAGTCCCTAGTGACCCATGCCTTACTGTTTGCCCTCCACTGTTTTGCCTGAATGCTCTGGGAGTTTCTGAGTGATACACTAATAAAGGCTTCACTTTGCAATCACCACTAGCATTGGAACACATCAACAGAGTAAGCCTGTCTTTCATAGGCTTACGTCCTGGGAGTGCCTTTTCCTCCTGAGTAATGTAGGTCCTGCTTGGCATTTTCTTCCAAAACAGGCCTGTTTCATCACAATTAAACACTTGTTCAGGTTTCAGTCCTTCACTGTCTATGTACTCCTTGAATTCCTGCACATATTTTTCAGCTGCTCTGTGGTCCGAACTGGCAGCCTCACCATGCCTTATCACACTATGTATGCCACTACACTTCTTAAATCTCTCAAACCAACCTTTTCTGGCCTTAAATTCACTCACATCATCACTAGTTGCAGGCATTTTTTTAATTAATTCCTCATGCAACTTCCTAGCCTTTCACTTATGATCACTTGAGAGATACTATCTCCTGCTATCTGTTTTTCATTTATCCACACCAATAAGAGTCTCTCAACATCTTCCATCACTTGCGATCTCTGTTTTGAAAACACAGTTGAACTTTTGGCAAGAACAGCTTCCTTGATTGCCGTTTTCTTGGACACAATAGTAGCGATGGTTGATTGGGGTTTACTATACAACCTGGCCAGCTCAGAGACACGCACTCCACTTTCATACTTAGCAATGATCTCTTTCTTCATCTCTATAGTAATTCTCACCCTTATTCCTGTAGGGTTGGCACTAGAAGCTTTCTTGGGGCCCATGGTCACTTATTTTGCAGATAAAATCACCAAAAACACTGTAATAATACAAAATGTTCCGATTGTATGCTTGAATGTTACCGCGGAGGCTGGCTGGTAAACAATGCCACCGGTGGAACATGTGAGGCTGGCTCAGGCCGCACATTAGACGTGTCTCGGACGAATAGCGTTGAGCGTGTTTTTTAGCAGTATGCGAGGCAAAATATTAGCGATAAAATGTATTGGTATGCTGATTTAATGTTATGTGATGCCAACGGTATATGGGGGTCCACTGTACAACCATAAATACTATACGAAAATAGACCACAAAGTCGGCATTTTAATTAAAAAAAATGGTCGGAGTTTTTTTTCCCTCATTATGCACTGCGTGCTCCAGGATTTTTTTTATATGGTGCACACTGACCACACAGACCCATTCTCTCACATGTGGGCCTACCAGCTTTCTCCTGCTTGATTTGAAGCCGCTAGAATTTATGAGTATATATACGTCAAACACGGTACCTCGTAAGACGTATATATACGGCTGCGATAGTCAAAGGGTTAAGGAGCCCAATGGAAATAAAGTCACTTTGACTTTTTTGGATTATCCTAGGTTCTCTACACATATGCTGCTATGTATGGTAATTTATGTACCTGTACAGTGGACCCCCGCTTAACGATCACCTCCCAATGCGACCAATTATGTAAGTGTATTTATGTAAGTGCGTTTGTACGTGTATGTTTGGGGGTCTGAAATGGACTAATCTACTTCACAATATTCCTTATGGGAACAAATTCGGTCAGTACTGGCACCTGAACATACTTCTGGAATGAAAAAATATCGTTAACCTGGGGTCCACTGTATTTGTTATACCTGAATAAACTTACTTCTGTTCTGTTGACTGAGTACAAGAAATTGCCTGTTCACCTATTTCAACTAACCAGAAAGTGGTCAGAAATTGGCAATTTGGCCAGTTTCACACAAATGCCAATTTCAAAATAAGGTCCAGAATAAACAATGCAGTCATTCCTGGCAGTAAAATAACGTTTTCTCTGTTCATTAGTCATATCTCCAGGCCCCTCTTATATTACTCTTGCTTTCCATTTTCAATTTTTATTCACACAAAAAATAGATTTACTGTTATGCAGACTACTGCATTATTGTAATAATTTTATAAATAATGTCAACCCATTCGTGACTGCGTATTGGACTGGTCAGTTGGACAGTATTGGACAGTGACATCATTTGTTTACTCTGGAACGTTGGCAAAGAATCAAACATTTCTGCTAATTTGAGCTCAATTTCAAGGTACTTTTCATCGTGAAACCAATCAAAATCATATCTGTTTCTGTAATATATCTTCCATTCTATCAAATAAGACCAAAAAAATGGGAAAACAACCATAAGTTTATTCAGGTATACACAGATACAGTTACATAGATTATCATACGTAGCAACATATGTGTACAGAACCTAGGACCCATTGGGGTCCTTTGTGAACTCTGAAGTGAACTCCGATTTCTTTCATTTTTGGTGTACGTTAAGAAGCATCTTTTCATCATACATTGCCCAGGTTTCAGTAAGATAGCCCAACAAACAACAAATACAGTTACAAAGGTTATTATACATAGCAGCATATGTGTAGAGAACCTAGGATAACCCAAAAAAGTTGAAATGACTTATTTCCACCGGGGTCCTTTTATGGGGTTCTTTTTATGTTGTCTGTGAAATTCATTGCAGTCCTATTATTATTAATTTATTAATACTGCTATGTTAAGATATAAATGAATAACTTACTTCCGAGATAATCAACGAAAACGAGTGTATATCATAGTTAGCCCTGTACTACACTACATTTTCTCTTAACCCTTTCAGGGTTGACAGGCCCTCTCAGAGACTTGTTCTCAGGGTCGCCCAAATTTAAAAAAAAAAAAAACAATTTTTTTTCTTATGAAAAAATAGAGAACCTTTTCCCATTCATAATGACAACAAAAGTATGAAATTTGATGGAAAACTTAGGGAATTATGCTCTCGCGGAGTTAGCGGTCTCGACGATGTTTATGCATCGGCGATTTTGCCCACTTTGAGCCCTATTTTCGGCCAATTCCACTGTACTAGAACTCCATTTTTTCTATCGAATGAGTGCAAGAAACCACCCATTTACCGATTTCAACTATCCAATACAGTGGTCAGAATTTAGCAATTTTGCCAATTTCACACAAATTTCAAAAGATGCCAATTTCCAAATAGGGTTCAGAATAAACAAGAAAGACATTCCTGGCACTAAAATGACATTTCCTCTGTTCATTAGTTACGTCCCAACGCCCCTCTTACATTCTTTTGCTTTCCACTTTGAATTTTTATTCTCACAAAAAATAGAAGATTTACTGTTATGCAGACTACTGCATTAGTGTAAAAAATGGTATAAATAATATCGGCGCACTTGTGAAAGAATATTAGACTCACCAGTTGACATGTATTGGACGCTTAGCATGATTTGTTTACTTTTGAACTTTGGTAAAAATCGAACATTTCTGCTACTTTGAGCTCAATTTCAAGGTACTTTTCATTGTAAAATCAGTCAAAATCATCTCAATTTCTGTAATATGTTGTCCATTCTATAGAATGAGACCAGGAAAACTAGAATACAACAATAAATACCATACGAAAATACAGCGCAAAGTTGCTGTTTTAATCCAAAAACATGGTCAAAGTTTTTTTTTCTCATTACGCACTGTGTGCTGCAGGATTTTTTTTATACTGCGCACACTGGCCACATAGACCCATTCTTTCATATGTAGGCCTACCAACTTTCTCTCACTAGATTTAAGGGTGCTAGAATTTAGACGTACTAGTATGTCAAAAACCCTGGTGCATAAGCTGTACAGCCGAAACCCTGAAAGAGTTAATATAAGCCCCCAAGACAGGGATAGGAGGATGGTACTTTTATCCCATATCCTCTATTATTATTATTATCATTATTATTATTATTATTATTATTATTATTAGTATTATTATTATTAGTATTACTCGTGGTAACTTCATACCTCCATTAGACTGCTCATTTTTATGTCATTTATATTGTTTATTATGTCATATTAGATCAATTGCGATAGGTAAATAAGCCGTAGTGTTGACATTAGTGTTGATATCATGAGACTCAGGAGCTCATAGCATCCGAAAGTGGCTTCAAAGCCATCTTATCTTTTACGGACAAAGTACTGTGTATGTGCTCTACACAACGAAAAGCATTATTTCTTTTATTCATTGGAACCATGGCTAGGGCTAAGAGTGAGCTGGTTATAACAATAAATGGAGAAAAAGAAATTGAAATGACTTATGCAGCAAGTAGCACCACCAAACAGTAGCAGCAGGTTGGTGTGGTGACCCGGGAAATTTGAAATTATGCAATCTGAAATTAGTGCCGGATTATTGAAGGAACTGGATAACTGATTGCCAGATTAGTGATGGCCGACCTGTAGTGTATTTTTGTGTGTGTGTGTGCACTTGTACACACACACACACACACACAAAGACAGGATGTTCCAGGGAGGGGACACAGAAACAAGAGGCCACAATTGGAAGTTGAAGACACAAATGAGTCAGAGAGATAGTAGGAAGTATTTCTTCAGTTATAGAGTTGTAAGGCAGTGGAATAGCCTAGAAAATGACGTAGTGGAGGCAGGAACCATACACAGTTTTAAGACGAGGTTTGATAAAGCTCATGGAGCGGGGAGAGAGAGGGCCCAGTAGCAACCGGTGAAGAGGCGGGGCCAGGAGCTAAGACTCGACCCCTGCAACCACAAATAGGTGAGTACACACACACATACACACGCACGCACGCACGCATGCACGCAGAGTGATATGAAAATTGTTTTATAAATTTGAATTGCATTTCATGTTTCATTATTATCATGATTTTGTAAAGCAGTTCAAAGCTCATGTCACATTGTATAGATAGCTATGTTTTAGATGATAAATAGTAGTATCACAATTCTATACTCAGAATAAACTTTAGAGACAGATGGTTAAAATATACACATAATCTCAGTATTCAAACTACTGATGAATCAAGTTTGTCATTCTTCTGTTATTAAGTTTATTTAGGTACAGGTTTGCATTAGTACAGTTATCATACATGAAGCTAATTTGTCATTCTATCCCTAGTAATCTATACCAATGAAACAAGGTTGGTATCTTATGCTAAGTGCTGTAGTCTGTTAATTGTAGCTTATGAGCATTTTTCCAGTACAGTGGATATTTTTTTCTAGTTTTTATTATAAAACCAATATACTGATTATTTGATAAACCCTTGCCAAAATATCATCTATTGATGAAAATGCTTAATATTGGTGGGTAATGGCCTGAGCACTGGCTATTTAATTTTTTGTAACTTCTCAAACTACAATGAATCCTCGAATTAACACCTGAGTTATGAAATTAATTTTTCATGACCATCCAGTTGTCTTTTGAACCAGTGTACTTGGTCTGCTGTAAATCCATGGTAAAATTCGAGACCAAATTCTTAGTGTATGTATGAGTGAGCACAAATAATAAACTGGCATGGGCAGCTTATTGTTCATGGAACAATGAAAACAGACAGGTCCTGAACATAGTTGCTCTGGCTTGAACCGGACAAACATTGAAGTCATTTGACTTGATCTAATGCTTCAGAAGACAACCAAGACAACATCCAGAATTACAGACTTTTTTCCATTTTGTCGAATGCTTCCGACATTTGTCCAGATAATTTCTTTTGGTCAGAGTTACTGAATTCCATTAAATGGATGTCTTTTAATGAGAGGTTTTACTGTGCCTCAGTATGTGTACTTCAAAATGTGATTCCTTTGAAAGTTTTAATTAATTTTTAATACAGTATATTTGATTTTACTCATAAGTGTTACTTAATTTTGCACTGCATTATGTTGCATTAGATTGTAGTTTATAATTTGAGTGTAAAATGAAATGTGCTGCTGTTGCTTTGTGTGTATTACATTCATGGGTAGAGGGCACACTAAACTCATAGGTGTTGTACAGCATCAGAGGAATGAGAGGCAATCAGATCTGATCCAGGGAGAGGGAGGGTAGTTTCATTTATCTGGATCAAGAGCCTTTCACTGGCATCAGTAAAGGTTATTATATGTTAATATATCAGTTTTCTAGGAATATGATGTCATTATTATTATTATTATTATTATCTTTAATACACTGGCCTTCTCCCACTGAGGTAGCATGGCCCCCAAAATACGGAACATTTTCATCATCATTCACTCTTGATTGACTTACAGTTGACTGCTGGATAATGTGGTAGTCACGCTCCTGAAAATGGTGTACAATAAAAAATGAGTATAAACTGAACTGAGGAATGTGGAAAAAATAGGATTACATTCATAGACCCCCTAAAAAAAGCTGAACAAATTTTGTTTTGATCTTCAAATTGTAAAAACAATGATAATATAAGTGTAGGTTGATGTGTAGCAGTCAAAGATTCCAAATCCACATCTCTTCTAGAAGACAGAGGTGCCTTATTGTTCAATTGTTCCATTCATTACAACTATGCCAAATCCCTCACCAGTTGGGGTGAGGGATTTGGCATAGAGGTGGGGACCAAACAGTGGATCAGTGGATCGTACTAACCAAAAATGTGCCACAATT
This sequence comes from Cherax quadricarinatus, assembly GCF_026875155.1. Taxonomy (NCBI): domain Eukaryota; kingdom Metazoa; phylum Arthropoda; class Malacostraca; order Decapoda; family Parastacidae; genus Cherax; species Cherax quadricarinatus. The sequence continues at coordinate 32,599,913 of NC_069419.1, forward strand.
TTGAGACCTTGTTATAACGAAAGCATATTAACCCTTTGACTGTCGCGGCCGTGTATATATACGTCTTACGAGGTACAGTGTTTGACGTATGTATACTCATAAATTCTAGCGGCTTCAAATCAAGCAGGAGAAAGCTGGTAGGCCCACATGTGAGAGAATGGGTCTGTGTGGTCAGTGTGCACCATATAAAAAAAATCCTGGAGCACGCAGTGCATAATGAGAAAAAAAAACTCTGACTGGTTTTTTTAATTAAAATGCCGACTTTGTGGTCTATTTTCGTAAGGATTTATGGTTGTATTCTCATTTTCGTGGTCTCATTTGATAGAATGGAAAACATATTACAGAAGTAGAGGTGATTTTGATTGATTTTACTATAAAAAGAACCTGGAAATGGAGCTCAAAGTAGGAAAAATGTTTGATTTTTGCCAATGTTCAAAAGTAAACAAATGATGTCATTGTCCAATAAATGTCCAACTAGCCATTCTAATATGCAGTTATGAATGGGTTGATGTTATTTATACAATTATTACAGTATTGCATCAGTCTGCATAATAGTAAGTCTATTTTTTGTTTGAATAAAAATTCAAAATAGAAAGCAAGAGTAATATCAGAGGGACCTGGAGACATGACTGATGAACGATGAAAATGTTATTTTAGAGCCACGAATGTCTTCATTGTTCATTCTGGACCTTATTTTGAAATTGTCATATTTTTTAGTTTTCGTGAAATTGCCCAAATTGCAAATTTCTGACCACATTATTGGGTAGTTGAAATCGGTAAATGGGCAGTTTCTTGTACTCAATCGATAGAAAAAATGGAGTTCTAAAGAAATAGCTATGAGTTTGGTCGAATGGAACAATGGAATTAGCTGAAAATAGGGCTCAAAGTGGGCGAAATCGCCGATTTGTAAATATCGCTGAGGTTGCTAACTTCGCGAGAGTATAATTCCGTCAGTTTTCCATCAAATTTCGTTTTTTTGGTGTCATTACAATCGGAAAAAGATTCTCTATCATTCCATAAGAAAAAATAATTTTTTTTTAAATTTTGCGACACCAGGAGACACCTCAGGATTGGGGGTTGCGACAGTCAAAGGGTTAACAGATCACGTGTTATCTGACAGTCTACTACATCATATGCAGCCTAAATACTCTTGTACTTGTGATTACCATATTGCACTTATTAATGTTGATCAACTGTACTAAAGCATATACAGTATTTGGCAAGACTGAATAACCCAATGGTCCTGGGAAAATTTCCTAAATAAAATAATTTCTGCAGATGATCATAGAAACCTGAGCATGGGGCTTGGTTTGCAACATTATGCAGCTCTTGTCTTGTTTGCTGATGAAGATATAGATTTTGTTCAAGAAATGGTTGAGAAATTGGAAGGGGACTATGGTCTTAAGGTAATGTTAATATATTCTGGTTTTTACTTTATATATAGAAAATGATATAGTATGTATTTCCTTGGAAAAGAATTATGGTCTTATGGTAAGTCAAGGTTCAGTTTTACAATTTTTACTCCTATGTACTTACATTTACATTTACTCGTTACATTAACCCTTTGACTGTTTCCGACGTATAAATACGTCTTACGAGCCAATGTTTCTGACGTATTTATACGCACAAATTCTAGCGGCTTCAAATCGAGCGCCAAAGGCCTGGTAGGCCTACACGGGAGAGAATGGGTCTCAGTGGTCGGTGTGCACCCTGTGAAAAAAATCTGGGACCTAGCGGTGCATTGTGGGAACGCCATGTTGTCAGTCCATTTTCACCATGCCTCTCGGTAAGAAGTTCCTCACTCCTCGGCGGATTGGAGGTCTTTTGTTCCCAAGTGATAGCTCTAACAGCGATGAAAGTGTCAGTGACAGTGAATTCAAGGGTTTTCAAGTGAGTGTTACCGAAAAAAGTGCCCAGGATAACGTAAATAGTGACGAAAACCCAGATGACCCACAACCTTCGACCTCTGGTGCTGTGCCGCTTGTTCACGTTCACGTTCGCCTGTACCAGGACGAAAGAGGAAACTATTTGGTCGTGTACAACACCCTGATGATAGCAGTGATAGTGATAGTGATAGTGATAGTGATTTCAAGGTCATTGAAAGCAGTTCTAGTGACAGTGAGAGTGAATATTCCCCAGTGAAGCGCCAGTATGTACGACGTAGCATGCGGTCTGGTAGTGTTTCATATGTTGTTCCAAGGGGAAGGAGAAACTCTGGGAGCAACATCCCGTGGCCCAACACCACGGACCTGATAGTGAAGATGACGATATTGTAACGATGGGTATGAATGGTGACAGTGAGGGAGGAGGCAGTGGTGGTGATAGTGAGGGTGGCACGGCCCATGTGGCACCATCACCGGGCCACGCTACTACCCACGTGGCTGACTCAGCAGAACAACCAGCCTCACCCTACCCCACACTGCCACAACCTGCACCACCACAACCTGCACAGCCACAACCACGGTACAATATCCAGACCCCACCAGCAGACCGCATCTGGGATTGGCAGGACGGTGACGAGTTTGTTTCCCAGTCCCATGACTTTGATGAAACACAAAGTGGAATAAAGCCATCTTGTCCACTTGGGAACAATGCCAGTGAACTGGACTGCTTTGAGTTATTTTTCGATGAACCCCTGATGGGACATCATTGTCAGGGAAACAAATACATACTGTGATTACACCATGGCAAATACAATTCTCTCACCAAATCACGGCTACACAAGTGGAAGGAGACAACTGTGGCAGAGATGTACCTGTTTTTTGCCACACATAATGCTTATGCCACATGTGTATAAGCACACTGTCCACCACATACTGGACAACAGATCGCCTGATTTCAACTCCAGGTTTTAGTGACAGTATAGGTGTCAATCGTTTCCTGATACTGTTGCGTATGTTACACTTTTCAGACAAAACCGGCCTGACAGAAGCGACAGGTTATATAAGATAAGAAATGTGTTTATGTACCTGAAACAAAAGTGCTGCATGTATTTTTATCCCTTCAGGAAGCTTGTTATTGATGAGTCCTTGATTTTATTCAAAGGAAGACTCTCATTCAAGCAATATATACCAAGCAAGAGGAAACGCTTTGGTATAAAAGCTATTTGTACTGTGTGATTGCAGAAGTGGTCTTGTTTTAGATATTATTGTGTACACTGGCAGTAATACTTTGAGAGATACCATGAAGTTATTGGGTATCTCTGGTGATGTGGTTCGAACAATGATGGAACCATATCTTGGTAAGGGGCATATGTTATTTACTGATAACTGGTACAACAAGCCCCTACTCAGTGATTTCTTGCGAGTGAACTTGACAGACGTGTGTGGCACAGTGCGTGGTAATCGCAAACATATGCCAAGGTTCGACGCTGGCACTCGCAGAGGTGAGGTGCAAGCCTTTGCTGCCAATGACATCATGGCATTTCGGTGGCATGACAAACGTGATGTCACATTGTTGACATCAGTTCACACAAACGAAATGGTACCCAGTGGCAGGGACAACAGAGAGACCAATGAACCCATTCTAAAGCCTGCAGCTGTCATGGACTACAACCTCAATATGCGCTTAGTGGACAAATGTGACATGCAGATTGGGTTTGCAGACTGTGTACGCAAGAGTTATAAGTGGTATATTAAACTTTTTTTCCATCTTGTTGATATCTCTATGCTAAATGCTTATAACATATACAAGTTGAAGACCAACAAACACCAAAATATGGTGAATTTTGCCTGTCAGTAATCAGACAAATAATTGCAAAGTACAAAGGAGCAACTCCTGCAATAGACCAGCGCCCACAGACGTCATCTCGTATGAGGCCTGGTGATCACTACCCCATACAACTGCCTCCTACTACTGCCAAGAAAAATGCTCAGAAGAGGTGTTATGTATGTATGCCATACCACAAAACGCCCACAAACACGCAGAGACACTCGTTTTTATGTGTGAGAGAGTGTGAAGTGCCACTCTGCATATACCCATGTTTCAAAGAGTTCCACAAGCTGCAGCAGTTCTAGGAACGTGGTTAGTGACTGTACATATGTATATATATTATGGAACAATAGTAATAAACATTGTTTTGTATGTTTGTTTGTGTAAACAAAGTGTATACACAAACTAATAGTGATAAAGTTTGTTCTGTTATTGTGTTGTAAATAATGAGTGTATATTTGAACAATGCACCTTACATTGGTCTCACAGGCCACATAAGTTACCTGGAAAAGAAAAATATTGAAAAATGCAAGAAACCTTTGAATTAGAGTAAATAAAAGAATACCGGGTGGGCGGCAGTCGCCGCTGTTGCCGTACGCACGTCAATTTCTGCAAACTTTGCGGCTCTATATCTCGGTAAGTACTGATGGCAAAAATTTTTTTTAGGCTTAAAACACTAGTAAAAATATTCCTAACATTTTCATAAGAAAAAATAATTTTTTTTTTTTCGAATATTTGGCGACATAGAATGACAGTTTCAGAAAGGGCCCTGAAACAGTCAAAGGGTTAAAGGGTGTCTGCTTATTTAATGGTTTCACTCATGACAAATAGTTTAACAAGAGTAAAAATAGCTGATAATAGAATGGACTCAGGAATCCCTTAGATGCTGCACAGTAATCTCCAACAGAATGTAACAATCAAGAATAATAAGGAGAAGTGTTCACTGAAAGACCACTTTTGCTTGTACAATGACCTCTGTCAATATCTTGTAGAGGCTTGTGTCAATCTAATTTAAGAAAAGGACACTACATTAATATTATAATCAAAACTAAGCACTAAACCTAAAAGGACACTACAAGCATGGATCTTCTGCTTGAGCTACAAATAGATAATCACATTTCTCATATCACAGGCAAGACAGGTAGACCCTTCTTACTCTCAGTATGGGAAAGTATGAGTATTGGGGACTTTACTCAGTTCCCCTTAACCTATACACAAATCAGTCTTATGTAGAACAAATTATAGATGGGAAATTGAATATTATATTTCACATTATTACAGTATGTTATTACAATATTATTACAATGTTATTACATTATTACAGTATGCTTGATCAAAGAGAAAGGACTCTGATACTAAGAAAACTAGGGAAAATGCAAGATAATTGAGATGGGGAATACAGTTAACTGACAAAATTGGATACAGGTCCGCCATCACAAATCTGGCAATCAGTTATTCGGTTCCTTCAGTTATTCGGCACTAATTTTGGCTAGCATAATTTCAAATTTCCAGGGTCGCCACACCAACCTGCTGGTACTGTTTGGTGGCACTACTTGCTGCATAAGTCATTCCAATTTCTTTTTCTCCATTTATTGTTTTAACCTGCTTAATTTTAGCCCTAGCCATGGTTCCAATGAATAAAAGAAATGCTTCTCATTATGTAAAGCACCTACACAGTACATTATCCATTAAAGATAAGGTGGCTTTGAAGCCACTGTCGGTTGCCATGAGCTCAGTCTCATGAAGCAGGAGAATATGCTTTATTATTACGCTAATGTCAACACTACAGCTTATTTACCTATCACAATTGATCTAATATGACATAAGAAACAATATAAATAACATAAAACTTGTTAAATACTCCAGAATAAATAATATTTGCCATAATACCGAGCAGTTCGACGGAGGTATGAAGAGGATATGGTAAACAAATACCATTCTCCTATCCTAGTCTTGGTGGCTTATATTAGAGAAAACAGAGTGTAGCACAGGGCTAACTATGATATACACTCATACTCCACCATAAACATGAAACAAAAAAGTTATTTTCTCTCTATAGATTATCACACATAGCAGCATATGTGTAGAGAACCTAGGATAACCCAAAAAAGTCAACGTGGCTTATTTTTAGTACCTGGCTTGGGTTAGCCATATATGATTTTTGGTAAATATTCGATTCCCAGCCAGGGTAGAAACATTAGGCGTGTTTCTTTACACCTGTTGTCTATGTTTACCCATCAGTAAATGGGTACCTGGGTGTTAGCCGACTAGTGTGGGTGTTATCCTGGGACACTGACCTAATTTTCTTGAAATACTCAGCATAACAAGTACCTTTCTATACAGTAGTATGTCACTCGTATTGTAGATAGTGACCCTCGTGTTGTAGATAGTCTTAATGCCCTCGTGTAGTAGTTGGCACTTCTCAGTGCCAACAACAACATAACTATCTTTAACTACAATATCAGATCTTTAAGCAAGCATTACGATGACCTCATAGCATTACTAAATTCCTTACATGCCAATATGTCCATCATTACACTAACTGAAACCTGGCTAAAGCCTGATAGTACAGATGTCTATGCCATTCCTGGTTACACAGCCATACACAACTGTAGGCCAGACCAACAAGGGGGTGGCACAGCCATATACTACTCAGACCAACTAGAATGTATCACTAATACTTGCACAAGGGATGAACATGGGGAATATATAATAGCCAAATTCAAATCCAAATACCTACAAAAAGAAGTTGGATGTCCTGGCTCTAAGCGAAACAAAGCTGAAGGGGGTAGGAGAGTTTCAGTGGGGGGAAATAAATGGGATTAAATCTGGAGTATCTGAGAGAGTTAGAGCAAAGGAAGGGGTAGCAGATAATGTTAAATGATCAGTTATGGAAGGAGAAAAGAGAATATGAATGTGTAAATTCAAGAATTATGTGGATTAAAGTAAAGGTTGGATGCGAGAAGTGGGTCATAATAAGCGTGTATGCACCTGGAGAAGAGAGGAATGCAGAGGAGAGAGAGAGATTTTGGGAGATGTTAAGTGAATGTATAGGGCCTTTGAACCAAGTGAGAGAGTAATTGTGGTAGGGGACCTGAATGCTAAAGTAGGAGAAACTTTTAGAGAGGGTGTGGTAGGTAGTTTGGGGTGCCAGGTGTAAATGATAATGGGAGCCCTTTATTGAACTTTGTATAGAAAGGGGTTTAGTTATAGGTAATACATATTTAAGAAAAAGAGGATAAATAAGTATACACGATATGATGTAGGGCGAAATGACAGTATTTGTTGATTATGTATTGGTAGATAAAAGACTGTTGAGTAGACTTCAGGATGTACATGTTTATAGAGGGGCCACAGATATATCAGATCACTTTCTAGTTGTAGCTACACTGAGAGTAAAAGGTAGATGGGATACAAGGAGAATAGAAGCATCAGGGAAGAGAGAGGTGAAGGTTTATAAATAAAAGAGGAGGCAGTTAGGGTAAGATATAGACAGCTATTGGAGGATAGATGGGCTAATGAGAGCATAGGCAATGGGTCGAAGAGGTATGGGGTAGGTTTAAAAATGTAGTGTTAGAGTGTTCAGCAGAAGTTTGTGGTTACAGGAAAGTGGGTGCAGGAGGGAAGAGGAGCGATGGTGGAATGATGATGTAAAGAGAGTAGTAAGGGAGAAAAAGTTAGCATATGAGAAGTTTTTACAAAGTAGAAGTGATGCAAGGAGGGAAGAGTATATGGAGAAAAGAGAGAAAGAGGTTAAGAGAGTGGTGAAGCAATGTAAAAAGAGAGCAAATGAGAGAGTGGGTGAGATGTTATCAACAAATTTTTGTTGAAAATAAGAAAAAGTTTTGGAGTGAGATTAACAAGTTAAGGAAGCCTAGAGAACAAATGGATCTGTCAGTTAAAAATAGGAGAGGAGAGTTATAAATGGAGAGTTAGAGGTATTGGGAAGATGGAGGGAATATTTTGAGGAATTGTTAAATGTTGATGAAGATAGGGAAGCTGTGATTTCGTGTATAGGGCAAGGAGGAATAACATCTTGTAGGAGTGAGGAAGAGCCAGTTGTGAGTGTGGGGGAAGTTCGTGAGGCAGTAGGTAAAATGAAAGGGGGTAAGGCAGCCGGGATTGATGGGATAAAGATAGAAATGTTAAAAGCAGGTGGGGATATAGTTTTGGAGTGGTTGGTGCAATTATTTAATAAATGTATGGAAGAGGGTAAGGTACCTAGGGATTGGCAGAGAGCATGCATAGTTCCTTTGTATAAAGGCAAAGGGGATAAAAGAGAGTGCAAAAATTATAGGGGATAAGTCTGTTGAGTGTACCTGGTAAAGTGTATGGTAGAGTTATAATTGAAAGAATTAAGAGTAAGACGGAGAATAGGATAGCAGATGAACAAGGAGGCTTTAGGAAAGGTAGGGGGTGTGTGGACCAGGTGTTTACAGTGAAACATATAAGTGAACATAATTTAGATAAGGCTAAAGAGGTCTTGTGGCATTTATGGATTTGGAAAAGGCGTATGACAGGGTGGATAGGGGGCAATGTGGCAGATGTTTGCAAGTGTATGGTGTAGGAGTAGGTTACTGAAAGCAGTGAAGAGTTTTTTACGAGGATAGTGAGGCTCAAGTTAGAGTATGTAGGAAAGAGGGAAATTTTTTCCCAGTAAAGTAGGCCTTAGACAAGGATGTGTGATGTCACGTGGTTGTTTAATATATTTATAGATGGGGTTGTAAGAGAAGTAAATGCGAGGGTCTTGGCAAGAGGCGTAGAGTTAAAAGATAAAGAATCACACACAAAGTGGGAGTTGTCACAGCTGCTCTTTGCTGATGACACTGTGATCTTGGGAGATTCTGAAGAGAAGCTGCAGAGATTGGTGGATGAATTTGGTAGGGTGTGCAAAAGAAGAAAATTAAAGGTGAATACAGGAAAGAGTAAGGTTATGAGGATAACAAAAAGATTAGGTGATGAAAGATTGAATACAGATTGGGGGGAGAGAGTTGGGGGGGTGAAGTTTTCAAAATTTTTGGGGAGGGGAGTGTCAGCGGAGGGGTCTATGAAAGATGGGTGAATCATAGAATTGATGAGGGAAAAAAGGGGTTGGGCACTTAGGGTCGTGGGCAAGAACTTTGCCCCTTTGGGGGAAAAGGGGGAATGTAGAGAGTATTTTTAACCAACGCTCTTATATGGGTGTAAGCTGGTGATGAATGTTGCCAGCGGGGAAAAGGCTGGGGCGTGGAGAGCATGTCTGAGGGCAATGTGTGGTGTAATATAATGCAGAGAATCGAGTTTGGAAATTTTAGGAGGAGGTGCGGATTACCAAAACTGTTGTCCAGGGGGGGAGGGGGTTGGGGTTTGGCTTTAAGAGGAGGAAAAAAACAAAATGACTTCGAGTGAAAACGTAGTGGGGGAAGGGGGGGGGGGGTTAGGGGGTTGGAGGGGGGGTAAGGAGGTTTTGTGGAGGGGTTGGACCCCAAGGTTACTGTTTGTGGATTTGGGGAGCAAATTTTTAATTTTATGGGGAGGGACAAAGTCAAAAAAGGGAATCGGGAAAAACCGGGGGGGGTTAGCCCCTAAGGGAAGTAAAGGCCCCTTCCCGAAGGAGGGGTTTAAGGGTGAGTTTTTTTTTGAAAACCCCCTTTTGGAAGCAGTGGGATAATATTAAAATTTTTTTTTTTATTTTTAATGATTATAATAAAATAATAATATAATATATAAATATAATAATATATTTTTAATATATATATATAAAAAATATATATATATAATATATAATATATAATATAATATATATATATATATAATATAAATATATATTATATATATATATAAAAAATTAAAATATGAAATAATTTTTAAAAAACACTTGAAATTTTTGGAGTTTCCATACACAGTGGAGAGACAGGGTTTTACGGACTCAGGGAAAATGAAACAAACAGGGTAGGGTCGGTGACGTATTAGAAAGTCAGGGGGGGGAGCATATAGAGAGTTTAGGTCTAATTTAATTGACCGAAATTTGCGGAAACCCCAAAGTGAAATGCCGTAAAGCGGGGCCCTATGTATAATAATCAGAATATCTGAAAAGAGAGAAAGTTAGTAAGTTTTTAAATACGCAGAGCACAAGATACTACAAAAACTGCACTGTACTACTCAGTCATACAACATATTTTAAATTTCAATCGTAAATGCGTAGGCTAAACCCCAAAAACAACTTCATACTGGCCGAATCTAAAATTTTGTAAGGAAAAATGCCTGAAGAGTCATTTTGACCAAAAATTTTGTTGCTCCCTATTGCAAGCCTATTTTTCATTCTTTTTAATGACTTTTTTTTAAATTTAGCAAATGCATTTTTCAACTTTTTTTTTTTTTTATCTCTTTATCCTTCCCTTTTGGGCCCCTGTGGCTTATTTTGCAAAAAAAAAATTTTACCAAAAATGCAAAAAAAAAAAGGCTCATAAGATCACAAAAAAAGCTCAAGAAATGTTTACACATGCGATTAAGAGTACATGACCCAGCCTTCACATTTTCGTCGACAACCAAGAAACATACAAAAACCGACTTTTTTTTTTTTCCAAATTCTTGTTCAAAAACCGACTTTTTGACAAATAATGCATCGATAACTAAGGTTTCCCCTTACTCAAAAACCCTCGGGAAATGGAGGCAACTATTTTAAAGGAAGGAACTGAGGACAAATAGACTTAATACTAAAAAAAGCAATGGATGAGTCTTTGGGAAAGTAACACAGTTTAGAGCAATTAGGGAGCAGAAAATCTGAATGAGGGAAAAAGTGGGAAACAGAGTCCTTTTACAAATTAGAGTAGGTTGAAAAACCCATAAAGGGCAGGGAATTGTGATTGTCCATGATATTGAGAGGTAGGAATACGATGAAAATTTTCTCCCCCCTTTCCCCGAACCACAGCTAGGTGAGTATGGTCAAAATTTCATATTTAAATTAAAAACAGCGTATTCTTTCTTTGCTCTATATATAAAATGTAAATACATTAATAAAACGCACAAAAATATTGAACTTTCAAGACTAATTCTTTAGCTTTTATGCATAAACATTACTGTAAACCCCAAGACTAATTTAAATTTATTACCTGTTTTTCAGCTTTGCCTAAAAGATAGAGATTAGTTGGGGTCTGCAATTTGAGTCAGACAGCATTGGGAAGACTTTTAATTGGCGGTGACCAGAGTTATTGCGTCTTGTCACCTGATTTTTTAGCATCAAATGCCCAAAAATTTCTTCAAATTTTTCTCATGCTCTCATGTAGTAAGTTCCCTTCTTTTTTAAATTTTTTTTTTAAAACCCCCTTCCCCCCAAAATAAAAAAAAAATTTCCCTCCATCCTGACCCCAAATTTTTAAAATACAGTTTTTTTGCCCATTAAACCCCCCTTAAGGGGCCAGGCCTTTCCCCACTAAACCAAAGTGGCCCCTTTTGTCCCCTTATAAATGATTTTAAACCCCAAAACTAAAATTAAAAAATTGTTACCTCCTATAAAAATAAAAAAGCCCCGGGCCAATCGACTTAAAAAATCCCTTTTCCCCCTTCCCCTCCAACCCCCTTCCTAATATTTTACTAACAGTTTGTAATTTGAAGAAAACGTTTTGTCCTTTTTTACAGCCGCCACCCCAAAAAACCCCCTCCCCCTACAAAATTTTTGGGGAACCCCCCCCCCTTTTTCCAAATCATTCCGATAATTTCAAACCCCCAAATTTCCCCGAATGTCCCATGGGTATTTTTTGAAATTATCCCCCCCCTTCAACCCCCCAAAAACTTTAAAAAACTTACTTAACATTCCCCCCTTTTTTCCCAAATTTTGTCTGATCCGTAAACCTTTTTCCCTTAATTCTTATTACCCCCTTTTTAAAACCCCCCAAGCATAAAATCTAATACGTTTTTCCCCATAACTTCCCCCTTAAAATTTTTACCTAATCTTTTGTTACCCAAAACCTTTTTTTTGAATTATTTTTTTTTTTTTTTCCCCCCAAAACCCAAACATCCCCAAACCTACTTTTTTAGAATTAAGACCATGTAAAAACACCCTTACAATCCCATTTTTTGGTTCTTTTTTTAAAAATTTGGTGTTTATTTTTCAAAATATAAAAATTTAAAATCCTACCATCAGCAAAACAGTTACAGGTTTTTGTTTCACAGTCATCTGGCAGGACGGTAGTACTTCCCTGGGTGGTTGCTGTCTACCAACCTACTACTATTACTACTTCAAAATATAAAGGATTTTCTGGCCATTACCTTGAACATTATTAAACTACAGTAGGGCCCCACTTATACGGCAGGTTAGGTTCCAGGCTACCGCCGTAATGCGTAAATTGCCGTAAAGTGGAACACCCTTTTGTTTTCCTTATAAATGCATACAAATACTAGATAACTTGTTTACACTACAATATATTAAGATAACAATAGAACTAGGCATCGGAAAACAATAAAAAAGTACAATACACACATAGTGCACTCATTACTTGCCTTAAAATATTTATAGTCTTAATCTAGGGTGAGATGAGTAGTATTTATTGTAAGAAATCGAATGTGGTATGTATGGTAGTCAGCCGGGCTACCATACCAGGCCATCCCACCTACACATAATACAGTGGACTCCCGGTTTACGATATTATTTCATTCCAGAAGTATGTTCAGGTGCCAGTACTGACCGAATTTGTTCCCATAAGGAATATTGTGAATTAGAGTAGTCCATTTCAGACCCCCAAACATACACATACAAACGCACTTACATAAATACACTTACATAATTGGTCGCATTGGGATCTGATCGTAAACCGGGGGTCCACTGTATTCTATTACATTTAAGCATCCCAGAGCGATAAAATGCATATACAGTTTACTCATTACTTACCTTAAAATATTTGTAGTCTTAATCTAGGGTGAGACGAGTACTATTTATTGTAAAAAATCAAGTGTGGTATGTATGGTAGTCAGCCGGGCTACCATACCAGGCTATTCCACCCACACATACTTTTCTATGATATTTAAGCATCCCAGAGTGATAAAATACATATACACTGTACAGTTCACTCATTACTTACCTTAAAATATTTGTAGTCTTAATGTAGGGTCAGGAGTGAGTAAACGAGATAAAACGAATAAATGAGCGAGAGAGAGGCAGTACATGAGGGAGGACAGGCACAGAGTTATGTAAAACCAGGCAAATGTAAGTTTTGTAAACAAACAAAGTGTACACGTCCGGTTTGTGTACAAGTTCCATTGTGTACAAGTTGTCTCTACATTGATACGGTAGAATAAATAAAGAAGAACACTCCCATTCTCTTGTAACACCATTTTTTAGAAGAAATGATGCTCTGAGTGAAGGCAATGGAAATAAGTCACTCTGTCTGACTTTTTTGGCTTATCCTAGGTTCTCTACACATATGCTGTTAGGTATGATAATCTATGTAACTGTATTTGTTTATACCTGAATAAACTTACATACATACGAAAGGAATAATTTTCTACAGTTACCCCTAGTAACACATTTTCTCTTATGTTAGACTAGAGAAAATGTTATTCTTGCCATCACTTGTACAAGTTATCTGGCTACCACATCTCATATTTAAGTTTATTTATTCTATTGTGGGGTGTATTTATCATCTTTATATGTTATATGTCATGTTTATTATATAATTTTGAAAACATGTCATGGATGGATTAATGAAAGTGTGTATATTAACGTAATATACGACATTTAATGAGACTCGGTGATTATTATTATTATTATTATTATTATTATCATCATTTCTAATATGGCGTCATTTGTGCAAGTCGTCTGCTACCACATCTCATATTTATGTTTATTTATTCTACTGTGGGGTATATTTATCATCTTTATATGTTATGCATCGTGTTTATTATATAATTTTCAAAAAATATCATAGATGGATTAATGAAAATATGTATATTAACGTAATATACTACATTTAATGAGACTCGATATTATTATCATTACTAATATGACGTCTCGAGATATAAGACACTCTTACTGATTTTAATGTGTATCTGTACACCAGGACAGTATGAAAGTTTATTTAGGTACAGATATACATAAGTATAATTATCAAAGTATATATAAAATATGAAATAACTTTTCAAAACACTTGAAATTTTGCTGTTTCCAGACATAATGGAGAGACTTAGTGCTTGGATTTTGCAGAGAATGTAAGCAAACTAGGGGGGGGGGTGCGGTGACCGTATTAGAAAGTCAGGTGGGGGAGCTGTATAGCGAGTTTTGGTCATAATTTGAAATGACCGTATTAACGGAACACCCTAAAGCAAAACGCCGTAAAGTGGGGCCCTACTGTAAATTTCTTTTGTATATTAACTTAATATATGGATTCTAGTAGAAACCATGCTTTTTAAAATGCAGTCATTGTGCAACAGTTTCCTTTAAAAAATTCATTGGAATATCCTTACAGTATTATATTAAAAAAAAAGTGTCAAACCTATATGGACCATACAGTGCAGAGGTGATTTAAGTGTTAAAGGTAGAAGTTATTGAAGTGGTGTAAAATTAACATCATAGTTAGTATTAAAGGTTAGTTTCTGTTTAGTAAATAATGGAGTTTGCACCAAAGGTAGGGCTTTTGGTGAGGAGGGTAGTTAGTGAATGTCAGGGCATTGAAAGTGTTAAAAATTAATTCTTTGTACTCTCTGAAAAATTAATTCTTTGTACTCTCTGATAGATAGAACAGTTTATTAACCCTTTCAGGGTCCAAGGCCCAAATCTGGAGTCACGCACCAGTGTCCAAGAATTTAAAAAAAAAAAAAATTGTTATTTTTTCTTATGAAATCGTAGAGAATCTTTTTGTGAAGGTAATAAAACAAAAAGTATGAAATTTGGTGGAAAATTGACGAAATTATGCTCTCGCGAATTTTGATGTGTCAGCGATATTTACGAATCGGCGATTTTGCCGACTTTGACTCCCATTTTAGGCCAATTACATTATTCCAGTCAACCAAATTCTTAGCTATTTCACTAGTATTACTTCTATTCTATCGATTGAGCACAAGAAATCGCCAAGTCAACTGTTTCAACTACAAAATAAAGTGATCGGAAATTGTTAATTTGGCCAATTTAACACAAAGTTCAAAATATTCCAATTTCAAAATAGGGTCCAGAATGAACAATGTAGGCATTCCTGGCACTAAACTAACATTTCCTCTGTTCATTAGTTATGTTTTGAGGCTTTACAAATAAATTCCATTTTGATTTTTTATTCACATAATGAATTTTTATTCACACCAAAAAATAGAAGATTTACTGTTATGCAATACTGTAATAATTGTATAAATATCATCACCATATTTGTGAATGTATATTAGACCCACCAGCTGATGTGTAGTAGACGTGTGAGGTCGTTTGTTTACTCTTGAATATCGGCAAAAATTTAACATTTCTGCTACTTTGAGCTCAGTTTCAAGCCATTTTCAGTGCTAAAACCAATCAAAATCATCTCTATTTCTGTAATATGTCTTCCATTCTATCAAATGAGACCAAGAAATCGCAAATACAACTATAAAAAACATACGAAAAAACACTGCAAAGTTGCTGTTTTAATCGAAAAATCATGATTTCATTTTTTTTCTCTCATTATACACAGTGTGCTGCAGGATCTGTTTTATGTGGTGCACACATACCACATAGATGTATTCTCTCATATCTAGGCCCAAATGTACCACTCACAGTTTATCAGAGTGAGCTGAGCTCATGGCGTAGATCTACGGTTTGGACCCTGAACGTAAAGCCGTAGATCTACGGGACGGACCCTGAAAGGGTTAATGTAATGGTTAACTGTTGAAACTCCTTTGCAATCCTCGCAGAGAGGTGCCAAGCAACTTTCCATAAGGTATCCACGTGAAGGTTGTGTGTGGCCAGTTCATAAATATCCATATACTGTTTCCCATGCATCCTTACAGTATGAGGTGACAGTCCTGCAGCCAAACATTACTGCTATTCTAGTCATGTTATGCATTTTACAGAGCTGCTATTATTTCAGTCAAGGCTTTTGAGTAAATCAACCTTTCATGTTTGTAGTTCGTTTTCTACAAAACTAAGGGAGCTTTTTTGTTGTTGCTTAATTGTTACTCTTCAGTCAGTAATGGAAACCCTCAGTATCATTGAAATTTCTAATAGCATGTCGGGATTTGGAGAGTATATTCTTCATTGTTTGAACCTTGAGTACAACTTAACACTGATTTTTGTATTTTAACTGAACACTGAGAGCTAAGAAAATTAATGTGTAACATTTCCACCCAAAAATTTCAAACTACAAGAGTATTTTAATCTCATACCATGTGATATAAAATATATAATTAAGACTTTGTCATCATGTAAGCTGAAGCAACCTTCTGATTTATGCTAATGCTGTGCCACAGTTGTTAAAGTGGCATTAAGTTAATATCGCTTTTTTTGGGCTATAAAACAAAATTATGGTCATTAAATTGTTTCAGGCTACATCAGTTATTTTTTTTTAACACATCGGCTGTCTCTCACTGAGGCAGGGTGACTAAGAAAGAAAGAAACACTTTCACTATCATTTAACATTTCCACCATCATTCACACATAATCATTGTTTTTGCAGAGGCACTCAGATATAACAGTTTAGATGTCATTCCAAACAGCTGATATCCCAAAAACCTCCTTTGCAGTACAAGCATTGTACTTCCCACCCCTAGGACTCAAGTCCGGCTAACAAGTTTCCCTGATTCCTTTAACAAAATATTACCCTCCTTTCACTCCAACAGCTCGTCAGGTCCCAAAAACCATTCGGCTCCATTCATTCCTTTCTAACACACTTGCACATGTCTGCTGCATGTTCAAGCCCCTTGCACACAAAATCTTTTTTACCCCCTTCCTCTCTCCCTCCATCCTTTCCTAGAATGACCCCTACCCCTCCTCTACTCCACTACAGATTTATACACCTTCCAGGTCATCCTATTTCGTTCCATCTTCTCTGAATGACCAAACTACCACATCTCCACTGCCTCCAGCCTTCTTGCTGCAACATTTACAACCCATTCTTCACACCCACATAAGAGTGTTGGTACCACTATACTCTCGTACACTCCCTTCTTTGCCTCCATGGATAACTTTTTTTTTTTTTTTTTTTTCCACAGATACCTCAATGCACCACTCACTTTTTTTTCCTTCATCAGTTCTATGGTTAACCTCATCCTTCATAAACCCATTTGCTGACCAGTCTACTCCCAAATATCTGAACACATTCACTTCTCCCATACTCCCTACCTCCAATGTGATATCCAGTTTTTCTTTGCCTAACTTGTTTGATACCCTCATCACCTTACTCTTATCTATGTTCACTTTCAACTTTCTTCCTTTACACACCCTCCCAAACTCTTCCACTAACCTTTGCAACTTCTCTTTAGAATCTCCCAAAAGCACAGTATCATCAGCAGAAAGTAATTGTGTCATCTCCCATTCTGTATTTGATTCCCCATAATTTAATAACACCCCTCTCCCCATCACCTTAGCATTTACTTCTTTTACAACCTCATCTATAAATATGTTTAAAACCATGGTGACATTACACATCCCTGTCTAAGGCCTGCTTTTACTGAAAAGTAATCTCCCTCTCCCCCACACGCCCTAACCTGAGCCTCACTATCCTCATAAAAACTCTTTACAGCATTTAGTAACTGTATACCTATTCCATACACTTGCCACACATCTGCCACATTGCTCCCCTATCCACTCTAACATATTTCTTTCTTTCTTTCAACACACTGGCCGTATCCCACCGAGGCAGGGTGGCCCAAAAGGAAAAACAAAAGTTTCTCCTTTTACATTTAGTAATATATACAGGAGAAGGGGTTACTAGCCCCTTGCTCCCGGCATTTTAGTCGCCTCTTACAACACGCATGGCTTACGGAGGAAAAATTCTGTTCCACTTCCCCATGGAGGTAAGAGGGAATAAACAAGAACAAGAACTAGAAAGAAAATAGAAGAAAACCCAGAGGGGTGTGTGTATATATATGCTTGTACATGTATGTGTAGTGTGACCTAAGTGCAAGTAGAAGTAGCAAGACATACCTGAAATCTTGCATGTTTATGAGACAGACAAAAGACACCAGCAGTCCTACCATCGTGTAAAACAATTACAGGTTTTCGTTGTACACTCACTTGACAGGACGGTAGTACCTCCCTAGGCTGTTGCTGTTTACCAACCTGCTACCTAGGACCCTAACATATGCCTTTTCTAAATCCATAAATGTAATGAAAACTTCCCTTCCTTTTTCTAAACATTGTTCACTTATATGCTTCAATGTAAACACTTGGTCTACACATCCTCTACCCATTCTAAAGCCTATTTGTTCATCTGCAATCCTGCTCTCTGTCTTACCTCTAATTTATTTATTTATTTATTTATTTCAACACACCGGCCGTATCCCACCGAGGCGGGGTGGCCCAAAAGGAAAAATGAAAGTTTCTCCTTTTACATTTAGTAATATTTACAGGAGAAGGGGTTACTAGCCCCTTGCTCCTGGCATTTTAGTTCCCTCTTTCAACATGCACGGCTTACGGAGGAAGAATTCTGATCCACTTCCTCATGGAGATAAGAGGAAATAGACAAGAACAAGAACTAGAAAGAAAATAGAAGAAAACCAAGAGGGGTATGTATATATATATATATGCTTGTACATGTATGTGCAGTGTGACCTAAGTGTAAGTAGAAGTAGCAAGATGTACCTGAAATCTTGCATGTTTATGAGATAAAAAAGGACACCAGCAATCCTACCATCATGTAAAACAATTACAGGCTTTCGTTTTACACTCACTTGGCAGGACGCTAGTACCTCCCTGGGCGGTTGCTGTCTACCAACCTACTATCTAAACTTGGTAAACTTATTTCCCTTATAATTTTTACAATCTCTTTTGCCCCCCTTCCTTTTATATAAAGGAACTATACACGCTCTCTGCCAGTCTCTAGGTACCTTCCCTCTTTCATACATTTATTGAACAAAAGTACCAACTACTCCAAGGCTATATCCCCCCTGCTTTTAACATTTCTGTCATGATCCCATCTGTTCCAGCTGCTTTACTCCCTTTCATTGAACCCAATACAGTGGACCCCCGGTATTTGATGGCATCAGTATCCGATAAATCTGGTATTTGATGCATTTTAACGCAAAAATTTTGCCTCGGCATCCGATCGAAAACCCGGTTTTCGATACGATTCGTATGAGACGTGTCCACGTGTGGCCTGAACTGCCCCATGTGTGCCAATGTTTACAAGCCAGGCAGTGTGCATGCATCTAAGGATACATTCGGTACATTCCATATTATTACTGTTTTTGCTGCTTGTTTCTGCAAAATAAGTCACCATGGGCCCCAAGAAAGCTTCTAGTGCCAACCCTTCAATAAAAAAGGTGCTAATGACTATTGAAATGAAGAAAGAGATAACTGCAAAGTATGAAAGTGGAGTGCGTGTGTCGGAGCTGGCCAGGTTGTATAGTAAACCCCAATCAACCATCTCTACTATAGTGACCAAGAAAACGGCAATCAAGGAAGCTTTTCTTGCAAAAGGTGCAACTGTGATTACGAAACAGCGACCGCAAGTGTTAGAAGATGTTGAGAGACTGTTATTAGTGTAGATAAATGAAAAACAGATAGCAGGAGATAGCATCTCTCAAGCGATCATTTGTGAAAAGGCTAGGCAGTTGCATGACAATTTGGTAAAGAAATTGCCTGCAACTAGTGGTGATGTGAGTAAATTTAAGGCCAGCAAAGGTTGGTTTAAAAGATTTAAGAATCGTAGTGGCATACATAGTGTGATTAGGCATGGTGAGGCTGCCAGTTCGAACCAAAAAGCAGCTGAAAAATATGTGAAGGAATTCAAGGATTACATAGACAGTGAAGAATTTAAACCTGAACAAGTGTTTAATTGTGACAAAACAGGCCTGTTTTGGATGTAAATGCCAAGCAGGACCTACATTACTCAGGAGGAAAAGACACTCCCAGGACATAAGCCTCTGAAAGACAGGCTACCTCAAGTCCTAATGGAAGGGGATTCCCCTTCTAAACAGTAACAACTTCGACACTCTCCCCTCCTCTCATCCCATCAATCATCACCAGATCTTCATTAACCCTTTCAGGGTCCATCCCGTAGATCTACGGCTTTATGTTCAGGGTCCAAACCGTAGATCTACGCCATGAGCTCAGCTCACTCTGATAAACTGTGAGTGGTACATTTGGGCCTAGATATGAGAGAATACATCTATGTGGTATGTGTGCACCACATAAAACAGATCCTGCAGCACACTGTGTATAATGAGAGAAAAAAAATGAAATCATGATTTTTCGATTAAAACAGCAACTTTGCAGTGTTTTTTCGTATGTTTTTTATAGTTGTATTTGCGATTTCTTGGTCTCATTTGATAGAATGGAAGACATATTACAGAAATAGAGATGATTTTGATTGGTTTTAGCACTGGAAATGGCTTGAAACTGAGCTCAAAGTAGCAGAAATGTTTAATTTTTGCCGATATTCAAGAGTAAACAAACGACCTCACACGTCTAATACACGCCAGCTGGTGGGTCTAATATACATTCACAAATATGGTGATGATATTTATACAATTATTACAGTATTGCATAACAGTAAATCTTCTATTTTTTGGTGTGAATAAAAATTCATTATGTGAATAAAAAATCAAAATGGAATTTATTTGTAAAGCCTCAAAACATATCTAATGAACAGAGGAAATGTTAGTTTAGTGCCAGGAATGCCTACATTGTTCATTCTGGACCCTATTTTGAAATTGGAAATATTTGAACTTTGTGTTAAATTGGCCAAATTAACAATTTCCGATCACTTTATTTTGTAGTTGAAACAGTTGACTTGGCGATTTTCTTGTGCTCAATCGATAGAATAGAAATAATACTAGTGAAATAGCTAAGAATTTGGTTGATTGGAATAATGTAATTGGCCTAAAATGGGAGTCAAAGTCGGCAAAATCGCCGATTCGTAAATATCGCTGACACATCAAAATTCGCGAGAGCATAATTTCGTCAATTTTCCACCAAATTTTGTACTTTTTGTTTTATTACCTTCACAAAAAGATTCTCTACGATTTCATAAGAAAAAATAACAAATTTTTTTTTTGAAAATTCTTGGACACTGGTGCGTGACTCCAGATTTGGGCCTTGGACCCTGAAAGGGTTAGAGGTAAGTGTCAATTATTCTATTGTTATTGTTGTTATTGTAATTATTCTATTGCAATAAACTTAATATTTCTTGTGGTAAATTTTTTTTTTCATACTTTTGGGTGTCTTGCACGGATTAATTTGATTTCCATTATTTCTTATGGGGAAAAATTATTTGCTTTTCGATATTTTCGGTATTTGATGAGCTCTCAGGAACGGATTAATATCGAATACCGGGGGTCCACTGTACCTCATGCACCTCCCCTACACTCACATCTGGCTCTTCTTCACTCCTTAAAGATATTGTACCTCCCTGGTCAATGCATGTAATTACTGCTTCCCTCTCTTCATCCACATTTAACAGTTCCTAAATATATTCCCGTCATCTTCCCAATACCTCCAACTCCCCTTCTACTAAATCCCCTATTCTGTTTTTAACTGTCAAATCCATTTGTTCCCTAGGCTTTCTTAACCTGTTTATCCCATTACAAAATTTCTTCTTATTCTTAGCAAGATTTGTTTACAGTGCCTCACCCACTCTATCATTTGCTCTCCTTTTGCACACCCTCAACACTCTTCACCTCTCTTTTACTCTCCATATACTCCACCCTTCTTATATCACTTCTGCTTTAATCTCTCATAAGAGACCTTTTTCTCTTTTATCACACCCTTTACCTCATCATTCCACCAGTCACTCCTCTTTCCTCCTGCACCTGCCCTCCTATAGCCACAAACTTTTGCCCTCACAGTCTAACACTGCATTTTTAAAACTATCCCACTTCTCTTCAACCCCCACACTACCTGTACTCTCACTAGCCTACTTTTCTGCCAATAGTTACTTATATCTCACCCCAACTTTCTCCTCCCTTAGTTTATAAACTTTTACCTCTCTCTTGCTGTTTTTTTTCTTCTTTTGCCCCATCTACCTCATACTCTAACTGTAGCTACAACTAAATAATGATCTGATATATCTGTCGAACCTCTATAAACATGCACAATCTTTTATCCACCTATACATAATCTAACAAACTACTTTCATTACGTGCTATATCATATCTTTTATACTTATTTATCCTCTTTTTATTAAAATATGTATTACTTATTACCAAACCTCTTTCCATACATAATTAAAGGCCATCCATTTTCATTTACCTCTGGCACCCCAAACTTACCTGCTTCTCCTCCACAACAGTTTTACGCACTTTAGCATTTAGGTCCCCCACTGCAAGTACTCTCTCACTTGGTTCAAAACTCCCCATGCACTCACTTACCATCTCCTAAAATTTCTCACTCTCTTCTACACTTTTCTTCTCCAGGTGCACTTTTCACATCCGACCCTTATTTTACTTCACATAATCCTTGAATTTATACATTTATATACCCTCTTTTCCTGCCATAACTGATCCTTCAACATTCTTGCTACTCCTTCCTTAGCTCTGTTAGAAACCCCTGACCTAATCTCATTTATTTCTCCCCACTGAAACACTCCTACCTTCATCTTTGTTTCACTTAGAGTCAGGACATCCAGCTTCTTTTCATTCATTTCATCCACAATCATCTCTTTCTTATCATCCACACTACATCCATGCACATTCAAACATCCCAACTTAAAGGTTTTCTTCTTTTTATTTTTAGTAAGCTGTACTAGGGGTTACACTGTAAACAATGAGCTGCTAACAATATATACTACAGGTCCGCCATCACAAATCCGGCAATCAGTTATTCGGTTCCTTCAGTTACTCGGCACTAATTTTGGCTAGCATAATTTCAAATTTCCAGGGTCGCCACACCAACCTGCTGGTACTGTTTGGTGGCGCTACTTGCTGCATAAGTCATTCCAATTTCTTTTTCTCCATTTATTGTTTTAATCTGCTTACTTTTAGCCCTAGCCATTGTTCCAATGAATAAAAGAAATGCTTCTCATTATGAAAAGCACCTACACAGTACATTATCCATTAAAGATAAGGTGGCTTTGAAGCCACTGTCGGTTGCCATGAGCTCAGTCTCATGAAGCAGGAGAATATGCTTTATTACGCTAATATCAACACTACAGCTTATTTGCCTATCACAATTGATCTAATATGACATAAGAAACAATATAAATAACATAAAACATGTTAAATACTCCAGAATGCAGTTAGAATGATAACAAATTCTCACTACAGGCAGCACACTCCACCAATATTCAATACACTAAACCTACTCACCATACAAAACATCCATACTTATTACTGCACCTATTACATACATAGAACACTTAACTCTGATATTAACCCTCCCCTCAAACATCTCCTTACCAACCTCAACAGAACACATGACCATAACACAAGGCACAGATCACTCTTTGATGTTCCTCGTGTCCATCTCACACTATGCAAAAACTCAATGCACATAAAAGGCCCTAAAATCTGGAATTCATTACCTGTAAATATAAAAAAAAACACTACCTGTTTATAAATTCAAGTCTCTTCTCAAAGATCACTTACTCCCCCCCAAAACCAAATAAATACTGAATAACTGAACCTTATAAATTGTATATCTTAAATGTTTCTCACAATTAAAATCACATAAATGTTAAACCTAAAACAGAATCTAACTTTATTATTTTTTTTTTAAATGCACTACCTAATAGAATCACTACCTAACTGAATGCATCCATATGACCTGTCTTTGTAATACTCACTTGTGCTTTATAGTAATCTGTTTACATTAATGTTTTATCACTGATTTCATCATTGCTTAGTTAATCTTAAGTTAATTTTAAGCCAGCCCGTAATGCTATGCATAGTATAAGTGGCTTTGGCATACTGCTCTTATCTGTATTTTTTTGTACCTCTGTATGTGTGCTCAAATTAAAATAAATAAATAAATAAATAAATAAATAAATATTTGGCATAACACCGAGCAGTTCGACAGAGTTATGAAGAGGATATGGTAAACAAATGCCATTCTCCTATTCTTGTCTTGGTGGCTTATATTAGAGAAAACGGAGTGTAGCACAGGGCTAACTATGATATACACTCATACTCCACTATAACCATGAAACAAAAATGTTATTTTCTCTCTATAGATTATCACACATAGCAGCATATGTGTAGAGAACCTAGGATAACCCCAAAAAAGTCAACGTGGCTTATTTTTAGTACCTGGCTTGGGTCAGCCATATATGTTTTTTTGGTAAATATTCGATTCCCAGCCAGGGTAGAAACATTAGGCGTGTTTCTTTACACCTGTTGTCTTTGTTTACCCATCAGTAAATGGGTACACGGGTGTTAGCCGACTAGTGTGGGTGTTATCCTGGGACACTGACCTAATTTTCTTGAAATACTCAGCATAACAAGTGCCTTTCTATACAGTAGTATGTCACTGATGTCAGCTAGGCCTGTATACCTTGTACATGTACGTGTAGTAAATAAAGATATTATTATTATTATTACAGTGGACCCCCGCATAACGATGGCATCACATAGCGATTTTTCCGCATACCGATTACTTTTATCGCAAAATTTTTGCCGCGCATACCGATTAAAAACCCGCTTACCGATTTTCGTCCGAGACGCGTCCAATGTGCCCTCAGCCAGCCTCACATGTGCCGGCCGTCCCATTGTTTACCAGCCAGCCTCCGCGGTAATATCCAAGCATACACTCGGAATATTTCGTATTATTACAGTATTTTCGGTGCTGTTTCTGGAAAAAGTGACCAGGGCCCCAAGAAAGCTTCTAGTCCCAAACCCCACACCTCAAAGGGTAAGAATTACTATAGAAATGAAGAAAGAGATAATTGATAAGTATGAAAGTGGAGTGCGTATAGCCGACCTAGTCAAGCTGTACAAGAAACCCCAATCAACCACGCTACTAATTTTGGGCACCAGAAAGACAATCAAGGAAGCTGTTCTTGCCAAAGGTTCAACTGTGTTTTCGAAACAAAGATCGCAAGTATGGAAGATGTTGAGAGGGCTCTTATTGGTGTGGATAAATGAAAAACAGCTAGCAGGAGATAGCATCTCTCAAGCGATCATATGTGAAAAGGCTAGAAGTTTGCATGAGGATTTAATTAAAAAAATGCCTGCAACTAGTGATGATGTGAGTGAATTTAAAGGCCCAGCAAAGGTTGGTTTGAGAGATTTAAGAAGCGTAGTGGCATCCATAGTGTGATAAGGCATGGTGAGGCTGCCAGTTCGGACCACAAAGCGGCTGAAAAATATGTGCAGGAATTCAAGGAGTACATAGAAACTGAAGGAAATGAAACCTGAACAAGTGTTTTAAATTTTGATGAAACAGGCCTGTTCTGGAAGAAAATGCCAAGCAGGACCTACATTACCAGGAGGAAAAGGCATCCCAGGACATAAGCCTATGAAAGACAGGCTTACTTTGTTGATGTGTGCCAATGCTACTGGTGATTTGCAAAGTGAAGCCTTTATTAGTGTATCACTCTGAAACTCCCAGAGCGTTCAGGCAAAAAAATGTCCTCAAGGATAATTTGTGTGTGCTGTGAGGGCAAACAGAAGGCATGGGTCACTAGGAATTTTTCTATAACGGTTACAACCATGCATTTGCCCCCAATGTGAAAAATTACCTAACTGAAAAGAAATTAGAACTTAAGTGCCTCCTGGTGTTAGACAATGCCCCTGGTCATCCTACAGACGTGGCAGAGCGACTTTTTGGGGGCATGAGCTTCATTAAGGTGAAGTTTTTGCCTCCTAATACCACGCCTCTCCTGCAGCCCATGGACCAGCAGGTTAATTCCAAAATTCAAGAAACTGTAAAACAAAAGCTCTGTTTTGAAAGGTGCTTTGTAATGACCTCAAAAAACTCAACTGACTCTAAGAGAGTTTTGGAGAGATCACTTTAATATCCTCAATTGTGTAAACCTTATAGGTAAAGGCTTGGAGGAAAATGACTAAGAGGACCTTGAACTCTGCTTGGAAGAAACTGTGGCCGAATGGTAGACAAAAGGGATTTTGAAGGGTTTGAGGCTAACCTGAGAATCCTGTGCCGTTGAGGAATCCATGTGGCATTGGGAAAGTCCTTGGGGTTGGAGGTTAGTGGGGAGGATGTGGAAAAAGTTGGTGGGGGAGGACAATGAAGAACTAACCCCTGATGAGCTGATAGATCAACTTCAAGAGCAAGAGGCCAGACCTGGGGAAAATGGTTCAGAGGAGGGGAGAGAGAAATTGAAGAAGTTGCCTACTACAAAGATAAAGGGAAATCTGTGCTAAGTGGCTTGAAGTGCAAACCTCATGGATGAAAATCACCCTCACACAGCTATTGCAAGCCGTGCTGGGATTTTTACACTGACAATGTTGTGAAACACTTTAGGCAAGTCATAAAGGAACGAGAGGTACAGGCCACTATGGAAAAGATATCTTGTGCGAAAGAAGGTCCAGTGACTCTGAAGCTGGCCCTAGTGGCATTAAAAAAAGAAGGGGAAATAACCCCAGAAAAGGACTTACTACCTCAAGTCCTAATGGAAGGGATTCCCCTTCAAAACAGTAAGAAGATAATGCTCTCCCCTCCTCCCATCCCAAATCATCACCAGATCTTCAATAAAAGTAAGTGTCATTTAATTGTGCATGCCTTTTTCAGTTTGTGTGTATTAAAATAACATTTCATGTGGTAAAAAAAATTTTTTTTCATACTTTTGGGCGTCTTGCACGGATTAATTTTATTTCCATTATTTCTTATGGGGAAAATTCATTCGCATAACGATTATTTCGCATAACAATTATCCCTCTTGCACGGATTAAAATCGTTAACCGGGGGTCCACTGTTATTATTTATTATTATTATTATTATTATTATTATTATTATGATTATTATTATTATTATTATTATTTCCTCAGTTGTTTGTTGGGTTATCTAATTCAAACGTGGGTAATGTATGATGGAAAGATACTTCTTCACGTACACCAAAAATGAAAGAAATCAGACTATAAATAGCGGAGTTTACTTCTCAGCCATTAGCGGTATATTTTTGTATGGTTGTTATGGTTATATTCTCATTTTTTCGGTCTCATTTGATAGAATGAAAGATATATTACAGAAATAGATATGATTTTGATTGCTTTCATGGTGAAAAGTACCTTGAAATTGCGCTCACACTAGCGAAAATGTTCTATTCTTTAGCGAAGCTCAAGAGTAAACAAATGACATCACCGTCCAATACCTGTCTGCCTGTCAGTCTAAATTCCAGTACGGAGTCAAGAATGGATTGGCATTATTTATACAATTATTACAATAATGCAGTAGTCTGCATAACAGTAAATCTTCTATTTTTTTTTTTTTGTGAATAAAAATTCCAAATGGTAAGCAAGAGTAATATAAGAGGGACCTGTAACTGTGAGTAATGAACAGAGAAAATGTTATTTTAGTGCCAGGAATGTCTACATTGTTTATTCTGGACCCTATTTTGAAATTGGCATCTGTTGAAATTTGTGTGAAATCGGCCAAATTGCCAATTTCTGACCACTTTATTGGGTAGTTGAAATAAGTGAATGGGCGGTTTCTTGTACTCAGTTGACAGACTAGAAGTAAATAAGTTTATTCAGGTATACACAAATACAGTTACATAGATTATCATACTTAGCAGCTTATGTATAGAAAACCTAGGATAACCCATAAAAGTCAGACAAAGTGACTTATTTCCAGTACCTGGCTTAGGCTTGCCATATATGATTTTTGGTAAATTTTTTTTTCTTGGTTGTTTGTTGGGCTATCTCATTGAAACTGGGCAATGTTGATGGGAAAGATGCTTTTTTAACATACAACAAAAAATAAAAAAGACTGACGATAAAAAAGGGGAGTTCACTTTTCAGCCATTAGCCGCTCTTTGCAGTATATTTTCGTATGGTTTTTATGGTTGTATTCTCATTTTTTGGACTCATTTGATAGAATGGAAAATAGACATGATTTTGATTGCTTTCATATCGAAAAGTACTTTGAAATTGAGCTCAAAGCAGCGGAAATGTTTGATTTTTGCCGATGTTCAATGAACTGTGTAAGTCAAGTTGGTTAATTTTATTAAGTGTATTCTAACCTAACCACTCTGTAATTCGGAAAAACTCAGTAATCCGGCACACTATAGGTCCCAATGATGCCGGATTTGTGATGGAGGACCTGTACTTGGATGATGACCAACAAACTCGCTCTCAACATAGATAAAGCATACTTCATGCTGTTTGGCAACAGAGCCTTAAATACCCCAACTTAATATATCGTAAATGGTTCCCCATATCAAGATTACACTGAGGGTAAATTTCTATGTCTTCTCCTTGACTGTAACCCTTAAATTTCATTCCCACATCCAACACATATCCAAGAAAATTTCCAGCTCAGTAGGCATCCTTTCCAAGATATGATACTATGTACCACAAATGACATTCCTTACCCTATACCACTCTTTAATATATCCTTACCTCACCTATGGTATTTGTGCCTAGGGATAACCAGCCAACCCCCTTAAACCTTTAAAAACCCAAAAAAAAAGCTACTGTGCAGATGATTACCAGCTCCTGTGCTAGATAGCACACCCATCACTTTTCAAAAGCCTGAAACTTGCGAAAATACGAGACATACATTTCATATTATTGTGCTTACTACATATACAGAACACTAAATTCCACTAAAAAACCTCCACTTAAACATTCCCTTTACAGTTACAACAGAATGCACAGTCTGATACAAGGCATAAGGCATCTTCAACATTCCTCCTGTCTGTCTCACACTATGCCAAAAATGCTATACACATAAAGGGCCCAAAGATCTGGAACTTGCTACCAGAAACAGTAAAGGATCCCCTGACTACTTATAAAATTTAGGAACTTTGCATAAAAAATCATCTTATCTCTCAATATAACCAATTCAACAAAAAAAATGCTAATTAGTTATATTATTTTGACCTCTAGACTTTTAACCCTTTGAGGGTTTCGGCCGTACTAGTACGGCTTACGACCCGGGGTTTTTGATGTACTAGTACGCCTAAATTCTAGCGCCCTCAAATCTAGTGGGAAAGCTGGTTAGGCTTTCATATGAAAGAATGGGTCTATGTGGTCAGTGTGCCAGTATAAAAAAAAACCTGCAGCACACAGTACAAATTTAGAAAAAAAAAAAAAAATTTGACCGTGTTTTGGAATAAAACAGCGACTTTGCACTGTATTTTCGTATGGTATTTATTGTTGTATTCTAGTTTTCTTGGTCTCATTTTATAGAATGGAAGACATATTACAGAAATTGAGATGATTTTGATGGTTTTACAATGAAAAGTACCTTGAAATTGAGCTCAAAGTAGCAGAAATGTTTGATTTTTACCAAAGTTCAAAAGTAAAACAAATCATGCCAAGCTTCCAATACATGTCAACTGGTGAGTCTAATATTCTTTCCCAAGTGCGCTGATATTATTTATACCATTTCTACACTAATGCAGCCCGTCTGCATAACAGTAAAACTATTTTTTGTAAGAAAAAAATTGAAAATGGAAAGCCAAAGAAATATAAGGGGGGCCCGGGGGATTTTACTAACAAACCCAGATAAAATTTTTAAAATTTAGTGGCCCGGGAAAACCCTTTTCTTTTTTATTCTGGACCCTAGGGGGAAAAATTTGGGTATTTTTTGAAATTTGTGTGAAATTGGAAAAAATTGCAAAATTCTGACCACTGTATTGGATATTTGAAATCATAAATGGGTGGTTTTTTGGGGCACTCTTTTTAAAATAGAAAAAATGGAGTTCTAAGATAAAAAATTTTTTGGGAAATTTTAAACCCCCCGGGGGGTTTAGCCCCCCAAGGATAACCCAAGAAAACATGGCTCATCGGGGACTGTCAATTTTATTTCCATTGGGCCCTTTAAAATTTTGCCCCCCCGGGGAAGCGCCCCCACACCCAGTAAAAAACTAACACCCGGGTACCTTTTTGCGTTTGGGTTGAAAAAGGACAATGGGTGAAAAGGAAAACTTTGGGTTTTTTCCCACCCCCCGGGGAATCAAACCCCCCGGGCCCCCCTCCGTTGTAAAAGCGGGAGCTTACCACCAACCCCCGGGGGCCACCCCCATTAAATTTTTTTTTGGTCGACTATACCTGGAATTGGCCGAAAATAGGGTTCAAAGTGGGAAAAAATCGCCGATTTTAAACATCGTTGAGACCCCTAAAATTTGGGGAGAGCATAATTCTGTAAGTTTCCCTCAAAATTTTATACTTTTTTGGGGTTTATTATGATCGGGGAAAAAATTTTCTATCCTTTTTATAAAAAAAAAAAATATTTTTTTTTTTTTTAAATTTTGGGCCAGCCCCTTAGAACAAGTCCTGAGAGGGCCCCGTCGACCCCCCAAAGGGTTAAACTTTTTGCCATTTCCCGAAATATTACTTTCCAAAACCCTTACGTATTTGAAAAATTGATTTTTAATTTTTGTAACTTCAGGGTTTTTAATTTTTAAAAAAAAAACCCCCACCTTGACTACCTCGCAAAAAGTATTTAAAATTAAAAAAAAATTTAATACAGTTTAAACCCAAAGCTTTCACTGTCTAGTTTTTAATACTTAATGGTCTATTATCTGTCTAGTTTTTAAAAAATTACTATTATTAGGAAAAGTCTGCCTGAAATGCCTGGCATGAAATGGCTTTCTTTGTACTTAGCAAACCCCAAAAAATTTAATTACACATTGAAACCTTTACGAAGAAAAAGAAATAAACCTTTATCTTTATTGCTCCCGGCATTTTAGTTGACTTTTAAAACACGCAGGGCTTACAGAGGAAAGATTCTTATTCCGCTTCCCCCATGAATATGAAAGGAAAATAATAAGAATACGAACGATTAGAAAAAAAAAAAGAAAACTGAGATGAGCGTGTATACATAAATGTATACATACATGCATGTGTAGTGTGACCTAATTGTAAGTAAAAGTAGCAAGATATACAGTGGTCCCTCGTTTTTCGTAATTAATCCGTTCCTGGAGCCGTTACTATAAACGAAATTTACGATTTACGAATCAATTTTCCCTTGAGAGTCACTGGAGTCCTGTCTCCCAAACTAACTGTGGAGAGAACTCTGTTTCTGGCATTTCTTTAACACTTCCCTAAAATGGCCCAAGACTTTGTCACTGTACATGTTGCCAACCTGGCTTGCAACAACCTTGTTAGGGTGATGTTTCTCCATAAAGCTTTCCATCTCACCCCACATAGTAAAAATCTCTTTAATTTCTGAAGAAGGCATCTTCTTCCATCTCTCTTCCTCCTCCTCTGCAGCAAGATTCTGAGCTGCGATGTGTTGCTCTTCCTGCTGAAGCTCTTGCAGCTCCTCAGTGGTGAGCTCTTCATTGTGGTCTTCCACCAATTCTTCCACATCCTCCAAACTCACATCCAACCCCATGGAACTCCCCAGTGCGACAATTGATTTACAACAGACATAGGCTCATTAGGGTCAGTCCCAAATCCTTCAAATCCCTCTTGTCAACTAAATCTGGCCAAAATTTTTTCTCCAGGCAGAGTTCAAAGTCCTGGTAGTCACTCCCTCCCAAGCCATACCTATAAAGGTTTATGCAGTGGAGGATGCTGAAATGTTCTCTTTCCAAAAATTTCCCTTAGGGTCAAGTGAGTGTCTGTGGTCACATCCAAGCACCTGTGAAACATTGCTTTTGTGTAGAGTTTTTTAAAGTTTGCAGTAACCTGCTGGTCCATGGGCTGGAGGAGAGGAGTGGTATTCGGGGGCAAGAACTTTACGTGATGAACCCAAACTTCTCGAAAATTAGGTCATCCAAGTTTGGAGGATGAGCAGGGCATTGTCCATTACTAGCAGGGACTTGAGATCCAATTTCTTTTCCAGGAGATACTCCTTCACACTAGGGCCAAACACTTCATTGAACCACTCGACGAAAATTCCCTCGTGACCCATGCCTTACTATTAGATTTTTCCAAAACACACACAATTTACTCTTCATAACATTGTTTTTCCTGAACACTCTGGGATTTTCAGAATGTACACTAGTAATGGGTTCACTTTGAAATCCCCCCTAGCATTAGCACAGAACATTAGCGTCAGCCTGTCTTTCATAGGCTTGTGTTCTGGCATTGCCTTTTCCTCTTGTGTAATGAAGGTCCTCTTTGGCATTTTCTTCCAAAAGAGGCCTGTTTCGTCACAATTGAACACTTGTTCAGGTTTCAGTCCTTCAGCCTCTATGTACTCCTGGAATTCATGCACATATTTTTCAGCCGCCTTGTGGTCCGAACTGGCAGCCTCACCATGCCTTACCACACTGTGTATGCCAGTACGGTTCTTAAATCTCTCAAACCAGCCTTTGCTGGCCTTAAATTCACTCATTTCACCACTATTTGCAGGCAATTTCTTTACCAAATCTTCATGCAACTGCCTAGCCTTTTCACAAATAATCGAAGTCATAAGAGTATCTCCTGCTAATTGTTTCTCATTTATCCACACCAATAA
This sequence comes from Cherax quadricarinatus, assembly GCF_026875155.1. NCBI lineage: Eukaryota > Metazoa > Arthropoda > Malacostraca > Decapoda > Parastacidae > Cherax > Cherax quadricarinatus. Next base: position 32,632,242 of record NC_069419.1, read on the forward strand.
TAACTTCTCAACCTCTTCCAGTACTGGTGATCTCATTTTTGTCAGCACAATTACTCCCTTTGCAACAACAGCATCCTTTATTTCCTTTTTCTTGGCCACTATGGACCATAAGGTTGTGTAGGGTTTCTTATACATCTTGGACAGTTCGGCCACACTTGTACCACTTTCATATTGTTCAATGATGGTTTTCTTAAATTCAATCGTATTTCTCACCTTCTTTACCACAGGCTTGGCACTAGGAGCCATGGTAGCTTATTTAGTACTTGCAAGCACTAAAATAAATGGAATATTATGAAATATTTCGCTGGAGCACGTGAGGGGACCTTCGCTCACTGGTAAACAATGCCAGACTGGCTGCCGTCCCGGCTCATGCCGTGGGTACGCGTCCCGGACCAACTATGACCGCGAGTCAACCTATGAAAAGTGAGTCCACGTTTATACGAAAATACCCCTATGATTGGCGAATTTTACGATTGCCGGGAACTACGAAAAGCGGGGGACCACTGTACCTGTTATCTTGTGTGTTTATGAGACAGAAAAAAGACACCAGCACTCCTACCATCATGTAAAACAAATATAGGTTTCTGCCTTACATTCATTTGGCAGGACAGTAGTACCTCCCTGGGTGGTTGTTGTCTACCAACCTACTATAATTACAGTACAGGCATACTACTTTGCTAATATGGCAGGTTAGGTTCCAGACCACCCCTTAAAGCAAATCACAACCTTCTTTTTCACTTGCCTAAAAATATGTTTACACTATCATTTATTAAATGTGCAATAGCACTAGGCCTAAAAAATTATGCAAAAGTAAAAATAAATAAAAAAAATGCTCGATTCAGCTTGGAGTCAGCTGATGTGTGTGTCACTGCCGAAGATAATAAACATGAATGTAATTGAAAAGCACTATGTCTTTAATGATATTTAAAGGCTGTTTCTTTTTAGATGCATAATCCACATTTGTAAATTTTCCTATAGTGTATTTAAATGTCATGATAATTAGCGTAGGAATTACAGTTTTAAAAAGAACAGGAATTATATAAATTTTTATATTATGTTAGCATTTCACAAGCGTATCAAGGCAATTTTATATCAGATCAATTTATTTTATTTCTACATCTAAATGGATTGCATGGCGAAGATTTAAGTTTGTTACTAATTATATAAAAAGCCTGTTAAAAGGTCTCACTCTAAGAGTTTATATGAGCACTTTAACGCTTCAACTGATCCAATACAAAAGATCACAATTTTTCAGCATTTGTAAAGATGTAAAAAATAATATTTTTTTTATTTTTACATTGTGTAAAAAAAAATTTGACATAAGTTTTTTTTGTTGTTATACAGTATTTGAAAATATGTAAAAAAAACGTAGATCTACTTTTGAAGCACTACGCATGTGAACATAGATCTGCTTGGACAGTTTAAGGGTTAAGAAACCTTTCGATGTGCACTATTCTGTTATCAGAAAGAGAGAAGTGGAGAATAAGTGATTAGGTTTTTAATTTGTTTTAGAATGATTACTGTGAAGAATAATGTATAACAATATCTTGTACAGTGGTTCCTCGCTTTTCGTAGTTCTCGGGAATCATAGATTACGCAAATCATAGGATATTTTCGTATAAAACTGGGCTCTCTTTTCAAATAGGATTTATGACTTGCAGTAATAGTCGTTCCGGGACACGTACGCACGGTAGTGAGCCGGGCAGCAGCCAGTCTGGAATTGTTACCATGTGAACAAGGATCCCCTCACGATGCTTCCAGCGAAATATTTCATAATATTTCCAATTATTTTAGGTGCATGCAAGTACTAAATAATAAGCACCATTGCTCCAAAGAAAAAGCTCCTAAGGGCAACCAGTGGTAAAGAAGGTAGACAATAACGATGAATTTACGAAAAACATCATTGAACAATATGAAAGTGGTACAAGTGCAGCCCGAACTGGCCAGGATGTATTAAGACACCCTACACAACCAATAGTTTCATATGGGCCAAGAAAAAGGAAATCAAGGATGCTGTTGTTGCAAAGGTGGGCAACTATCTGACAAAAATGAGAACACAAGTACTACTCGAAGAGGTAGAGAGTTTATTATTGGTGTGATAAATGAGAAACAATTAGCAGGAGATACACTTATGACTTCGATTATTTGTGAAACAGGCTAGGCATTGCACAACGATCTGGTAAAGATATTGCCTGAAAATAGTGTGGCTGTGAGTGAATTAAGGCCAGAAAGGTTGGTTGAGAGATTTAAGAACCATCAAACTGGGCATAACACAAAGTGGTAAGGCCATTAGGCTGCAGTTTGGACCACAAGGCGGCAGAAAAAAATGTGCAATGCATTCAAGAGTACATAGAGGCTGAAGGACTGAAACCTGAACAAGTGTTCAGTTGTGGCAAAACAGGCTTCTTTTGAAAAACTCCAAAGAGGACCTTCATTACACAGGAGGAAAAGGCAATGCCCAGGACACAAGCCTATGAAAGACAGGCTGACGCTAAGTTTCTGTGCTAATGCAAGTGGGGAATTTCAAAGTGAAAGGCCATTACTAAACAAGCGTACCATTCCTGAAAATCCCAAGTGTTCAGGAAAAACAATGTATGAAGAAAATAGAGTGTGTTTTTGGGAAATCCTAATTAGAAGGCATGGGTCACGAGGGAAATTTTCGTCGAGTGGTTAATGAAGTGTATGGCCCTAGAGTGAAGGAGTATCTCCGAAAAGCAATTGGTCTCAAGTCGCCTGCTGTAATGGACAATGCACCTGCTCATCCTACCGAATTGGATGACTAATTTTCGAGGAATTGGGCTCATCACAGTATCAGTTTTGCCCCTGAATACCACTACCTCTCCTCAGCCCAATGGACCAGCAGGTTATTGCAACTTTAAAAACTCTACACCAAAGCAATTTTTCACAGGTGCATGACTGTGACCACAGACACTCACTTGACCCAAAGAGGAATTTATATGGAGAGAACACAATCAGCACCACCATTGCATAACCCTTAAGGTATGGCTTGGGAGGGAGTGACTACCAGGACTTAAACTCTGCCGGAGAAAATTGTGGCCAGATTGTAGTCGACAAAGAGGATTTTGAAGGGTTTGGGACTGACCCTGATGAGCCTATGTCTGTTGTTAAATCATTTGTGGCACTGGGAGTTCCATGGGGTTATGGATGAAGTTTGGAGACTGTGGAAGAAATTAGGTGAGGAGAGACCACAACGCAGACTCACCACTGAGGAGCTGCAAGAGCTTTTCAGCAGGAACCGCAATATATCGGACTCAGAAACTTGCTGCAGAGGGAGGAGAAGAGAGATGAGAAGAAGGTGCCCTTCTTCAGAAATTAAAAGAGATTTTACTATGTGGGGTAAGAATGGAAAGCTATATGGAGAAACATCAATCACCTGACACGGTTGTTGCAACCATGTTGGCAACATGATACAGTGTCAAAGTCTTGGCTAATTTAGGGAAGTGTTAAAGAGACGCCAGAAACAGAGCTCTCTCCCCCGTCATTATGCGAGACAGGACTCCTTGACTCTCAAGGTGGTCCAATGAGAATTAAGAAACAGAGAAAGAGAAGCAACCCCAGAAAAGCAAAAAGGTATCTGAGGTGGTTGATGAAGGGGATTTCCCCTTCCAAACTTATAAACAATCCATCTCTCTCCTCCTTCAGTCCTCCATACACCAAGAAGAATCTCCAATAAAGAAATGTATGCTGTTAATGATTTATTCATTCATTATCCCATTGTACATTGTTTATGATAAAAACAAAAACATGGCAATTTCATGTAAAAAATTTTTTGCTTTAATACTCTAGGAATGTCAGGAACGGATTAAATTGTATTTACATTATATCTTATGGTGAAAATTGATTCGCAAATCGTAGATATACGTTAATAGTAGGAACACCAGGAACGGAATAACTACGAAAACGATGGACCACTGTATGTATAATTTTGAAAAGCTTCTTTGGCAATAGTGAACAATTATAAGCTTAGGTATAAATGTAGAAGGTATCTAGCAAGTACAGTGAACCTCGCATTAGAATGCCCCACCATGCGAATTTTATTTCAGTAATATGAACAGTCACTTCGATCGATTTTTTTGCTCTGGATACATACGAAATTATACAGGATGTCGAACATTCCCCTCAAAGGAGTCCATGGTGAGGGGCTATTATGATCAAGGGAATTGGGTCTGTGCTCCACTTAAGAAACATAAGAACATAAGAAAGGAGGAATATAAGAATGGAGGAACACTGCAGAAGGCCTACTGGCCCATGCAAGGCAGGTCCTTATCTAAATGACCTCTACCCAAAGCTACCCGAGAATTACTCCCGTACCCAAAGACAACCAGTCACACCCACCCCTCCCCTCCCTACTCATATATTTGTCCAATCTCTTCTTAAAGCTACCCAAGGTCCAAGCCTCTATCACCCTACTGGGAAGATTGTTCCACGCATCTACAACTCTGTTAGAAAACCAGTACTTCCAATGTTCCCATTCTACATCTAAAATTTATCCAACTTAAATCCCATTATTTCACGTTTTTTATACCTGTTCGACACCCCAGTACTTAAGTTAATATCTCCTTTGTGTTTATGCCCGTCATCCACTAAACACTTCAATGATAGCTTCCCTCATATCTACGTCCCTCCAGAGAGTGGAGATTTTAAGGCTTTAGTCTATCTACATACGGAGATTCCTTACACAGTAAATCATTTAGTCATTCTTCCTTTCTCTGTATGTTTTCTAATGAGTCAATAACCATCCTGTAATTAAGGGGAACAGAACTAACAGCAAAAACTAAATGCGGCCTCACTAGTGATGAATAGAGCTGTAAATATCTTATGGACTTCCTGTTACTTATACACCTACCAACCGAACTTACGACCGATTTCGTTTCCAAGAACCGGTCGTAAGTCGAAATGGAAGCAAAGTCAAACTTTACTACTAATATCAACATAGCATTTTTGTAATGACATATTTTATTTTTTACTTGGTATTTCATGTTTTACTATTACTTTTTTATGCTGTTGTACTGATATTTTATACATGTAAGGTTTAGGACAAACACTTTGTACAACACAAAAGTTGTTTATTTCCCAGAAATATGGCAAAAAAAACAGTGGTCGATAATCGAGCAGGGTTCGTAAGCGGATGGTAGGTGTACTTCCTTGGGATAAATCCAAGTACAGTGGTTCCCGCTTTTACGTAGTTCCCCCCCCCGGCAATCGTAAAATTCGCCAATCATAGAGGTATTTTTTCGTAATAAAACACCAGTGGGAGGGGAAAACTCGCTTTTTTCATAGGTTGACTCGCGAGTCGTAGTTCGTCCCGGGACCGACCCACGGCGTGGAGCCAGGCGGCAGCCAGTCTGGCAAGGTTTTCCAGTGAGTCGAAGGTACCCCTCACGTGCTCCAGCGAAATATTTCAAAATATTTCCATTTATTTTAGTGCTTGAAGTACTAAATCCGCTACCATGCTCCAAAAAAGCTGCCGAGTGCCAAACTTGAGTGGAAAGAAGGTGAGAAATAACATTGAATTTAAGAAAAAAACATCATTTGAAACAATATGAAAGTTGGTACAAGTTGTGGCCGACAGTACCAGGATTTAAGAGAAACCCTACACAGGAACCTTATATTCCCAATATGGGCCAAGAAAAAATGAAATAAAGGATGCTGTTGTTGCAAAGGGATAACTATTGCTGACAAAAATGAGAATCAACCCAGTACTGGAAGAGGTTGAGAAAGTAATTCCTTGTGATGATAAATGAAAACCATGAGCAGGGAGATTACTCTTAAGACTCGTTTATTTGTGAAAAGGCTAGGCAGTTTGCATGAAGATTTAGGTAAAGAAACTGCCTGCAAATAGTGGTGAAGTGATGAATTTTATTGCCAGCAAAGGCTGGTTTGAGAGATTTAAGAACCGTACTGGCATACCAGTGTGGTAAGGCATGTGTGAGGCTGCCAGTTTCGGACCACACGAGCGGCTGAAAAATATGAGCATGAATTCAAGGAGTACATAAGCGGCTGAAGGGACTGAAACCTGAACAAGTGTTCAGTGTGATAGAAAACATGCCTCTTTTGGAAGAAAATGCCAAAAGAGGACCGTTCAATACACAAGAGGAAAAGGCAATGCAAGGACCCAAGCCTAATGAAAGACAGGCTGATGCTATGTTCTGTGCGAATGCTAGTGGGGATATCAAAGTGAAGCCATTACAAGCGTACCATTCCGAAAATCCCAGAGTGTTCAGGAAAAACAAAGTTATGAATAGTAAATTGTGTGGCTTTGGAAATCTAATAGTAACATGGGTTCATGCGAGGGAATTTACGACGAGTGTTCAATGAAGTGTTGGCCCTAGTGTGAGAAGTATCACCTGGAAAGAAATTGAAATCTCAAGTGCCTGCTATTAGATGGACAATGCACCAGCTCATCCTCCAAACTTGGAAGGACCTAAATTTTCGAGGATTTTTGGGTTCACCACAGTAAAGTTTCTGCCCCCGAATACCACTCCACCAACCCATGGACCGCAGGTATATTGCAAACTTATAAAAAACTCTAAACAAACCAAAGCAAATGTATCACAGGTCTTGACCAGTGACCACAGACACTCACTTGACCCCAAGGGAATTTTTGGAGAGAACAATTCAGCATCCACCATTGCATAACCCTTATAGGTATGATGGCTTGGGAGGGAGTGACTACCAGGACATTGAACACTGGCCTGGAAAAATGTGGCCAGAATGTGTCGACAAGAGTGGATTTTGTAGACTTTGGGGACAGACCCTAATGAGCCAATTCCTGTTATGTAAAATCAATTGTGCAACTGGGAGTTCCATGGGATTGAGATGTGAGTTAGGAGGAATGATGGAAGATAAGAGGAAGACCCCCAATGAAGAAGCTCACCAACCGAGGATCAGACAAGAGCTTCCGCAGGAAGTATCCAACACATTGCAGCTCAGAAATCTGCTGCAAGAGGAGGAGTCAGAGAGATGGAAGCAGTGCCTTCTTCAGAAAATTAAAAGAGATAATAACTATGAGGGGTAAGATGGAAACTTAATGGAGAACCACTCAACCCTAACAAGATGTTGCAAGCCCGGATGCAACATGTACAATGACAAAGTCTTGGGCCATTTTTAAGGAAGTGTTAAAAGCGACACCAGAAACAGACTCCAGTGACTCTCAAGGTGGTCCTAGTGGATTAAGACAGAGAAGAGAAGCAACCCCAGAAAAGCAAATGGTAACCAGAGATGTTGATGGAAGGGATTCCCCTTCCAAACTATAAACAATCCACTCTCTCTCCTCCTCCACTTCTCCCATACACTCCGAAGAATCTCCAATAAGAGGTAAGTGTTATGCAGTTGAATGTTTCATTCATCATTCCCATTGTATTGGTTTATGTATTACAATTATATCTCATGTTAAAAAAATTTTTGTTTTTAATACTTCTGGGTGTCAGGAAACGGATTAATGTATTACATTATTTCTTATGGGAAAATTGATTCTGGAAAATCGTACAAACTTGTCATTTATAGTAACGGCTCAGGAACGGATTAATACGTAACAACGAGGACCACTGTAATCTGTTAGTCTTGTTGTGCACACAAAGGCACTGCTGTCCTGGCTTTTAGGTTTCAGCTTACCATGACTCCCAAGTCTTTTTCCATTCTAAATGATCAAGCTCACTTCACCTCGATTAAAGCTTCAAGGTTATTTTCATACCAAGGAACTAGTAACCTTACACTTAACCACATTGAACTTCATCGCCATTTTTCAGACCAAGACATTTTAATTGTCCAAAATCCCTCCTGGAGTTTAATGCAATCCTCCTCAAATGAATTATACGCCTATCTTAGTATCATCAGCAAATTGCTCATGTCACTCGTAATCCCTTCATCAAGTTCACTAAATGTAACTTATGAACAAAGAAGCCTAAGACTAATCCCCATATCAGATTTCAACCCCATTTAAAGGTAGCTCTGCTTTCTATTGGAGTAAGAGCCATGCCCTCTACCCCATGCTAGAACTTTACCTCCTATACCATGAGCCTCCACTTTCTTAAGAGTCCTTGTGAGATACAACCATTCGAAGGCTTTACTAAAATCCCACAACTCTGCACAACACTGGTAAGGATGGATACATTAAACACACTCGTTAATGGCTGACTAAGCCTCCTCCTGCATTCCTTAAGAACCCTGGAAAACAACTCATAGGTCCCGGGTACTTAAATTTTTTGCTTCAGTTTGTCCTATCTGTTTAATAACCATGTCCCTCGTAGACAGTAATATTAGTTAATTTAAATCATCAGAACTAAATAATTGATATAATTACTGGAATCTTATTTACATCTTCCTGTGAAAAAACCGACAGAAAATAGTCATTAAATAAGGAACACATTTCCAGATCGTTATCCGACAGCTGTCCATTCCCAATTTTCAGAAGGTCCTACTTTTTCCTTCACCTTCGTCCTATACACTTGAAAGAAGCCCTTTGGATTAGTCTTTAATAATCCTGTGATAAATGGTTTAATAATTCTATTAATAATCCAATTCAATCATGTGCAAGTCTCACTCATGTATTTATCCAACCTAATTTTGAAACTACCCAGGGTTTTTAGCTTCGATAGAACCTTGGGTAGCTTTAAAAAGAGGTTGGACAAATATATGAGTGGGAGGGGATGGGTATGATTGGTGTCGTGGGTACATGATAACATTAGAAAGGAGGAACACTGCAGTAGGTCTGTTGGCCCATACTAGGCAGGTCCTTCACAGATTCAACCCACTAACAGGATAAGTGTAACCAAGCAATAAGCGTTGACAATTCTATTTACTCATGACTGTGTGCTAATGGAAGTACAGGAAGCTGACATCGAAGAAATGCTGAACACTGACCATGATGCACCTCTTGTGCATTCTTTGAGTGATGATGAAATTAGATGAATTGTGATTTATAAATAAGCCGTAGAGTTGATATTAGCATCATATCGAAGTATTTGTTCATGCCTCCTAAGAGCAGAAACTCCGTTGGAATGGATTAATGCCATTTCAATTAATTTAAATGAGGAAAATTGACTCAGCATACGAACAAATTAGGATACGAACGAGGTCGTGGAACGATTAAATTCGTAAGCCAAGGTTCCACTGTACTCTATATAACCTCATGACTGTGTGCCTACTAGCTAGTGGTAATAGTGGTTACATCAGCATGAGTGAGAATAAGAAAAAATTGGAGTGAGATTAATAAGTTGACAAAGCATAAGGAATGATTGGATTTGACACACTCTTATATGCATGTGAAGAATGGGTTTTAACCCTTAAACTGTTCAAACATAGATCTACGTTCACCTGCGTGGCACTCCGAATATTTTGAAAAATAAAAAAATCGTTTTTTGTTTTTAAACTAAAGAGGTCAATTTTTTGTGTGGTATAAGACCAAAAAAAAAAAAAATAGGACCAGTACTTACCTAGATATAAAACCATGAAGTTGGCTCTGGATGCTCACCTAACGGCAACATCCAGTCCTGCTGCTTGCAGAAGTGTTGCCAATTTACCTTTTTTTCTCATTTTTATTTTAATTTATATAATTTTTATGTTCTGATAATTAGAATTTATAATAGTTCTTGTAATTTCATAGCCAATCTTTGTTCTGACACTAATATTATGTACTGAAATAGTACTCAAATAGTAACAATCACACTGACAGTTGAGCATTTTCACCTGCCTTGGTCATTGACTATTGTCTAGAAATATATACAAAGTGTTTATAGGTCCCAGCAATGTTTTAGACACGCTGGAGTATGAAACTCCTTGAAGAATGGTGTTATGACAAGGGTCAGATAAGTGACAGCCAGTGACATTTGATGAATGGGTACTGCTGCAGGGAACCTTGCCTTTATATGTTTTTGCTCTTGCACACAAACATGTCTTTGTATATCTGTCTGCCTGTCTGTCTGTCTATCTGTACATCTGTCTGTCTGTCTGCCTAGCTCTGCTTATCTGTCTGTCTAGTTCAGCTTATCTGTCTTTCTGTCTTCTGTGTGTGCCTGAAGTATAATATGAAACTCTTTGAAGAATGGTGTTATGACAGGCATCAGATAATAAGTGACATTGATGAATGTGTGCTGCTGGAGGGGGGAACCTTGCCTTTATATATTTTTACTCTTGCACACAAACATGTCTCTGTCTGTCTGTCTACCTGTCTGTGTCTGTCTATATGTACATCTATCTGTCTGTTTATCTGTACATCTATCTGTCTGTTTGCCTAGCTCTGCTTATTTGTCTGTTTAGTTCAGCTTATCTATCTTTCTGTCTTCTGTGTGTGCCTGAAGTATAATATGAAACTCCTTGAAGAATGGTGTTATGACAAGCATCACATAACAAGTGACATTTGATGAATATGTGCTGCTGGAGGGGGGAACCTTGCCTATATATGTTTTTACTCTTGGACAAAAACATGTCTCTGTATGTCTGTCAGTCTATCTGTCTGCCTGTCTGTCTGTCTGTCTATCTGCCTAGCTTTTGCTTATCTGTCTGTCTAGTTCAGCTTATGAAGAATCAAATACAAAATGGGAATTAACACAGTTATTTTTTGCTGATGATACTGTGCTTATGGGAGATTCTAAAGAAAAATTGCAAAGGTTAGTGGACAAGTTGGGAGTGTGTGTAAAGGAAGAAAATTGAAAGTGAACATAGAAAAGAGTAAGGTGATGAGAGTATCAAATGATTTAGGTAAAGAAAAACTGGATATATTGGAGAGGAGGAGTATGAAAGAAGTGAATGTTTTCAGATATTTGGGAGTTGACGTATCAGCAGATGGATTTATGAAGGATGAGGTTAATCATAGAATTGATGAAGGAAAAAGGGTGTGTGGTGCGTTGAGGTATATGTGGAGACAAAAAATGTTATCTATGGAGGCAAAGAAGGGAATGTATGAAAGTACAGTAGGGCCCCACTTATACGGCAGGTTAGGTTCCAGGCTACCGCCGTAAAGCGGAAATCGCCATAAAGTGGAACACCCTTTTTTTTTCCACTTATAAATGCATATAAATACTAGATAACAAATTTACACCAACATATATTAAGTTTGCAATAGAACTGGCATTAAAAAACAAATAAAAAAGTAAAATACACATATAGTACACTCATTACTTACCTTAAAATATTTGTAGTCTTAATCTAGGGTGAGATGAGTAGTATTTATTGTAAGAAATCAAGTGCGGGTATGTATGGTAGCCAGCCAGGCTACCATACCAGGCAACCCACCCACACATACTAGTCTATGATATTAAGCATCCCAGAGCGATAAAATGAATATACAGTTCGTTCATTACTTACCTTAAAATATTTGTAGTCTTAATGTAGGGTCAGGGGTGAGTAAACGAGATAAAACGAATAAATGAGAGAGAGAGAGAGAAAAAAAAAAGAAAGAAAGAAATGAGAATGAGTTACATGAGGGAGGACAGGTGCAGAGTTATGTAAACAAACCAGGCGAACGCAAGTTTTGTAAACAAGCCAGGCATACACTATGGCTGTGTTACAAGTTACATTATGCACAAGTTGTCTCTACATTGATATATTAGAATAAATAAAGAGGAACTCTCCCATTCTCATGTAACACCATTTTTAGAAGATATGATGATCTGAGTGAAGGCAATGGAAGCAAGTCATGCTGACTTTTTTGGGTTATCCTAGGTACTTTACACATATGCTACTATGTATGATAATCTATGTAACTATATTTGTGTATACCTGAATAAACTTACATACGAAGGGAATAATTTTCTACAGTTACCCCCAGTAACACATTTTCTCTTATGTTGGACTAGAGAAAATGTTATTCTACTGTGGGGTGTATTTATCATCTTTATATGTTATATATCGTGTTTATTATATAATTTTGAAGAAATATCATAGATGGATTAACGAAAATATGTATATTAACGTAATACACGACATTCAATGAGACTCGGTGATTATATTGTTCTAACTAAACCTCATGAAACACCACTGCATCCCACTGATACAGCTAGCAAGATAAACGACTTCTTCTCAAACATAGGATCTAATCTCACCAGTAAAATCCCACGTACCAATGCCCGTGCCGGAGACTACCTAGATGGGAATTTCCCAAATTCCTTCTATCTTGTACCAACTGAGCCCACAGAAGTCACCGCAATCATAAAGTCACTTAAAAATAACTCGGGGAATCTGTCTCACGTCCTACCACTATTGTACAAGCGAGCGGCCCATGTCCTTTCGCATGCTATTACATTACTTTTTAACAAGCCACTAGAAACTAGCACTTTCCCGACACAACTCAAGACAGCAAGGGTTACACCAACACATAAAGGTGGTGACCCTACAGATGTAAACAACTATAGGCCAATATCAAACTTACCATTGCTATCCAAAATCTTCAAGAAACATGTGCACAGGAGACTATATTCATTTATAACGTCACAAAACATACTCAACCCCTGCCAATTTGGATTCAGGAAAAATAAAGCACTAATAATGCAATTATGAAAATGCTAGACCTGCTTTACACAGCATTGGACAATAAGGAATATCCGCTAGGAATTTTTATTGACCTAAGAAAAGCGTTTGACACAGTAGACCACGGCATCCTACTCCACAAAATACCCAAACCTGTAAACCCCATATTGTAACCATTATAGAGAATAAACTTGAATTGAATTGAATTGAATATGGTGTCTCGAGACATAAGACACTCTTCCTGATTTTAATGTGGACCTGCATGCCAGCACAGTGTGTAAGTTTATTTAGGTACAGGTATACATAAGTATAATTATCAGAGTATACATAAAATATGAAATAACTTAAAAACACTTGAAATTTTGGGGTTTCTAGACATAATGGAGAGACTTAGTGCTTAAGGATCTCACAGAGAATGTCAACAAACCGGGTGGGGCATGGTGACTGTATTAGAAAGTCAGGTGGGGCAAGCTGTATAGAGAGTTTTGGTCATAATTTGAAATGACCGCATTAGCAGAACGCTCTAAAGCGAAATGCCGTAAAGTGGGGCCCTACTGTATAGTGGTACCAACACTCTTATATGGGTGTGAAGCTTGGGTTGTAAATGCTGCAGCGAGGAGATGGTTGGAGGCAGTGCAGATGTCCTGTCTAAAGGCAATGTGTGGTGTAAATATTATGCAGAAAATTCGGAGTGTGGAAATTAGACGAAGGTGTGGAGTTAATAAAAGTATTAGTCAGAGGGCTGAAGAGGGGTTGTTGAGGTAGTTTGGTCATTTAGAGAGAGTGGATCAAAGTAGAATGACATGGAGAGCATGTAAATCTGTAGGGGAAGGAAGGCGGGGTAGGGGCTGTCCTCAAAAAGGTTGGAGGGAGAGGGTAAAGGAGATTTTGTGGGTGAGGGGCTTGGACTTCCAGCAAGTGTGCGTGAGCATGTTAGATAGGAGTGAATGGAGACGGATGGTTTTTGGGACCTAACGAGCTGTTGGAGTGTGAGCAGGGCAATATTTAGTGAAGGGATTCAGGGAAACCGGTTATTTTTATATAGCTGGACTTGAGTTCTGGAAATGGGAAGTACAATGCCTGTACTTTAAAGGAGGGGTTTGGGATATTGGCAGTTTGGAGGGATATGTTGTGTATCTTTATACATATATGCTTCTAAGCTGTTGTATTCTGAGCACCTCTGCAAAAACAGTGATTATGTGTGAGTGAGGTGAAAGCGTTGAATGATGATGAAAGTATTTTCTTTTTGGGGATTTTCTTTCTTTGTGGGTCACCCTGCCTCGGTGGGAGACGGCCGACTTGCTAAAAAAAAAAAAAATCTACAAACACTGTATAGCACTTGGCCCAGAGGCGTCACTAGGGTTGGTGTCACCCGGGGTAGCATCTTTGGTGTCACCCCCATGAAATCCAAGGGCGGGGGGATGGGGATAGTAAACTCCAGTTACGTTAGTACTGCATGCCCAGTAACTAATGTTTAGCAATGAGAATGTTTAACCCTTAAATGGTCCAAATGTATATATATGTTCACTCGAGCAGTGCCCCGAATATTTTGAAAAAAAAAAAAAAATATTGTTTTTTTTATAGAAAAAAAGAGCACATTTTTTTAAGTGTTTTAGAATAAAAAAAAATTAGGGTCAGTGGTTACAGAGATATGAGGCCGAGAAGTTGGCACTGGATGCTCACATGATGGCAACATGGAGTCCTGCCACTTGCAGAAGTGTTGCAGATATACTTTTTTTTTATATTTTTCATATTATGTTATATAATTTTTATGTTCTGCTAAATACAATTTATAATAGTTCTTGTCATTTCATAACCAATCTTTGTTCTGACACTAGTATTAGGTTCTGAAATTGTACTCAAATTGTCACAAACACATTGACAGGTGGACATTTGCACCTACCTTGGTCATTTACTATTGTCTTGGAATATATACAGAGTATTTATAGGTCCCAGCAATGTTTTGGATATGTGGAAGTATATAATAATGAGGAGGAGGAGAAGAAGGAGGAAGAGGAGAAGGAGGAGGAGGAGGAGGGGAGAAGGAGGAGGGGAGAAGGAGGAGGAGGAGAAGGAGGAAGAAAAGGAGGAGGAGAAGAATACGTAATAATAATAATAGGTAATAATAAGTTCCCTTGAAGCATGAAAAACAAAGTCCACCCCTGACAGTGACATGATAAGATGAGATAACATCTAATAAGAACTGAGGTTTGATGAGCATACACGAAGGTGAGGGAGGGTGCAGCAGATAAGAAAAAAATTAGAGGTTACATTTGATGAGCATTGTCCTCACTTTGTTTTCGCTGGTACACAAACATGTCTGTCTGTCCATTTGTCTGTCTGTCAAGCTCCCTGTCTATCTGTCTATCCATCTAGCTCTTTGTCTCAGAGAGAGCCACAAGACTTCATCATCACATTTACTCACATCTTCAAGCAGCGTATAGTACTTTGTCTGGATTTTTTGGGTTATCCTAGGTAATTTGTATTACATATATTTGTATTTATGTGTACCTGTGAGACAGAGATAGACAGAGACAGATTGAAAGAGATAGACAGAGACAGATAGACAAAGGCAGAGACAGACAGATAGACACAGACACAGATAGACAGAGACTGATAGAGACAGATAGACAGAGATCGACAGACCCTAAACTTGGGGTTAACATCACGTTCCTCTTAACCCTTTGACTGTCACGGTCGTATATATATACGTCATGGGAGATACCGTGTTTGACGTATCTATACGCATAAATTCTAGCGGCTTCAAATCAAGAAAGCTGGTAGGCCCACATGTGAGAGAATGGGTCTCCATGGTCAGTGTGCACCATATAAAAAAAAATCGGGGAACCAGTGGTGCATTGTGGGAATGCCATTTCAGTCATCCTTTTTCAGCATGTCTAGTGGTAAGAAATATGTGACTCCCCAGCAAATCTGGGACTCTTCTCTTCCCAAGTGATGCTCTAACACAGATGGAAGTGTCAGTGAAGATCAATTTCATGATTTCGAGGTGTTTGAGACCAAAAGCAATGGAGGAGGAGGAGGAGGAGGAAGAGGAGGAGGAGGAGGAGGAGGAAGAGGAGGAGGAAGAGGAAGAAGAGGAGGAGGAGGAAGAAGAGGAGGAGGAAGAAGAGGAGGAGGAAGGAAGAGGAGGAGGAGGAAGGAAGGAGGAAGAGGAAGGAAGGAAGGAGGAAGAGGAAGGAAGGAAGGAAGGAGGAAGAGGAAGGAAGGAAGGAGGAAGAGGAAGGAAGGAAGGAGGAAGGAAGGAAGAGGAAGAGAAGGAGGAGGAAGAGGAAGGAAGGAGGAGGAAGAGGAAGGAAGGAAGGAGGAGGAAGGAAGGAGGAGGAGGAGGAAGGAAGGAGGAGGAGGAAGGAAGGAGGAGGAAGGAAGAGGAGGAGAGGAGGAGGAGGAGGAGGAGAGGAAGGAGGAGGAGGAAGGAAGGAAGGAGGAGGAGGAAGAAGGAGGAGGAGGAGGAAGGAAGAGAGGAGGAGAGGAAGGAAGGAAGGAGGAAGGAAGGAAGGGAGGAAGGAAGGAAGGGAGGAAGGAAGGAAGGAGAGAAGGAAGGAAGGAGAGGAAGGAAGGGAGGAAGGAAGGAAGGAAGGAGGAGGAAGGAAGGAGAAGGAAGGAGGGAGGAAGGAAGGGAGGAAGGAAGGGAGGAAGAAGGGAGGAAGGAAGGGAGGAAGGAAGGGAGGGAGGAAGGGAGGGAGGAAGGAAGGGAGGAAGGAAGGGAGGAAGGGAGGGAGGAAGGAAGGAAGGAAGGAAGGAGATGGAGGAGGAGGAGGAGGAAGGGAACGTGAAGGAGAGGAAATTAGAAAGAGAAAACGCGAGACGAATCAAACATTTCTGTCCTGCCCAAGATTCCCTGTCTATCCGTCTAGCTCTGTCTCAGAGAGAGCCACGAAACTGTGTCATCATCACGTTTACTCACATCTTCAAGCAGAGTATAGCACTTTGTCTGGATTTTTTGGGTTATCCTAGGTAATTTACAATATGTATACTTGTATTTATGTGTACCTGTGAGACAGAGATAGACAGACAGAGAGAAAGAGAGAGACAGATTGAAAGAGGTAGAATGAGGGAGAAAGATATTTAGATAGAATGGAGGGGAAGCAGCATCCGACCCCATTGTTTTGACAGGCGGTAGGAGGAGTGAGTAATGAGACAATATGTCATTTTGACAGCTGCCCACTCCTGACTCAAAACAATTATAAGCCACACACTCGCACCCAAGACAAGCTTGCTGAATGGTGATAATAGCAGTTTTATGAAAGTATCTAGTGACTATATATGTGTATATATATTATAGAAACAAGAAACAAGAAGGGAAGGCAGGAATGAAGGAAGGACTAGATGAAAGGAAGGAAAAAAGTAAGGAAGGACAGATGAAGGAATGTAGGAAGAGAGGTGGAATGCCCTCCAGGTAGGAAAGGAATGAAGGAAATTAGGAAGGAAGGAATGATGACACACGACCATTTACCTAGGATAACTACATAACACAACTGCCTGCTAATACTTTGAAGAAAACTGCTCAGACGAGGTATTTGTCTTTGCACATAAAAAAAACTTCCACAAAAATGCACACACACTGATTTTATGTGTGAGGAGTGTGAAACACCATTGTGTATGACACCATGTTTTATGTGTGAGGAGTGTAAAACACCATTGTGTATGACACCATGTTTCAAAGAGTTCCACAAGCTGCAGAACTTCTAGGAATATGTTCAGTGACTGTATATTGGTATATATATATATATTATAGAACAATAGTAATAAACAATTTTTTGTATTGTTTGTTTTTGTAAACAAGTTTTGTAAACAATATATTGATAATTATGTTTGTGTGCTTATTGTGTTGTATACAACGAGTGTATATATGTACATTGCACCTTACTTTGGTCTCATAGGCCACATAAGTTATGTGAAAAAATAAAATAGTGAAAAAACAACAAACCTTCAAATACAAGTAAACCAAAGTTTACCGGTGAGCGGCAGTCGCCGCTGTTGCCATACACGGCTCATTTTCTGCAAACTTCATGCCTCTATATCTCGGTAAGTACTGATGGGAAAATTTTTTTTTTTGGACTAAAACAATCAGAAAAATAATCTTAACATTTTCATAAGAAAAAATAATTTTTTTTTTTTTCGAATATTTTGCGACACCAGGAGACACTTCAGGATTGGGCCTTTCGACAGTCAAAGGTTTAAAAGAGGAGTGTTAATATGACATTACATCAGTGAGTCTTTGGTGTTTGCTGCACACTGTTTGCTCTAGCTGGAGCTCAATTTAACTGACACTCCCACAAGGTACTAAGTGGTCCCAGATTTTTTTAATACTGCACACACCGAGTGTTAAAACCCATTCTGTGCTGACCAGGCATCTCGGGTCATTCGTGCCAAATTTGGAGGGAGGAAAATTAAAACGTATATATACGTTTGGGGCACTATGCGTAAGAACGGATATATACATTTGGACCGTTTAGGGGTTAAGGGCCATAAACTAAACAGGAGGATACTTCTCAACTTCATTAATGATAAAATAAATAATTGTAGTAATATTGAGGAAACATAAACTCAAATACCACTTTCAAATCAAATCAAAGTTTATTCTCTATAAGGATTACAATGCAGGGTTTACGGATTTTGGTTATTGTGTGGTTTACATGTAGTAAAATACTAATTACAGAGGGGGCCACTAGAACACCTAGCATGGCTAGGCATTTCGGGCAAACTTAGACTAATTCTTAACCCTAAATTGTATCAAATTGTGGAGTAAGTTGACTAAATACTAAGTGACAAATACTAATTTGTGAGTTTAGCAATGTGAATGCTTTTGTTTTGGCACAATACGTAGTTTCTATATTGGAATATCACAGGCAAACTTATGACTAGTTAGGAATCATTATTTTAAGATTAGGATACATATTTCTATGCTTATAGTCAAATGGGTGAGTGAGTGAGTGTAAATGTGGACCACCAGGTGGTTTTTATGTAGTTAGTGGATGGGGTGTATCAGGGAGATAAGATGTTTTCTAACAGTAGTTTTGAAGGTGATGAATGTGTCTGCTGTTCTAGAGTTTTCAGGTAGAGTGTTCCAGATTTTAGGGCCTTTGACATACATTGAGTTTTTGTAAAGGTTTAATCGGACACTGGGAATGTCGTAGAGATGTTTGTGTCTGGTGTTATGCCTGTGGGTCCTGTCACAACTATCAAGAAAGCATTTTAGGTCAAGGTTAATATTGGAATTTAAGGTCCTGTATATGTAGATTGCATAGTAGTAAGTGTGAATGTTCTGAACAGGGAGTAAGTTTATATCTATGAAGAGTGGGGGGGGGGTGTTGCCAGGGATGGGAATTAGTGATTATTCTTATTGTAGCTTTTTGTTGGGTTATTATTGGCTTTAGGTGTATTGCTGCAGTTGATCCCCAAGCACAAATAGCATAGGTGAGGTATGGATAAATGAGGGAATGGTATAGTGTGAGAAGGGCATTTTGTGGCACATAGTATCGTATCTTGGAGAGGATCCCAACTGTTTTGGATACTTTTTTTGATATGTGTTGGATATGGGTGCTGAAATTCAGGTTGTTGTCGAGGTATAGGCCTAGGAATTTGCTCTCATTATGTCTGGCAATTAGAGTGCTGTCGATCTTAATGTTAAGTTGCGCAGCACCTGCTCTGCTACCAAACATAATATAGTAGGTTTTGTCATTGTTAAGTGTAAGTTTATTGGCTGTCATCCAAGTTGATATTTTGAGTACAAGCAACAGATCCTACATTTATTCATCTTCAACAATGCCCCTCCCCCCAAAAAAAAAAAAAAAAAAAATGAAAAATAAAGAAAAACATTGCAATATCAGAGAAACACTAGCTCTGATTTGACCTTGAGTACAGGTAACATTTCAGCAAATCTGATCTTACATTTCCTTGCCTTCAATCCTGCAAAATCATCTATCACATCATCACAATCAATGATTTTCCCTATATTGGCTATATAGAAACGAAGGATTCCTCTCTTATGTTCATTGATTTATCTTCATTGATTTATGTAAAGCTTTTGATACAGTTGACCATGATTTGTTGCACATAAAACTATCACACTTTAGTATAAGACGGCACCCCCTCAACTACCTAAAGTCATACGTTAGCAACAGAAGCCAATATGTGTACACAAATGGAGCAAACTCTTCCACACAGCCAATTACAGTTGGTGTCCCACAGGGAAGTGTCCTTGGCCCTCTTCTCTTTCTTATTTACATAAACAACCTACCAAATGCATCGCAACTACTCAAACCCACACTATTTGCAGATGACACTACATATGTCTTCTCACCCAAGCCCAGTCATACTAGCCAATACTGTAAATACTAAATTACAAAAAATATCTCCCTGGATGATGATTAACAAACTTACTCTCAATATTGACAAAACCTACTTCATTCAGTTTGGGAACAGAACTACAGATGCTCCTCTTAACATAATGATAAACAGATCACCTATCACAAAGCTCACAGAGGGAAAATTCTTAGGAATCCACCTTGATAATAGACTCATACACATGTACAACAAATTTCCAAGAAAATTTCCAAGACCGTAGGCATACTATCGAAGATACAGTACTGTGTTCCACAATCAGCCCTCCTGGCCCTATATCACTCACTCATTTACCCCTATCTCACCTATGGAATTTGTGTATGGGGCTCAACAACAATAAATCATTTCAGACCATTAATTACCCAACAAAAGGCTGCAGTCAGAATGATAACAAATTCCCACTCCAGGCAGCATACTCCACCAATATTCAAAACTCTAAACTTACTCTCCGTACAAAACATCCATACTTATTATTGTGCCTACTGCATACATAGAACATTAAACTTGGATATAACCCCTCCCCTCAAACTTCTCCTTACCAACCTCAACAGAGCACATGACCATAACACAAGGCACAGATGTTTCATGTCCATCTCGCACTATGTAAAAACTCAATGCACATAAAAGGCCCAAAAATCTGGAATTTATTACCTGTTAATATAAAAGAAACACTGTCTGTTTATGAATTCAAGACTTCTTAAAAACCACTTACTCACAACTAAATAGATGTTGAATAACTGTATCTCATAAATGTATAACCTGTGACCCTATCAAACTGTGTTTTTTCTTTAATTACATCACCCTGCCTTGGTGGGAGACGGCCAACTTGTTGAAAAGTAAAAAAAAAAAATTACCTAATAGAATACTCCATTCTGTGAATGCACAGTAACTCATCTAATGACCATATGACCTGTTTCTGCACTACAAATCATTGATTTTACTCAATTTGATCGGATTATATTATACATTGTTATGCTACAAATTTATACAACTTTAATGCTTCTTATCTGAAATACATGTACTCATTTGTACTATGTGTTGTAATTTGTTTACTGTAATTTTTACCACTGAATATATCATTGCTTAGTTAATCTTAAATTAATTTTAAGCCTGTCCATAATGCTCTGCATACAAGGGACTTTCGGCATGTACACCCAATCACTACATTTCTTTGTACAACTATGTATCATGTCCAAATAAAAATAAAATAAATAAATAAATAAATAAAAGAATGTTGGTGCAGCACTGTTTTGGGCATTAGTATCACCTTTTTTAGAGGCTCTATGATGTCTTCCCCTAAATGGTGCCACCCGGGGTGCCCCCCCTCCTTACGATGCCACTGACTTGGCCTGGAATTTTTGAGTTATCCTAGGTAATTTACATTATGTATAATAACTGTACTTATGAGTACATGTGAGAGACAGAGATATAGACAGACATATACAGACAGAGACAGCCAAAGTCAGCCAGCCAGCCAAATACATTAGAACATAAGAAAGAAGGAACACTGCAATAGGCCTACTGGCCCATGCAAGGCAGGTCCATGTCACTCCCCGGCTTAGACCAATGACCCACCGAGTCAGGTCACATCCACTGAAGGAAGGAGCATGGCATCTGACCTAGTAGCACAAGCTGGTCAGGTCTTAACTCACACCCACTCATGTATTTATCTAACCTATTTTTACTTTCCTTTTAAAATGTGAGTGTTAATATGACATGACATCAGTGAATCACTAGTGTTTGCCACACTATTTGCTCTAGTTGGCACTCAGTTGAACTGGTGTTCCCACAAGGTACTAAGTGGTCCCCGATTTTTTTCATACTGCACACACTTGAGTGCGCAGACCCATTCTTTCATGTCTAGGCGACTCAGGCCTTTCACACCAAATTTGAAGGAATGAAAAATAAAACTTTGATCTACGTTCGGAGCCCCCCGCACATGAACGTAGATCTACGTGTGGACAGTTTAAGGGTTAAATGTTGCAGCATGGAGGCTGGAGGCATTGGAGATGTGTCTCAGTGCAATGTGTGGTGTGACTATTATGCACAGAGTTCATAGTCTGGAAATTAGGAGGAGGTGTGGGATTATAAAAATTATTATCCAGAGGGCTGATGATGGGTTATTGAGAGGATGGGTTATTAGAGAGGATGGTGCAAAATAGGATGACTTGGAGGTTTTTAAAAATCTGTAGTGGAGGGATGAAGGGGTAGGGGTCATCCTTGGAAAGATTGGAGGGAGAGGATAAAGGAGGTTTGTATGTGAGGGGCTTGGACATCCAACAGACAAGCACAAGTATGCAAGATAGGAGTGGAGGCAAGTGATTTTTATAACTTGACATGCTGTTGGAATATAAGCAAGGTAATATTTATGAAGGGATTCAGGAATAATCGGTTAGCTGGATTTGAGCGATTTGGTGAATAATGGTGAAAGTGTTATTTATTTTCAGGTCATCCTACTTTGGTGACTGAGAGATTGAACACCTTTAAATTACATTCACTAAGGAAGCCCCCTCCTCCCCCCCATGCTGATATGACCATTACTACTGCTTCATCATTCCCCTACTTTCACCTCACCTCTGTATTAGATTGCTAAAGCCTGATGTGTATGCAGAATCTCCCAAATAACATTAGTCAGATGTTGCATATGTATCTTATAGAAATTTGCTTTTTACGTATTATATAATTTACTGCTTACTTTAACATTTCTCTATAAAGCAGAGTATACAAATTAGTTGAATAATATTTATATACAGTATATGAAATTAGTTGATGAAAAATAATAAAATTTGTGAAGCAATTTTGATTTTGGCAAAGACAATGCTCTTATGTGTTGTCTTTACTAGTAGACTTTGCATAGTTTTTTATATCAAGTACAGTGCAGTATTCATTTGCAGATCAGCGTCGACGCATTGTCATTCCATGTCTCCACAAACCCTGCGCTAAACCAGCTGTAATAAGCTTTTGTCACTCTCTTGACTACTATCGTGCTAAGGGATATTGGAACTATTGGGAAAAATTACGAGACTCCTTAACTTATCAGCCACAGATTGCATCCAGGTATGATTTCAGTATCAGTGACATAAAATCTGCATCTCTACTCTATTTCATATTTTGAAGTGCTTCATAATTCAATAATTTATACATTGATTATGAAAAATATTTACTCAACGAGTTTCACATAAAAAAAAAGCTAAGTTTTTAGGGTTTTATGTTTGTATTCACCTATGTGTAGTCGCAGGGTCAAGTCACAGCTTCTGGCCCTGTCTTTTAGTTTGCCACTCTTCAGATTCAGATTTCAGCTCTGGCATGAGCCTGGTTCAGATTGGGCTAAGTGAGGGTTCCACAATGATACTTTGTACTCAAGGATTGGTTACACACTTCTCTGTGTCTTGTAGTATGTGTATGCATGCAGATGTGTAGGAATGTATCATAATAGCTTATGATAAGCATGTACATTTTCACATTTTGTGTGTATGTTACTAATATTTAATGTCATCACAAGCAGTGAGCCACGAGCGAGGATACGTGAGGTTTCTGGCTCATCTACATCATCACAGGGGTCTGCCAACTTTTTGAGCATTGCCACTCCATCCCCTACACAGTCTCCAAGTTTTTTCTCTAAGTTTTTGCGAAGATCAGATGTAAAGGGAAAAATCAGGACCAACTCAACATCATTAGAGGATTCTAACCAGGTATACTGCATACTTAAATTCTATACAGACAATTGCTTTGTTAATACACATTATATTTAAGGGAAATTATTATTACAACTGGGAAAGTGCTAAACTTATCATAGGAGTCGTACAGCACATGGGGAATGGGAGGCAGTCAGTTTCAATAACAGGAAAGGCAGGGTAGGTTCACTTCCTTGGATTAACTTTTTTTACTGTCAAGACCCCTGCACACAGACTTGCTCTCAGTGTCGAAGAATTTAAAAAAAAAAAAATCTTATGAAATGATAGAGAATCTTTTTCCGGTGGTAATGACATCAAAAGTATGAAATTTGATGGAAAACTCATGGAATTATGCTCTCGCAAAGTTAGCGGAATCGACAATATATACGCATCGGCAATTTCACCCACTTTGAACCCTATTTTCAGCCAATTCCAGTTGACCAAACTCATAGCTATTTTGCTAGAACTCCATTTGTTCTATTGATTGAGTACTAGAAACCACCCATTTACTGACTTCAACTACCCAATAAAGTGGTCAGAAATTGGCAATTGGCCAATTTCACACAAATTTCAAAAGATGCCAATTTCAAAATAGGGTACAGAATAAACAATGCAGACATTCCTGGCACTAAAGTAACATTTTCTCTGTTCATTAGTCATGTCTCCAGGTCCCTCTAATATTACTCTTGCTTTCCATTTTGAATTTTTATTCACACAAAAAATAGATATACTGTTATGCAGATTACTGAATTATTGTAATAATTGTATAAATAACGTTAAGTCATTTGTGACTGCGTATTAGACTGGCCAGTTGGACACGTATTGGAGGGTGACGTCATTTGTTTACTCTTGAACATCGGCAAAAATCGAACATTTCCGCTACTTTGAGCTCAATTTCAAGATACTTTTCATAGTGAAACCAGTCAACCTCATCTCTATTTCTGTAATATATCTTCCATTCTATTAAATGAGACCAAGAAAATGAGAATACAACCATAAATACCATGTGAAAATGCACTTCAAAGTAGGCATTTTAAATCAAAAACACAGCCGGAGTTTTTTTTTCTCATTATGCACTGCATGCTGTGGGATTTTTTTTTATACTGCACGCACTGACCATGCAGACCCATTCCCTCACACGTAGGTCTACCATATTTCTCCTGCTATATTTGAAGCCACTAGAATTTTGGCGTATTAATACGGCACCAATACTGGCTTGTAATCCGTACTAATATGACACCGACAGTGAAAGGGTTAAGAGCCCCCACCAACATCAAGGCACCCCCATTAAGGGGTATTCATAGGAATGTGCTAAACCCATGGGAGGCCATATAACATCTGTTTCCTTAAAATTACTTTTTATTAAAAAGTAATACGGAAAACCCTTGATATAGCAGACTTGAAATACGAAAAGCCAATAGGTAAATTATACTTTTAATTCGTCTGTTTTCAGTGTTTGTTGCAGTATATTTTTAAAATTGTGTACATTACTATACTAGGCATATGGTAGAATACTTTACTGTTTTTTCTGTGATTTGTTAACATAATTCTGATCTAACAGACACTCAGGTAATCCTCTCTGTGAGTCCATTATATCGAGATTTTACTGTACCTCAATATACAGTAACTGACTAATGCGGGGGGACCTGCTAAACTCTTTCGAGGTCCGTGCCATAGTACTACGTGATGAGTTCAGCTCAGTCAAATAAACCATGAGCAGTAAATTTGGGCGTAGATACAAGAGACTGGGTCTATGCACTAAATGTGTACCATGTAAAAAAATCCTGCCCCCCACAGTGCATAATGGGGAAAAAAACTGCAACCATATTTTTGGTTTAACCCTTTCAGGGTTGGTGCCATACTAGTACAGCTTGCACACCAGGGTTGGTGCCATACTAGTACGCATAAATTCTAGCGCCTTCAAATGTAGCGAGAAAAAGTTGATGGGCCTACATGTGAAAGAATGGGTCTATGTGGTCAGTGTGCACAGTATAAAAAATATCCTGCAGCACACAGTGCATAATGAGAAAAAAAAAACTCCGACTGTGTTTTTGGTTTAAAAAAGCGACTTTGCAGTGTATTTTCATATGCTATTTATGGTTGTATTCTAGTTTTCCTGGTCTCATTTTATAGAATAGAAGACACATTATGGAAATTGAGATGATTTTTATTGGTTTCACAATAAAAAGTACCTTGAAATTGAGCTCAAAGTAGCAGAAATGTTCGATTTTTGCCAAAGTTCAAAAGTAAATAAATCAAGCCATGCGTCCAATACACGTCAACTGGTGAGTCTAATATTCTTTCACAAGTGCGCTGATATTATTTATACCATTTCTACACCATTTCTACACTAATGCAGTAGTCTGCATAACAGTAAATCTTCTATTTTTTGTGATAGTAAAAATTCAAAGTGGAAAGCAAAAGAAATGTAACAGAGGCCTGGGGACGTGACTAATGAACAGAGGAAATGTTATTTTAGTGCCAGGAATGTCTGTCTTGTTTATTTTGGACCCTATTTGGAAATTGGCATCTTTTGAAATTTGTGTGAAATTGGCAAAAATGCCAGTCAAGTGACCACTTTATTGGATAGTTAAAATCGGTTAATGGGTGGTTTCTTGTATTCATTCGATAGAAAAAATGGAGTTCTAGTGAAATAGTTAGGATTTTTGTCGACTGGTACATTGGAATTGGCTAAAAATAGGGCTCAAAGTGGGTGAAATCGCCGATGCATAAACATTGTTGAGACTGCTAACTTCGCGAGAGCATAATTCCGTAAGTTTTCCATCCAGTTTCATACTTTTGGTGTCATTATGATCGAGAAAAGATTCTCTATCATTTCATAAGATTTTTTTTTTTTTTTTTTTTTTCAAAAAATTTCCGACCCTGAGAACAAGTTTAGGAGAGGGCCTGCCGACCCTGAAAGGGTTAAAATAGCAAATTTTTAGTGTATTTTCATATGGTTTTTATGGCTGTATTCTTGGTTTCTTTCTCTCATTTGATAAATTGGAAGATATACTACAGAAATAGAGATGATTTTCATTGGTTTCATGATTGAAAGAAAAGAACAGTGGAACCCCCCCCCCCCCCCCAAGTTTCATGAGTCTCACGCTTCGTGAATTTCAACTTTCAGCAACTTTTTTCATCAAAATATAGCCTCGTGTTTCATGATTTGCCTTGCGATTTGTTCATACGGAACGCAGCCTCCCAGTGGCCGGGCATACACAAAGGCTCCCACACACCATTCAGAGAGTCAGTGTGACATCGTTTCTGGGCAAGTGACCATTACCCAAAAATAATCCATTGTTTTTTGTGCTTACAACTGCTAAATAAGCCACCATGGGCCAAAAGAAAGCTCCTAGTGCCAGCCCTTTGGTTAAGAAGGCGAGAATCACGATAGAATTCAAGGAAGAACACACCAGCCAGGGTACTTCCCCATACCAACCAAGGTACTTCCCCACACACATGATTTGATTTGAGTGGGACTTGCACATTAGTGAATAGAATTATCAAAGCCTATTGCTTGGGGAGCATTGAAAAGTGGGTTGGGCAAATATTCTGTTAGTGGGATGGTTTGTGAAGGACGTCCCTAATGTGGCCAACAGGTCTGCTACAGTGTTCCTGCTTTCTTACGTTCTTATGTATACCAGCCAGGGTACTTCCCCACACATAAGAATGGAGGAACACTGCAGAAGGCCTACTGGCCCATACAGGGCAAGTCCTTATCAAAACCACCCCTACCCTAAACTACCCAAGAATTTACTCCCGTACCCACGACACCAATCAAACCCAGCCCCTCCCACTCATGTACTTGTCCAGTCACTTTTTAAAGCTACCCAAGGTCCTCGCCTCAATCACCCTACTCAGAAGACCGTTCCACACATCCACAACTCTTTTGAAAACCAGTACTTACCTATCTCCTTTCTAAATCTAAATTTATCCAACTAAAGCCATTATTTCTGGTTCTTACTTGGCTTGACACCCTTAGTTCCTTATTAATATCACCTTTGTTTATCCCCATCATCCATTTATACACCTCGATGATATCTCCCCTCATTCTATGTCTCTCCAGAGAGTGGAGATTCAAGGCTCTAAGTCTATTTTCATATAATGATTACAGAGTGTACCACTAGAATGCCTAGCAAGGCTAGGCATTTCGGGCAGACTTAGTTTAATTCTTTATTTTAAAATATTACAAATTATGAGGTAAGTTGGTATTATGGCTAAGTGACTAAATACTAGTTTGTGAGTTTAGCAATGTGAATGCTTTTGTTTTGGCACAGTACATAGTTTCAGTATTGGAGTATCATAGGATTCATTATTTTAAGATTGAGATTAATATTTCTGTTTATGGTCAAATGGGTGAGTGAGTGTAAGTGTGAACCACCAGGTGGTATTCGTGTAGTTAGTTGATGGGGTTTATCAGGGAGATAAGATGTTTTCTAATGGTAGTTTTGAAGGTGATGAATGTGTCTGCAGTTCTAGAGTTCTCAGGTAGGGTGTTCCAGATTTTAGGGCCTTTGACATACATTGAATTTTTGTAAAGGTTTAGTCGGACATGGGGAATGTCGTAGAGATGTTTGTGTCTGGTGTTATGCCTGTGGGTTCTGTCACAACTATCAAGAAAGCGTTTTAGGTCAAGGTTGATATTGGAGTTTAAGGTTCTGTAGATGTAGATTGCACAGTAGTAAGTGTGGATGTACTGAACAGGGAGTAAGTTTAGATCTATGAAGAGTGGGGGGGGTGTTTGCCAGGGATGGGATTTAGTGATTATTCTTACTGCAGCTTTTTGTTGGGTTATTATTGGCTTTAGGTGTGTTGCTGCAGTTGATCCCCAACCACAAATAGCATAGGTGAGGTATGGATAAATAAGTGAGTGGTATAGTGTGAGAAGGGCATTTTGCGGCACGTAGTATCGTATCTTGGAGAGGATCCCAACTGTTTTGGATACTTTTTTGGTTATGTGTTGGATATGGGTGCTGAAATTCAGGTTGTTGTCAAGGTATAGGCCTAGGAATTTGCCCTCATTATGTCTGGTAATTAGAGTGTTGTCGATCTTAATGTTAATTTGTGCATCTCCTGCTCTGCTACCAAACATAATATACAGTGGACCCCCGCATACCGTTGGCATCACATAACGATTAATCCGCATACCGCTTGCTTTAATTGCAAAAATTTTCCCTCGCATACCGCTTAAAAACCCGCTCACCGCTGTTCATCCGAGACGCGTCCAATGTGCGCCCTCAGCCAGCCTCACATGTGCCGCCCGTGCCATTGTTTACCAGCCAGCCTCCGCGGTAACATCCAAGCATACAATCGGAACATTTCGTATTATTACATTGTTTTCGGTGCTTTATCTGGAAAATAAGTGACCATGGGCCCCAAGAAAGCTTCTAGTGCCAACCCTACAGCAATAAGGGTGAGAATTACAATAGAGATGAAGAAAAAGATCATTGATAAGTATGAAAGTGGAGTGCGTGTCTCCGAGCTGGCCAGGTTGTATAATAAACCCCAATCAACCATCGCTGCTATTGGTGGTACAGCTGCTGCTGCTGCTGTAGCATCGTCTGCTGCTGCTGTAGCATCGTCTGCTGCTGCTGTAGCACTGTCAGCTGCTGCTGTAGCATCGTCTACTGCTGCTGTAGCACTGTTGTTGGTGTGGCTTATTGAGAATATACCAAGAAACAATTAACCCCAGAGGATTTGCCACCCAGGATAACCCAAAAAAGTCAGTGTCATCGAAGACTGTCTAACTTATTTCCATTGGGGTCCTTAATCTTGTCTCCCAGGATGCAACCCACACCAGTCGACTAACACCCAGGTGAACAGGGAAAAATGCCTGGAACTAGTGCTCATATTGGTGAATTTAAAGCCAGCAAAGGTTGGTTTGAGAGATTTAAGAATCGTAGTGACATACACAGTGTGATAAGGCATGTTCTGGAAGAAAATACCAAACAGGACCTACAGTACTCAGGAGGAAAAGGCACTCCCAGGACACAGTGTCTCATCAGTCATTGCTGCATCTTCAATAAAGGTAAGTGTCATTTATTCTTCATTTAGTAGACTAGTACATGCACAATATATACTGTGCATGTACTACTCTACTATTGTGCATGTATCCTTCTCTTTGTGTGTAGGAAAATGTATATTTCATATGGTAAAATTTTTTTTTTCATACTTTTCGGTGTCTTGCACGGATTAATTTGATTTCCATTATTTCTTATGGGGAAAATTCATTCGCATACCGATTATTTCGCATACCAATGAGCCCTCTTGCACGGATTAAAATCGTTATGCGGGGGTCCACTGTAGTAGGTTTTGTCAGTGTTAAGCGTAAGTTTATTGGCTGTCATCCAAGTCGATATTTTGATCAGCTCCTCGTTAACAATGGTGTTGAGGGTGGCAAGATTAGGGTGAGAGATGACATAAGTCGTGTTGTCAGCAAAGAGAATGGGTTTCAGGTGTTGGGATACGTTTGGAAGATCATTGATGTATATGAGGAAGAGCAGGGGACCAAGGACACTTCCCTGCAGAACTCCAGTATCAAGTGGCCGTGTTGTTGATGCTGTGTCTTTAATGGTAACATACTGATACCTATTAGTAAGGTAAGATTTGAAATAAGCAAGCGCATGGCCTCTTATACCGTAATGGTCAAGTTTGTGGAGTAGGATGTCTTGGTCTACTGTGTCAAAAGCTTTTCTTAGGTCAATAAAAATTCCTAGTGGATATTCCTTATTTTCCAATGCTGTGTAAAGCAGATCTAGCATTTTTATGATTGCATCATTAGTGCTTTTATTTTTCCTAAATCCAAATTGGCAGGGGTTGAGTATGCTTTGTGCTGTTATAAATGAATATAGTCTCCTGTGCACGAGTTTCTCAAAGATTTTGGATAGCAATGGTAAGTTTGATATTGGCCTATAGTTGTTTAAGTCTGTAGGGCCACCACCTTTATGTATTGGTGTAACCCTTGCCATCTTGAGTAGTTTCGGGAAGGTGCTAGTTTCTAGTGACTTGTTAAAAAGTAATGAAATAGCATGCGAAAGGATATGGGCCGCTCGCTTGTACAGTAATGGTGGGACATTAGACAGATTCCCTGAGTTGTTTTTAAGTGACTTTATAATATCGGTGACTTCCGAGGGCTCAGTTGGTGCAAGATAGAAGGAATTTGGGAAATTCCCATCTAGGTAGTCCCCGGCATGGGCATTAGTATGTGGGATTTTATTGGCGAGATTAGATCCTATGGTTGAGAAGAAGTCGTTTATCTTGTTAGCTGTGTCAGTGGGATGTAGTGGTGTTTCATTAGGTTTAGTTAGGACAATATTCTTGTTTTTTTCAGTTTGTGGGTCCCTAGAATCTGAGAGAGTGTTTTCCAGGTCTTTTTTATATCTCCTCTAGTGTCTGTGAATCTACTGGAGTAGTATAGTTGTTTGGCTTTCTTTATTACTTTGGTGAGAACTGATGAATAGTGTTTAAGAATATCTTTGTGTATAAAGCCCTGTCTATATTGCTTTTCATATTGGTGTTTCTTGTCAATGGATTTCAGAATGGTGCTGGTTAGCCATGGGCAACCAAGCCGTTTGTTTGTGATCTGTTTCGTTTTTATAGGAAAATGTTTGTTGTATAGTCTAATTTGTTAAGAAAAATGTCTGTCCAGTCATCAATACCATTGGCCTTGGAGAATTCTGTAGGCCAGTCAACAATCTCTAGGTCAGTTGTGAACTTCCTTATTGAGGCCTCGTCATGGAGTCTAAATGAGACTTTGTTGTATTCAAGTGGTGGTTTATTAATGTTTGTCAGGAGGAAGGTAGGGTAGTGGTCTGTAGTGCTATCTGTGATTATCCCTGATTTAAGGGGGGCTAGTATATTGGTCCATATGTGGTCTATTATGGTTACACTTGTCTCAGTGAGCCTGGTTGGTTTAGTTATTGTTGGTATGAGAAGTGTGTTGTTCATATTGTTGATGAAATCAGTTACAGGCTGATCATCTAGTAAGCCAAGGTTGATGTTGAAGTCTCCAGCTAAGAGAAGGTGGTGCTTATTCATTTGTCTGTTTGTTATTAGTGACTTTAATTTCTCCTCTCTCTCCTCTCCTCCATCTGTGCAACTCCTTTCTTCACAGCGCACTGTTCCTTCGCTGCTTGAACGTTTTCCGCTGCCTCCGCATGTGGACTTTTCTAACCCCTCTAGTCCGCAGGAACCCTTACCTGTGGATTTCAGATATCTTTATCATTGCCAATCATGGCCTATTTACAGTGGAATATACGCGGCCTCAGGGGTAATCGGGGTGAGCTTCAGATGTTACTCTCCCAGTTTTCCCCTGTTAGTGTTTGCTTACAGGAACCAAAATTACACTCTGCTGTTATCTCTCCCATCTCAGGCTATAATTTATTGTATTCTTCAGATCCATTTTCTGATGGGACCTTTAATGAAAGTGCCCTTCTTCTACGCACTGATATTCCGTACCATCAGCTATTTGTTCGTACTTTGCTGCATTGCACAGCAGCCCGTATCCACTTGCATAGGTGGTATACGCTCTGTTCTTTATATCTCTCTCCTTCTCGGGCATTATCTATTCCGGATATTGCCTTTCTTGTTTTGTCGTTACCGCCACCGCTTCTGTTACTTGGCGATTTTAATGCCCATTATTTCTTCTGGGGGGGGGTCTCACTGTGATTCCCGTGGCATTCAGTTAGAGGCTTTTCTTGCTTCCCCCCCATCGATGTTTTAAATACAGGTACTCACACCCATTTTGATCCTCGGACTCACACTCTCTCTCTTGCATCTATCTCTCAGTCTGCTCTTCCTCCGCCGCATTAGACTTCACCTGGTCTGTTCTCCCGGATTTACATGACAGTGATAATTTCCCAATCATTCTTACTTCCTCTTCATATTCACCACCTCGTCGTATCCCACGCTGGCAATTTGATCAGGCAAATTGGAACATTCACTCAAAACTAACTGTTTTTAGTGAGGTTCCTTCTTCGTCCTCCATTGATGAGCTTTTACACCTCTTCTCGTCCTCCGTTTTAACCGCAGCTTCTCATTCTATACCCCAAACTTTGGGCAGGCATTCTCAGAAATGCGTGCCTTGGCGGTCTCCTGCTTGTGCTCGTGCAGTACGTTTGAAACGTGCTGCATGGGGCAGGTACTGGTACAATAGAACCACGGAGAGACTTCTTGATTTTAAGCAGAAGCGTGCGATCGCTCGCCGTGTCATCCGTGATGCTAAACGCACTTGCTGGCAAGATTATGTCTCCACCATCACCTCTGCTTCCTCTATGAGCGCAGTCTGGAAAAAAGTACGAAAACTGAGTGGTAAATATTCTGACCCGGCTCCTGTTCTGCGGGTTGCCAGTGTTGATATAGCAAGCCCACTAGATGTTGCCAATGAAATTGGCAATCATCTGGTCCGTATTTCTCAGGAGCTCCATCTATGCCCCTCGTTTCTTTCCTCAAAGTCTGCCAGAGAGTTAGCACCGTTGGACTTTTCTTCTCTCAGAGAAGAACAGTATAATGTGCCTTTTACACTTCAAGAACTGGAGGCAACACTCTCAGCCTGCCTGCCGATCATCGGCAGCTGGGCCCGACGACATTCATATTCGTATGCTACAACATTTACATCAGTCAGCCCTTGCAGTCCTATTATGCCTTTTCAATCTTAGTTGGTTACAAGGAGTTCTTCCACAGCTGTGGAAATCTGCCATTGTTCTCCCTTTCTGCAAACCAGGCACTACGGGACATGAAGGCTCCCACTATCGTCCCATTGCTCTTACCAGTGCAGTTTGCAAAGTGATGGAACGCCTGGTAAATAGACGTTTAGTGTGGTATTTAGAGACACACAACAGTCTCTCCACTCGTCAATATGGCTTTCGTAAGGGACGTTCTACCATAGACCCCTTACTACGCTTGGATACGTATGTTCGTAATGCCTTTGCGAATAACCACTCAGTTATTGCCATATTTTTTGACCTTGAGAAGGCATATGACACAACTTGGAGGTATAATATTTTGGCCCAAGCCCACTCCTTAGGTCTCCGAGGCAATCTACCATCCTTACTTAAGAACTTTTTAACTGATAGACATTTCCGTGTTCGGGTTAATAATGTGCTCTCCCTGGATTTTATCCAAGATGAAGGTGTCCCTCAGGGATGTATTCTGAGCACAACACTTTTTCTCCTTGCTATTAATGATTTGGCGTCTAGTCTTCCATCAAATATTTGGTCATCACTCTATGTTGATGACTTCGCTATTGCCTGTGCAGGCGCTGACTGTCACCTCATTACAGTTTCTCTCCAGCATGCGGTCGACCGTGTTTCCAATTGGGCCACCACACATGGGTTTAAATTTTCCAGCACTAAAACCCACCAATTACTTTCACTAGACGCTCTGTCATCTCCGATCATCCTTTGTACCTCTATGGCTCCCGTATCCCTGAACGTGATTCAGTCAGGTTTCTGGGCCTCCTCTTTGACCGTAGGTTATCCTGGAAACCTCACATTACCTCTC
Source organism: Cherax quadricarinatus (assembly GCF_026875155.1). Taxonomy (NCBI): domain Eukaryota; kingdom Metazoa; phylum Arthropoda; class Malacostraca; order Decapoda; family Parastacidae; genus Cherax; species Cherax quadricarinatus. Next base: position 32,666,270 of record NC_069419.1, read on the forward strand.
TGAAGGCAACTTGTCACAGCCGGCTGAACCTTCTTAAAACCCTTGCTCATCTTTCATGGGGAGCTGATCGTTGAACCCTCCTTCGCCTACATTCCACCCTCATTTTATCGAAACTTGATTATGGTGACCAGATCTATTCAGCGGCATCTCCTGCTACTCTCTCTAGCCTTAACCCCATTCATCACCAAGGATTACATTTATGCATTGGTGCTTTTCGCTCTTCCCCTGTTGAGAGCCTCTATGCAGAAGCGAACGTTCTATCCTTATCCGATCGCCGTGATGCCCATTGCCTTCGCTACTATGTACGCTCTCGTGATCTCCACAATCCTTCCATTTATAGAATGGTCACTGATATTAGTAGACATTCTTTATTTGTTCGCCGCCCCTGTTTACTCCATCCCTTCTCTCTTCGCCTTCATTTGTTCTTGTCTTCTCTTCAATTACCACCTTTCTATGTTCATGTAGCATCTCACTTTTCCCTACACCCCTGGGAAGTTCCAGCTGTTCGAGTCTGTTCTTTCTCTCTCCCTTGCTCGAAATCCCAACTGTCTACGGTCGCTTCCTGCTCTCTTTTTCTTGACCACTTCCACTCTCATTCTCATGCCATTGCTGTGTACACAGGTGGCTCTAAGTCTTCTGACGGCGAAGGATTCGCGGCAGTGTTTCTGGACAGCGTCGTACGAGGGCATTTACTATCTTTGGCTAGTATTTTTACTGCTGAATTGTATGCCATCCTTGCAGCACTTATCCGTATTGCATCTATGCCTGTGTCATCATTTGTGGTTGTCTCAGACTCCCTTAGTGCTTTACAGGCTATACAGATATTTGATACACCTCACCCCTTAGTCCTCCGTATCCAACTTTGGCTACGCCGCATCTTTACCAAGCATAAAGATATTGTTTTTTATTGGGTCCCTGGTCATGTTGACATACAGGGCAATGAACAGGCAGACACTGCTGCGCGGTCAGCAGTACATGACCTACCAGTTTCATATAGAGGTATTCCATTTACGGACTATTTTGCTGCATTATGTTCTTGCCTTTACAACCGTTGGCAACAGCGTTGGTCTACTATGCTTGGTAACAAACTTCAATTTATTAAACTGAGTATAGGTTACTGGCTGTCTTCTTATCACCAGTGTCGAGGTTGGGAGACTACTCTCTCCTGTCTTCGCATTGGCCATACTCGTCTTACTCATGGATATCTCATGGAGAGGCGCCCTGCTCCTCTCTGTGAGAATTGCCAGGCTCCATTATCAGTCAGCCACATTCTGTTGGACTGCCCATTTTATCAACGAGCATGCAGAATTTACCTCCGTCGTCGTCTTCACTCCACTGCTTTCTCTTTACCTTCCCTTCTCGCTGATGGACCCACCTTTCATCTGGACTCTCTCATTGACTTTTTGACAACAACTGACTTCACAAATTCTGATACCTTCAGCCCTTTCTACCTCAATCTCTTGCTACCCTCTACCCCCGCACTATCCCCTGCCCAGCTGTTTTCTGTAACCTACTGATCATCCCTCCCCCCTTCTTCCGCCCAATACCCTCGCTTCCTTCCCTACCCTGCAGCGCTGTATAGCCCTTGTGGCTTAGCGCTTCTTTTTGATTATAATAATAATAATTCTCCACACACACGATTTGATTTAAATGGGACTTGCACATGAGTGAATAGAATTATCAAAGCTTATTGCTTGGGGAGCATTGAAAATTGGGCTGGGCAAATATTCTGTTAGTGGGATGGTTTGTGAAGGACCTGCCTAGTGTATGGGCCAACAGGTCTGCTGCAGTGTTCCTGTTTTCTTATACAGTGGACCCCCAGTTTGCGATGGCATCGGTATCTGATAAATCTGGTATTCGATACATTTTAACTCAAAAATTTTGCCTCGGTTCCCGTTAAAAAACCCACCATATGCGATTCGTCTGAGACGTGTCCACGTGGCCTGAACTGCCCCATGCATGCCAGTGTTTACAAGCCAGCCAGTGTGCTCGCATCTAAGGATGCATTCAGTACATTCCATATTATCACAGTGTTTTTGGTGCTTGTTTCTGCAAAATAAGTCACCATGGGCCCCAAGAAAGCTTCTAGTGCCAACCCTGTGGTAAAAAGGGTGAGAATTAGTATGGAAATTAAGAAAGATTTTGAAGGGTTTGGGGCTAACCCTGAAAAGCCTATGCCAGTTGTGGAATCCATTGTGCCTACTTCAAAAATTAAGGAAATGTGTGCACAGTGGGTTGAACTGCAAACCTTTATGGATGAAAATCACCCTAACAGCTATTGCAAGCCGTGCTGGTGACTATTACAATGACAATGTTGTGGCCCATTTTAGACAAATCGTAAAGGAACGGGAGGTACAGAGCTCTATGGACAGATTTGTTGTGCGACAGAGGTCCAATGACTCTCAAGCTGCTCCAAGTGGCATTAAAAGAAGAAGGGAAGTAACCCCGGAAAAGGACTTGCTACCTCAAGTCCTAATGGAAGGGGATTCCCCTTCTAAACAATAAGTTCGGCACTCTCCCCTCCTCCCATCCCATCAGTCATCACCAGATCTTCATTAAAGGTAAGTGTCATATACGTATTCTATTGTTAATAGAGTATTACAAACTGTGCATGTCTTCTTCAGTTTGTGTGCATTAAACTTAATATTTCATGTGGTAAAATTTTTTTGTTCATACTTTTGGGTGTCTTGCACGGATTAATTTGATTTCCATTATTTCTTATGGGGAAAATTGATTCGCTTTTCGATAATTTTGGTTTACGATGAGCTCTCAGGAACGGATTAATATCGCAAACCGTGGGTCCACTGTATTCCATACACCAACAAGAGTCTTCAATAAAGGTAAGTGTGATGTTATTATTTTTTTTATACTTGATTTCTTGCTCTTTTCTGTATGTAAATCTATATTTAATCTATAAAAAAAATAATTTTTGTTAATACTTTTGGGGGTCTGGAATGGATTAATTGGATTTACACTATTTCTTATGGAGAAAATGGTTTCGAGTTTTGTGAATTTTGACTTTCGGCAGACTCTCTGGAACGGATTAATCACGAAACTCAGGGGTCCACTGTACTGTTTTTACAATACTGCAGTAGTCTGCATAACAGTAAATCTACTTTTTGTGTGAATAAAAATTCAAAATGGAAAGCAAGCATAATATGAGAGGCCTGGAGACATAACTAATGACCAGAAGAATTTTTTTTAGTGCTAGGAATGTCTACATTGTTTACTCTGGACCCTGTTTATTAATTGGCAATTTTTTTTATTTTGTGTGAAATTGGCCAAATTAACGATTTCTGATCACTTTATTGGGTAGTTCAAATAAGTAAATGGGCAGTTTCTTGTACTCAGTTGATAGAATGGAAGGAATACTAGTGAAATAGCTATGAGTTTGGTTGACTGGAATAATAGAATTGGCTTACAGTAGGACTCAAAGTGGCAAAATCGCTGGTGCATAAATATTGCTGAGACTGCTAACTTTAGAGCATAATTCCATAAGTTTTCCATCAACTTTCATACGTTTGGTTTCATTACCTTCAGAAAAAAGATTCTCCATCTTTTCATAAGAAAAAATAATTTTTCATTATTGAAAATTCTTGGACCCTGAGACTACTCATGGGTTTAAATTTTCTGGTGCTAAAATGCACCAAATTTCCTTCACCAGATATCTTGTTATCTCTGATACTCTGTTATACCTGTATGGCTCTCACATCCCTGAATGTGATACGGTCAGATTTCTCGGCCTTCTGTTTGATTGCTGGCTGTCTGGGAAATCTCACATTACCTCCCTGAAAGCATCTTGCCATAGCTGTTGAACCTCCTTAAAACCCTTACTCATCTTTCATGGGGGTCAGATTGTCAGACTCTCCTTCGACTGCATTAAGCCCTAATTTTATTGAAACTAGACAGTAGCAACAAGATATATCTTGTGGCCTCTCCTGCAACTCTTTCTAAACTTGATCCCTTAGTGCTGTATGACCCTGGTGGGTTTAGTGCCTAGTTTTGATTGTAATAATAAAAATAATCAGGGATTATGTTTATGTCTAAATGCTTTTTGCTCCTCCCCTGTTGAAAGCCTATATGCTGAGATGAATTTTTCATCCTTGAACGATCAACATGATGCACATTGCCTCCTTTATTATTTTGTCCACTCTTATGACCTTCACAATCCTTTTACATACAGGATAGTAACGGACATTAATAAAGGTTCATTATTTGTTTGCCATCCCTGTTAACTGTCCTTTTTCTTTTCGTCTTCACTTGCTCTTGACTTCTCTTCAGTTGTCCCCTTTATCTGTTCACTTAGCATCTGACTTTTCTCTTCTTCCTTGGGAGGTTCCAACAATCCAAGTCTGTTCTTCCCCACTGCCATGCTCGAAAGCTCAAATACCTACGGTTGCTTCTTGCTCTTTTTCTTAACTACTTTCGGTCTCATTCTCATGCTGTTGCAGTTTTCTGCTGGGTCCTTGGTCATGTTGATGTTCAGGGCAATGAGCAGGCAGACTCTACTGTATGGTCATCGGTACATGACCTTCCAGTTTCATATAAATTATTCTTTGATTCAACACACCGGCCGTATCCCACCGAGGTGGGGTGGCCCAAAAGGAAAAACAAAAGTTTCCCCTTTTACATTTAGTAATATATACAGGAGAAGGGGTTACTAGCCCCTTGCTCCTGGCATTTTAGTCGCCTCTTACAGCATGCATGGCTTATGGAGGAAGAATACTGTTCCACTTCCCCATGGAGGTAAGAGGAAATAAACAAGAAGAAGAACTAGAAAGAAAATAGAAGAAAACCCAGAGGGGTGTGTATATATATGCTTGTACATGTATGTGTAGTGTGACCTAAGTGTAAGTAGAAGTAGCAAGACGTACCTGAAATCTTGCATGTTTGTGAGACAGAAAAATGGACACCAGCAATCCTACCATCATGTAAAACAATATAGATTATTATTATGAACAAAACTGAGTGCTGAACCCACTAGGGTCAGTTTCATATAGAGGTATTCCATTCTCAGACAATTTTGCTGTAATCTCTAGCCACTTTTGCAACCATTGGCAACAACATTGGTGTGAGTTTATTCATAATAAATTACATTCCATCAAGCTGAGTTAAGGATCCTGGTCTTCTTATTGATGTTGTGGTTGGGATGCTACACTTTCCCGTCTTTGCATCGAGCACACACATTTCACTCATGGGTATCTCATGGAGAAGCACCCAGTTCCATTCTGTATGAATTGTCAGGTTCCAGTATCAGTTAGCCATATTCTGTTGGACTGTCCTGTCTACCAGCGGGCATGCAGAATTTACCTCCAACATCATCACTGCTCTAGCACCCTTACTTTCCTTCCTAGCTGACAGCCCCACCTTTGACACAGACACTCTCTTTGACTTTTTGACAGCAACAGATTTATTGCAGAACCTTTGATTACACTCCTTTAGCATCCCTCATCTCCCTTACAATCTCTTCCTCCTTTATACTCTCTACCCTTGTTAGTTTCAGATCAAGCATATTACACAGTTCACTGCAGCACTGTATGACCCTTGTGGGTGTATCACTTAGTTTTGATTATAAATTGTAATACAGAATAAATTGTAATGCAGTACAGTAAATTACCTGAAAATGAAAGTTCAGTGCAGTAGAGATGTGTAGTGTGAGTTATTATTATTATTATAATCAAAGCGAAACGCTAAACCTACAAAGGTCATAGAGCACAGATGGGCAGGGGATAGTGCAGGATCATAGAGTAACAAGGGTGGAAAGGACAACAGAGGGAGAGTTAGAAAGGGTTATGAGGAGTGCTAGAGGAAGTATCATGAAAGTTTGTGTAGTAAATCAGTTGCTGTCAAAAAGTCAGTAAGGGAGTCTGAGTCAAAGGTAGATCTGTCAGCAAGGAGGGAAGATAAAGTAACGGCGTTAGAGCAGTGACAACGTTAGAGGTAAATTCTGCTTGCCATTTATAGACCGGACAGTCCAATAGAATATGGCAAACTGAAACTGGAACCTGACAATTCTCACAGAGTGGAACAGGGTGCCTTTCCATGAGATACCCATGAGTAAGACGAATGTGCCCGATGTGAAGATGGGAAAGCATAGTCTCCCAACCTTGGCATTGATGACAAGATGATGGCCAGAAACCTAAACTTGGTTTGATATCATATCAGACCAACGTTGTTGCCAACAGTTGTGGAGGTGGTTAGAGATTACTGCAAAATAAGCCTGTGAATGGAACACCTCTATATGAAACTGGGAGGTCTTGTACTGCTGACCGTGCAGCAGTGTCTGCCTGTTCATTGTCCTGAACATCAACATGACCAGAGGCCCAACAGAAAACTTGTTTTTCTGAGAGATATGGCATAACCAGAGGATGATGTGAATCAAATTTTTCAATAGCTTGCAAAGCACTAAGGGAGTCTGAGACTATTACAAATGGTGAGACAGGTGTAGATGCAATAAGGATAATTGCTACAAGAATTGCATACAATTTATCTGTAAAAATGCTAGCCGAGTCTAATAAATGCCCTTGCACTACACTGTCTGGAAACACTGCTGCAAACCTAATACCATCAGTGAATTTAGAACCATCAGTGTACACTGTGACGGTATGAGAATGAGACTGGAAGTGATTAGGAAAAAGAGAATGAGAAGCAACTGTAGATATTAGGGCTTTCGCGTATGGCACTGAGGAAGAACAGACACGAACTGTCAGAACCTCCCGGGGAAAGGAGGGAAAAGTTAGATGAACATATAAAGGGGGCAACTGAAGAGAAGACAAGAGCAAATGTAGAGAAAAGGGATGACATAAACAAGGGCAACGAACAAATAATGGACCTCTACTAATGTCCATTACTATCCTATATGTATACGGAAGGATTGTGCAAGGTCATGAGACTGGACATTATAGCAGAGGCAATGAGCATCACGGTGATCATTCAAGGGTGAAATATTCACCTCTGCATATAGGCTCTCAACAAGTGAGGGGCAAAAAGCACCTAGCCATAAATGTAATCCCTGATGATGGATGGAATCAAGTTTAGAAAGAGTTGCAGGAGAGGCCATTTAATATATCTGGTCGCTATAATCTAGTTTTGATAGAATTAGGGCAGAATGCAGCCAAAGGAGAGTTCGACGATCAGCCCCCCATGAAAGATGAGCACAAGTTTTAAGAACGTTCAGCTGGGTATGACATGTTGCCTTCGGGGAGGTAATGTGAGGTTTCCAGGATAACTGATGGTTAAACAGAAGGCTGAGGATTATTATTATTATAATAAAAAAAGAAGCGCTAAGCCACAAGGGCTATACAGCGCTGCAGGGTAGGGAAGGAAGCGAAGGTATTGTGCGGCAGAAGGGGGGAGGGATGATCAGTAGGTTACAGAAACAGCGGGACAGGGAATAGTGTGGGGTAGATGGTAGCAAGAGATTGAAGTAGAAAGGGCTGCAGGCATCAGAGTTTGTGAAATAAGTAAGTTGTTGTCAAAAAGTCAATGAGAGAGTCCGGATGAAAGGTGGGTCCATCAGCGAGAAGGGAAGGTAAAAAGAGAGAGCAGTGGAGCGAAGACGACGATGGAGGTAAATTCTGCGTGCTCGTTGATAAAGTGGGCAGTCCAACAGAATGTGGCTGACTGATAATGGAGCCTGGCAATTCTCACAGAGAGGAGCAGGTTGCCTCTCCATGAGATATCCATGAGAGAAGGCTGAGGAACCTGATTGTATCATGTTCAGGGATCTGTGAACCATACAGGTACAATGGAGTATCAGAGATGATAGAACGTCCAGTGAAAGTAATTTTGGTGTGTTTTAGTACCGGAAAATTTAAACTCACAAGCAGTGGCCCAATTGGAAACACAGTTGACAGCATTCTGGAGAGAAACTGCTATAGCGAAGTCATTATCATAGAGTGAAACCCAAATATTAGATGGAAGTACAGATGCCAGATCATTTATAACGAGAAAAAGTGTGGTATTAATGACACATCCCTGGGGAACACCTTCAGCTTGGACAAAGTCCAGAGAAAGCAAACACAGAAATATCTCTCGGATAAGGAGTTCTTAAGGAAAAATGGATTGCCTTGGAGGTGTAAGGAGTGAGCTTGGGCCAAGATGTTATATCTCCAAGTTGTGTCATTTGCTTTCTCAAGATGAAAAAAATGGTGATAACTGAGTGGTTATTGTCAAAGGCATTACGAACATACATATCTAAACGGAGTAAGGAATCAAGAATGGCCCTTGCGAAAGCCATATTGACTAGTGGAGAGACTATTGTGTGTCATCAAACATCTATTTACCATATGTTCCATCACCTTGCAAACTGCACTGGTAAGAGCAATGGGACAATAGTGTGAGGCATCATGTCTCGAAGTACCTGGTTTACGAAAAGGTAGAACAATGGCAGATTTCCACAGCTTGGGAAGAACTCCTTGCAACCAAATAAGATTAAATAGACATAAGAGGACAGCAAGGGCTGATGGATGTAAATGCTAGAGCATACGAACATGAATGCTGTCAGGCCCAGCTGCCGATGATCAGCAAGCAGAAAGTGTTGACTCTAGTTCCAGAAGTGTAAAAGGCACATTAGAAGACTCTTCTCTGCTAGAAGAAAAGTCTAAGGGCTCTAACTCTCCGGCAGACTTGGAGGAAAGAAACGAGGGGCATAGATGGAGGCCCTGAGAAATATGGACAAAATGGTTACAAATTTCAGTGGCAACTTCAAGAGGGTTTGCTATAGTGATACCGGCAGCCCGAAGAGTGGGAGCCAATCCTGGGGAGTATTTGCCACTCAGTTTCCATACTTTTTCCCAGACTGCATTCATGGAGGAAGATGAAGTGACAGTAGAAACACAATCCCGCCAACAAATACATTTAGCTTCTTGGATGGCATGGTGGGCGACCACTCTCGTCCACTGAAAATCAAGGAGTCACTCTGTGGTGGCCTGGTGGCTAAAGCTACCGCTTCACACACTGAGGGCCCGGGTTCGATTCCCGGCGGGTGGAAACATTTCGACACGTTTCCTTACACCTGCTGTCCTGTTCACCTAGCAGCAAATAGCAAATAGGTACCTGGGTGTTAGTCGACTGGAGTGGGTCGCATCCTGGGGGACAAGATTAAGGACCCCAATGGAAATAAGTTAGACAGTCCTCGATGACGCACTGACTTTCTTGGGTTATCCTGGGTGGCTAACCCTCCGGGGTTAAAAATCCGAATGAAATCTTATCTTATCTTATCTGCCCCATGCAGCTTGTTTCAAATGTACCACATAATCACAAGCAGGGGACCACCAAGGAATGCATTTCTGAGAATGCCTGCCTAAGGTTAGGGGTACAGAATGTGAAGCTAAAGTTAAAACTAAGGTCAAAAATAGGTGTAACAACTCACCAATAGAGGACAAAGAAGGGTCCTCACTAAAAGCAGTTTGATGTGAATATGGGTCCCAATTCACTCAGTCAAATTGTTAGCATAGGCTTCGAGGAGTTGGAGAATACAAAAGGGAAGTAAGGAGGATCGGAAAATGATCGCTGTCATGTAAATCTGGGAGTACAGACCAGGTAGTCTGGTGCAGTTGATGAAGAGCAAACTAAGAGATCAGTGCAGGAGAGAGATTGAGTATGAGGGTCAAAATGGGTGGGAGCATCCTTATTTAAAACATGGAGGGGGAGAGAAGTGAGAAGAGCCTCTAACTGAATGCCGCAAGAGTCACTGAGACCCCCAGAGGAAATGGTGAGCATTAAAATTGCCTAATAACAGAAGTGATGGCAGTAATGAAAAAACCAGAAACTCAACATCTGTGATAGATAATGCTTGAGAAGGAGAGAGATACAAAGAACAGACCGTATACCACTTTTTCAAGTAGATGCTCGCTGCAGTGTAATGCAGCGAAGTATGAACAAAGATCTGATGGTATGATATACTGGTGCATACAAGAAGTGCACTTTCATTAAAGGTTCCATCAGGAAAAGGGTCTGATGAATATAATAAAACATAGCCAGAGATGGGATGGATAACAACAGAGCCTAATTTGGGTTCTTGTAAATAAACACAAATGGGGGAAAACTGGGAGAGCAATACCTGAAGTTCACCCCGAATACCTCTGAGGCTTCTGATATTCCACTATAAATGAGCCATGATTTGTGAACAGTTGGATACAAGAAATATTAAGCAATAGGTGTCTATGGACTAGGAGGGTTAGTAAAGTCCACGTGGAGGCAGCGGAAAATGAGTAAGCGGCAAAGGTTTGGAACACTGTGAAGAAAGAATTGTGCAGAGGACTGAAGAGTGACAGGAGGTGGATCAGTGTCCATCAATGGTTAAGTCTCCTCAGTATATTCGGAGATAGCTTCAAATGTTTCAGAGGACAAGGAAGTTGTATGTGGGACATCGGAGATAGAAGGGGGAGGGTGAGTAAAGACTGGGGCGATAATGAAGTTACCAAAGAAGAGGGGAACGAGAGGTTAGAGGATAACTTGGGAAGAAGCTTGGGAGGGGACAGGAGAGGAGGGGACTGTATGAGGTAAAGAACTAGGTACAGAGACTGGAAAGGAAAAATGTTTGGGAAGGATAAGTGAAGGAGAGGTTAAAGGATTCACACTTTGGGGATGTTTTGGACTTCGGAGAAGCAGAGGGGCAAAGGGGAGGTGGTGTTGTCCGAGGTCTTGTAGATATAGAAACTTGTGAGTGAGAAGATGAAGATTGGAGAACAGTATGAGGTGGTGTAGTAGGAACCTCGGAGTCCAGGACTGCAAAAGAGTTAGAGGTGACTGTGGAAGGTGTGACCACAGGGGAGACTGTGGGAGTTGGGACCCCAGAGGTTGGAGGCCTCTAAGTACACCTACCATCCGTCTTACAACCATGTTTTCTATGCCAAATTTCTGGGAAATAAACAACTGTTTGTGTTGTACACAGTGTTTATCCTAAACCTTGCAGTATCAAATACAGTACTAACAGCATAAAAGGTAAAGCAAAAAATGAAATATGAAAATAAAACAATAAAATAGCCATTACAAAAATGTTATGTTGATATTCAGTAGTAAGGTTCGACTTACGTCCATTTTGACTTACGACCTGTTTGTCGGAACCGAACTCGGTTGTAAGTCGGATGGTGCCTGTAATTAAAGAAAAATAAATACGGGGAAGTCTCCCCTGGAGGTGTAGATGAGAGACTGCCATGGCATAAATAAAGCCTTCTGTCTCTTTGAGGCAGCGGATTTCTCATTTAAGTAAACTTGGTAATGACAAGAATAAGATGGGCGAGCTTTGTTACAATTAAGGCATGTACAATTAAGATGTACTAGTATAGTTGGTGGCACCACAGACTGGGCATTCTGCTATGGACCTGCAGTATTTTGCTGGATGGCCAAAATGCCAGCAATTTATACACTTGTGGTGTAGGGATCAACTTTTGGACTTGTAAATGGTGTCCTGCAATATAAACCAAGGACAGAAGCTCATGGCAGTCAAAAGTTAAGCGAAGTGTGTCTGCCCATGGGCAGGTAGCACATGTGTGTCCACTTTGAGAATTGGGAGGTCTTGGAACTCAAGCTGTTCCAGAATGTCATCACCACGTCTGGAAATTACGCTGAACATTGGTGAGGCAGAACGACAGTACCACTTTAAGAATTGAGAGAATGGTGTTCTTGAATTGTTACAGGAATAGCATCTATGGTGGTAAGGAGAGAAAGGTCATGCACTGCTCTTGAGAGCATGAAACAAAATATTTTGACCAACACGGCATAGGAGCACCTTGCTGATATCATGATCAGAGAGAGTCTGTGGGGGATGTCAGCTGCAGTGAAAAACTTAGTCCATTGTGTAGTATGATGCATAGTATGTAAAGGGAGTGATTGTCATGTTGGTCTTTTCTGAGTAGAGTGAGAGGCAGTTGAAGCAGTATCATCAGAGAAAGGTCATGGTCGTTTAGATGTGGGACTAGAAGTGGTTCATTCTGAGGTGAGTGGGCGATCTGGAAGCCAGAAGCATGATCAAAGACATGCGGAGGTCAGATGTGTCAAAGGAGTCAGGCCAAGCCTCAGTATCAGGAGCACACGACAAAATGTCACCCAAGATAACAGGGGCATTAGAAAGAGCCGAAGGATGGTCCAGTAACAAGGCAGGGTTGTAAGAGGGTGCTTCTAGAGAAAGGGGGTAATAGTTTCATGGATTTGGGACTCCATGGTTAGGTCTCTCTTTTCTTTTCTCTTTTTTTTTTTCAGAAAAAAAGGGGGAGGGGGGAGAATATAAGGAAGTAGCTCCTAGGACGACCGAAACTGCCATAAATCCCCCTCTGCACCCAAGAGAATCTTGGCACAGGGAGTAGTGCAGATGTAGCATTGAACCTGTGCCATACCCTACCCTTCATGCCAGTAAACCAGCAATCCGGGATAACCTCACATATACCGAGCCACCTCGGCAGACAAAAGAGAGGGCAGTTGGATACCTGCCACAAAGCATACCTCTTGGAGTCTGACAGTCAACTTCCAGAGATACACCCATCACCTGAAAGACACCCGAAGCCTCCCCCTGGTAGACCGGAGAGGGATCGGGATCCAGATTCCACGGCAAACTACACTGCTACCAAGGGCCTCAATGGAATGAACCATGGTACCCTTCCCCCCTTACCTAGGAACTAGAATGCCCGAGGGGAAGACCCCCAGAGACTGAAAACAGGAAAGGGAGAGGGGAGCGACAGGAAAAGGAGGGATTGGGGGGTAATTAGGTTTGGTCTGAGGAAGACTGAAAGGTTCAATTCCTTAGACCAATAGCCTCTTCACCGTGCCAAGGAGATGCCCCTTGAAGAGGTAGTGCGAGTTATTTAGCTGTTTTATTATTATCAAAACTTTGCCCTTGTGGTTTAGCACTTTTTATTATAATAATATAAAAACTTCAGTGTTAAACCCACCAGGGTCATACAGTTTAGCTGTTTTAATTTTTAAGGATACCATTGGAAATAAGTCACTTTGTCAGACTTTTTTTTTTTTTTGTTAACTTAGGTAATTTACACACATTACTATTTATGATAATTTGTGTAACTGTATTTACGTGTACCTGTACCTAAAACTTAATAGGTAATGAGTGGGAGTGTGGATAGGATGATTGCAGCAGCACCACTCACCACCAAGTGTGTTGGCAGATACTCTGCTGTGATCGTCATGTTTGCACATGTGCATGTTTTTCTTTTTTGATAGACACTTGGCCTGTTTTTGTGTGAGAGTATGTAGGGAAGACCTATGACTGCAAGGAGTTGCTGATGATAGAAATTGTAGACAAAGAATAATCTTAGCTTCCTCCACTACTCAACCCACACTTGGAGATCAGGACAGACCAGGTATATTGATGTTACATTGAGGTTTTATTAAGAGTTGATTATTAAAAAAGAAGATGCATGGCTATAAAAGCTACACAAATAGAAAATTCTTTTTTTCATTAATTCTTTATCTTGATAAAAAATTCAATTGCAATTTCCATATACATAAAATAATCTCATACCACCTTTATTCCCAACCTGGGCCTAGTTCCATGTATAATCCTCTCCAGAACTTCATTTATGTTTTTGAGTATTTGTATTTTTTTTTTTTTGTATATGGTATTTCCTTTAAATTCAGTTATTATTCTACAGACTGGCAAAATATCTCTTCCGGAAAATGAAGATCTTTCAGCAACAGATGAACAGAAATCTTCACTGACCACCAATGGCTATCCATGCAGCTCTGCTATTCCTATACTAGAAACGCCTGCAGGACCTGTTCTTCAACTTGACACATCATCAGCTTCTGGGGAATCCAGTGACTACACAGGCATTTTTCAGAGATTGCCTGATGTTCCTGAAACAACCCCTGAGCCCACGAGTCCCATGAGCACTACTAGCTCTGCTGCATTCTTAATACCAGAGGAATCTTCACAAGGGCCACAATTGTCTTCTAGATTATTTAGGAGAATTTTTAAAGTTAAACAGAAAAAAAAAAAAATTCTTAGCTAATGTAAGATTTAGAGGGCTTCATTCTTAACCCCCACTTAACTAAAACAAATCAGAGTGGAGCAAAGCTTTAAATAGAATTGCTCAGTTTGCACAATGTTGGACACAAATTCCTCCAGTATACATTGGTATACTTGTGTTGGGGAAATACTGTCCCACCCTACACCAATAATTTCTCGCATGCTGACTTGAGAACCTGGCTACAACCTAATGAAGTATTGAACACTGGATGTATTGAATTCTGATCAGTCACCACACTAGTCAGTCACTACTACTAATAAGTCTATAACAAAACTATTAAAAAAATTATCACTTGCAGCATATTAAATTGAAATAACAGGAAATAGGACAACCACATGACAAATATTATCAAGTGCTAAACCAACTCTCACTAGAGCACCCCAAAGGGAGGTGCTTTTGATTCAAGGAACTGGATTTATCCCTCCCCTCCTGATTATTATTATAATCAAAGAAGCGCTAAGCCACAAGCCTCCCCTCCTGAATGCTTCCTATTCCCCTAGGTGTTATACGACACCTATGGGTTTAGTGCTTCATCAGAATCAATTTTTTTGTTTTAAATAACCTGTCACATTGTATACATAAAATTGAAAATTCTCTTTTAGTTTAGCACCAATATACACATTGTCCCATGGGTGACACAACACAAAAACACTGGTGCCTTCTTTTTTTCTCTGTAGACATACAGGAATTGGAACACAAATACAATTCCTTAGATCAAAAGCCTCTCATCAGCATCAAGGAACCTCCCTTGAGGGGTCTACATGGACAGAGGTTGAGTGAACACATTTACAGTGCAACACTGTTGACATACCTCAGGCAGATGTAGTTTACACAGTCCCTTAAGGGAAGTTCGTTGATGCCAGTGAAGGGTCTCTTGCTCCAAGGAACTGGACTTGCCCTTTCATTCCTTGTATTGAACCTGAAAGTTTCCCATTTTCCCAGGCACTGTATGACCCCTCTGAGTATAGTGCTTCTAATGATATAGAAATAATAAATGCACAATGACAAAGTGTAGGGAAAGCAGTCTCTAGTTTGATGTATAAACACAAAATCCTGTATATTGAATATTTTTTACACAATAATAATCACAAATTATTCATGCAAGACATGGATGGGTAGGTTGTACAGTAGAGTTCCATGTAAAACATTGATGTTACTGAAAGCCAGCATTTCATGTGAAATCATGTTACATGGACTAAAGAATGTATGACAAATATAGGGTCACATTATTGAGACTTTCAAAAAAATTTAGGTAAAGCATTTTTTTTTTAAACACATCACCCTACCTTGGTGGAAGGTGGCAGTGACAGTGAAGAAAACACTTTCTCTGTCACTCGTTCAATCACTGTCTTGTGCAGATGACCCTCCAAATTGCAACATCCCCACTAATCCTCCAGAGTGCAGGCATTGTACTTCCCACCTTCAGAACTCAAGTCCAGCTAACTGGTTTTTCTGAATCTCTTCATGTTACCTTGCTCACACTCCAACAGCACATTGATCCTAAAAACCACTTGCCTCCACTCCCAACATGCTCACATAAGCCTGTTGGATGTCTAAGCCCCAAGTACCCAAAACCTTTAACCCCCCCCCCCCCCAACCTTCCTGAGGATGACCCCTACCCTTCTTTCCCTCCACCCCAGATTGATATGCCCTCCTAGTTATTCTGTTTTGCTCCATCCTGTTTGAATGTCCAAACCACTTCAACAACCTTCCTGAATAATGCTTTGGTAACTCCACACCTCATCCTAATCTCCAAATTGAATTCTCTGCATAATATTCACACCACATTGCTCTCAGACACGAATCTACTGCCTCCAGCCTTCTTGCTGCAACGTTCAAAACCCATGCTTCACACCCATACAGTCATATAGGTACCTCTATACTCTGGTACATTCTCCTCTTTGCCGGCAGCGCTGTATAGCCCTTGTGGCTTAGCGCTTCTTTTTGATTATAATAATAATAATAATAATAATCTCCTCTTTGCCTTCATGGGTAATTTTTCTCTTCATATGCCTCGCTGCACCACCCACCTTTTTCCCTACACTTTTTTTCTTGCTGGTCTTGACATTTGTAGAGGGAATTAGTTTGGTCCTTCTGGGACAACAGGTGGTTTCAGTTATAATGTCAATGCAGAGTTGTCAATACATGATGGTTGTACTGGAGTTCTTATGTACTCTGTAATGCACTTCCACTCTGTTTTAGCCTAAAATACTTTATACATTAGATAATCCATCATCAACTGCTCAGGACCCTGTTTTACAGTACTTTTAGATGTGTCAGGGTCCTTTTTCAGTCAAAAAAAATTGTCACTACCAATAGTATGCAGTAGCTCACGTATCTCTTGTAGTATTAACTGTTGAGGTACAAGCTCTTCTGCCTCATCCTCCTCTATTATCTGCTTCACGTCTAACTGGGAACTGCTTTCTTTCGATATTTCATTTGTCTGTTCATCATTGTCATCTTACAGTTCATTTTTGTCTGCCTGCTTATCTTAAAAGCCCTCACCTGGCACTGTCCTTGCCAGTCACATTTTCCTTGGCCTGACTTTTGAGGGAAAGTCTGCAAAATTATTCACCACATTAAGGCATATTCTTTCACCATCCTGCTGTTGAGGAACTTCATTCCATGCAACTTGAATGTGGGTCATTGCATCTGAAGTGTTCAGTATATGCCATTCTAGCACTGCTGTGTCTGAGTCATTCATTGCTGCAGCGAGTCTCTGCATCATCTTTCATGTGCAGTGGCACTTAAAAATCTTAATTACTCCTCAAACAAGTGGTTGTATCAGTGATGTATTTGTAAAAAGAAAATTAACATTTGGTTCCAGAGACTAAGATCTGAGAATGGGTATGGGAATTATCAAGGGTGAAAGGTTGCTTTGGAACAAACCCTCTTCAAGGGGGGCTCCTTGGCGTGGTGAAGAGGCTCTTGGTCTGAGGAATTAGACCTGTCGGTCTCCTTCCTCAGACCGAGCCTAATTACCCCCCAATCCCCCCTTCCCTATCCCATCCTCCCCTTTTGCCTTTCCTCCTCCTCCTCCTCCTCCCCACCCCTTCCTTTTGCCCTTTCTCTTATTGGCTTTTGGGATTTTTCCCACAGGCACACTAGTTCCTAGGTAGGGGAAAGGGTACCAGGGTCCATCCCATTCTGTTGAGTTTCTTGGTGGTGGCGTAGTTTGCCGTGGAATCTGGATCACCTGGGGATGTCCCGATCCCTCTCCGGTATCCCGGAGGGTGGCTTTGGGTGTCTTTCGGGCGACAGGTGTATCTCTGGAAGCCACCTTTCGGATTCCAGGGGTGGTGGCCGTAGGAGGTATGTTTTGTGGCAGATATCTGGCCGCTCTCTCTTTTGTCCACCGAAGTAGCTCGGCAGATGTGAGGTTGCTATCCCGGATTGCTGGTTTACTGGCATGAAGGGTAGGGTATGGCACGGGTTCCATGCTGCATCTGCACTGCTTGCGGTGCTGAGGTCCTCTTGGGCTCGGAGGGAGATTTCTGGCCCTCTCCTTCCTCCCAGGAACTATCCCTCCCCAGTCCCCCCCTTTTTTATTCTTTTTTTTTATTTTTATTTTATTTTCTTTCCTTTTTTTTTTTCTTAAAAACAAAAAGAAAGAAGTAACCTAACCATGGAAGCCCTAGTCCATGAACCTGCTATCCCCGGGCACCTTCTTGATACCGCACCCCGTTCTGACCCCGCTTCGTCTTTGGACCACTCTTCGGACACTCCTCATGCCTCTGTACCTCTTGCCAGTGCTGTTTCCTCACCCGCTTCAGGTACTGAGGTCTCGACTGACTCCTTCGATTTATCTGACCTCCGCTCTCCTTTGGCTGTGCTTCCGGCCTCTTCCTCTACAGTGCGGCACTTTTTGAATCGCCGGCCCGTTCCACGTCGGACCAACTCTGGTCCCACTCCTAAACGCCAACGACAATTACCTGCTGATGATACTTCTCCACCTTCTCGTTCTTCTCAGAAAAGATCGACACGTCCTGCACTTCCTTTCCACGCTTAGTTTCAGAATGCACAGTGGACTAAATTCTTCACTTTACAACCGACTTCCTCTATTGCCTATCTTTCCGACCATAGTATTGGCAAGGCACTCCTACGCCATGTTGGTAAAGATATTTCTTTTCATGTTCTTAAGAGCGGTATGTGCATCATCACTGTACAGAATGCTACCCCAGCTCATGATCTTTCTCTTCTTTCCCATATCGATACTGTTCCTGTCACTATTGAAAAACATCATTCCCTCAATTCTTGTAGTGGTACCGTCATTCTGCCCCATACCATAGTTCAACAAAATTTCCAGACATGTGGCAATGACATACTTGAACAGCTGGAACTCCAAGATCTCTCAATCCTCAAGGTAGACACTTATGTTCTTCCTGCCCGCGGGCGGAGACGATACCCTAGCAATGTGGCTCGTTTAACTTTTGACAGCCGTGAACTCCCATCCTCAGTTTATGTAGCAGGACATCGGTTACAAATTCGAAAGGTGATCCCTACACCGCAACAGTGTAGAAATTGCTGGCAATTTGGCCATCCAGCAAAATATTGCAGATCTATAGCCGAATGCCCAGTCTGTGGTGCCAATGACCATTCTAATACGTCTTGCAATCGACCTCCCTCTTGCCTTAATTGCCATGAGGCTCACCCTTTGTACTCTCGCCGTTGCCAAGTCTACTTAAATGAGTGGGAATTCCGTTACCTCAAAGAGGCAGAAGGTCTCCCTTATGCCATGGCAGTTTCTCATCTCCACCTCCAAGGGAGACTACCTCGTGTTTCAAAACGTCCCCCCACTTCTGGGGTCCCATCTTCTGCAGCATCCTCTGTGGAAACCTCTCCCATAGTCACTCCTGTATCTAATTCTTTTGCTGTCCTAGGCTCAGACGTCCCTACTTCAACGCCTCAGTCTGTTCTCGCTTCTTCATGTTCTCCCTCACAAGCCTCGGTATCGACGAGATCTCGTACGACACCTCCTCCCAATCGTCCCTCTACTTCTCAGAAGTCAAAAAAAGGTCCTTTAACCCCTCCTTCCCTTCTTCCACCTCCTCATTTTACCTTCCCTGTCTCTGTACCTGGTTCTTCCCCTCTCACTGGCTCTGTTACAAGTGTAGAGGTTCACCCTCCTCCTCGTACTGTACCTTCCTTCCCTGTTCCCTCCCAAGTTTCTTCCTCTTCTGCCACCTCCCAGGTTTCTGCCTCTTCTGTCCCCTTCCATGCTTCTTCTCCAGTTCCCTCCACCCTTTCGCCCCTGCCTACCTTGGTACAGTCCATTACAGTTCCAATCTTTACTCATCCTCCCCCTACCATCTCCAATATTGTCTCCCATATGACGTCTCTGAATTCCGAAACACTTGGAGCAATCTCTGAATATATTGCAGAGACCAAACCATCAATGGACACTGATCCACCCTCTGTTCCTTCTCTCTCCTCTCCTCCATCTCCGCAACTCCTTTCTTCGCAGCGCACCGTTCCTTCGCTGCTTGAACGTTTTTCCGCTGTCTCCGCATGTGGACTTTTCTAACCCCTCTAGTCCATAGGAACCCTTACCTGCGGATTTCAGGTATCTTTATCGTTGCCAATCATGGCCTATTTACAGTGGAATATATGCAGCCTCAGGGGTAATCGGGGGGAGCTTCAGATGTTACTCTTCCAATTTTTTCCCTGTTGGTGTTTGCTTACAGGAACCAAAATTACACTCTGCTGTTATCTATCCCATCTCAGGCTATAATTTATTGTATTATTCAGATCCTTTTCCTGATGGGACCTTTAATGAAAGTGCCCTTCTTCTACGCACTGATATTCCGTACCATCAGCTATTTGTTCGTATTTCGCTGCATTACACAGCAGCCCGTATCCACTTGCATAGGTGGTATACGCTCTGTTCTTTATATCTCTCTCCTTCTCGGGCATTATTTATTCCGGATATTGCCTTTCTTGTTTTGTCATTACCGCCACCGCTTCTGTTACTTGGCGATTTTAATGCCCATCATTTCTTCTGGGGGGGGGGGGGTTTCACTGTGATTCCCGTGGCATTCAGTTAAGAGGCTTTTCTTGCTCCCCCCCCCCCCCCCCCCGATGTTTTAAATACAGGTACTCACACCCATTTTGATCCTCGGACTCACACTCTCTCTTGCATCGATCTCTCAGTCTGCTCTTCCTCCGCCGCATTAGACTTCACCTGGTCTGTTCTCCCAGATTTACATGACAGCTATCATTTCCCAATCATTCTTACTTCCCCTTCATATTCACCACCTCTTCGTATCCCATGCTGGCAATTTGATCAGGCAAATTGGAACCTTTACTCACAACTAACTGTTTTTAGTGAGGTTCCTTCTTCGTCCTCCATTGATGAAGTTTTACACCTCTTCTCGTCCTCTGCTTTAACCGCAGCTTCTCATTCTATACCCCAAACTTCGGGCAGGCATTCTCAGAAATGCGTGCCTTGGTGGTCCCCTGCTTGTGCTCGTGCAGTACGTTTGAAACGCGCTGTGTGGGGCAGGTACCGGAACAATAGAACCACGGAGAGACTTCTTGATTTTAAGCAGAAGCGTGCGATCGCTCACTGTGTCATCCGTGACGCTAAACGCACTTGCTGGCGAGATTATGTCTCCACCATCACTTCTGCTTCCTCTATGAGTCCAGTCTGGAAAAAAGTACGAAAACTGAGTGGTAAATATTCTCCTGGCTCGGCTCCTGTTCTGCGGGTTGCCGGTGTTGATATAGCAAGCCCACTAGATGTTGCCAATGAAATTGGCAATCATCTGGTCCGTATTTCTCAGGGGCTCCATCTATGCCCCTCGTTTCTTTCCTCCAAGTCTGCCAGAGAGTTAGCACCATTGGACTTTTCTTCTCTCAGAGAAGAACAGTATAATGTGCCTTTTACACTTCTTCAAGAACTGGAGGCAACACTCTCAGCTTGCCGATCATTGGCAGCTGGGCCCGACAACATTCATATTTGTATGCTACAACATTTACATCAGTCAGCCCTTGCAATCCTATTACGCCTTTTCAATTTTATTTGGTCACAAGGAGTTCTTCCACAGCCGTGGAAATCTGCCATTGTTCTCCCTTTCCGCAAACCGGGCACTACGGGACATGAAGCCTCCCACTATCGTCCCATTGCTCTTACCAGTGCAGTTTGCAAAGTGAGGGAACGCCTGGTAAACAGACGTTTAGTGTGGTATTTAGAGACACACAACAGTCTCTCCACTCGTCAACATGGCTTTCGTTAGGAACATTCTACCATAGACCCCTTACTACGCTTGGATACGTATGTTCGTAATGCCTTTGCAAATAACCACTCAGTTATTGCCATATTTTTTTACCTTGAGCAGGCATATGACACAACTTGGAGGTATAATATTTTGGCCCAAGCCCACTCCTTAGGCCTCCAAGGCAATCTACCATCCTTCCTTAAGACCTTTATAACTGACAGACATTTCCGTGTACGGGTTAATAACGTGCTCTCCTCGGACTTTATCCAAGCTGAAGGTGTCCCACAGGGATGTGTTCTGAGCACAACACTTTTTCTCCTTGCTATAAATGATTTGGCCTCTAGTCTTCCATCAAATATTTGGTCATCACTATGTTGAAGACTTCGCTATTGCCTGTGCAGGCGCCGACTGTCACCTCATTACAGTTTCTCTCCAGCATGCGGTTGACTGTGTTTCCAATTGGGCCACCACACATGGGTTTAAATTTTCCAGCACCAAAACTCACCAAATTACTTTCACTAGACGCCCTGTCACCTCCGATCATCCTTTGTACCTCTATGACTCACGTATCCCTGAACGTGATACAGTCAGGTTTCTAGGCCTTCTCTTTGACTGTAGGTTATCCTGGAAACCTCACATTACCTCTCTGAAGGCAACTTATCACAACCGGCTGAACCTTCTTAAAACCCTTGCTCATCTTTCATGGGGAGCTGATCGTTGAACTCTCCTTCATCTGCATTCAGCCCTCATTTTATCGAAACTCAATTATGGTGATCAGATCTATTCAGCGGCTTCTACTACTCTCTCGAGCCTTAATCTCATCCATCACCAGGGATTACGTTTGTGCCTTGGTACTTTTCCTCTTCCCCTGTTGAGAGCCTCTATGCAGAAGCGAATATTCTATCCTTGTCTGATTGCCTCGATACCCATTGCCTTCGCTACTATGTTCGCTCTCATGATCTCCGCAATCCTTCCATATATAGAATAGTCACCGATGTTAGTAGACATTCTTTATTTGTTTGTCGCCCCTGTTTGCTCCATCCCTTTTCCCTTCGCCTACATTCGCTCGTCTTCCCTTCAGTTACCACCTTTCTATGTTCATGTAGCATCTCGCTTTTCCCTGCCCCTCTGGGAAGTTCCAGCTGTCCAAGTCTGTTCTTTCTCACTCCCTTGCGCGAAAGCCCAACTGCCTATGGTAGCTTCTCGCTCTCTTTTACTTGAACACTTCCGCTCTCATTCTCATGCCATCGCAGTGTACAGAGATGGCTCTAAGTCTTCTGATGGCGTCGGATTCGCAGCAGTGTTTCCTTACAGTGTTGTACGAGGACATTTACTATCCTCGGCTAG
This sequence comes from Cherax quadricarinatus, assembly GCF_026875155.1. Lineage (NCBI taxonomy): Eukaryota > Metazoa > Arthropoda > Malacostraca > Decapoda > Parastacidae > Cherax > Cherax quadricarinatus. Next base: position 32,688,819 of record NC_069419.1, read on the forward strand.
CATTTTTACAGCTGAATTGTATGCCATTCTTGCAGCACTTATCCGTATTGCATCTATGCCTGTGTCATCATTTGTGGTTGTCTCAAACTCCCTTAGTGCTCTACAGGCTATATGAAAATTTGATACACCTCACCCCCTAGTCCTCCGTATCCAACTTTGGCTAAGCCGTATTTCTACCAAGCATAAAGATATTGTTTTTCGTTGGGTCCCTGGTCATGTTGATGTACAGGGCAATGAACAGGCAGGCACTGCTGCGCGGTCAGCAGTACATGACCTACCAGTTTCATATAGAGGTGTTCCATTTACGGACTATTTTGCTGTAATAGCTACCCACCTTCACACCCGTTGGCAACAACGTTGGCCTAATCTACTCGGTAACAAACTTCATTCTATTAAACCGAGTATAGGTTACTGGCCATCTTCTTGTCATCAGTGTCATGGTTGGGAGGCTACTCTCTCCCGTCTTCGCATTGGCCACACTCGTCTTACTCATGGGTATCTCATGGAGAGGCACCCTGTTCCTCTCTGAGAGACGTGTCAGGTTTTAGTATTGGTTTGCCACATTCTGTTAGACTGCCCTCTTTATCAACGAGCATGCAGAATTTACCTCCATCGCCGTCTCCGCTCTACTATCTCTTTACCTTCCCTTCTTGCTGATGGACCCACCTTTAATCCTGACTCTCTCATTGACTTCTTCACAAGAACTGACTTACTCCACAAACTCTGATGGCGATACCTTTCACACTCCCCTCAGCCCTTTCTACCTCAATCTCTTGCTACCCTCTACCCCTGTACTATCCACTGCCCCGCTGTTCTCCATACCCTACTAATTATCCCTCTCTCTTTTGCCACCTGATACCCCTGCTTCCTTCCTACCCTGCAGCTCTGTATAGCCCTTGTGGTTTAGTGCTTCTTTTTGATTATAATAATAATAATAATTTGGAACAGACGCATCTTGACAGAAAATTAACTAATGCTTGAATCACTTGTCAAATTGAAAGTTGCTGGAAGTAACTAAGACAGAATTCAGCAATAAATTAAACAAACATCAGTGAAGCAAATATTTTGGGTATCCAAAAATAGTTTCAAGAAATGAGTAGGAATGGACCTGCCTAGTATGAGGCAATAAATAGGCTTACTGCAGTCTTTTTTCTTGTGCCTTTTACATAATTTGGCTACACCTACAAGTATGACTGAGCAAAACTAGGAACATGTATTACACACTATTTTAATTGTGTCATTTGTGATACTTACAGCATGTTAATAAGCTCTCTCTATAGGATAAGCATTTTGTAACCCCTATGACAAAGTTCAAGCTCATTTTCAACAGTTTTTTAATTTATAAATATGTACCTGTAATAGAAAATATTTTTATATCTTTTCTAAAAAAATATATTTTGTGTGAATAAAATTGAGTGTATCAGATACTTGCAACACACTGAGAATATATTACCAAAGCATAGCTAATGTAATCTGTGCCTTCATTGTTATACTGAAAAAGAAATTAAAATAGGAAATACAATATTTGAAGATATACCAATCTTAACATTAAGTTTTGTTTTGTAATCACCATATCTATGAATTCATGCTTTTAAAAACATAAGCACATAATAGGCAATAATTATAAGAAGTAAGCCAAATACCTTGTTTATGGAAGCACAACAAAATGCACTTCCAATCTAAATTTTATCCAATTTCACATTTTCACAGTTATTTGTGCAGGGTCCCTTTTATGTGCTATAACTGTTAAGGTAGAAAATTGTGAATGAGGCCACATACTCAAGTAAACTTCCAGACAAAGCTGCAGTCATTACTTCATTACCTTTGTAACATTTTTCTGTCCATCTACACCATACTCAGATACCCTCCTTTTGTCATATGCCTAACTAATTTACTTCTCAACATGGCTTTGTAGAGAAAATAATGATAAAGAAGAATATTATCATTCACCAGAGTATTTACAATGTTACAATTACTGGTGCTTTCCTTACTATCTCACATGGAGAATATTCATTAACAGTTGAATTGCTGGCCATTAATGTAGGTTATACATTATTTTTACTTTAGCCCTGTAATCATATTTGTATAACACACCTTTGTTTTATCATTTATTACAACAATTATGAGACAGGTACTGTATATCCACACAATCCAAAAACAATGAGAATTATTTTCTTATATACCTCCAACAGTGATTATGTGTGAGTGAGGTGAAAGTGTTGAATGATGATGAAAGTATTTTCTTTTTGAGGATTTTCTTTCTTTTCAGGTCACCCTGCCTCGGTGGGAGACGGCCGGCTTGTTGAAAAAAAACAAAAAACATGCTATACCCATAATGATCCTTTGGATCATCTTTCTTAACTTTGCTGTCTGGAGATTATTACAATTGTTGTGTCCTGTTTAAAGAGTCAAGGTAAGTTGTTCAGATAATCTACACTCCATCTCTAGTAGCAAGTTTTTACATCATGTTTTTTCATTACCTGTCATACTAGACATTTGGCTACACACTTTCCATTTCTGGATGTTCTCATGACTATTACTTCTGTTCCTATCTACACTGCTGTGGACAATCACCTCTTGTGGTGGAGAAATAAATCCTCTGTAGATATTGTACCATGAGCTGCACTAACTGCAGATTATTTTTAATGTACAGACATACCTCTATACAATACCAAATATCCCTTTCTCTGAGATTCTATTGAACTGACTAGAGAAATCATTGCATTTACGGGGAAACCCTAAACCTGTAAGGGGCATACAGAGACTGGGGAAGAGGAGATCAATTTCAATCCAAGGAAAGAACAACTTCAGCTCCTTGCATCAAGAGCCCCTCACCAGCATCAAGGAACCTCCCTTGAGGGATTCTGGAGATAATTTTCCCTGACCCCAACTTGTGGTCATCTACCACTGATCGACTATGTTTGAAACATGACCTAACTTTGGGCATAGGCAGGGCGACATTAGCCCTCAACAGTGAATGCTGCCTTCTGCTTGACTAGTCTGTGGGACTATAAGCATATAGTGATTGGTTACTATATTTAGGGGAGATTCATGCCCATACTTTTGTTCTGGTTTTAAAATGGAACAGTAATTGTGTCGTGGTGCTTTTGGTGTTATCTTAAAAGCTCTACTCCATTTAAAGTTTTCACTACAGTAATCTACATTGCTACTCAGCCCACTAGATCATTTATGGTCTAAGACTTTAAAAGTACACTGCCAGTGCTTTAAGCCTTTGTTACCTAACATCCCCTCATCCTTTGCTTTCAATGCTGGTTGTGCCTCTGTTAGCAGACACAAAAGTGTTGCCTTTTGTAAAGTTCCCCCTTTCCCTATTATGCTGGAGTTTATGACAAAGATCTTCCAAACACCACTGCATGTTCTACAGTTCAGAATGTCTCAGTATGTTACTGGCAGCTGCAATTTCTGACTTGTGATAGTAACCTAGGTCACTGGTCAGTTCTTCATTCCAGACCAACTTGATTTTTTTTAACTGAATTGCACTTTAATATCCTCCTGTCACCTCTTTGTCATTTGTAGAAATCTGCTTGAATATTTGTCACACTGAAGACATAGAGGACCACTCAATACAACTGTGAGAATTGTCAGGTAACTCGAACAGTTCAACATATTTTGATACCCTGACATACTCTATCCTCTTTGACAGTCAGGGTTGCCAGATGAATTTTTCACACAGTGCTAGATTATGGCCTAAAACACACTCTAAAATTATGCTAGATTATCTTAATTTCAATGTATAGGAGCCTTTGAACCAAGTGAGAGAGTAATTGTGGTAAGGGACCTGAATGCTAAAGTAGGAGAAACTTTTAGAGAGGGTGTGGTAGGTAAGTTTGGGGTGCCAGGTGTAAACGATAAAGGGAGCCCTTTGATTGAACTCTGTATAGAAAGGGGTTTAGTTATAGGTAATACATATTTTAAGAAAAAGAGGATAAATAAGTATACAAGATATGATGTAGGGCAAAATGATAGTAGTTTGTTGGATTATGTATTGGTAGATAAAAGACTGTTGAGTAGACTTCAGGATGTACATGTTTATAGAGGGGCCACAGATATATCAGATCACTTTCTAGTTGTAGCTACACAGAGTAAAAGGTAGATGGGATACAAGGAGAATAGAAGCATCAGGGAAGAGAGAGGTGAAGGTTTATAAACTAAAAGAGGAGGCAGTTAGGGTAAGATATAAACAGCTATTGGAGGATAGATGGGCAAATGAGAGCATAGGCAATGGGGTCGAAGAGGTATGGGTTAGGTTTAAAAATGTAGTGTTAGAGTGTTCAGCAGAAGTTTGTGGTTACAGGAAAGTGGGTGCAGGAGGGAAGAGGTGCGATTGGTGGAATGATGATGTAAAGAGAGTAGTAAGGGAGAAAAAGTTAGCATATGAGAAGTTTTTACAAAGTAGAAGTTATGCAAGGAGGGAAGAGTATATGGAGAAAAAAGAGAGGTTAAGAGAGTGGTGAAGCAATGTAAAAAGAGAGCAAATGGAGAGTGGGTGAGATGTTATCAACAAATTTTGTTGAAAATAAGAAAAAGTTTTGGAGTGAGATTAACAAGTTAAGGAAGCCTAGAGAACAAATGGATTTGTCAGTTAAAAATAGGAGAGGAGAGTTATTAAATGGAGAGTTGGAGGTATTGGGAAGATGGAGAGAATATTTTGAGGAATTGTTAAATGTTGATGAAGATAGGGAAGCTGTGATTTCGTGTATAGGGCAAGGAGGAATAACATCTTGTAGGAGTGAGAAAGAGCCAGTTGTGAGTGTGGGGGGAAGTTCGTGAGGCAGTGGGTAAAATGAAAGGGGGTAAGGCAGCCGGGATTGATGGGATAAAGATAGAAATGTTAAAAGCAGGTGGGGATATAGCTTTGGAGTGGTTGGTGCAATTATTTAATAGATGTATGGAAGAGGGTAAGGTACCTAGGGATTGGCAGAGAGCATGCATAGTTCCTTTGTATAAAGGCAAAGGGGACAAAAGAGAGTGCAAAAATTATAGGGGGATAAGTCTGTTGAGTATACCTGGTAAAGTGTATGGTAGAGTTATTATTGAAAGAATTAAGAGTAAGACAGATAATAGGATAGCAGATGAACAAGGAGGCTTTAGGAAGGGTAGGGGGTGTGTGGACCAGGTGTTTACAGTGAAACATATAAGTGAACAGTATTTAGATAAGGCTAAAGAGGTCTTTGTGGCATTTATGGATTTGGAAAAGGCGTATGACACGGTGGATAGGGGGGCAATGTGGCAGATGTTGCAGGTGTATGGTATAGGAAGTAGGTTACTGAAAGCAGTGAAGAGTTTTTACGAGGATAGTGAGGCTCAAGTTAGAGTATGTAGGAAAGAGGGAAATTATTTCCCAGTAAAAGTAGGCCTTAGACAAGGATGTGTGATGTCACCGTGGTTGTTTAATATATTTATAGATGGGGTTGTAAGAGAAGTAAATGCGAGGGTCTTGGCAAGAGGCGTGGAGTTAAAAGATAAAGAATCACACAAAGTGGGAGTTGTCACAGTTGCTCTTTGCTGATGACACTGTGCTCTTGGGAGATTCTGAAGAGAAGTTGCAGAGATTGGTGGATGAATTTGGTAGGGTGTGCAAAAGAAGAAAATTAAAAGTGAATACAGGAAAGAGTAAGGTTATGAGGATAACAAAAAGATAAGTGATGAAAGATTGGATATCAGATTGGAGGGAGAGAGTATGGAGGAGGTGAATGTATTCAGATATTTGGGAGTGGACGTGTCAGCGGATGGGTCTATGAAAGATGAGGTGAATCATAGAATTGATGAGGGGAAAAGGGTGAGTGGTGCACTTAGGAGGTCTGGAGACAAAGAACTTTGTCCTTGGAGGCAAAGAGGGGAATGTACGAGAGTATAGTTTTACCAACGCTCTTATATGGGTGTGAACCATGGGTGATGAATGTTGCAGCGAGGAGGAGGCTGGAGGCAGTGGAGATGTCATGTCTGAGGGCAATGTGTGGTGTGAATATAGTGCAGAGAATTCGTAGTTTGGAAGTTAGGAGGAGGTGCGGGATTACCAAAACTGTTGTCCAGAGGGCTGAGGAAGGGTTATTGAGGTGGTTCGGACATGTAGAGAGAATGGAGCGAAACAGAGTGACTTCAAGAGTGTATCAGTCTGTAGTGGAAGGAAAGTGGGGTAGGGGTTGGCCTAGGAAAGGTTGGAGGGAGGGGGTAAAGGAGGTTTTGTGTGCGAGGGGCTTGGACTTCCAGTGGGCATGCGTGAGCATGTTTGATAGGAGTGAATGGAGACAAATGGTTTTTAATATTTGACGTGCTGTTGGAGTGTGAGCAAAGTAACATTTATGAAGGGGTTCAGGGAAACCGGCAGGCCGGACTTGAGTCCTGGAGATGGGAAGTACAGTGCCTGCACTCTGAAGGAGGGGTGTTAATGTTGCAGTTTAAAAACTGTAGTGTAAAGCACCCTTCTGGCAAGACAGTGATGGAGTGAATGATGGTGAAAGTTTTTCTTTTTCGGGCCACCCTGCCTTGGTGGGAATCGGCCAGTGTGATAATAATAATAATAAAAAAAAAATATATATAAATCTTAATTTGGAGCAAAAATAACATATTATGCATTGCTCTTACTTACCAGTATACAGTGGACCCCGTTTTCAGCTGGTGCGGAAATCGTACAATTCGGATGTCGAGCACTTTTTTCAGCAAAATTTCCCCTCGGGTTTCGTACATTGGCTTAGAAATCGATGGTATCAGACTCATCCACCTGGGCTACTCACACGTTCAAGACTCACTCTTCGGCACATTAAATGTCTTATTTTATGTTAATTAATGTCATTAGCCCCTTGACTGTCGCAATCCCCAATCCTGAAGTGTCTCCTGGTGTCGCAAAATTAAAAAAAAAAAAAAAAAAAATCTTATGAAATGATAGAGAATCTTTTCCCGATTGTAATGACACCAAAAACACGAAATTTGATGGAAAACTGATGGAATTACGCTCTCGCGAAGTAAGCGACCTCGGCAATATTTACAAATCAGCTATTTCGCTCACTTTGACCCCTATTTTCGGCTAATTCCATTGTTCCAGTCGACCAAACTCATAGCTATTTCTTTACAACTTCATTTTTTCTATCGATTGAGTACAAGAAACTGCCCATTTACCGATTTCAACTACCCAATACCATGGTCAGAAATTTGCAATTTGGCCAATTTCATGAAAATTAAAAAATATGACAATTTTAAAATACGGTTCAGAATGAACAATGTAGACATTCCTGGCTCTAGAATAACATTTTCTTTGTTCATCAGTCACGTCTCCAAGCCCCTCTGATATTACTCTTGCTTTCTATTTTGAATTTTTATTCAAACAAAAAATAGAAGATTTACTGTTATGCAGACTACTGCAATACTGTAATAATTGTATAAATAACATCAACCCATTCATGACTGCATATTAGAATGGCTAGTTGGACATTTATTGGATAATGACATCATTTGTTTACTTTTGAACATCGGCAAAAATCAAACATCTCCCCTACTTTGAGCTCCATTTCCAGGTTCTTTTTAGATTAAAATCAATCAAAAACACCTCTATTTCTATAATATGTTTTCCATTTTATCAAATGAGACCAAGAAAACGATAATACAACCATAAATACTATACGAAAATAGACCACAAAGTCGGCATTTTAATTAAAAAAAACGGTCAGTTTTTTTTCTCATTATGCACTGCATGCTCCAGGATTTTTTTATGTGGTGCACACTGACCACACAGACGCATTCTCTCACATGTGAGCCTACCAGCTTTCTCCTGCTTGATTTGAAGCCGCTAGAATTTATGAGTATATATACGTCAAACACGGTACCTCGTAAGACATATATGACCTCGACAGTCAAAGGGTTAATCCATCTATGATATTTTCTTCAAAAATACGTAAGAAACATGTTACATAACTTATAAACATGCAGTGCTTATATGGGATGTATGTTTAGTAATAATCACTCTTGGGCATATTAAATGTCTTATTTTAGGTTAATACAGTGGACCCCCGCATACCGTTGGCCTTACATAACGTTAAATCCGCATACCGCTACATTTTATCGCCAAGATTTTGCCTCACATACCGCTAAAAAACCCGCTCAACGCTGTTCGTCTGAGACGCGTCTATGTGCGGCCTGAGCCACGCTCACATGTTCCGCCGGTGGCATTGTTTACCAGCCAGCCTCCACGGTAACATCCAAGCATACAACCGGAACATTTCGTATTATTACAGTGTTTTTGGTGATTTTATCTGCAAAATAAGTGACCATGGGCCCCAAGAAAGCTTCTAGTGCCAACCCTACAGCAATAAGGGTGAGAATTACTATAGAGATGAAGAAAAAGATCATTGATAAGTATGAAAGTGGAGTGCGTGTCTCCGAGCTGGCCAGGTTGTATAATAAACCCCAATCAACCATCGCTACTATTGGTGGTACAGCTGCTGCTGCTGCTGTACCACTGTCAGCTGCTGCTGCTGCTGCTGCTGCACTGTCAGCTGCTGCTGCTGCTGTAGCACCGTCAGCTGCTGCTGCTGCTGTACCACCATCAGCTGCTGCTGTAGTACCGTCTGCTGCTGGTGTAGCATCATCTGCTGCTGCTGTAGCACTGTCAGCTGCTGCTGCTGTTGTACCACCGTCAGCTGCTGCTGCTGCTGTAGTACCGTCTGCTGCTGCTGTAGCATCGTCTGCTGCTGCTGTAGTATCGTCTGCTGCTGCTGTAGCACTGTCAGCTGCTGCTGCTGTTGTACCACTGTCAGCTGCTGCTGCTGCTGCTGTAGTACCGTCTGCTGCTGCTGTAGTACCGTCTGCTGCTGCTGTAGCATCGTCTGGTGCTGCTGTAGCACTGTCAGCTGCTGCTGCTGCTGTTGTACCACCGTCAGCTGCTGCTGCTGCTGCTGCTGCTGTAGTACCGTCTGCTGCTGCTGTAGTACCGTCTGCTGCTGCTGTAGCATCGTCTGTTGCTGCTGTAGCACTGTCAGCTGCTGCTGCTGCTGCTGTAGCACTGTCAAATGCTGCTGCTGCTGCTGTAACACCGTTGTTGGTGTGGCTTATTGAGAATACCAAGAAACAATTAACCCCAGAGGATTTGCCACCCAGGATAACCCAAAATGTCAGTGTCATCGAAGACTGTCTAACTTATTTCCATCGGGGTCCTTAATCTTGTCTCCCAGGATGCAACCCACACCAGTCGACTAACACCCAGGTGAACAGGGAAAAACGCCTGGAACTAGTGCTCATATTGGTGAATTTAAAGCCAGCAAAGGTTGGTTTGAGAGATATAAGAATCGTAGTGGCATACACAGTGTGATAAGGCCTGTTCTGGAAGAAAATGCCAAACAGGACCTACAGTACTCAGGAGGAAAAGGCACTCCCAGGACACAGTGTCTCATCAGTCATTGCTGCATCTTCAATAAAGGTAAGTGTCATTTATTCTTCATTTAGTAGAGTAGTACATGCACAATATATATTGTGCATGTACTACTCTACTATTGTGCATGTATCCTTCTCTTTGTGTGTAGGAAAATGTATATTTCATGTGGTAAATTTTTTTTTTCATACTTTTGGGTGTCTTGCACGGATTAATTTGATTTCCATTATTTCTTATGGGGAAAATTCATTCGCATAACGATAATTTCGCATAACAATGAGCTCTCTAGCACGGATTAATATCGCTATGCGGAGGTCCACTGTACAGATTTGTCTAAAATGGGCCATAACATTGTCATTGTAATAGTCACCAGCACGGCTTGCAATAGCTGTGTTAGGGTGATTTTCGTCCATAAAGGTTTGCAGTTCAACCCACTTTGCACACATTTCCTTAATCTTTGAAGTAGGCACAATGGATTCCACAACTGGCATAGGCATCTCAGGGTTAGCCCCAAACCCTTCAAAATCTTTCTTAACCCCTTCAGGGTCCAAGGCCAAAATCTGAAGTGGTGCTCCAGTGTCCAAGAAATTTTGAAAAAAAAAAAAATAAAAATTATTTTTTTCTTACAGAATTAAAGAGCATAATTTTGTGAAGGTAATAAGACAAAAAAAAAATTCTGATCAGTAGTTACCGAGATACAGTGCCAAGAAGTTTGTCGAAAATGATGTGGTGGCGGCAACATCGACGAATTCCACATACGCGCATTACATTATTTTGCGGTTTTTGTTGTTTTTTCTTTTCTTTTCCAATTTTTTTCTATTCCTACTAACATTTAGGGCCTGAGAGACCAATACTGTATATAATGTATATATATGAACTCACTGTATTGAACACAATAACTGCACTAAAGTTATTATCATATTATTGTTTACCACTGTTGTTTATTACAATAAACATGCACAAATCCTGTATAATACTAATGTTCTATCATATATTTACATATTTACAATCACTGGGCATGGTTTTAGAACTGCTGGAGCTTGTGGAACTCCTTGAAACAAGGCACCATGCACAGAGGCACCTTACATTCCTCACACATAAACCGAGTGTCTTTGCGTCTTTGTTGCCGTCTTTTTGTTTGTGCACAGACGATGCCTCTCTTCTGAGCAAATTTCTTCTGAGTTGAAGGAAGTTGTATTATGAAATGATCACCTTCCCTCCTCAAACGCTTGGGTATATCCTGAGGAATTCGAGGACCGTGTTGTATAGCAGGTGTTGTTACCTGGTACTTCATTATGAGTTGTCTGACAACAGACAAACAAAATTCACCATACGATGGTCTGGTGCCAGTCTTTATTTGGTACATCTTATATGCATTGAGCATTGAAATGTCCATGAGATGGAAGAAAAGTTTCATGTACCACTTGTAACTCTTACGAACACAGTCAACAAAACCAATCTGCATGTCACATTTGTCAACCAAGCGCATGTTTTGTGTATAATCAATCACTGTCACTGGTTTTCGAATACGTTCATTAGTCACTCGATCAACTTTGCCACTGTCTTGCATTTCATTACGGTGAATGGTTGTCAACAATGTGACATCTCGTTTGTCATGCCACCGTAATGCCATGATGTCATTGGCAGTAAACACCTGCATGTCATCACCACGAGCACCTGCGTTGAGCCTGGGCATATGTTTACGAATAGAACGCACTGTGCCACACACATCTGTCTTGTTCACTTGCATGAAATCACTGAGTAATGGGCTTGTGTACCAGTTATCGGTATACAGTGGACCCCCGCATAGTGATATTAATCCATTCATGATAGCTCATTGTTATGCGAAATTATCGTTATGCGAATGAATTTTCCCCATAAGAAATAATGGAAATCAAATTAATCCGTGCAAGACACCCAAAAGTATGAAAAAAAAAAAATTTACCACATGAAATATGCATTTTCCTACACACAAAGAGAAGGATACATGCACAATAGTAGAGTAGTACATGCACAGTATATATTGTGCATGTACTACTCTACTAAATGAAGAATAAATGACACTTACCTTTATTGAAGATGCAACAATGACTGATGAGACACTGTGTCCTGGTAGTGCCTTTTCCCCCTGAGTACTGTAGGTCCTGTTTGGCATTTTCTTCCAGAACAGGCCTTATCACACTGTGTATGTCACTACGATTCTTAAATCTCTCAAACCAACCTTTGCTGGCTTTAAATTTACCAATATGAGCACTAGTTCCAGGCATTTTTCCCTGTTCATCTGGGTGTTAGTCGACTGGTGTGGGTTGCATCCTGGGAGACAAGATTAAGGACCCCAATGGAAATACGTTAGAGTCCTCGATGATGCACTGACTTTCTTGGGTTATCCTGGGTGGCTAACCCTCCGGGGTTAATTGTTTCTCGGTAATTGTTTCACGTTAAGCCACACCAACAACACTCTCTCCACATCTTCGAGTAATACAGCTGATGGTGGTGCAGCAACAACAACAGCTGTGGTGCAGCTGACCATGGTGCAGCAGCAGCTGGGTGCAGCAACAGCTGACCATGGTGCAGCTGCAGCTGTGGTGCAGGCAGCACCCTGTGGTGCAGCAGCAGCTGACTGTGGTACTGATAGTATTTATCACCCTTTTTACCACAGGGTTGGCACTAGAAGCTTTCTTTGGGCCCATGGTGGCTTATTTAGCAGTTACAAGCACTATAAATAATGGAATAATAAAAAATGTATCGAATGTATGCATGCAACCGGCCACCCTGGCTTGTAAACAATGATGGCAAGGCAGGCGCTCAGGCTGGACGGACAGGTTCGGGACGAGTCATGTTCAGAGACAGCTGATGGTGCAACAGCAGCTGACCGTGGTGCAGCAGCAGCTGACTGGTCCAGCAACAGCTGACTGGTCCAGCAACAGCTGACTGATCCAGCAACAGCTGACTGATCCAGCAACAGCTGACTGATCCAGCAACAGCTGACTGATCCAGCAACAGCTGACTGATCCAGCAACAGCTGACTGATCCAGCAACAGCTGACTGATCCAGCAACAGCTGACTGATCCAGCAACAGCTGACTGATCCAGCAACAGATGACTGATCTAGCAACAGCTGACTGATCCAGCAACAGCGATTCTTAAATCTCTCAAACCAACCTTTGCTGGCTTTAAATTCACCAATATGAGCACTAGTTCCAGGCGTTTTTCCCTGTTCACCTGGGTGTTAGTCGACTGGTGTGGGTTGCATCCTGGGAGCCAAGATTAAGGACCCCAATGGAAATAAGTTAGACAGTCTTCGATGTCACACTTTTTTGGGTTATCCTGGGTGGCTAACCCTCTGGGGTTAATTGTTTCTTGGTATTCTCAATAAGCCACACCAACAACGGTGCTACAGCAGCAGCAGCTGACAGTGCTACAGCAGCAGCAGACGGTACTACAGCAGCAGCAGACGGTACTACAGCAGCAGCAGCAGCAGACGGTACTACAGCAGCAGCAGCAGCAGACGGTACTACAGCAGCAGCAGCAGCAGACTGTACTACAGCAGCAGCAGCAGCAGCAGACGGTACTACAGCAGCAGCAGCAGCAGCTGACGGTGGTACAGCATCAGCAGCAGCTGACAGTGCTACAGCAGCAGCAGCAGCTGACAGTGCGACAGCAGCAGCAGACAATGCTACAGCAGCAGCAGACAGAACTACAACAGCAGCAGCAGCAGCAGCTGACGGTGGTACAGCAGCAGCAGCAGCTGATGGTGCTACAGCAGCAGCAGCTGACGGTGCTACAGCAGCATCAGCAGCAGCTGACAGTGCTACAGCAGCAGCAGCATCAGCAGTTGACCATGGTACCACAGTATTTCGATAATATTTCTCACCCTTTTTACCACAGGGTTGGCACTAGAAGCTTTCTTGGGGCCCATGGTCACTTATTTTGCAGATAAAATCACCAAAAACGCTGTAAAAATACGAAATGTTACGATTGTATGCTTGGATGTTACCGCGGAGGCTGGCTTGTAAACAATGCCACCGGCGGAACATGTGAGGCTGGCTCAGGTCTCACATAGACGTGTCTCGGACGAACAGCGTTGAGCGGGTTTTTTAGCGGTATGCAAGGCAAAATCTTACCACTAAAATGTATCGGAATGCGGATTTAACATTATGTAAGGCCAATGGTATGCGGGGGTCCACTGTACAATGTATGCCTCTTACCAAGATAAGGTGCCATCATGTTTCTCACTACGTCACCTGAGATACCCAATAACATCTTGGTATCTTTCAATGTTTTACTACCCGTGTATACAACAATATCCAACACCAGGCCACTGTCACAATCACAGAGTACAAACAGTTTTATACCAAAGCGTTTCCTCTTGCTCGGTATATACTGCTTGAATGACAGTCTACCTTTGAACAAAATCAAAGACTCGTCAATTACAAGATTATTGAATGGATAAAAGTATATGCTGAACTTTTGTTTGAGATACATGAAAACATTTCTAATCTTGTATAACCTGTCACTTCTGTCAGGCCTGGTTTTGTCAGAGAAGTGCAACATACGTAAGAGTAAGATAAACCTGTTCACTGGTATGATTTCACTGAAGACCGGAGTAGAAATTAGCCGATCTGTGGACCAGTATGCTTTTATATTATGCTTATAGACGTGAGGCATAAGCATTATTGTTGCAAAAAGCAAATACATTTCTGCAACAGTCGTCTCTTTCCACCTGTGTAGTCTTGACTGTGGTGATAAGATCGTATTTGCCATGGTGTACTCAAAATACTTATTACTTTCCCTGACAATAATTTCCATCAATGGCTGGTCAAAGAATAATTCAAAGAATTCCAGTTCATTGGCCGTGGTTCCAAGGGGACAAGTAGGTAGAATTCCACTTTGAGAGTCATCAGTGGTGAGGCTTGGGAACAAAATTGGGATTTTGCTGCCAATCCCACATACGGTTTGCTGGTGGATACTGGACATCATAGGCTGGTTGTGCGGGTGGTTGTGGTTGTGGTGGGCTGGTGGCTGGAGCTCCGCTTTGTCCTTGAACTGACGAGTCAGCAGCGTGGGTCCCAGCGTGGCCTGGTGAGTCACGCATGGCGGTGCCACTACTATCACCACTAACACCATCCACTGATGCCTGTGGTCTATCCATGCCAAGTGTAGCCACATCATCCTCACTATCACTACCTAAAACTGGTGTTGGGCCACGGGATGTACTCCGTCCCCTGGGCACAGCATAGGGTACACTACCCGAGCGCATGCGGCGGCGAACATACCGACGCTTCACTGGTGAATATGATTCCTCACTATCACTACTCGAATGATCGTCAAGCGCAATAAAATCACAGTCCACGTCACTATCATCATCATTACTGAAGTCAGAGGCCTGGCCACGTGAAAATATTTGTTTTCTCTTGCGATGAGGAACAGCCGACCGTGAGTCACGAGTGCCCACACCAGAGGTAGAAGGTTGAGGATCGTCAGGGTTTTCTGCACTATTATCGATATCCTGGTCATTCTTTTCGGTCACTAACTGATCAAAGCCATAGAATATGTCTTCATTTCCACTTCCATCAGTGTCAGAACTATCAGATAGGAAGAGGAGAGTCCCAGTTTTCTGGGGAGTGAGAGCTGACTTGCGACGAGGCATGGTGAACAAGGGTAACTGAGCCGGCGTTCCCACAATGCTATGCGGGCGCCTAGATTTTTTGTTTATGGTGCACACCCACCATGCAGACCCGTTCTCTCACATGTAGGCCTATGAGTGTTTTCGCGCTAAATTTGACGGCGCTAGAATTTTGGCGTAGATCTACGGTTTGGACACTCAACGTGAGGCCGTTGATCTACGGGACAGACCCTGAAAGGGTTAATTTCCATACTAATTCTCACCCTTTCTATCACAGGGTTGGCACTAGAAGGTTTCTTGGGGCCCATGGTGACTTATTTTGCAGGTGCAATCACTAAAAACGCTGTGATAATATGAAATGTTCCGATTGTATGTTTGGATGCGACTGCTGTGGCTGGCTTGTAAACACTGGCACCCACGGGACAAGTGAGGCGCGCTCAGGCCACATGTGGACGCATCTCGAATGGAATGAATCGCGTTGGGTGAGTTTTTTAGCGCTAGCCGTGGCAAAATTTTTGCGTTAAAATGTATCACTAGGCTGATTTAACGTTATGCGATGCGTTCATTAGGTGAGGGTCCACTGTATACCTAGTAGTTTAGCTACAGGAATATCATTTCTTTCATCTATTAATAAGCTTAATTTACTATTTCCATTATCAGCTTTCATCACTAAAATATGGTGCAAGTACACTGGAAACAACTGCACTACACTTTGTCCTCCTGAGCTTAAGGTTCTTACTTCCAGAAGTGTCAGCAAAATGTTCTTTGCAGAGTTCACTTAAGTGGTCATCTACATACTTGTAATGAACAATGTTCAGCAGTGAACAAAGACATATTTCCCTCTTTTCTTACATCATCACTAAGTCTTTCAGATTGAAGCATTGTTTATCTTTTTGTACTTAATAGTTCTTTAGTTTTCTTGTGCTTTTCAGTATTCTTTTTTGCCTTTTGGTGTTACTTAATTTAGCTGCAATTGAACATTTGCAGTACAGTGGTACCTTGACTTACGAGTTTAATTCGTTCCTTGACCAAGCTCGTAACTCAATTTGCTAATACATATATATCAAATAAGTTTTCCTCATTGAAAATAATTGAAATGCCAGCCCCCCAAAAAAAACACCCAAAAGGCAGGAGAAAATACTTCAATATAACGCTAATATCAACTGAGAGTAAAAGGTAGATGGGATACAAGGAGAATAGAAGCATCAGGGAAAAGAGAGGTGAAGGTTTATAAACTAAAAGAGGAGGCAGTTAGGGTAAGATATAAACAGTTTTTGGAGGATAGATGGGCTAATGAGAGCATAGGTAATGGGGTCGAAGAGGTATGGGGTAGGTTTAAAAATGTAGTGTTAGAGTGTTTAGCAGAAGTTTGTGGTTACAGGAAAGTGGGTGTGGGAGGGAAGAGGAGCGATTGGTGGAATGATGATGTAGAGAGAGTAGTAAGGGAGAAAAAGTTAGCATATGAGAGAGGTTAAGAGAGTAGTGAAGCAATGTAAAAAGAGAACAAATGAGAGAGTGGGCGAGATGTTATCAACAAATTTTGTTGAAAATAAGAAAAAGTTTTGGAGTGAGATTAACAAGTTGAGGAAGTCTAGAGAACAATGGATTTGTCAGTTAAAAATAGGAGAGGAGAGTTATTAAACAGAGAGTTAGGGGTATTGGGAAGATGGAGGGAATATTTTGAGGAATTGTTAAATGTTGATGAAGATAGGGAAGCTGTGATTTCATGTATAGGGCAAGGAGGAATAACATCTTGTAGGAGTGAGAAAGAGCCAGTTGTGAGTGTGGGGGGAAGTTCGTGAGGCAGTGGGTAAAATGAAAGGGCGGAAGGCAGCCGGGATTGATGGGATAAAGATAGAAATGATAAAAGCAGGTGAGGATATAGTTTTGGAGTGGTTGGTGCTATTATTTAATAAATGTATGGAAGAGGGTAAGGTACCTAGGGATTGGCAGAGAGCATGCATAGTTCCTTTGTATAAAGGCAAAGGGGACAAAAGAGAGTGCAAAAATTATAGGGTGATAAGTCTATTGAGTATACCTGGTAAAGTGTATGGTAGAGTTATTATTGAAAGAATTAAGAGTAAGACGGAGAATAGGATAGCAGATGAACAAGGAGGCTTTAGGAAAGGTAGGGGGTGTGTGGACCAGGTGTTTACAGTGAAACATATAAGCGAACAGTATTTAGATAAGGCTAAAGAGGTTTTTGTGGCATTTATGGATTTGGAAAAGGCGTATGACAGGGTGGATAGGGGGGCAATGTGGCAGATGTTGCAGGTGTATGGTATAGGAAGTAGGTTACTGAAAGCAGTGAAGAGTTTTTACGAGGTTAGTGAGGCTCAAGTTAGAGTATGTAGGAAAGAGGGAGATTATTTCCCAGTAAAAATAGGCCTTAGGCAGGGATGTGTGATGTCACCGTGGTTGTTTAACATATTTATAGATGGGGTAGTAAGAGAAGTAAATGCAAGGGTCTTGGCAAGAGGCGTGGAGTTAAAAGATAAAGAATCACACATTAAGTGGGAGTTGTCACAGTTGCTCTTTGCTGATGACACTGTGCTCTTAGGAGATTCTGAAGAGAAGCTGCAGAGGTTGGTGGATGCATTTGGTAGGGTATGTAAAAGAAGAAAATTAAAAGTGAATACAGGAAAGAATAAGGTTATGAGGATAACAAAAAAAATTAGGTGATGAAAGATTGGATATCAGATTGGAGGGAGAGAGTATGGAGGAGGTGAATGTATTCAGATATTTGGGAGTGGACGTGTCAGCGGATGGGTCTATGAAAGATGAGGTGAATCATAGAATTGATGAGGGGAAAAGGGTGAACGGTGCACTTAGGAGTCTTTGGAGACAAAGAACTTTGTCCTTGGAGGCAAAAAGGGGAATGTATGAGAGTATAGTTTTACCAACGCTCTTATATGGGTGTGAAGCATGGGTGATGAATGTTGCAGCGAGGAGAAGGCTGGAGGCAGTGGAGATGTCATGTCTGAGGGCAATGTGTGGTGTGAATATAATGCAGAGAATTCGTAGTTTGGAAGTTAGGAGGAGGTGCGGGATTGCCAAAACTTGTTCAGAGGGCTGAGGAAGGGTTGTTGAGGTGGTTCGGACATTTAGAGAGAATGGAGCGAAACAGAATAACTTCAAGAGTGTATCAGTCTGTAGTGGAAGGAAGGGGGGTAGGGGTCGGCCTAGGAAAGGTTGGAGGGAGGGGGGTAAAGGAGGTTTTATGTGCAAGGGACTTGGACTTCCAGCGGGCATGCGCGAGCGTGTTTGATAGGAGTGAATGGAGACAAATGGTTTTTAAAACTTGACGTGCTGTTGGAGTGTGAGCAAAGTAACATTTATGAAGGGATTCAGGGAAACCGGCAGGCTGGACTTGAGTCCTGGAGATGGGAAGTACAGTGCCTGCACTCTGAAGGAGGGGTGTTAATGTTGCAGTTTTATAACTGTAGTGTAAAGCACCCTTCTGGCAAGACAGTGATGGAGTGAATGATTGTGAAAGTTTTTCTTTTTCGGGCCACCCTGCCTTAGTGGGAATCGGCCAGTGTGCTAATAATAATAAAAATCAACTCTACGGCTTATTTATCTATCAGAATTGATCTAATATGACATACTAAACACTATAAGTAACATAGAAACATGATATATATACTCTCAAATGAATAAATAGGCCATAATATATCAAGTCTCCAGGACTAGTCCGTGCATATAAAATCATTACTGCTCCTTCCTATGACATGTTCTTTGGTCCTGGGTAAGAGAAAATGGAGTTTTTGAGAGGCTAGCTGCATTAGACCACTAGTGCAGTGATATCTGAATATCTTGAAATTTTTTTTTTTTTCAACAAGTCAGCCGTCTCCCACCAAGGCAGGGTGACCCAAAAAAGAAAGAAAATCCCCAAAAAGAAAATACTTTCATCATCATTCAACACTTTCATCTCACTCACACATAATCACTGTTTTTGCAGAGGTGCCCAGAATACAACAGTATAGAAGTATATATGTATAAAAATACACAATATATCCCTCCAAACTGCCAATATATCAAACCCCTCCTTTAGAGTGCAGGCACTGTACTTCCCATTTCCAAGACTCAAGTCCGGTTATATAAAATAACCGGTTGCCCTGATTCCCTTCACTAAATATTACCCTGCTCACACTCCAACACTCGTCAGGTCCCAAATACCATTTGTCTCCATTCACTCCTATCTAACATGCTCATGCACGCTTGCTGGAAGTCCAAACCCCTCGCCCACAACACCTCCTTTACCTCCTCCCTCCAACCTTTTCAAGGACGACCCCTACCCCGCCTTCCTTCCCCTACAGATTTATACGCTCTCCATGTCATTCTACTTTTATCCATTCTCTCTAAATGACCAAACTACCTCAGCAACCCCTCTTTAGCCCTCTGACTAATACTTTTATTAACTCCACACCTTCTCCTAATTTCCACACTCCGAATTTTCTGCATAATATTTACACCACACATTGCCCTTAGACAGGACATCTCCACTGCCTCCAACAGCCTCCTCGGTGCAGCATTTACAACCCAAGCTTCGCACCCATATAAGAGTGTTGGTACTACTATACTTTCATACATTCCCTTCTTTGCCTCCATAGATAACATTTTTTGCCTCCACATATACCTCAATGCACCACTCACCTTTTTTCCTTCGTCAATTTTATGATTAACCTCATCCTTCATAAATCCATCCGCTGACACGTCAACTCCCAAATATCTGAAAACATTCACTTCTTCCATACTCCTCCTCCCCAATTTGGTATCCAATTTTTCGTTATCTAAATCATTTGATACTCTCATCACCTTACTCTTTTCTATGTTCACTTTCAACCTTCTACCTTTATACACACTGCCAAATTCGTCCACTAACCTTTGCAATTTTTCTTTAGAATCTCCCATAAGCACAGTATCATCAGCAAAAAGTAACTGTGTCACTTCCCATTTTGTATTTAATTCCCCATAACTTAATCCCACCCCTCTCCCAAACACCCTAGCATTTACTTCTTTTACAACCCCATCTTATATATTAAACAACCATGGTGACATTACACATCCCTGCCTAAGACCTACTTTTACTGAGAAATAGTCTCCCTCTCTTCTACACACCCTAACCTGAGCCTCACTATCCTCATAAAAACTCTTTACAGCATTTAGTAACTTACCACCTATTCCATATACAGTGGACCCCCGCATAACGATGGCATCGCATAGCGATTTTTCCGCATAACGATTACTTTTATCGCAAAATTTTTGCCGCGGATACCGATTAAAAACCCGCATACCGATTTTCGTCCGAGACGCGTCCAATGTGCCCTCACATGTGCCGGCCGTCCCATTGTTTACCAGCCAGCCTCCGCGGTAACATCCAAGCATACACTCGGAATATTTCGTATTATTACAGTGTTTTCGGTGCTGTTTCTGGAAAATAAGTGACCATGGGCCCCAAGAAAGCTTCTAGTGCCAACCCTGTGGTAAAAAGGGTGAGAATTAGTATGGAAATTAAGAAAGATTTTGAAGGGTTTGGGGCTAACCTGAGAAGCCTATGCCAGTTGTGGAATCCATTGTGCCTACTTCAAAGATTAAGGAATGTGTGCACAGTGGGTTGAACTGCAAACCTTTATAGATGAAAATCACCCTGACACAGCTGTTGCAAGCGTGCTGGTGACTATTTCAATACAATGTTATGGCCATTTATGGAAAGTCTTGAAGGAACGGGAGGTACAGAGCTCTATGGACAGATTTGTTGTGCGACAGAGGTCCAGTTGACTCTCAAGCTGGTCCTAGTGCATTAAAATGAAGAAGGGAAGTAACCCAGAAATAGGACTTGCTACCTCAAGTCCTAATGGTAGGGATTCCTTTCTAAACAGTAAGAAGATAATGCTCTCTCACCTTCCTCCCATCCCATCAATCATCACCAGATCTTCAAAAAAGTAAGTGTCATGTAATTGTGCATGCCTTTTTCAGTTTGTGTGTATTAAAATTAACATTTCATGTGGTAAAAAAAATTTTTTTTCATACTTTTGGGCGTCTTGCACGGATTAATTTTATTTCCATTATTTCTTATGGGGAAAATTCATTCGCATAACGATTATTTCGCATAACGATGAGCCCTCTTGCACGGATTAAAATCGTTAACCGGGGGTCCACTGTACTTGCAACATCTGCCACATTGCTCCCCTATCCACTCTATCATATGCCTTTTCTAAATCCATAAATGCAATAAAAACTTCCCTACCTTCATCTAAATACTGCTCACATATATGCTTCAATGTAAACACTTGATCTACACATCCCCTACCCACTCTAAAACCTCCTTGCTTATCCGCAATTCTACATTCTGTCTTACCTCTAATTCTTTCAATAATAACCCTACTGTACATTTTTCCTGGTATACTCAGTAGACTTATTCCTCTATAATTTTTACAATCTCTTTTATCCCCCTTTCCTTTATATAAAGGGACTATACACGCTCTCCGCCAATCCCTAGGTACCTTCCCCTCTTTCATACATTTATTAACCCTTTCAGGGCCTGTCCCGTAGATCTTCGGCTTCACGTTGAGTGTCCAAACTGTAGATCTACGCCAAAATTCTAGCGCCGTCAAATTTAGCGCGAAAACACTCATAGGCCTACATGTGAGAAAACGGGTCTGCATGGTGGGTGTGCGCCATAAACAAAAAATAGGCGCCCGCATAGCATTGTGGGAACGCCGGCTCAGTTACCCTTGTTCAGCATGCCTCGTCGCAAGGTAGCTCTCACTCCAAGGAAAATTGGGACTCTCTTGTTCCTATCTGATAGTTCTGACAGTGATGTAAGTGGAAATGAAGACGAATTCTTTGGCTTTGATCAGTTCGTGACCAGGATATCGGTAATAGTGCAGAAAACCCTGACGATCCTCAACCTTCTACCTCTGGTGTGGGCACTCGTCAGTCACGGCCGGTTGTACCTCAACACAAGAGAAAACTATTATTTTTGCATGGCC
Organism: Cherax quadricarinatus; assembly: GCF_026875155.1. Lineage (NCBI taxonomy): Eukaryota > Metazoa > Arthropoda > Malacostraca > Decapoda > Parastacidae > Cherax > Cherax quadricarinatus. Next base: position 32,710,821 of record NC_069419.1, read on the forward strand.
TGGCCTCTGACTTCAGTAATGATGATGATGATGATAGTGATGTGGATTGTGATTTTATTGCTCTTGACGATCATTCGCGTAGTGATAGTGAGGAATCATATTCACCAGTGAAGCGTCGGTATGTACGCCACTGCATGCGCTCTTGTAGTGTATCCTATGCCATGCCCAGGGGACGGAGTACATCCCGTGGCCCTACACCAGGTATAGATAGTGATAGTGAGGATGATGTGACTACACTTGGCATGGATAGACCACAGGCATCAGTAGATGGTGGTAGTGGTGATGGTAGTGCCACGGCCATGCGTGACTCACCAGCCCAGACTGGGACCCATGCTGCTGACTCCGCAGTTCAAGGACAAAGCGGAGCGTCAGCCACCAGCCCACCACAACCACAACTACCCGCACAACCAGCCTATGATGTCCAGTATCCACCGGCAAACCGTATCTGGGATTGGCAGCAAAATCCTAATTTTGTTCCCAAGCCCCACCACTTTGATGACTCTGGAAGTGGAATTCTACCAACTTGTCCCCTTGGAAACACTGCAAATGAACTGGAATTCTTTGACTAGCCATTGATGGAAGCTATTGTCAGGGAAAGCAATGAGTATTTTGAGTACACCATGGCAAATACAATCATATCACCACAGTCAAGACTACACCAGTGGAAAGAGACGACTGTTGCAGAAATGTATTTGCTTTTTGCAACAATAATGCTTATGCCTCATGTCTATAAGCATAATATAAAAGCATACTGCTCCACAGATCGGCTAATTTCTACCCCGGTCTTCAGTGAAATCATCCCAGTGAACAGGTTTATCTTACTGTTACGTATGTTGCACTTCTCTGACAAAACCAGGCCTGACAGAAGTGACAGGTTATACAAGATTAGAAATGTTTTTATGTATCTCAAACAAAAGTTCAGCATGTACTTTTATCCATTCAAGAATCTTGTAATTGACGAGTCTTTGATTTTGTTCAAAGGTAGGCTGTCATTCAGGCAGTATATACCGAGCAAGAGGAAATGCTTTGGTATAAAACTGTTTGTACTCTGTGACTGTGACAGTGGCCTGGTATTGGATATTGTTGTATACATGGGAAGTAAAACATTGAAAGATACCAAGATGTTATTGGGTATCTCAGGTGACGTAGTGAGAAGCATGATGGCACCTTATCTTGGTAAGGGGCATACATTATATACCGATAACTGGTACACAAGTCCATTACTCAGTGATTTCTTGCGAGTGAACAAGACGGATGTGTGTGGCACAGTGCATTCTAATCGTAAACATATGCCCAGGCTCAACGCAGGTGCTCGTGGTGATGACGTGCAGGTGTTTACTGCCAATGACATCATGGCATTAACGTGGCATGACAAACGAGATGTCACATTGTTGACAACTATTCACCGTAATGATATGCAAGACAGTGGCAAAGTTGATCAAGTGACTAATGAACGTATTTGAAAACCAGTGACAGTGATTGATTATACACAAAACATGCACTTGGTTGACAAATGTGACATGCAGATTGGCTTTGTTGATTGTGTTCATAAAAGCTACAAGTGGTACATGAAACTTTTCTTCCATCTCATGGACATTTCAGTGCTCAATGGATATAATATGTACCAAATGAAGACTGGCAACAGACCACCGTATGGTGAATTTTGTTTGTCTGTTGTCAGACAGCTCATAATGAAGTACCAGGTAACAACACCTGCTATACAAGAAGGTCCTCGAACTCCTCAGGATATACCCAAGCGTTTGAGGAGGGAAGGTGATCATTTCATAATACAGCTTCCTTCAACTCAGAAGAAATTTGCTCAGAAGAGATGCATCGTCTGTGCACAAACAAAACGACAGCAACAAAGACGCAAAGACACTCAGTTTATGTGTGAGGAATGTAAGGTACCTCTATGCATGGTGCCTTGTTTCAAGGAGTTCCACAAGCTCTAACAGTTCTAAAACCATGTCCAGTGATTGTAAATATGTAAATATATGATAGAATATTAGTATTATACAAGATTTGTGCATGTTTATTGTAATAAACAGCAGTGGTAAACAATAATATGATACTAACTTTAGTGCAGTTACTGTGTTCAATACAGTGAGTTTATGTACAGTGTACCCTTGGTATCCAGTGGCATCGGTATTCGATAAATCCGGTATTCGATGCATTATATCGCAAAAATTTTGCCTCGGTATTCGATGCGATTCATACGAGACGTGTCCACGTGTGGCCTGAACTGCCCCGTGTGTGCCAGTGTTTACAAGCCAGCCAGTGTGCGCGCATCTAAGGATGCATTCAGTACATTCCACATTATCACTGTTTTTGGTGCTTGTTTCTGCAAAATAAGTCACCATGGGCCCCAAGAAAGCTTCTAGTGCCAACCCTTCGAGAAAAAAGGTGCTAATGACTATTGAAATGAAGAAAGAGATAATTGCAAAGTACGAAAGTGGAGTGCGTGTGTCGGAGCTGGTCAGGTTGTATAGCAAACCTCAATCAACCATCTCTACTATAGTGACCAGGAAAACAGCAATCAAGGAAGCTGTTCTTGCAAAAGGTGCAACTGTGATTACGAAACAGCGACCACAAGTGTTAGGAAATGTTGAGAGACTGTTATTGGTGTGGATAAATGAAAAACAGATAGCAGGAGATAGCATCTCTCAAGCGATCATTTGTGAAAAGGCTAGGCTTTTGCATGACGATTTGGTAAAGAAATTGCCTGCAACTAGTGCTGATGTGAGTGAATTTAAGGCCAGCAAATGTTGGTTTGAAAGATTTAAGAATCGTAGTGGCATACATAGTGTGATTAGGCATGGTGAGGCTGCCAGTTCAGACCAAAAAGCAGCTGAAAAACATGTGAAAGAATTCAAGGATTACATAGACAGTGAAGACTTGAAACCTGAACAAGTGTTTAATTGCGACGAAACAGGCCTGTTTTGGAAGAAATTGCCAAGCAGGACCTATATTACTCAGGAGGAAAAGGCACTCCCAGGACATAAGCCTATGAAAGACAGGCTTACTCTTCTGATGTGTGCCAGTGCTAGTGGTGATTGCAAAGTGAAGCCTTTATTGGTGTATCACTCAGAAACTCCCAGAGCGTTCAGGCAAAAGAATATCCTCAAGGCTAATTTGTGTGTGCTGTGGAGAGCAAACAGTAAGGCATGGGTCACTAGGGACTTTTTCTATGACTGGTTACACCATGCATTTGCCCCCAATGTGAAAAATTACCTAATTGAAAAGAAATTAGACCTTAAGTGCCTCCTGGTATTAGACAATGCCCCTGGTCATCCTACAGACTTGGCAGAGCGACTTTCTGGGAACATGAGCTTCATTGAGGTCAAGTTTTTGCTTCCTAATACCAGTCCTCTCCTGCAGCCCATGGACCAGCAGGTCATTTCCAACTTCAAGAAACTGTACACAAAAGCTATGTTTGAAAGGTGCTTTGAAGTGACCACAGATACTCTATTGACTCTTTAATATCCTCACTTTAATATCCTCAATTGTGTAAACCTTATAGGTAAGGCTTGGGAGGGAGTGACCAAGAGGACCTTGAACTCTGTCTGGAAAAAACTGTGGCCAGAATGTGTAGACAAAAGGGATTTCGAAGGGTTTGAGGCTAACCCCGAGAAGCCTATGCCAGTTGGGGAATCCATTGTGGCATTGTTGAAGTCCTTGGGGTTGGAGGTTAGTGGGGAGGATGTGGAAGAGTTGGTGGAGGAGGACAATGAAGAACTAACCACTGATGAGCTGCTAGATCATCTTCAACAGCAAGAGGCCAGACCTGAGGAAACTGCTTCGGAGGAGGGGATAGAGAAATTGAAGAAGTTGCCTACTTCAAAGATTAAGGAAATATGTGCAATGTGGCTTAAAGTGCAAACCTTTTTTGATGACAATCACCCTAACACAGCTATGTTGTGCGACAGAAGACCAGTGACTCTCAAGCTGGTCCTAGTGGCATTAAAAGAAGAAGGGAAGTAACCCCAGAAAAGGACTTGCTACCTCAAGTCCTAATGGAAGGGGATTCCCCTTCTAAACACTAACACCTCTCCCTGCCTCCCATCCCATCAATCATCACCAGATCTTCATTAAAGGTAAGTATCAATTATTCTATTGTTATTGTAATTATTCTATTGCATTAAACTTAATATTTCATGTGGTAAATTTTTTTTTTCATACTTTTGGGTGTCTTGCATGGATTAATTTGATTTCCATTATTTCTTATGAGGAAAATTGATTCGCTATTCGATTTTTTCGGTATTCGATGAGCTCTAGGGAACGGATTAATATCGAATACCGGGGGTCCACTGTATATACATTATATACAGTATTGGTCTCTCAGGCCCCAAATGTTAGTAGGAAAAGAAAAAAATTGGAAAAGAAAAGAAAAAACTACAAAAACTGCTAAATAAAGTAATGTGCGTATGTGGAAATCGTCGATGTTGCCGCCACCAGGTCATTTTGGACAAACTTCTCGGCACTGTATCTTGGTAAGTACTGATCAGAAATTTTTTTTTGTCTTATTACCTTCACAAAAATATGCTCTTTAATTCTGTAAGAATTTTTTTTTTTTTTTTTTTCAAAATTTCTTGGACACTGGAGCACCACTTCAGATTTTGGCCTTGGGCCCTGAAGGGGTTAAACAAAAATACAAACCACTCCAACACTATGTCCCCCCCTTCTTTTAACATTTCTGTCATGACCCCGTCAGTTCCAGCTGCTTTACCCATTATTTCATAAAGCCCACCATTTATTATTGAAGTAAATACAATAATATTGACAGGAATCATAAAAAATGATTGCTTTACAATTGGCTTGTGGAATATTTTGGGATATTTTGGGATCTCTGTGGGAGTAAAGGGCAAGATATTTTGCAAATGTCAAAAACTTAGCAACTTTTTTTTTGTAGAATAACTAAAGATAATTACACAATTACCTCCAGTGAAAACATCACACTAGCATTGTTTTATAAGTACCAAGTCCCCAAACCACATTTTGTTGTGCCATTTAGGCCAGGGTTCTTGCCAAAGGTCATTTTCAGTAAATTTTTTTTTGCTTGTACATGTAACTCGGATTTTGGCTCGCAACCCAAAGCAAAAAGCCGACTGAACGATGGTTCGTAACTCAGAAAGCTCATAAGTTGGGGCACTTGTACATCAAGGCACCACTGTGCTTACAAAAAACATTTTGTGTCATCGTCCTCTACTTTCTTTAACCATTTTTGGTATCTTAAGTCACTGAGCAACTGGACTATAAAATGCTGAGTATATTTCTTGCTTATAATGAAGTCACAAATAAAGCAACAGTACTAGTAAGGGTAATAGATAATACAAGCGAAGGTCTAAACACAAAGTGAACTGGTGTGATGGATGTTTCACACCATCTGTCAGTCAGTCATAGGTTCACAGCCCAGGACACTATCACTTATGTCAGGTGAGTCACAACTGAATGTGATCTGGACCTGTCTAACCAGAATTTCAGAAAGGTGCCTGGTGAGACTCATTATTAACCTTAGTTTTTATTTTTTCCTTAGTTTTATTTAGGCTTTTGTTTATTACATATTCTAGGTAGTAGGCTGGTAGACAGCAACTGCCCAGGGAGGTACTACCGTCCTACCAAGTGAGTGTAAAACGAAAGCCTGTAATTGTTTAACATGACGGTAGGATTGCTGGTGTCCTTTTTTCTGTCTTATAAACATGCAAGATTTCGGGTACATCTTGCTACTTCTGCTTACACTTAGGTCACACTACACATACATGTACAAGCATATACATACACACCTCTCTAGGATTTCTTCTATTTTCTTTCTAGTTCTTGTTCTTGTATTTGGTTTACATGATGGTAGGATTGCTGGTGTTTTTTTCCTGTCTCATAAACATGCAAGATTTCAGGTACATCTTGCTACTTCTACTTACACTTAGGTCACACAACACATACATGTACAAGCATACATATACATACCCCTCTGGGTTTTCTTCTATTTTCTTTCTAGTTCTTATTCTTGTTTATTTCCTCTTATCTCCATGAGGAAGTGGAACAGAATTCTTCCTCCGTAAGCCATGCGTGTCGTGGGAGGAGACTAAAATGCCGGGACCAAGGGGCTAGTAACCCCTTCTCCTGTATATATTACTAAATTTAAAAGGAGAAACTTTTGTTTTTCCTTTTGGTCCACCCCGCCTCAGTGGGATACAGCTGGTATGTTGAAAGAAAGAAGAAGGATTGCTGGTGTCTTTTTTTCTGCATGCAAGATTTCAGGTACGTCTTGCTATTTCTACTTACACTTAGGTCACACTACACATACATGTACATGTTTATGTATACACACTCATCTGAGTTTTCTTTGATTTTGGTCTTAATAGTCCTTGTTCTTATTGCTTTTCCTTTTTTATCCATGGGGAAGTGGAATAAGAATCTTTCCTGCATAAGCCATGCGTGTTGTAAAGTCAACTAAAATGTCGGGAACAATGGGCTAGTAACCCCTTTTCCCGTATAGCCTACTAAAAAGAAAAGCTTTTGGGACCTGATGAGCTGTTGGAGTGTGAGCAGGGTAATATTTAGTGAAGGGATTCAGGGAAACCAGTTATTTTTATATGGCTGGACGTGAGTACTGGAAATGGGAAGTACAATGCCTGCACTTTAAAAGAGGGGTTTGGGATATTGGCAGTTTGGAGGGATATGTTATATGTACATCTTTATATATGCTTCTAAACTGATGTATCTGGGTGACTCTGCAAAGACAATGGTTATGTATGAGTGAGGTGAAAGTGTTGAATGATGATGAAAGTATTTTCTTTTTGGGGATTTTTTACTTTTTGGGTCACCCTGACTCGGTGGGAGACAGCCGACTTGTTGAAAAAAAAAATTAATAGTCGCACAAAATGCTCTGAATTCAGAAAAAAATTGAGACTGAATGATGAGTATGTGCGAGTAAGCATAAACAATAAATTGGCATGGGTAGCCCATGGCTTCAGAACAATGAAGACAGGCAGACTTTACAAACTTGGCCTGAGATTTCAGAAAACAACCAGACATTATTACTATGGGTAAAATGCAGAATTACGAACTTTTGTCCATTTTGTCTCATAATCAGTGTACTTATTGACCAATTTCCTGGTCTGAAATTGCCAAAATCTGTTAATGAGAGGTTTTATTGTACCTTACCATAACATTGGTACAACAGTGAATATATTCAGCTATTAAGAATACAACAAATGCATATAAGATGAGAAAGCTGATTAAACATATTGGTGGCACAGTGAACCACTCATGTGAGAGCACTAGTGGAAAACAGTGAACCACTCATGTGAGAGCACTGATGGCACACAGTGAACCACTCATGTAGAGGCACTAATTACACAGTGAACTACTAGTGAAAGCACTAGTGGCACACACTGAATTTCTTAAGCGAAAACACTGGTGGCCCACTTAACCATACATACAAGACCAGAGCTTATTTCAGTGTTGATAAAATTTACGTATAACTAATAGGGAATGTGAAAAAATTAAATGATAAAAATTTAAAATTTATACATGTCCATTAAATATTAAAAAATATATACATTACTATATTTTTTGTGTAAATGAATAACTTTCCTGTAAATACTTTTACACATTTAAATTGAAATAAATGAAAATGGCTTATGATACAATTTAAATAATTACTTAAACTTGCCTGTGCAAGGCTATTACTATACAATATTTCTTTCACAGCATCAAAATAGGTATTCTACATCATACTAATAACTTTTTCTTGACTAAAACTTGGTAATGAAGACAATTGGTTATGTTAAAAATTACCCTTTTAACCCTTAAACTGTCCAAACGTAGATCTACGTTTTTTCAACATTTGAAAGTATGTAAAAAAAGTAGATCTTCTTTTATTTTTTTTACATTTGAAAACGTGTAAAAAAACTGATAATTTTTTTTTTGTTATATTTGAAAATATGTAAAAAAAAAACAGTAGATCTACTTTTGGAGCACTACACATGTGAATGTAGATCTGCTTGGACAGTTTACAGTGTAAGGGTTAATACTGTACCCAGCCAAGGAAGTACAGTAATTTAGAATGCTTAATAGTTAGTACATTTATGTACATTTATTTCATGTATATTTTGGATATGTCTTTCACACCTGAATGTAATTCCTTACCATGGTTAGGATTACAGTCTTTAATGAAGCTTTGGTCTGCACCAACAGGAATTTCCCATTGCCATGGGAGCTGTCACTTGTGAAGGCTTAACTGAATGTTGCCTTGTGCTTTTCCAGTGTTAGGGGACCCATCTCTACTTCTTGTTTCAAATTGGCTGGAAGCTGAGCCTTTCCTGGAACTGTGGCCCTTGGTGAGCTATGAGGGTCTCTGGGGTGGCTAGAGGTAAAACAAGAATTATTATTATAATCAAAAAGAAGCGCTAAGCCACAAGGGCTATACAGCGGTAAAACGAGAAGATCGATGTTGACCTTGTATTTGTTGGGACTTGACTTGCCAAGCTAGCTATGGTCTGTGAAGATCAAGAGAGTACCTACCCCATGTATTTGCCATGCACAAATACCCTTATACTCTTTGTTTCTGATCACCTGGATCCTGAGCCTGCCCCTGGAGCTGCAGCCCTTCCATGGGCTTTGGTAGGTGGATACATACAGGTAAAATGAAAGGGTTGGTGTGGCCCCACATCATTCCTTAACTGTGTAGTGGTGAGTTGTGTGCTGGTTTGTTCATGTATTATCTGCTCAAGTTTGCATTTATAGGCTTAAGTTCATGGCCCACCTTGTGGATATCAGGTTTCTATGAACAGCAAGTTTGGCTGGTGGAGTGGTAAATTTGACTGGGATATGCATCCTTTGGTCCTGTGATTAATATAGGCTTCTAATGTTAAATGCCTTCCCTTGAACCCCTTGGCAGATAGGGATATAGACAATTTGTAGACCATTGTTTATGATATCACTAATCACTTACTGACTACAGGCCATCCTTGACCACAACTCTGGCCTTTACAATGACAGCGTAAAAATCATCACTGAGAGTCACCAAATTGACTGACCAGGCCACCATGATCACTCGAACTACAATGCTCTGGATTTATAATCCATAATATTGTTCATAATTTTAAAGGTAAAAATATTTTTCACAAAAATACAGTGCATGTTCTTTGTCAGATGAAAAAATTAACTTGATGCTGGACAAATGGCTGTGCGGAACAGGTTTGTGTGAGGTGTCACCTCAATCTTTAAAATTTAACATCTTCCTATTCCTCTGTGTATAAGGACATGCAAGCACTCGGGCATCATGCATTTTACTAAATCCTTCCATAAAGTAGCATATTTTGTTCATTGTTTCCAAAATCCATTAAATGGAAGTCTGCTATTTAATTATTTATTTTATTTACTTTACAACATTGGGTATTTCCTGTCACAGCATAGTGGGAAATGACCAATCCTAATAATAATAATAATTTCCTATTACAAATACTGTTGCTTACTTCTGTTTTAAATTACAAAGAAAAAAGAACATTAAGGCTCAGTTTCTGGGCTTAGTATGTGGGTTGTTGAGGTGGTTTGGTTATTTAGAGAGAATGGATCAAAGTAGAATGACATGGAGAGTGTATAAATCTGTAGGAAAGGAAGGCGGGGTAGGGGTCATCCTCGAAAAGGTTGGAGGGAGGAGGTAAAGGAGGTTTTGTGGGCGAGGGGCTTGGACTTCCAGCAAGCGTGTGTCAGCGTGTTAGATAGGAGTGAATGGAGACGAATGGTATTTGGGACCTGACGATCTGTTGGAGTGTGAGCAGGGTAATATTTAGTGAAGGGATTCAGGGAAACCAGTCATTTTTATATAGCCAGACTTGAGTCCTGGAAATGGGAAGTGCAATGCCTGTACTTTAAAGGAGGGGTTCGGGATATTAGCAGTTTGGAGGGATGTGTTGTGTATCTTTATAGGTATGTATATGCTTCTAAGCTGTTGTTCTGAGCATCTCTGCAAAAACAGTGATTATGTGTGAGTGAGGTGAAAGTGTTGAATGATGATGAAAGTATTTTCTGTTTTGGGGATTTTCTTTCTTTTTGGGATCACCCTGCCTTGGTGGGAGACAGCCGACTTGTTAAAAAAAAAAAAATCAAATCTAATCAGTCTTTTATCACATACTGATAGATTCCTTATAGTATTCTGTGGGTCCAGTTTTATTTATAGGTCTAGTAGTAGGTCTAGACCTGAACAGTATCTCATAGCTTTTCTTCTCAGTATTTATTTCTTTTGTCATATCACCAAAGAGCATCCACACTTCACTACATAATTTTTCTTAGACTCAGCTTACTGCTTCTTTAATCACCATTCAAAGTATATTCTTGCTATAAATTTTGGCACGCTTAGCAAGCAACAATACAACAATATTAAAGCTTTAAATATATTTGCAGGTACAGTACAGTCGTACCTCAACCTATGACTTCCCAAATTACGAATCTGCAAACTTACATACAATCCAATTTAATTAACACCCTTGTTTGACCTATGCTTCAAATTTTTGGACTTGCAATTTTAATTTTGGACTTGCACCTAATTCTGCTATCCATCTAGCACACTAACATCTTCTAGTGATTTGTACTGCATTATAGTAACCTCAAATTCATGAGTGTTATTTTCCTAGATATCCTGTAACTAAATTTGAAATAATACAAATTTAAGTCAACATCAATTTGTTTCAGATTTTGGTTACTTTTGTTTTCAGAGATCATATCTCTCAAATTTTGGGTCCAGTTCCCTATCAAAGGAATAATGCCCAAACAGAGAGAATTGAGTGGAGATGCTTTAAAAAACCAGAAAAAAATGTGATAATTGAATCTATTCCCATTACCCATCTAAACATGTGGATTACCAAAACCCACAGATTTCGAGAGACGACTGTAATTTTTATCACCAAACTGTTACCCAAATGTGAAGTCCTAATAAGCTGTAAAGAACGAAATTAATGTTCTGTATTACATGTATTGTTTTTAAATTTTTAAATAAAGTTAATTTAAATTATTTATTTAGTTTATAATGTTGATAGTGTAAGCACATCTTAATAATTCATGATTTTAATGCTTAGTAACTAAAATTAATGTATATGATCTATGGTATAATTTAACTTGGTGACCTGGAATTGTAACGTATAATGATAATGGGATAATATTAATAAACTATTTAAATATTTTTGAACTTTGAAGTGTTTAATACACAATGTATAGATGACTGTTATTGATTTTATTATAAAAACAACAGAATTTTAGTGTAATAGGCAGCTTAATACTGAAAAGTAGGTCTCAGCCTGGAGCTCCAGGAATGTAACTATATCCCGTGTTGTAATGATATTGACTTATAATTTTTCAACTTACGACCCATTTTTGGGAATGCCTTAGGTAACTAATCTGAGGTACGACTATAGTATAGCACAGTCCCATATCCCATCCTCCCAAATGTAGAATACTCTATATATAGAATTTAATATTGTCAATAACTAGATAAGACAATAAATAATTATCACACAGAGAGAAACAAAGACTATATTAATAAGTTGTACCAGTATGACAAAAAGCTTTAATAAACAAAGCTCAAAGTCATCCATAATTCCTATCTCATGTATACTTACAAGAATCAGACCTACTAAAGAGCCATTGTGGCCTACCAGTTTTCCCCTGGGATTCATAATCAAGAGTCTGAAGCCTCAAGTGGTAATCAAATTGTTGTCTGCCTATTGTCATAGCCTGATCAACAAGCACAAAATTTCAAGGGCTCAAAACTAGCATACTTTTTTACACAACATGAATTAGTATCTTTTTACATGATAGAAAAGTATGTATTGCTAAAAATATATATTTATCCAGATATTAAGACAATATATTGTATATACTGTATTATAAGGAAGAACTAATGGTATCTACAAAGTTTTTTTTTTACCTTAATTTACCTGTTACACATAATAACTATATGACTTTCAGAACTTAAGGGATCCTCTAGTTTTTACTCTATAAAATGTAAATTCTAAAATAATTTAATTACCTTTAGGCAGTCAACCATATAATTCTTAAGAAAAATATGTGAAACTCTGAACCTATTATTATTAATATTTATGAACCATTAAAATCTGTATACATGGTTATAGTACTATGGCATAATTTCCCTGTGTCATAGAAGAGGTCTTGCAGAGCTCTGAGTATAGTATATCATAGCAGCAGTAAAGTTGATGGTCCCTGCCAGAAAGAAAACTGGAAACCAACGACCATTTGAAGCCACCACCAACTCTGCTGTCAATGGTCCACAGAGGATCCCTGGAACTGTTGCCTGAAATGAATTATTACCCAAGCTCAGTCAAGAGATATTTTGTAATTTAATTAATTTACAAATAAATGTTTAAACAAAGTGCATTTTATATGTTCACATATTCTGTAACTGTATAAAAATGCCTCATGTAGAAAGACATGTGATAAAAGCATATTTCATTTTTTAACTTACTGATCTTTCTGTCATTATGAAATAAAATAAAAAAGTTCAAAACTGATCCTAAATCTAATGTGGTCAAAGTAAAAAAAAAAAGAATATTACTACAATAAATAAAAGAAGGGTAGAGGGTAGCAGTGGTGACAAGATATAAAGAGGATATTGTAGATGAATGGTTCACAGAACCAACACATTAATAAATTAGACACATGTGCAACTCTTGGGTATCTTTATTGAGGAAACGTTTCGCCACACAGTGGCTTCATCAGTCCATACAAAGGAGAAACTTGAAGAACAGGAGGAGAATGAGGTAATCAGTCCTTCAGCCTTGAGTCGATGTGGTCAGTCCATCAATCTTGAATAGAATACGGTATATGAGTGGAGAAGCAGCTTATAAACCGTAGACAGGAGAGGTGCAGCAGTCGTAGGTGGTGTCACATTTGTCCAATGTGGAAGTAGGTCGTGCCCAAGGGTTAGGCAAGTGAAGAATTCCCAAGTATTAAGCTCTGATAACTCTATCCACTCATTTGCAAGTCCCAAATGAGTGGATAGAGTTATCAGAGCTTATTTCTTGGGTAGCATTGAGGACTGGGTTGGGAATATGTTTCGTTAGTGGGATGAATTGTAAAGGACCTGCCGAGCATGGGCCAACAGGCCTGCTGCAGTGATCCTCCTTTCTTATGTTCATCAACCACTACCACAACTGCTTCCACTCTACCACCACCCTCTTTGAATTTTTCTACAAACTTTTTCATAAATTATGTGTTTCTCACATTCTTTACCAAAGGGATGGCACTAGAAGCTTTCTTTGGTGGTAGTGATGGTGGTAGATAGGCCGTATAATTCACTCTGAACCATTCATCTACAATTCACTCTGAGGAGGATAGCAATGAACTCCAGGAGGATTTGGACAAATTAATGTCCTGGTCTGAAAAATGGCAGATGAAGTTCAATGTGGATAAGTGTAAGGTACTAGTCCTTGGTAATGAAAATAACCCTCGAAGCTTTAATCTAGGTGAAGTAGAGCTTGATCAAACAGAATATGAAAAGGACTTGGGAGTCATGGTGAGCAGAAATCTAAAGCAAAGACAGCAGTGCCTTAGTGTGCGCTACAAGGCCAACAGATTACTTGGATTTATCTCAAGAAGTATAAGTAACAGAAGTCCAAAAGTTATTTTACAGCTCTATACGTCACTAGTGAGGCCTCATTTAGATTATGCTGCTCAGTTTTGGTCCCCTTACTACAGGATGGATATAGACTCATTAGAGAACATAGAGAAGAATGAATAAAATGATTTACTGTGCAAGGAACCTCCCGTATGAAGATAGACTTAAAGCCTTAAATCTCCACTCTCTGGAGAGGCGTAGAATGAGGGGAGATATCATTGAAGTGTATAAGTGGATGACGGGCATAAACAAGGGAGATATTAATAAAGTACTGAGGGTGTCGAACCAGGTAAGAACCAGAAATAATGGATTTAAGTTGGATAAATTTAGATTTAGAAAAGACATAGGTAAGTACTGGTTTTCTAACAGAGTTGTAGATGAAGATTGAGACACTTATGCAGCATATGGGAATCTTTATTCAGGAAACGTTTCGCCACACAGTGGCTTCATCAGTCCAATACAAAGAGGAAGGCGTAAGGAAAGGAGGAGTATGAGGTAATCAGTCCCTCAGCCTGGAGTCGATGTGTTCAGTCCATCAATCTTGTAGAATGTACAGCATAGGGCCGTAGACGTGGCTTATATACTGTAGTGAGGTGACTTGAAGCAGATGGAGGCGGGATCATAGTGGTATCATCCACTATGCTGTACATTCTACAAGATTGATGGACTGAACACATCGACTCCAGGCTGAGGGACTGATTACCTCATACTCCTCCTTTCCTTACGCCTTCCTCTTTGTATTGGACTGATGAAGCCACTGTGTGGCGAAACGTTTCCTGAATAAAGATTCCCATATGCTGCATAAGTGTCTCAATCTTCAACTTGTCGGTTTTTCAAACCATTCATCAGAGTTGTAGATGCGTGGAACAGTCTTCCCAGTGGGGTGATAGAAGCTAGGACCTTGGGTAGCTTTAAGAAGAGACTGGACAAATATGAGTGGGAGGGGCTGGGTTTGATTGGTGTCATTGGGTACGGGAGTTATTTCTTGGGTAGCTTCAGGTAGAGGTCGTTTTGATAAGGACCTGCCTCGCATGGGCCAGTAGGCCTTCTGCAGTGTTCCTACATTCTTATGTTCTTATGTAGAAGGTAGTAGTGATGGTGGTAGAAGGTAGTAGTGATGGTGGTAAAAGGTAGTAGTGATGGTGGTAACAGTTGTAATAGTGGTAGAAGGTCGTAGTGATGGTGGTAGAGGGGTCCTTCTTTAGTGATTCAGCGATTCTACCAACTCCTCCAATGTTGTTGGAGTTTTATAGGGCTACAAAAACCACCGCTGCCTCAGCTGCTGCTTCAACATTATGGACTGCTTACACTCAGTGGCCCTTATATACCCAACAACAACACAACACCTCTCGTGACATACGTAATGACTTATTTTATTCATTCTAGAGTATATTCCATGTTTCTATGTTATTAATATTGTTTATTATGTCATATTGGTTGAATTGTGATAGATAAATAAGCCATAGAGTTGATATTAGTGTCACATTCTCCAACAATAAACTTGCCATCCCTCCCTCACACAAACAAATAGCCAATAAGAACATAACAATGGAAGAACACTGCAGGTCTACTGGCCCATACAAGGCAGGTCCTTATCAAAATGACCTCTACCCAAAGCTACCCAGGAATTTACTCCCGTAGCCAATGACACAAATCAAACTCAGCTCCTCCAACTCATATATTTGTCCAATCTCTTCTTAAAGCTACCCAAGGTCTTAGCCTCGATCACCCGGGTACTGGTAA
The DNA here is from genome assembly GCF_026875155.1 of Cherax quadricarinatus. NCBI lineage: Eukaryota > Metazoa > Arthropoda > Malacostraca > Decapoda > Parastacidae > Cherax > Cherax quadricarinatus. Next base: position 32,726,194 of record NC_069419.1, read on the forward strand.
GTGTGATGTTAAATAAGAACTTAAGAAAGTAGGAACACTGGAACAGGCCTGCTGGCCCATACTAGGCCAGTCCTTCACAAATCCAACCCACTAACAGAACAAATGCTACCCAAGCAATAAACTCAGGTACAAGTCTGACTCAAATCCAACCCCTTTCACTCGTGTATTTATCCAACCTAAATTTGAAACTACCCAATGTTTTAGCTTCAATCACCCTACTAGGCAGACCGTTCCACTTATCAACTACCCCTATTACCAATGTTCATTTATACATTTTATTAGTGCCCTAGAGTCCTTATGGTGGGGGATTTCCCTTCCAAATAACCTCTCTTCCCTCTCTCCTCCTCCCTGTCTTCCATTCATCAACAACAGCCTTCAATAAAGGTAACTGTCATGTTGAATGTTCATTCTTTTGTGCATGCAAATCTGCATGTAAATCTACCTTTTAGGTAAAAAAAATTGTTGTTGATACTTCTGGGTGTCTGGAACGAATTAATTGGATTTACATTATTTCTTATGGGGAAAATTGATTCGAAAATCGTCCATTTCGATAATAGTCCCACTTCCAGGAACGGATTATGGACGATTATTGAGGGACCACTGTACAGTGGACCCTCGCCTAACGATATTAATCCGTTCCTGAGAGCTCATCGTTAGCCGAAATTATCGTTAGCCGAGTTAATTTTCCCCATATGAAATAATGGAAATGCAATTAATCCGTTCCAGACAGCCAAGAGTATTATTTTTTTTTTTTCATGAAATATACATTTCCCTACAAAGAAAACAATAAGACATGCACAATAACTACATAAATAAATGTTAAAATGACACTTACCTTTATTGAAGAGTACTGATGAGTGATGAGACACTGTTTTTCTTGAACACTGGGATTTTCAGAGTGATACACGAGTAAAGACTTCACTTTGCAATCCCCACTAGCATTACAACAAAACATGAAAGTTAGCCTGTCTTTCATAGGCTTGTGTCCTGGGAGTGCCTTTTCCTCCTGAGTAATGTAGGTCCTGTTTGGCATTTTCTTCCAGAACAGGCCTGTTTCGTCACAATTGAACACTTGTTGGGGGATGAATTTTTCAGCTTCGCCATGCCTTATTGCACTGTGTATGCCACTACAATTCTTAAATCTCTCAAACCAACCTTTGCTGGCCTTAAATTCACCAATATGAGCACTAGTTCCAGGCATTTTTTCCTGTTCACCTGGGTGTTAGTTGACTGTTGTGGGTCGCATCCTGGGGAACAAGATTAAAGACCCCAATGGAAATAAGTTAGACAGTCCTCGATGATGCACTGACTTTCTTGGGTTATCCTGGGTGGCTAACCCTCTGGGGTTAATCGTTTCTCGGTGATTGTTTCACGTTAAGCCACACCAACAACACTCTCTCCACATCTTTGAGTAGTACAGCTGATGGTGGTGCAGCAACAGCTGACTGTGGTGGAGCAATAGCTGACTGGTCCAGCAACAGCTGACCATGGTGCAGCAGCAGCTGACTGATTCAGCAACAGCTGACTGGTCCAGCAACAGCTGACCGTGGTGCAGCAGCAGCTGACTGATCCAGCAACAGCTGACTGGTCCAGCAGCAGAGTGATCCAGCAACAGCTGACTGGTCCAGCAACAGCTGACCATGGTGCAGCAGCAGCTGACTGATCCAGCAACAGCTGACTGGTCCAGCAGCAGCTGAGTGATCCAGCAACAGCTGACTGGTCCAGCAACAGCTGACCGTGGTGCAGCAACAGCTGACTGATCCAGCAACAGCTGACTGTGGTGCAGCAACAGCTGACTGATCCAACAACAGCTGACTGGTCCAGCAACAGCTGACTGGTCCAGCAACCCGCTGACTGATCCAGCAACAGCTGAATGGGTTTTTTTTCAGGTGCACAAAAACACTTTTCCAGAAACACATGGTCCGCCAGTTGATTTTTTGGGAACCCCAAAGTTTTGGGTCCAGAACAGGCCGGGTGCAAAAACACTGTTGTTTGAACATTTCGGGGTTTTGGAAACGTGATGTAAACAAACTTTTCCACCACCTGCTGGTTTCCAAAAAGAGATGTCCAGAAACCTGACTGGTGAATGACTGGTGCACAACAGTTGGTCCAAAAAAGGACGTCCAGAGCACTGACCCTTTTGGTCCCAACCCTCGGGGGTACGTGGTATTTCCCCCTTTTTAACCCAAAAAATTTCCCACAGAGTTAAACCTTTGGGCCTGGCCCCCAAATTTAGAAAAGTTTTAAAAACCAAAAAATTGGTAAAAAAAATACGTTTCAGAAACCCACCCTGGCTTGTAAACATACCGGGGCACGAGCTTCTGCCGGGACAAAGGTTCGACAAATGTTCAAAAGTGAGGGTCAAAACAGCCCCCGGTTGAAAAGCACAAGCCAGCCAAAGGGCTACGGCCAGCCGGGGTTGAAAACCGGTACAACAGCGGACCGTGGTGCAGCACAGCTGACTGATCCGAAAACAGGACGGCCAACCGTGACCGGGGTCCAGAAACACGCCCTGGTCAGCCCCAGCTGACCCTCAGCACAGCTGACCTGGTGAAACACGCTCCCGTGGTGGCACACGCCTGACCCCCGGGGTCAGCAGCAGTGCCCGGGGTTTCAGCAGCACTGCCCCGGTCAAGACCCCCTACCGGGGCACAGACTGCCCGGGTGCAGCAGCACTGAGTTCAGCAGAGCTGCCGTGGTGCGCAGCAGCGCCGGGGCAGCAGACGGCCGTGGGGGAGCAGCAGCTGGGGGGTGGGAAAAGCAGCGGCCGGGGTACAGCAGCTGGAGGGTCCACCCAAACGGCCCGTGGGCAGCAAGGGGCCGGGTCAGCACAGCTGCCGTGGTTTTTGCAGCACAGGGGCCCTGGTCAGAACAGTGGGGCAGCAGCAGCTGCCGTGGGGCAGCAGCACTGCCGGGTGCGCACAGCTGCCGGGTGCAGCACACTGCCGTGGGCAGCGCAGCGGGCCGGGGTGCAGCAGCAGCGGCCGGGGGGGCAGCAGCGCGGGGCCGTGGGCAGCACAGCGGGCGTGGTGCAGCAGAGCGGGCCGGGGGGCGCAGCAGCTGCCGTGTGGGCAGCAGCACTGGGGGGTCCCAGCAGCGCTGGCCCGGGTTTTGAAAGCAGCAGCGGGCCGTGGTGACAGCGCGGCCGTGGTGCGCAGCACTGCCGTGGTGCGCGCACGGCCGTGGTGAGCAGGCTGACCGTGGTGCAGCAGCGGGGCTGACCGTGGTGCAGCAGCAGCTGACCGTGGTGCAGCAGCAGGCCGGGGGACCGGGGCCTGTGCAGACAGCTGACCGGGTGCAGCACAGCTGCCGTGGTGCGCAGCAGCTGCCGTGGTGCAGCAGCAGTACCGTGGTGCAGCAGCAGCTGCCGGGTCAGCAGCAGGGCCGGGGTGCACAGCAGCTGACCGTGGTGCGGGCACCCTGACTGGGTGCACAGCAGCGACCGGGGTGCAGCAGCAGCGACCGTGGTGCAGCAGCAGCTGACCGTGGTGCAGCAGCGGGCGACCGGGGGTGGAAGTACTGGCAGCAGCAGCTGACCGTGGTCCCGCGGCCCTCCGTTTCCGCAGCACTGACCGTGGTCCAGCAGCAGTGACCGGGGGCCCCCGCAGCGCTGCCCGGGGTCCAGCACAGTGACCGTGGTCCAGCAGCAGCGACCGGGTCCACCGCAGCTGACCGGGGTCCAGCGGGCAGCTGCGGTGCGCAGCAGCTGCCCGGGGTCAGCAGCAGCTGCCCGGGGTTCCAGAAACGCTGATCCAGAAAACATGCCGGGGTTTCCAGAAACAGCTGCCGTCCCAGAAAACAGCGGGACCGGGTCCAGAAACACTGACCGGTCCGAAACAGCTGACCGTGGTGCGCAACAGCTGACCGTGGTCAGCACGCTGCCCTTTGGTCAAGGGATTTAACCCCCCTTGTACCACAGGGTTTGGCCAAAATTTTTCCTTTAGGGCCCGTGCTTAACAGTTCCCGACATAAATAATGGAAAACAAAATACGTGTCCCAGCAACCGGGCCACCCGTTTGAAGCAAACTGCGGCAGCAAAACGTTAGGTTTAGCCGGCAGGTCGGGACGAGTCCAGTTGTTCAAAAAAACAGCTGAGGGGTCCAGCAGCTGACCGGTAAAAAGAGCCTGACCGGCCACACAGCTGACCGGCCCCAGCACACTGACCGTGGTGAGCAGCAGCTGAGGGGTTCCAGAACACACCGGTTCCAGAACGCTCTGGGGGGGCCAGCAACAGCTAAATTGGTCCCAACAAGCTGACGGGGTTTCCCAGAAACCCCTGACTGGGCCAGCAACATGACGGGCCCCCGCAACACTGATGTGGTCCAGAACACTGCTGTGGTAAACACAGCTAGTGGCCAGAACAGGGGATTTGGGTCCAGAAACAGCTGACGGTTCCAGAAACAGCTGACTTGGTAAACAGCGCTGGGTCCGAAACACTGAGGTCCAGCAACGTGACGGGCCCCAGAAAAACAGCGACTGTGGTCAGCAACAGCTGCTGTGGTCAGCAACAGGGGACTGGGTCAGCAACGCTACTGTGGTCAGCAACGTGACTGTGGTCAGCAACAGTGACTGTGGTCAGCAACAGCTGACGTGGTGCAGCAACACTATGGGGTGCAGCAACCTGACGGGGCAGAAAACAGCTACTGTGGGCAGCAACAGCTGATGTGGGCAGCAACAGCACTGTGGTGCGCAACGCTATGGGTGCAGCAACCTGACTGTGGTGCAGCAACAGCTGACTGTGGGCAGCAAAGTGACTGTGGTGCGCAACAGCGACTGTGGTCAGCAACAGGCTGTGGTGCAGCAACAGCGACTGTGGTGCAGCAACAGCTGACTGTGGGCAGAACACTGACTGGGGTGCGCAACACTGACTGTGGTGCAGAAAACAGTGACTGTGGTGCGCAACGCTGACTGTGGTGCAAAACAGCTGATGTGGTGCAGCAACAGCTGACTGGGGCGCAACAGCGACTTTGGTGCAGAAACAGCTCGTGGGGGCAGCAACACTGACTGGGGTGCAGCAACAGCTGACTTGGTGCAGCAACACAATGTGGGGGGCAGCAACAGGACTGTGGTGCAGAAACAGCGATGTGGGCAGCAAAGCTGACTGTGGTGCAGCAACGCTACTGTGGGCAGCAACAGCTGACTGGGGTGCAGCAACGCTGACTGGGTGCAGCAACAGCTGACTGGGGTGCAGCAACAGCTACTGTGGGCAGCAACAGCTGACTGTGGTGCAGCAACAGCTGACTGGGTTGCAGAAAAGCTGCTGGGGTGCGCAACAGCTGCGGGTCAGCAACAGTGTGTGGGCAGCAACAGCACTGTGGTGGAACAGCTGCGTGGTGCGCAAAAAGCTGACTGGGGTTGCAGCAACAGCTGACGGGGGCAGCAACAGCTGACTGTGGGCAGCAACAGCTGACTGGGGGTGCAGCAACAGTGCTGTGGGGCAGCAACAAGCTACTGGGTGCAGCAACAGCTGACTGGGGTGCGCAACGCTGACTGTGGGCAGCAACGCTACTGGGGGTGCCCAACAGCTGATGGGGCAGCAACAGCTGACGTGGTCCCGCAAACTGACTGGGGTTTGCGCAACAGCTGACTGTGGTGCGCAAAAAAGCTGACTGTGGTGCGAAACAGCTGATGTGGTAACAAACAGCTGACTGTTTGGTGCAGCAAGTGAAAGGGGTCCAAACAGCTGACGTGGTGCACAACCCAGTACGTGGTGCACAAGCTGACTGTGGGGAGCAACACTGACTGTGGTCAGCAACATGACGTGGTGCAGCAACACTGACTGTGGTGCAGCAACACGATGGGGGCCCACAACAGCTGACTGTGGTGCAGCAACAGCTGACGTGGTGCAAAACGCTGACTGTGGGCAGAACAGCTTCCGGGTCCACAACACTGACCGGCCCCCACAAATGATGATCCACCCCAACATCTGTGGCCCAGCAACAGTGACTTGGTAATAATCCCCTTTTTCCCAAAGGGGTTGGCACTAAAAAGTTCTTGTCCCATGGGGCTTTTTTTACAGTTACAAGCACTAAAAGCAATGGAATAATACAAAATGTATGAATTATGCATGCAACCACCCCCCTGGCTTGAAACAATCCACCGGCGAAAAGTGGGCGGGGCTCAGGCTGCACATGGCGTGTCCGGAAAACGCTTTGACGATTTTTTGTGCTACGAGGAAAAAATTTTGCGTTAAAATTATCGCTAGGCGGTTTTAATTTTAGGGATCCCAACTTTAGGCGGGGGTCCATCTATATGCAATAATGATACTTACATTAATTTTTATAAAGAAAAAATTTTAATACGTGAACCTCAAAAACGAACTTAATCCTTCCCGGAGCTAGTTCAAAACCAAAAGTCTGAAAATTTGAACAAAATTTCCCATAAGAAATAATGGGAAAACAATTAATCCGTTTTTGAAACCCCAAAAAAATTCACACAAAAAAAACATTTATAGAGTTAATTACGTTTTACATACAACAAATACTTAAATTTTTAAATTATGTATAAAACATATAAAATAACATTTTTATTACCCTTTTTGAAATTGGTAGGCACTGGAAGAGGGGGGGGGAAAGAGAGGGAGTTGGGGTTAGTTTTGGGAAAGGGGAATCCCCCCCATGGGATTCAGGAAAGCCCTCTCTGGGGTTAAATTTCCCCTTTTTGTCTTTAATCCCTAAAGGGCCCGCTTGAAGCACTGGACCCCCCGTTCACAAAAAACTGTCCACAGTCCTCTGTTTTGGCGCCTCTTTTAAAATTTCCCTAAAATGGGACTGGGGCTGTCATGAACTTTTTTGCAAAATGGCTTTTTTTCAGCTTTGTGATGAAGGTTGAAAACCGACAAGTGAAATTTTAGACACTTATGCAAAACAGGGAAATTTTATTTAAAAAACGTTTTGCCACCATGGGTTTTACATCCCTACAAAGTAAAATTGGTAAAAAAGGGAGTAGAGGGAATCATCCCTCAATCTGGAAACGATGTGTTCAGTCCCTCATTTGTAGGAATCAGCATGGTTTTCAAACCCTTCATCACATCTGCAAACGGCATAATATGGATTTTTGGGCAAAGCTTCAACGCTTGCCCAACCCTTTGGACGACGACCCACTTAACTAGTGGAGGGCCCACTGTGACCTGCCTCCTCCCTGCTTAAACTCATCTCACTGCAGTATATAAGCCACCTCTCTGGCCCTGTGCTGTACTTCCTACAAGAGTGATGGACTGAACACATCGATTCCAGGTTGAGGGACTGATTACCTCAAACTTTTCCTCTCCTTACCAATTTCTACTTTGTATTGGACTGACGAAGCCACTGTGTGGCGAAACATTTTTCAAAAAGATTCCCATGTGTTGCATAAGTGTCTTGTTTCAGCTTGCTCAGGGTGGTATTTCTGCACAAACATTTGGACATCATTCCACTTGGCACAAATCTCCTTAATCTTTGAAGAAGGCACCTCATCCACTCCCTATATTAACACCTTTCGCAACATCAGCTTCCTTGATTTTTTCTTTCTTTGACAGTATAGAACTGATGGTCGACTTGTTTTTCCCATACATCCTGGCAAGCTCAACAAGTCTCACACCACTCTCATGCTTCTGTATTATTTCCTTCTTCACATCTATGGTGTTTCTCACTTTCTTTACCACAGGGGTACCACTAGCAAGTTTCTTTGGGCCCATGGCAGCTTATTTCACAGTCCCACAAGCACTAAACACAACGAAATAATCGTAAAATGCGTGAATGAGAGTGCAGGTTCGTGTTCATTCAAGTATAAACAGAGCTAGACTGCTCACGGCGCCTGCGCAGGGATGCGGACAGAGCGGGCGGCAGACAGGTCCCGTACCCGGCGGTCCGGAAATAGGGGCGCGTTCGATAATAGGGACACAGTTTGTCCGAAAAAATAGTCCTATTTTCGAAATGTTCAATATGTGATACGTTCGATTTTTGAGGTTCCACTGTACATAAAACAAAAAATTACATACTAAAAGTAAACCTTTTCATTTCATTACTGTAATCTTTTTGTTTAGAATCATTTTTGGTTGAGTTTGTCCTCTCAGGTCGTATTGGAAATACCATGCTCCCTCAATGAAATACGTGCCTCAGAAATCTGTAAATCCAGAAGCTCACCTAAAACCAAAAATTGCCTGAAACCGAAATAATATTCCCTAAGTACATTCAATAATAAAATTCCGTTCCAAAAAAAAATATTTCAACACAAAAAAATTATTTTTTAATACAATTAAATTTATTATTACATTACCTTTATTTAAGTTATCTGTCATTGGAAATACAGGGAAGAAAAATCGATAGATGCGGAAGCGGAAGCCCCCTTTCCATAGATTTCGGGAGCTAAACTCTAGGTTAATTACTATCTTATGTACTTTAAATGCCATTAAAGGAACCAAATGTACTGGACACCTGTGAGAACAATCTGTCCAAGTGTCTGGTTGCGATTCATCAATGATGATTCCCTGAAGTAGACAAGTTTTTTATAAAACATTTCGGTATAGGTTTTAACATTTACTTGGTAGTGTGTATTTCTTAAGAAACAAATTATGTTCACTTCACACCATTTATATTTGTATATTCGTGCGTTAAATTCTAGTGCTTAGTACTTTCTGCTTCATAGAACTTTACGAGAAAACGGTTTCATTGTTCTGGAAAGAAACCACCAAAAATCAAGGAAAAAAGCCAAATTTGGATGAATAAGCAAAGCTTCCTCTTATGCTTAAGCACAGCCAACTGACGGCATGGCCCTCAGCTGCGACGATCTGTCCCAATCAGCCAATAACTAATAATGCCAATACGGCTAAGCTGAAAACGGTCAATTACCAACTTGGTGTAGCATGGCACTGATAACCAGGGTCCACTGTACTACCACAATGAGAGTACAGTGGTCACACCCTAATGACTTTAAAATATCTCAATCACTTACTGAATTAGTCTGAACATTTCCTTCATATATATTAACCTGGACCTTTTAAATTTTTCTGTTCAACTGCAAAACCCTAAACCCATTAAATGGCAAAATGTTTGTAATCAGACTTCCCAGGCTCCGAAGATTTGAAGCAAAAAAGAAGAAAGAAAGAGAAAAAGAAGTCATACGTGGCCCACCCATTAACAAATATTCGCCATACAAGTATGTTGAAAACCGGCCATTACCGAGTTGGCTCATAGCAGGAACAGCCGATAACCAAGGGTCCACTGTACTACCATAATGAGAGTACAGTGGTACCTCAATGTTTAAACATACCAGACCTTGAATGAACCTTGAGTCTGAACAATTTCCTTCATAAAAAATTGACCTGGCCTTTTAACATTTTTCTGGAGTCCAAACCTGCCAGCTTGTTTAACCCCTTAACTGGCCAAGTGTAGATCCATGTTCTCTCGCCCAGGGCTCTGAATATTTTGAAAGAAAAAAGAAAGAAAGAAAGAAAGAAAAAAAGTCAGTACAGTGGACCCCCAGTTAACGATATTTTTTCATTACAGAAGTATGTTCAGGTGCCAGTACTGACCGAATTTGTTCCCATAAGGAATATTGTGAAGTAGATTAGTCCATTTCAGACCCCCAAACATACATGTACAAACGCACTTACATAAATACACTTACATAATTGGTCGCATTGGGAGGTGATAGTTAAGCGGGGGTCCACTGTACTTACGGAGATATAAGGCAAAGTTGCCGATTGTTGCTTACCTGATGGCAACACAAGGTGCTGCCGCTTGCAGAAATTCTACATATTTATCGTTTTCCATTTTTTTTTTAATTTGCACAGTTTTTATGGTATGATAATAATGTTTTATAGCAGATCTTTTAATTGGATAGGCAAATGTTGTTTAGACACAAATATTATGTATGAAATTATTAATCATACGTATTGTCACAAACACAAATGTACAGGTCTCCCTCCACATTCGCGAGGGTTATGAGATCAAGAACCTTGCGAATGTTGAAAAATCACAAATGTTTGGTATGCAAATATATTGTAGCATTTACTGAGCCTAACAATACTGCTTCCTTAACCTACTGAACCATGAACAATTGTAAAACACACGAAAACATTGTAAAATATTGTACTAGTGCCAGCCCTTTGGTAAAGGTGAGAGAGACTATAGAATTCAAGAAAGAACTCATAGCAGAGTAAAAGAGTGGAGGAGGAAGAGAGAGGGGGGAATGTGCCTTCTTCAGTGATTCTACAATATGTACAATACTAAAGCAGCAGGAGTCGATAAAGGCTATAGCGCCAGCCAGCGATGAAGTGTAACATTACGAGTGTAACAAGTAAGTTAAGCAATTAATTGATAGAAAAAGGACAGCACGAACCTAACTCCTCCAATGTTGTTGGAGTTATATAGGGCGACTGACAACACTGCCATCTCTACCGCCTGTGCTGCCGCCTCCACCAAGACTATGTAAGGCTTACGCTCTCAGTGGCCCTTATACACCCAACAACAATACAATACAATACAATTTTTATTTCGCTGCAAGTTTACATTGAGATTCTTTAGTTACAATAATGAGTTGTAGGCAAAGAGAGCCACTATCATGCCATGGCATTATGGGAAGACTAAATTAATAGCTTACAGACTACTTAAAACTAGAGAAATTGATCATAGTTTGTTTCAGTTGTGTAACTGTTTTTATTTAAAGCAGACAATAAGTTAACTCAAGTTAAAATCTGGGGATATTACAATGGGACAATTTGAAGATATTTTGTAGGTTGTGTACATTAATAGTAAATTTTTTTATTGTTTTATAATTAACACACTGGCCGATTCCCACCGAGGCAGGGTGGCCCGAAAAAGAAAAACTTTCACCATCTTTCACTCCATCACTGACTTGCCAGAAGGGTGCTTTACACTAGTTTTTAAACTGCAACATTAACACCCCTCCTTCAGAGTGCAGGCACTGTTCTTCCCATCTCCAGGACTCAAGTCCGGCCTACCGGTTTTCCTGAATCGCTCCATAAATGTTACTTTGCTCACACTCCAACAGCACGTCAAATATTAAAAACCATTTGTCTCCATTCACTCCTATCAAACATGCTCACGCATGCCTGCTGGAAGTCCAAGCCCCTCGCACACAAAACCTCCTTTACCCCATCCCTCCAACCTTTCCTAGGCCAACCCCTACCCCGCCCTTCCTTCACTACAGACTGATACACTCTTGAAGTCATTCAGTTTCGCTCCATTCTCTCTACATGTCTGAACCACCTCAACAACCCTTCTTCAGGCCTCTGGACAACAGTTTTGGTAAACCCGCACCTCCTCCCAACTTCCAAACTACGAATTCTCTGCATTATATTCACACCACACATTGCCCTCAGACATGACATCTCACTGCCCCCAGCCTTCTCCTCGCTGCAACATTCATCACCCATGCTTCACACCCATATAAGAGCGTTGGTAAAACTATACTCTCACACATTCCCTCTTTTGCCCCCAAGGCAAAGTTCTTTGTTTCCCCAGATCCTAAGTGCACCGCTCACCCTTTTCCCCTCATCAGTTCTATGATTCACCCCCATCTTTCATAGACCCATCCGCTGACACGTCCACTCCCAAAATATCTTTGAATACATTCACCTCTCCATTATCTCTCCCTCCAATTGATATCCTTTTCTTTCATCACCTAATCTTTTTGTTTATCCCCATAACCTTACTCTTTCCTGTATTCACTTTTTAAATTTTTTCTTTTTTCATACCCTACCAATTCATCCACCAACCTCTGCAACTTCTCTTCAGAATCTCCCAAGGCACAGTGTCATCAGGGAAAAAGCAACTGTGACAACTCCCACTTTTGTGTGATTCTTTATCTTTTAACTCCATGCCTCTTGCCAAGACCCTCGCATTTACTTCTCTTACAAAACCCCCTCTATAAATATATTAAACAACCACGGTGACATCACACATCCTTGTCTAAGGCCTACTTTTACTGGGAAATAATCTCCCTCTTTCCTACATACTCAAATTTAAACCTCATAACCTCGTAAAAACTCTTCACTGTTTTCGTAACCTACCTTACACCATACACCGCAACTCTGCCACTTCCCCCCCTATCCCCCCCTTCATATGCCTTTTCCAAATCCATAAATGCCAAAAAAACTCTTTAGCCTTGTCTAAAACTTTTCACTATATGTTTCCTGTAAGCCCCTGGTCCCACACCCCCTACTTTCCTAAGCCTCCTTGTTATTGCTTTTCCTTTTCCGTTTACTTTAATTCTTTCAAAAATAACTCTCCATACACTTCCCAGGAAAACCCCAACAGACTTACCCCCCAAAATTTTTTTGACTCTCTTTTGTCCCCTTTCCCCTTTTAAAGAAAAAAACTAGCATGCTCTTGCCAAATCCCTAGGACCTTACCCTCTTCCATACATTTTTTTTAAAAAAATTGCCCCAACCACTCCAAAGCAACCCCCACCTGTTTTTTCTTTTCATTTTACCCATCAACCCCCGGCTGCCCCCGCCCTTTCATTTTACCTATCCCTCACGAATTTCCCCCACACTCAAAAATGGTCTCCTCATCCTACAAGATGTTTTTCCCCCTTGCCCTATACAAAAACCAGTTCCCCTGTCTTCATCAACTTTTAACAATTCCTAAAATTTTTCCCTCCATTTTCCCCAAATACCTCTAAATTCCATTTAATAATTCCTCTCCTATTTTTAACGGGACAAATCCATTTGTTCTCTAGGCTTCCCTTTAAATTGTTAAAAATCACTCCCAAAACTTTTTCTTTTTTCAACAAAATTTGTTGATAACATCTCACCCACTGTTCATTTGCCTCTTTTTTACATTGCTTTACCACTCTCTTAACCTCTCTCTTTTTTTTCCATATTCTCTTCCCCCCTTTCACACTTCACTTTGTAAAAAATTTTTATTGTAACTTTTTTCCCCTTATACTCTCTTTACATCTATTCCACCAATGCTCCTTTTCCCCCCGCCCCCCCTTCCTGTAACCTAACTTTACTGAACACTCCAACACTAATTTTTAAACCCAAACCCCCTACCTTTCGACCCCTTGCCTATGCTTTCATTAGCCCTCTATCCCCCAAAGCTGTTTTTTTTTACCCTAACTGCCTCCTCTTTTAGTTTATTAAAACCCTTTACCTTCTCTTCCCTGTGCTTTATTCTCCTTGTATCCATTTTACCTTTTATCTCAGTGTATTATTATTTTATAATCAAAAAGAAGCGCTAAGCCAAAAGGACTATACAGGCTGCAGGGCAGAAGGAAAGCAGGGCATCAGGTGGCAAAAGGGAGATGGATGAGCACAAGGTTACGGTACAGCGGGGCATGGGTGGTTGAAAGGGGTAAAGGGCAGCAAGAGACGAACCAAAAGGGGAGGGTGATGGAAAAGTTTTTCGGTTTGTGGGTAAATCAGTCGTTTCAAAAAGTCAAGGAGAGTCAGGATTAAAGGAGGGTCCATCAGCAGAAGGGGAAGGGAAAAAGGGGGAGAAGAAACACCTCGATAGGAAATTGGTAGGTATATACTGCTACCGCGCGCGTGTCTGCCTGTTCATTGCCCGTACGTCGCCAACCGGGGCCCCAACCCAAAAAATTTTTTCTTTTTTTTTGGGTTGAGATGGGCGTACCCAAATTTGGATACGGAGAAAAAGGGGGGAGATTTATCAAATTTTCGTATGCCGGGTAGAGAAAAAAAGGGGTTGGACTATACAAATAAAGCCGGGCATAGAGCGATACGAAAAAGTGCGGGCAAGAATGGCTCCTTTTCAGCGAAAAAATGCTAGCTAAAAGTTGAAAATGCCCTCGTACGCCTGCCCGGAAACACTGCGGGGAATCCGCGCCGTTAAAGGGATTAGAGCCATTGGGGTACACAGCGGTGGAGGGGAAAGAGAGGGGAAAAGTGATCAAAAAAGAAGCGGGAAGCCCCCTTTAGGCAGTTAGCTTTCGAGAAAGGGGAGTGAGAAAAAACAGCCCCCGAACACTGGAATTCCCGGGGGGGGGTGGGGAAAAGGGAGATGTTTACATGAACTATAAAGGTGGAAAACTAAGGGAGACAAGAGGGAAAGTAGGGCCAAAGAGAAAAGGGACGGACAAAAAAGGGGTGGCCGAACGAATAAAGAATGTCTACTAATATCGGTGACCATTCCCATAATGGAAGGATTGTTGGGGATCGTGAGAGCGTAAAATAGTAACGAAGGAAAAGGGCATCACGGCGTCAGACAGGAAAGGAAAAATTTTGCTTCTGTATAGAGGGGTTCAACAGGGGGAAAAAGCGAAAAGCACCAAAAAGGGACAAAGTAAGCCTTGGGGGATGGATAGAGTTAAGGCTAAAAAAGAGTAGCAGGAGAGGCCCGGAAAAAAAAACTGGCCCCCATAATCGAGTTTCGGGTTTTAAAAAAGGGGGCTGAAAGGGAGGCGAAGCAAGGGGGGGTTTGCGATCAGCTCCCCAGGGAAAGATGAGCAAGGGGTTTTAAGAAGGTTTTTGCCGGGGGGTTTTGCCCGGGTTTTTCAGAGGGTAATGTGAGGTTTCCCGGTTAACCGACGGTCAAAAGGGGAAGGCCTTGAAACCTGATGTATCCGTTGGGGAAAAGGGGAGCCATAGAGTTTTAAAAAAATGACGGGGATAACAGGGGCAGTGGGGAAAATTTAAATTTTTTGAGTTTTTTGGTACTTGAAAATTTAAACCCTGGTGGTGGCCCAAAATGGAAAAAACGGTGAAGCATCTGGGGGGAAAACTGCATAAGGTTACAGTCAGCGTGCACAAGAAAAGCGGTTTTCAACATAGAGGGATACCAAAAAATTGGGGGAAGAAAAGAGGGCCAAACATTTATGCAAGGGAGAAAAAAATGTTGGTTTGAAAACCCTCCCCGAGGGGCCCTTCAGCTTGGACAAGTCCCGGGGGAAAAAAAATTTATTGACTCGAAACCGGGAAAAGTCTGTAGTTTTAAAAAATTCTAAGGAAGGATGGTTGATTTTCCTCCGGGGGCCTAAGGAAAGGGCCGGGGCCAAAAAAATTATACAGGAAGGCCCCGCTTTTTCGGCCCTTTCACTTTACGGCGGTTTCCCCTAATTAAGGAAAATTTCAAATTATGAACCCAAAAATCACTTTTACGGCTCCCCCCCCTTTACTTTTTAAAACGGTCCCGTCCCCCAACCCCGGGTTTTTTTACATTTTTCCCTGAGCGAAAATAAGCACTTGTCTCTCCATTTTTTTTCTGGAAAATCCAAAAATTTTAAATTTTTTTTAAAAGTTATTTTATATTTTATATATCTTTTGGGTTAAATTTTCTTTTTTTAATGTACCCTAAATAAAATTTAAAACATCGAGTCATTTTTAAAAGTCGTATTTTACGTTAATATAAAATTTTTCAAATTAAAACCTTTCCCTGATATTTTTTTCAAAATTATATAAAAAACGTGCATAACATTAAATAAGTAAAAAACCCCCCCAGTAATAAATAACAAATTGAAAAGTCTAGCAACGACTTGCACAAGTGGTGATAATAACAATATGATCTCATTTAAATGTCGTATATTACTGTAATAACACATTTTTATTTAAACCATCCAGATATTTTTTTCAAAATCATATAATAAAAGATGCATAACATTAAAAAAAAGATAAAACCCCCCCAGTAGAATAAATAAAAAAAATGTAGATGTCGTAGCAGAACTTGCACAAGTGGTTAATAACAAAACCCGGGCTCATTAAATTTGTATATTCGGGAAAACAATTTTTTATTAATCCATCCATGATATTTTTTTCAAATTTATATAATAAACACGATACATACCATAAAAAGATGATAAAATACACCCCACAATAGAATAAATAAACATAAATATAAGATGTGGTAGCCACATAACTGTGTACAAGTGGACGCCAAGCAATAACATTTTCTCCTAATCTAACACATAAGAGAAATGTGTTACTGGGGTAATCTGTCGAAAATAATTCCTTCGTATGTATGTAGTAAGTTTATTCAGGTATACACAAATACAGTTTACATAGAATTATCATACATAACCAACATACGTTTAGGAGAACCTAGGATAACCCCAAAAAAGTCAGTGTGACTTATTTCCATGCCTTCACTCAGAGCTTCATTCTTCCCTCCAAAAAGTGTTACCTGAGAATGGGAGTGTTCTTCTCTTTATTACAATTCTACCAGTATCACTTAGAGACAACCTGTACACAATGTAACTTGTACACAAACCAGACGTGTACACTCGTTTGTTTACAAAAAACTTACCTTCGCCTGGTTTGTTTATTACAATAACAGTGCGCCTGCCCCCTCTCATGTATTCATTTCTTTCTCGTCTCTCATTTTATATTCGTTTTATTCTCATATCGACACACTTACTCTGAACCCTACATTAAGAACTACAAATATTTTAAGGTAAGTTAATGAGTGAACTGTATATACATTTTAATCGCTCTGGAATGCTTAAATATCATAGAATAGTATTGTGGGTGGGTGGCCCTGGTGAGGCTATTACATACATACCACACTTGATTTCTTACAATAAATACAAACTTTGTCTCACCCTAGATTAAGAACAAATAAATATTTTAAGGTAAGTAATGAGTGCCTATGTGTGTATTGTAGCCTTTTTATGTTTATTGATGCTGGTTTCATTGCTAACTAATATATGTTAGTGTATACTTGGGTAAGTAGTGGTTTGTAGTGCATTCAATAAGTGGAAAAAAAGGGTGGTTCCACTTTACGGCGATTTTTTTCCGCTTTTACCACCCTCACCCAGGTACCTGGAACCTAACCCGCCCGTATAAGTGGGGGCCTCCTGTACCTCCAAGTTGTGTTCATATGCACATCTCAAGGTCAAAAAAATATGGCAATAACTGAGTGAATTATTCGCAAAGCATTACGAACATATGTATCCAAGCGTAGTAAGGGGGTCTATGGTAGAACGACCCTTACGAAAGCCATATTGACTAGCGGAGAGACTGTTTGTGAAGTCTCTAAATACCACATTAAACGTCCGATTTTATTATTTTTTTTACGAGCGTTTCCATCACTTTTGCAAACTGCAACATTGTAAGAGCGAAGGGCGATAGTGGGAGTCATCATGTCCTGTAGTACCCGTTTGCGGAAAGGGAGACCAATGGCAGATTTCCACAGCTGGGTAAGAACTCCTTGTGCCCAATAAGATTGAAGAGTTAAGAGGACTACAAGGGCTGACCGATGTAAATGTTGTAACATACGATATGCATGTCATCAGGCCCAGCTGGCCAGATGATCGCAAGCTGAGAGCGTTGCCCTCCAGTTCTTTGAAAGTGTAAAAGCACCAGTATGACTGTTCTTACTGATCTTCTCTAACTCTTTTCTCCGAGGAGAAGAAAAGTCCAAGGGTACTAACACTCTGGCAGACTTTGAGGAAAGAAACGAGGGGCAATAGATGGAGCCCCTCGGAAATACGTACCAGATGTGTGCCAAGTACAATGGCACGTCGAGAGGTTTTGCTATATTCACTCACCAGTTTGACCCGTAGAACAGGAGCCGGGTCAGTAGAGTATTTACCACTTCAATTCCTCACTTTTTTCCAGAGACTGCACTCATAGAAGAAGCGAGAGGAGATGGTGGAAACGATAAGTCCTCGCCAACAATGCGTTTGCTTCACACGGATGACAACGCGAGCGATCCGACGCTTCTGCTTTAAAATCAACAAGTTCTCTCAGCAGTTCTATGATACCCCACCGGTAAACCTGCCCCCTGCAGCACGTTTCAAACGTACTGCACGAGCACAAGCAGGAGACCACCAAGGCACGCACTTCTGAAATGCCTGCCTGATGGTTTGGGGTATAGAATGAGAAAGCTGGCGGTATAAACCTGATGTCGAGAAGATGTGTAGGCGCTCATCAATGGAGGATGAAGAAGAACCTCACATAAAAGCAGTGAGGTGTGAGTAAAGATCCCAATTTTGCCCGATCAATTGCCAGCGAGGGCTATCGAAGGTGGTGAATAGGAAGGGAGAAGTAAGATGATCGGAAAATGATCGCTGTCATGAAAGTCTGGTAAACAGACCAGTGAAGTCTAGTGCAGTGGAGGAAGAGCAGACCTGATAGATCGATGCAAGAGAGAGTATTTAGTAAGAGGATATTCAAAATGGGGTGGAGTATACCCTATTTAAAACATGGAGTGGGTGAGAGGCAAGAAAAGCCTCCAAGCTGAATGCCACGTGGAGTCACAATGATACCCCCCCAGAGGAAATGGGGGCATTAAAATCATAAAATCACCAAGTAACAGAAAGTTGTGTGGTAAGAGGATGAAACAAGAAGATGCAAAGTCTGATAGAAAATGCTCGAGAAGGAGAGAGATATAAAAACATATTGGTAAACCACTTATTCAAGTGGATCCGGGCTGCAGTGTAATGCAGCGAGGTAATGGACAAATAGTTGACAGTACGGAATTATCATTGCGTAGAAGAAGGGCACTTTCACTAAAGGTCCCATCTAGAAAGACCGAAGAATACATTAAATTAATAGCCTGAGATAGGTTTGAAACAGCCGATGGTAATTTTGGTTCTTTAAGCAAGCACCAACAGGGGAAAACCTGGAAAGCAAACATCTGAAGCTCACCCCGATTACCCCTGAGGCCCGCGATATTCCAGCTGTAAATAGGCCCAAGATTGGCGATGAAGAAATATCGGAATCTGTAGGTAAAGGCACCTACGGAAAGAGGGGTTAGAAAAAGTCACCGTGTGGTGGCATAGAAGATGTTCAAGTAGCGAAGGAACGGAGGTTTGCGAAGAAATGGGGTTTGTGAAGTATGGAGGAGAGGGAAGAGAAGGAACAGGATGAATCAGTGTCCATTGAAGGTTTATTCTCGCAATATATTCTAAATGGCTTCAAGTACATTTTCTGATTTCAAAGATGTATGGGAAACCATATTGGAGATAGGGGAGAGGGTGAGTAAAGATTGGGACAGTAATGGATTGTACCAAAGTAGAGGGGGAGGAAAGTAAGAGGGACCGGAGAGAAGTGTGGGGGGGGACAGAAGAGGTAGAAACCTGGGAGGTGACAGAAGAGGGAGAAACTTCGGGAGGGACGGGTGAAGGCATAGTCGAGAGGAGGGTGAATCTCCAACACTTGTAATAGACCAGAGAGAGGGAAGAACTAGGTACAGAGACTGAAAGGTAACGTGTGGAGTGAAAGAAGGGAATGAAGGGCAAAGAAGATGTTGAGCATGTGGATTTTTTGACTTCTGATAGAGGCGATTGGCTATTAGTGCTTACGAGGTCTGGTGACGATACTTGGGGCTTTTTGAGGTAAGGACGCGAAGATGATTAGAACGCGGAGCTTGAGGTGATAGTATTCTATACTATGGGGGTATCCATGTCTCATCATGTCCTATAAAGAGCTACGCGCGGCAAGGGGTGATCATGAAACATAGGGCCACATGAGGGACTCATGGAGGTAGTGGTGTGTACACTACACAGAGGCACGGCACCCAGCATTATGCACAAGCGGTGACGATCGGCAAGTGCGGACATGTGGCACGAGGGGGGGTGCGGAGGACAACAGAAGGGGGGCGACAGACAACAACGACATCGTTGAGTAGCTCTCACTCTTAGACGGAGGCAGGTTGCATAGAGGAGGAAGATGCGGGACAGAGACAAGTGCGAGAGACAGAGGGGGGGGACAGATAAGTGAGTACGTCTACGTAGAGTAAACGTCATGTATGAGAGATATGGGCAATGGCTACTGCGGTTAAAGTGACATAGAGCTGGGTACGATGGTGTCTTCTTGAAATATTATGGATTGTGAGGTGGGTCTGCAATGATGTTTTATTGGTTGTAGGATAAAAGTCTGGGCTTTAGCCATAGATCTGCAATATTTCGCTGGGTGACAAAACCGCCAGCAATTTCTACATTGTTGGCGTGTAGGTATCACCTCGAACGTGTAACCGATGTCCCGCGACTATACAGAGGACGGGAGTTCTCGGCTGTCAAAAGTTAAACGACCACATTGCAAGGTAACGTCTCCGCCCCCGGCATGGGGAAGGACATAAGTGTCTACTTTGAGGATTGGGAATCCTGGAGTTCCAGCTGTTCAAAATGCATTGCACAATGACTGGAAATTCTGTTGGACTATGTATGGGGCAGAATGACAGTACCACTACAAGAATTGAGAGAAGATGTTTTTCAATATGATAGATAGTATCGATATCGAAAGGAGAAAAGATCATGAGCTTGGGTAGCATTCTGGACAGTGACGATGCGCGTACCGCTCTTGAAGAGCGTGAAATGAAATTATCTCCTGCCAACATGACGCAGGACGCTTAGGCAATACTATGGTCAGAAAAGGTAGGCAGAAAAGACGTTGGTCTTAAAGGTAAAGAATTTAGTCCATTGTGTGGTCACCGAAACTGAGCGTGAGAGGGAGTGCATGACGTGTCGGTCGTTCCGGAGTAGAATGGGAAGGTAAACGACGAGCAATCATCAGGAATTACGTTGGCGATTAGGAGTAGGACCGGAGTTGGTCCGCATGAAATGGGTGGGCGATCGAAAATTGCCGTACCGTAGAGGGAGAAGCCGGAAGCATAGTCAAAGGAAGCGGAGTCAGACAAATCGAAGGAGTCAGTCAAAGCCCCGGTACCTGAAGCGGGTGAGGAAACAGCACCAGCAAGAGGTAACAGGGGCATCAGGGAGTGGTCCAAGATGGTCCTAAACACAAGGCAGGGGTCAAGATGGGGTGCGGTATCAAGAGGGGCCCGGGGGGAGTGGTTTCATGACTAGGGCTGCCATGGTTAGGGTTACTCCTTTGCTTTTGTTTTTAAGAAAAAAAAAGAAAGAGAAAAGAAAATAAAAAACAAAAAAAAAGAATAAAAAAAGGGGGGAGCGGGAGGAATAGTTCCCAAGGATGAATGGAAAGGGCCGGAAATCTCCCTCCGCGCCCAAGAGATCGACCCGCTGTAGCGCAGTTTTCAGCAGGGAAACCCTCCCATACCCCCCCTTTCTCAGAAAACCAGCAATCCGGATAGAACCTCACATCTCCCGAGCTACCCGGTGGAACAAAAAAAAGAGGGGGGCCCCGGATACCCGCCACAAACATCCCTCCTTCCCACCCCCCCCCAAATCCAAAAAGGTGGCTTCCAAGATACACCCTCCCCAAAAGACCCCCAAAAGCTACTCCGGGTTCCCGGAGAGGGATGGGGACATCCCTGGGCAATCCGATTCCAGGGAAAACAACGCCACCGCCAAAAAACCCAACGGAATGGGATCGCCCCCGGGTGCCCTTTTCCCCCTACCTGGGAAATACGCCCCTGTGGGAAAATCACGAAGGCAAAAAAGAGGAAGGGGGCAAAAGGGAGGGGTGAGGAGGAGGAGGGGGAAAAAGGGAAAAAGGGAGGAGGGGGAGGATGGGAAGGGGGGGGGAAAGGGGGGGAATTAGGTTCGGTCTGAGGAAGAAGCCCGACGGGGCAAATTTCCCCCTCAGACAAAGTCTTCACCACCCCAAAGGGCCCCCCCTTAAGAGGTATTCATTTACTACAACAGAAAGTGATCTGATATATCTGTGGCCCCTTTTAAAAAACATGACTCCTGAAGCCCTACTCAACATTTTTTAAACACCAAACTAAAAACAAACTACTTTTCATTTCCCCTCTTTCTTATATTATTTATCCCTTTTTCTTAAAATATTTTTTAACCAAATTAAACCCCTTTTCTTAAAATTACCCAAAAGGCCCCCATTTTTTATTTACACCCTCCCCCAAACTTCCTCCCCACACCCTCTAAAAAAAGTTCACCTATTTAACATTTGGTCCCCTACCCAATTAATTTCTTTTCACTTTTTCCTTTTCCCTTCTTACTAACTTCCCCAAAAACTCTCCCCTTCCTACTTCCCCTCTTTTCTCCGGGTAACAGTTAAAATATACCCTTTCCATCCAACCTTTTTTTTCCACAAATTTCCCCTTTTTACCCATTCATTTCTCTTTTCCCCCTTCCTAACCCCCTTCTTTATTACCCCTTCCTTGCCTAACTTCTCAATTTCCAGTTTAACCCCATTTTTTTCCCCCCACTGAAACCCCCTACCCCCTTCACCTTGTTTCGCTTGGGGCCGGACACCCAAATTTTCTTTTATTCTAACATCAGAAAATAGGGGGTTCGCACTACATCCATGCACTTAAAACACCCCATTTTTTAAAAGGGTTTTTCTTCTTTTTTTTAGTAAAATGCTACAGGAAAGGGGGTTACTAGCCACGCTCCCGGCTTTTAGTCGCCTATACGACACACATGGCTTACGGAGAAAGATTCTTTTTACTTCCCCAGGACAACAGAAGAAAAAAGAACAAGGCTAATTAGAAAAAAAAAAGAAAAACCCAAAAATGTATATATAAGCATGTGCGTTCTGTGAAGTGTACCAAAAAAGTAACAACGTTTTTTTAAGAAAGATAAATATTTAATTATATTACTGGGAAAGTTTAAGTTTATTCTTCAAAAAATACTGACATTGGTGAAATAGTTACAGCTACAATATGGTGTAAGGGGTTTGTTTCATGAGGTATTTTACTACTATGTAGTATTAATTATGTATGAACTTTGGGTATTTAAATTTTGAAGTTTAAGATTTAGGGATTGGGAGATGTTAATTTTGTTTGCGTATTCAATATTTAGTTTAGGGGGGTAGATGGTTTTTTAGAAAGTCTTGAATTTAAAGTCAGACCAGTTATTTTTTATTTACTGGAGTAGTTCCAAATTTTGGCTCTTTATGTGCATGAGTTGTTACATAGGGTGGGTTTTGGCATGGGTACCAAAAAGGATGTGTCTTGTGTTTTGGTAGTGTGTCCATTAAGATTGGTGGAAGAAGTTTAGTTAAGGGTTTATGTTGGTGTAGCGTTCTTGTAGTAGGCACAAGAATAAGTATGGACATTCTTTATGGTGAGCAGTTTTAGACTTTTGAATATTGGTGGAGTGGGAATTTGTTATCATTGTGACTGCAGCCTTTTGCTGGGTTATTAGTGGTCTTACGTGAATTAATGTTGTTGATCCCCATGCACAAATTCCATAGGTAAGATAAGGGTAGATGAGTGAGTGAAACAGTGCAAGAAGAGCTGATTGTGGAACATAGTACCGTAACTTTGATAGTATGCCTACTGTCTTAAAGATTTTCTTGGAAATTTGTTGTAAATGGGTCTGGAATTTAAGGCTACTGTCAAGGTGGATTCCTAGGAATTTTCCCTCTGAGCATCTTGTGATGGGTGATCTGTTTAGCTCTATGTTAAGTGAAACATTTGTGGCTCTGTTTCCAAACTGAATGAAGTAGGTTTTGTCAGTATTGATTGTAAGCTTGTTAGTCATCATCCAGGTAGATATTTTCTGCAATTCAGCATTAACAGTGTTGGCCAGTATGACTGGGTTTGGGCGAGAGAAGACGTATGTTGTGTCATCTGCAAATAATATTGGCTTGAGTAGTTGTGATGCATTCGGTAGGTCATTGATGTAAATGAGAAAGAGGAGAAGACCAAGGACACTTCCTTGTGGGACCCCAACTGTAATTGGTTGCATGGAAGAGTTAGCTCCATTTGTGTACACATACTGGCTTCTGTTACTAAGGTATGACTTTAGGTAATTCAGGGAGTGCCCTCTTATACCACTCTGCGTTAATTTGATGTGCAGCAAATCGTGGTCGACTGTATCAAAAGTTTTATGTGAATCAATAAAGATTCCCAGCAGGACTTCTTTCTTCTCGAGAGCAGTGCATATTAGTTCTAGCATGTGTACAATAGCAACATTTGTGCTTTTATTAGTCCTGAATCCAAAATGAGAGGGGTTGAGTATGTCTTGAGAGACAAGGTAGGAACAGATCTGCCTATGAATTAATTTTTCAAAGATTTCAGAGAGCAGAGGTACGTTAGACATTGGTCTATAGTTATTCAAGTCTGCTGGATCTCATTTGTGAATCAGGGTGACCCTTGCTGTGTTGAGATTCGATGGATTTGTTAACCCTTTCAGGGTCCGTCCCGTAGATCTATGGCTTTACGTTCAGGGTCCAAACCATAGATCTATGCCATGAGCTCAGCTCACTCTGATAAACTGTGAGTGGTAAATTTGGGCCTAGATATGAGAGAATACATCTATGTGGTATGTGTGCACCACATAAAACAAATCCTGCAGCACACTGTATAATAAGAGAAAAAAACTGAGACCGTGATTTTCGATTAAAACAGCGACTTTGCAGTGTTTTTCGTATGTTTTTTAGAGTTGTATTTGCGATTTCTTGGTCTCATTTGATAGACTGCAAGACATATTACAGAAATTGAGATGATTTTGACTGGTTTTAGGACTGGAAATGGCTTGAAACTGAGCTCAAAGTAGCGGAAATGTTAAATTTTTGCCGATGTTCAAGAGTAAACAAACGACCTCACACGTCTAATACACGCCAGCTGGTGGGTCTAATATACATTCACAAATGTGGTGATGATATTTATACAATTATTACAGTATTGCATAACAGTAAATCTTCTTTTTTTTGGTGGGAAAAAAAAATTCATTTTTGGGAATAAAAATAAAAAAAGAATTTTTTTGAAAAAGCCTCAAAAGAAAACTAAAGAACGAGGAATTTTATTTAGTGCCGGAATGCCTGCATTTTTTAACAAGACCCTATTTTGAAATTTGGAGTTTTTTGAACTTTGGTTAAATTGGCCAAATACCAATTTCTGTCACTTTTTTTTGTAGTTGAAACTTTTGACTTGGCGATTTTTTGTGCTCAATCGATAGAATGGAAGTAATACTAGTGAAATAGTAAAATTTTTGGCTGGAATAATGTAATTGGGCCCAAAAAGGGAGTCAAGTCGGCAAAAAATCGCCAATTTCCCCTAAATATCCTGACAATCAAAAATTCGCGAGAGCAAAATTTTGCAATTTTCCATCAAATTTCTACATTTTTTATTACCTTTACAAAAAAAATCCTCTAAAACCTTTCAAAAAAAAAATTAACAAATTTTTTTTTTGAAAATTCTGGGCACTGGGGAAATTGGACCTTCAGATTTTTGGCCGGACCCGGGAAAGGGTTAAAAATGTTGCAATAATTCGGGCAGTACTTGAGAAGCTTTTTTTTATATAAATGGGTAAGCTATTTTTATTTCCCCGCTTGTTTTTAAGGGGGGTTGATATGAGCAGCTTTTGTTTTGGGGGGGTTGGAGCAGAATAGTTTTCTTTAGGGACCCCTGAGGTATCTGATGGGGAGGTGTTTTAACTTGGGATTTTGCTCCTAATCCTTTCCTATTGTGGGAAAAAACTCGATCTTTTTGCTGTTTCGTTGGGAAGTTGGGGTTTATCGATTTTGTTAATTCAGTTTTTTTTTTGAATCTTTTTTAATTTCCAGAATTTTAGATAGGGGTTTTCCCGTTTTTTTTTTATACACCTTTTTTAAATTATGAAAAGTTTTTCATTTAAACAATTTCTTTGACCTTCTTATCAGGGTGGCAGGACGACTATAAATTTAGAAAAGTCCCCTGGTTTTTGGGGCCCCTATACCGATTTTCATATAGGTGCTTTGTGTTAATGGATTTAAGGATGCTGGGTGTTAGCCAGGGGCTGTTAGTCTCTTAGCTGTGATCTGTTTAGTTTTTTGGGGGCAATGCTTGTTATAGAGGTAATGGGTTTTTATTTTATTCATTTTAGAGTATATGTCATGTTTCTATACTTATTAATATTGTTTATTATGTCATGTTAGATGAATTGTGATAGATAAATAAGCCGTAGAGTTGATATTAGTGTCATATTGAAGGACTATCTTGTCCTATCTCCAAACAAACTCTGCCGCCGCCACAATTCCTAACATATGTAATGACATATTTTAAATATGATTCGGTGACTAGGCATTCGCGAATGTTCGAAGCCCGCAAAAGTGGAACTTGCAAATGTGGAGAGAGACCTGTATACATTTTTATGTGATAATGTACACCTGGCTGGAGGAGGTGAATGTATTCAGATATTTGGGAGTGGACGTGTCAGAGGATGGGTCTATGAAAGATGAGGTGAATCATAGAATTGATGAGGGGAAAAGGGTGAGTGGTGCACTTAGGAATCTGTGGAGACGAAGAACTTTGTCCTTGGAGGCAAAGAGGGGAATGTATGAGAGTATAATTTTACCAATGCTCTTATATGGGTGTGAAGCATGGGTGATGAATGTTGCAGTGAGGAGAAGGCTAGAGGCAGTGGAGATGTCATGTCTGAGGGCAATGTGTGGTGTGAATATAATGCAGAGAATTCGTAGTTTGGAAGTTAGGAGGAGGTGCGGGATTACCAAAACTGTTGTCCAGAGGGCTGAGGAAGGGTTGTTGAGGTGGTTCGGACAAGTAGAGAGAATGGAGCAAAACAGAATGACTTCAAGAGTGTATCAGTCTGTAGTCGAAGGAAGGCGGGGTAGGGGTCGGCCTAGGAAAGGTTGGAGCGATGGGGTAAAGGAGGTTTAGTGTGCGAGGGGCTTGGACTTCCAGCAGGCATGCGTGAGCGTGTTTGATAGGAGTGAATGGAGACAAATGGTTTTTAATACTTGATGTGCTGTTGGAGTGTGAGCAAAGTAACATTTATGAAGGGGTTCAGGGAAACCGGCAGGCCAGACTTGAGTCCTGGAGATGGGAAGTACAGTGCCTGCACTCTGAAGGAGGGGTGTTAATGTTGCAGTTTAAAAAACTGTAGTGTAAAGCACCCTTCTGGCAAGACAGTGATGGAGTGAATGATGGTGAAAGTTCTTCTTTTTTGGGCCACCCTGCCTTGGTGGGAATTGGCCAGTGTGATAATAAAAATAAAATAATGTACAAATAGCATTTACATGTCCCAGTTGTGTTTCTAGTACTCCAGGATTGTATGATACTCCATGAAACATTGATTCATACAGTGTGTCACCCCCACACTGCTGACACAGGAATCCTGTGTCCTTCTGCTGTTGGGGTTCCCATGAGGTGTTAGCACACACAACACACTTTTTCTGAGAATATTTCTTTTTTTGGGGTAGGCAGTATTGGTATCAGGTAGTGACAGTTAGCGAGGATTCAGTCTGGCACTTTCCCCACTGGTTGTGGCTGGGGGGCAGGTTGTGGTGTGACAGGTCACTGTTGAGGGGCAGGTATAGGTGTGGTACCATACTTTTTTGCTATCTGTTTGATGACATTAAGGCTGAATTCTGGTTAATGAATTCATTTTCCAGTCTTTATTTCATACATATTGAAGGCATTGAGCATTGCAATGTCTACAAGGTGGGAAAAACACTTTCATATACCACTTGCGACTCCTACGCACACAGTCAACGAACCCTATCATCACGTCACACTTGTCGACTAGTTGCATATTGTGCTCGTATAGTCAAGGACAGCAGCTGGCTTTACAATGTATTCATTTGTCTCCCTGTTCACTTTGTCTGTTTGCACCATCTCGTTTTTGTGGATAGTTGACAGCAATGTCACTGGCATGGTTCCATCATCTTGCGAACAATTTCAATGGAAATGCCCAATATCTGCCTGTCATCATCAAGTGTGTTTCTCCCAGTGTATACAATGACATCCAACACCATGCCACTCTCACAGTCACATACAAACAGTTTTATGCCAAAGCAATTATGTTTGCTTGGTATATATTGCCTGAATGACAGGGGTCCCTTGAACAGAATCAAGGACTTGTCAACAACAATGTTCTTGAATGGATAAAATAGGTGCTGAATTTCTGCTTCAGATACATAAACACTTTCCGGATTTTGTATAGGTGGTCATTTCTGTTGGGCCTATTCCTGTCTGAGAAGTGCAACATTTGTAGCAACAAAGTGAATCTGTTGCAGGCAAGGAGGTCACAGAAGGCAGGAGTACTGATGTAGTAGTCTGTGGACCAGTAATGTGCTATATTGTGCTTATACGTATGAGACATAAGCATGACAGTGCCAAGAAATAAATATATTTCAGCCACAGCTCGTTAGGTACCAAATACCATTCATCTCGATTCACTCCTATCTAACACGCTCATGCACGCTTGCTGGAAGTCCAAGCCCCTGGCCCACAAAACCTCCTTTACAACCTGGCCAGCTCGGAGACACGCACTCCACTTTCATACTTATCAATGATCTTTTTCTTCATCTCCATAGTAATTCTCACCCTTATTGCTGTAGGGTTGGCACTAAAAGCTTTCTTGGGGCCCATGGTCACTTATTTTCCAGAAAAAATCACCAAAAACACTGTAATAATACGAAATGTTCCGATTGTATGCTTGGATGTTACCGCGGAGGCTGGCTGGTAAACAATGCCACCGGCGGAACATGTGAGCGTGGCTCAGGCTGCACATTGGACGCGTCTCGGACGAAGGGCGGTGAGCGGGTTTTTGGGCGGTATGCGAGGCAAAATTTTTGCGATCAAAGCGTCCGGTATGCGGATTGTACGGTATGCGATGCGTCCGGTATGCGGGGGTCCACTGTATCTGAAAACATTCACTTCTTCCATACTCCTCCTCCCCAATTTGATATCCAATTTTTCTTTATCTAAATCATTTGATACCCTCATCACCTTACATTTTTCTATGTTCACTTTCAACTTTCTACCTTTATACACACTCCCAACTCATCCACTAACCTTTGCAAATTTTCTTTAGAATCTCCCAAAAGCCAGTATCATCAGCAAAAAGCAACTGTGTCAATTCCCATTTTGTATTTGATTCCCCATAATTTAATCCCACCCCTCTCCCAAACCCCATCTATAAATATATTAAACAACCATGGTGACATTACACATCCCTGTCTAAGACCTACTTTTACCGGGAAGTAGTCTCCCTCTCTTCTACACACCCTAACCTGAGCCTTACTATCCTCATAAAAACTCTTTACAGCATTTAGTAACTTACCACCTATTCCATATACTTGCAACATCTGCCACATTGCTCCCCTATCCACTATCATATGCCTCTTCTAAATCCATAAATAAAATAAAAACTTCCCTACCTTCATCTAAATACTGCTCACATATATGCTTCAATGTAAACACTTGATCTACAATTCCCCTACCTACTCTAAAACCTCCTTGCTCATCAGCAATCTTACATCTTGTCTTACCTCTAATTCTTTCAATTATAACCCTACTGTACATTTTTCCTGGTATACTCAGTAAACTTATTCCTCTATAATTTTTACAATCTCTTTTGTCCCCCTTCCCTTTATATAAAGGGACTATACATGCTCTCTGCCAATCTCTAGGTACCTTCCCCTCTTTCATACATTTATTAAACAAAAATACCAACCACTCCAACACTATATCCCCCCTGCTTTTAACATTTCTGTCATGATCCCGTCAGTTCCAGCTGCTTTACCCCCTTTCATTCTACGTAATGCCTCACGCACCTCCCCCACACTCACATCCTGTTCTTCTTCACTCCTAAAAGATGGTATACCTCCCTGTCCAGTGCATGAAATTACCACCTCCCTTTCTTCGTTGACATTTAAAAGTTCCTCAAAATATCCCTTCCATCTACCCAATACCTCCCTCTCCCCATCTACTAACTCCCCTACTCTGTTTTTAACTGACAAATCCATGCGTTCCCTAGGCTTTCTTAACTTGTTTAACTCACTCCAAAATTTTTTCTTATTTTCATTAAAATTTCTTGACAGTGCCTCTCCCACTATCATCTGCTCTCCTTCTGCACTCTCTCACCACTCTCTTCACATTTCTTTTACTCTCCACATACTCTTGAGAGACAGAGAGACAGAGAGAGGAAGGTCTGACCTCAGCCAGGTCAGATCAGGTCACTCTCTGACCTAGGCCACCGCCTGGGATGGTGCGATCAGTGTTCAGAGTGGATTACTCGGTGTTCAGTGACTCACGCCGAGAGCGAGAGAGATTGCAGCAGCAGCAGCAGACGTGGATGTTTGAGTAGCAGCGAGCCGACGGTGCGTACGTGCGTGTAGCACCGGCCGGCGAGCTAGCCGCGGCCTGAGCGCCTCTGCGATTGGTCACCGCGTTGACCAATCAACGACGCCTCTACCACGAGCACATGAGAATATTTTAGACATCCCTACGATCCCCGTTGGGGAGGGGAACACTGCTACCCACGATGTATTACTCTAATAGAGTAAAGATTCAGCCAGCGAGTGGAACAATCAACGACTCAACTAAGCTAGCACTTGCATCTGTCGTTAGTGGCAGATTGCACGTTAAGTGCAATGTGATTCTATCACTCAAAGAAGCCTTCATTGTCATCTGTACTGACGACACCGAGGCCGAGAAACTACTCACCACTACTGCTGTCTCCACGCTACAAGATCATGGATTCTCTGTTCTGAATTCCCCAGCACTGAGGGCCAGAAGAACTGTGTTCCTCAGGAGACTCGACAGACTCATCACTACACAATCTACTGAAGAGATCAAGTTGTCCATTGAAGCAAAGAATTCCTGGGCCAAGGTGGAATTTCTTACCAAGATACCCAACGCCTCCTCCATGCTGAAGGTCACCTTCAGTGACGTCAACATGGCAGCCAGAGCCCTCGCTGAGGGCCTGGCTATACACTACTTCCATATCAACCCAGCCTTCATTGAAGCAGAAAAATACCAACAAATCCCACAGTGCTATAACTGTTACTCATACCAGCATATCACCAAAAACTGCCCTGCCAAAGACAAGAAGTACTGCTCCACCTGTGGCCTTGAGGGGCCCCGACTTCAAGAATTGCACTACTGCTTCCCCACCGCAATGCTTGAACTGCAAGGATGACCATCATACTCTTGCTGCCAGGTGCCCTATCAGAAGGGACATACTCAAGAAACAACAGCAACAACAGAAGCCCAAACCACAAGCACCCACATATTCTGCTATTGCCAAGATTCAAGCAGACACTACCAAGATCCTACAAGCCACGCAAGCTGCTCCTACTACCTTCCTCACAGCACCTGCTGCCGATCCCACCAAGATCCTATGTTGCATCATGTATGCTCATGTACAGAATCCAGCTGAGCCTGGCTCCTTCAACTCCACCATCAACGAAGTATTCAAACTCAACAACATGCCTGAACTCACATTCCCTGCATCTCCACCTTCCATTGAGATCCTACAAACCACTGCAAATATTGCCAGCTTACCTGCTGTGCCACCACTGTCACAACCTCCACCTGACATAGAGATGGACCAGTCTGAGACTACTGATACGGCGGTGAATTCCACCAATGAGAGTCCACCACCTCCTGCCTCCACCACCACCGCAACTGTCCAAGCCGAGGCCTTGCCTCGGACAACTCAACCGCTATCCAAGAAAGCTAAAACGCAAGAAGCAAGGGCTGCAACTCCCCACACCGCTACTACTGCTACACCACACCAAGGAGTCAAGGTCAAGAATCCCAAAACTCAAGAACCAAGAGCTGCAGCTCCCCAGGCCGCCGCCAATCCCCCACGGCAACAAGAAACCAAGGGCAAGAGTGGTGGACACTGCACATCCAACCAGAAGAAGAACCCAATGCAAACTCCAGAACGTGGGCAGGATAACAAAGACACTGTGAATCCTCACTTACAAGAATTTGCCAACAAAATCTACACTGCCTTCAACAATGCTGGAATCGACCACATAGCACTGAGGAACAGGTATAATCAGCTTGCTGAAGAGGATCCCCTCTTCTAGCACCACCGTCAAGACAAGTTTCTCCAGCACTTTGCTGCCTGCTAAAGCTGGGGTGTGGCTCCAATGGGACCCTGTTTTCTGCCTCTGCCCAACTGTGACATCGAAGATCCCAAGCAAGAAGACACTCCCCACTTGGGGAGTCAATGCAAGATAGAAGAAGAAGTTACCCTCCAACCGGAGGGCCCAAGAAAGAAGATAGAAGAATGAAGAAGACGAACGACGCCACCGCCGGGTCACCATCTGGAGAAGACCCGGGCTGGAAGTACCGGCAAATCTCTAATGAATGAATGAATCCACATACTCTGCTCTTATAACACTTCCGCTTTGTAAAAACCTCTCATAAGCTACCTTTTTCTCACACCCTTTTTATCACACCCTTTACTTCATCATTCCACCAATCACTCCTCTTTCCTCCTGCACCCACCCTCCTATAACCACAGACTTCTACCCCACATTCTAATACTGCATTTTTAAAACTATTCCAACCCTCTTCAACATCCCCCCACTACTCATACTTGCACTAGCCCACCTTTCTGTCAATAGTTGCTCGTATCTCACCTGAACTTCCTCCTCCCTTAGTTTATACACTTTCACCTCTCTCTTACCTGTTGTTTTCATTTTCCTCTTACTCTAACTGTAGCTACAACTAAATAATGATCCAATATATCAGTTGCCCCTCTATAAACATGTACATCCTGGAGCCTACCCATCAACCTTTTATCCACCAATACATAATCTAACAAACTACTTTCAATATGTGCTATATCATACCTTGTATATTTATCCTCTTTTTCATAAAATATGTATTACTTATTACCAAACCTCTTTCTACACATAGCTCAATTAAAGGCTCCCCATTTTCATTTACCCCTGGCACTCCAAATTTACGTACTACTCCCTCCACAATATTTTTACCCACTTTAGCATTGAAATCCCCAACCACAAGTACTCTCACACTTGGTTTAAAACTCCCCACGCATTCACTTAACATTTCCCAAAATCTCTCTCTCTCTCTCTTTCCTCTACATTTCTCTTTTCTCCAGGTGCATGTATGCTTACTATAACTCACTTCTCACATCCAACCTTTATTTTACTCCACATAATCCTTGAATTAATACATTTATACTCCTTCTTTTCCTGCCATAGCTTATCCTTCAACATTATTGCTACTCCTCCTTTAGCTCTAACTCTATTTGAAACCCCTGACCTAATCCCATGTATTTCTCTCCACTGAAACTCCCCCACCCCTTCAGCTTTGTTTCACTTAAAGCCAGGACATTCAGCTTCTTCTCATTCATAACATCCACAATCATCTCTTTCTTATCATCCGCACAACATCCACACACATTCAGACATTCTACTTTGACAATTTTCTTCTTACTCTTTTTAGTATTCATTACAGAAAAAGGGGTTACTAGCCCATTGTTCCTGGCATCCTAGCTGACTTTTACAACACGCATGGCTTACGGAGGAAAGATTCTTATTCCACTTCCCCATGGATACAAAAGGAAAAGTAATAAGAAACAAGAACTATTAATATAAAATGAAAGAAAACTCAGATGAGTGTGTATAAATAAACGTGTACACGTATGTTTAGTGTGACCTAAGTGTAAGTAGAAGTAGCAAGATGTACCTGTAATCTTGCATATTTATGAGACAGACAAAAGACACCATCAATCCTACCATCATGTAAAACAATTACAGGCTTTCGTTTTACACTCACTTGGCAGGACGGTAGTACCTCCCTGGGTGGTTGCTGTCTACCAACCTACTACCTATAAAAAAAGTTGAACCATTAATCTCTATTTTGACTTACTGCGAAGATGCGTCAGCATACACGGGTATTATTATATTTGTGCACTAAACATTCATGATTTTTCAACATTCGCGAGGTTCTTGATCTCCTCGCAAATGTGGAGGGAGACCTGTACATACTACTATTTATTTATTTATTTATTTATTAATTTGAACATGATACACTGAAGTACAAAAAAATACAGTGGTTAAGTGTAACATGCCAAAGCCCCTTGTATGCAGAGCATTATGGGCAGGCTTAAAATTAACTAAAGATTAACTAAGCAATGATATATTCAGTGGTAAACATTACTGTAAACAGATAACAATTAAGCACAAATGAGTATTTCAAAGACAGGTCATATGGTCATTTACTGTGTTGCTGTACATTCAGTAGAATGGAGTATTTTGTTAGGTAATGTAATTAAAAATAACAGTTTGATTGGGTCACAGGTTAAACATTTATGAGATACAATTATTCAGTATTTCTTTAGTTGTGGGTGAGTAGGTGATTTTTAGGTAGAGATTTGAATTTATAAACTGTTTCTTTTATATTCACAGGTAATGAATCCCAGATTTTTGGGCCTTTTATGTGCATTGAGTTTTTGCATAGTGTGAAATGGACACGAGGAACATCAAAGAGTGATCTGTGCCTTGTGTTATGGTCATGTGTTCTGTTGAGGTTGGTAAGGAGATGTTTGAGGGGAGGGTTTACATAGAAAGCCCTTTGTTATGCAGAGCATTTCAGGCAGATTAGATCAATTTTGTCCCCAGGATGCGATCCACACCAGTTGACTAACACCCAGGTACCCATATTACTGATAGGTGAACAGGGATAGAAGGTGTCCTATGGAAACACGTCCTAATATCTTCCAGCCATACCAGGAGGATCGATCCCCAGACCTCAGTGTATGAGCTGAATGTGCTAGCGATCGAGCTATGGGACACTTTATGTTCGTGTGATTAAGAATCCAAAATGGAAGGTAAGTGTAATATAGGAGAGGCCTGGGGACATAGCTAATGAACAGAGGAAATGTTGGTTTAGTGCCAGGAATGTCTACATTGCTTGTTTTGCAACTGAAATAACTAACTGGTTATAACTATGACCATAATTTTTAAAGGGGTAGACTGGTAAGCCAGTGAAAGGCCTCGGTCAAATGACCAAAACCTCCAACGATGGGTCATCAACTAAGACCTGTGCCAAGAAACACCTGCCCTATTTCCTGACAAACCTTACCTAACCTAGCCTTATTTTGCACTATTTTTAAACTGTCAATTTTTTTTTGTGTATGTAAAATTAACCAAATTCCTGATTTTTGTGCACTTTATAGGACACAATCGACAGAACTGAAAGCATACTAATAAATTAGCTAAGAACTTGGTAGAACTGAGCAATGGAATTGGCTTAAATTAGGACTCAAAATTTCCATCAAAATTTCGTACTTTTGGTGCCCTTACCTTCAGAAAAAGATACTCTACCATTTTGGAAGAAAAAATAATAAAAAAAAAAAGTACACAGAAAGCAACAATAATTTTAGGAGTTTGAAAAGCAACAATAATTTTAGGAGTTTGAATAATGAAAGGGTTAAAAAAAAACATTGATGTGGCAGGGCTATTTCCCATCAGTCAGTCAAAGAGCTCCCCCTCCTCCACAAACTTAACTACAGGTACTGTATATGTAACTACAATAAGTAATTACATGTGCACACATACTGTATATCAAAGAATTTATTACATATACATATAATGAACTGGGAGGTGGGATAGGGGGGTCATCCTAGGAAAGGATGGAGGGAGGGGGTATAAGGGGTTTTGTGTGCAAGAGGCTTGGACATGCAGCAGGCATGTGTGAGCAAGTTAGATGGGAGTGAATGGAGACAAATGGTTTTTGGGACCTGACGAGCTGTTGAAGTGTGAGAAGGGTAATATTTTGTGAAAGGATTCAGGAAAACTGGTTAACCGGACTTGAGTCCTGAAGATGGAAGTACAATGGCTGCACTTTAAAGGAGGGGTTTGGGATATTGGCTGTTTGGAGTGACAAACTGTCACATCTGGGAACCTCTGTAAAGACAGTGATTAGGTGTGAATGATGGTGAAAGTGTTTCTTTTTTGGGTCACCATGCCTTGGTGGGAGATGGCCGGGGTGTTAAAAAAAAAAGTGTTACAAGATATGAGATTTTTTCAACATGACGGCTGAGGCAGGGTGACCCAAAAAAGAAAACACTTTCACCATCATTCACACAATAAAGTAATAACTTACAATTGTATTAGATATAGCAAATGTTATGCCAGCATGGTTGGGGGCAACATCTGCATGATTGCTAAGATGACCTGAGGAATTTGCAGCACACAAGCCCATTGCCATGGATATTACTCTGAAAAGATAGCATGTTCTAAGACTTGATTTACACTTTCATACATATTTGAATCATATACGTTTACTGGAAATTTTGTTAAATTGCCTAATTTTACATATTTAGCTTTGTTTACAAGTAAATTCTTACTACATTTCTGCATGAATAAGAGAAAGATGCTTTTATACAGTTTACACCATATTAAACCATGGTACGGGTAGGGATTGAACTCATGGGAAGTGAGTCCAGACTGATGAGTTAGCCACTGGGCCAGCTGGCTACAATAAGATTCATCCAACTAGGTATATTTATAAACCATAGTAAAGTTAGCTAGCATAGGCAACACTGTAACGACAAATGCAAATTTTTACAGACAAATCTCCCGCCAGCGGGGCCATGACAAACTCTAGCTCAAGCCCCCTCAAAGCCATCATCATGACTTATAAGATCGTAATGACACAATTGCAAACAAACCATGGTATCATGTCATTATGATTTCATGAGAAATGATGATGACTTTGAAGGGATTTGAGCTAGAATTCATGACGGCCACACTGGTGGGAGATTCACCTGTAAAAACTTGCATTTGTGGTCACAGTGGTGCCTAAGTTAACCTTCCTATGGTTTATAAATATACCTAGTTGGATGAATCTTATTGTAGCCAGCTGGCCCAATGGTCTGGAGTTTTACGGCTCACTAGCCATGAGTTCAATCCCCGCCTGTACCGTGGTTTGTTTGAAATCGTGCCATTACGATTTCTTGAGTACACCATATTGTATACTATACAATTTCTTACAAATGTGTGCTACATTTTGAAATGTGAAGAGTCACGCTCTGTGAATGGTTCAATGACCCACATAATAACTAACATCTCTAATACCTGTCTCGATTCTGTGCTGCAAGCATCATGCTGAAAAATCATAGAACCTCATTACCTTAAATATCACTCAAATAACACTATTGAAATAAGTAACAAATATTTATCGAATTAATCCTAGTATGAGTATAAAGACAATATGCTAAATAAACTTTCACCAGGCCAATGCTCCACTCAGGGTAGAGTGGAGCAAACGCCCACTCTGTGTATATTGTCTTTTTACCCATACCTGTTGGCAGTGTACCTGTACATCCAAATGAATCCCTGTGGAACCAAGTGAATCCAATAAGCATGTTGCCAGGAAAATTATATGGCTGGTTTTATTTTGAATTAAAAACCTGTGAACTATGTGACAAATGTTAAAAAGCTAAACTAATGGTGTCTGGTAAATCTATTTATGATATATTTTCAAAAGTACTTGTTCTGATTCTAGGCCAAAAATTCATGCAGATGTATTTTCTTAAAAGATTGCTCTAATGATGGTTTTAATACAGGGAACAGTAGGTCCACCTACCTACCACCCTAATGCATTCTTAAAAATGGGTCAGTACTCAAGTGTTCAGAACTGTTTTTTCCTCACAGACACTCATGTTACAACTGGAGATGCATTTCCTGACCATAATATTCTGTATCTAATTTCATGTGTTTTTTTTTTTAATAGTGTCCAGCGCTTAATTGAGTCCCTCTCTCTTCCCTTTTCTTCCTTTCTGTCCCTCTTCTTTTCACTTACCTCTCCCTCTTTTGCATTCCCTCACTTCAGCACTTTCACTTTACATCTGACACTACATGGGCAGCAGCAACTGGACTGCCTCACCTCCCTTCCACTCACATTACATCAGATACAACATTACATGGGCAACAGCAGAAAGAATGCCTTCCTCCTTTGCACTCAAAGGCTGCAGCAATAGGATGGCCACCCTCCCACTATTGCATCACATCTGACTGACACATCATACAGGCAGCAGTGAAAGTAATGTCCCTATCTTCCATTGTACCTGACCATTGTACCTCCACCCTCTCACTATTGTGGGCATATGGTGTGAGAAGATAGTAGCAGTGAGGGTTACTGTATGCCTGGGTTGTATAGTGGGAAGGGAGGGTAGTGTAAGGTGATCTAAACTGCTGCACTTCAACCACTAATCAATCATATCACATAGCCAGCTGCCACTGCCCAACAAACAAATGTAATTATTAAACCTACAGTTCTTTACCAATTGCTACCAAACAAGCATGAAGTCTCCACACATCCATAAAATGAACACACACAAAATATCAATATATTTTGCAAAAAACTAAGAGAAAATAGCACTGTACAATATTTGCAATTGAGCTTCAACAAAATCATAATTACTGGATATTAAATCAACAATTATTACCATTCTTTACCAAATAACACAAATAACCCACACATAGGAGAGAGGAGCTTATGACAATGTTTCAGTCTGACTTGGACCATTTACAAAGTCACACTAACAGAAAGGAGAGGAGGAGCCAGTATATATATGGGCCAGCTGGAAGGGACGGGATAAGAGAGGTGAGAGTAGTAGTCATAGCAGAGGTAAGGCAGGTAGTGGAAGTGGTAATAGTGGTAGAGGTAATTTAATTCTTTCAAAAATAACTCTACCATATACTTGACCTGGTATACTCAGTAATCTTAATCCCCTATAATTTTTAAACTCTCTTTCGTCCTCCTTCCCTTAATATAAAGGAACTATGTTTGAATATTTGTAATGATCGTTTCTACAGATCAGCCTTTTTACATAATTAAGTGGTTCGAAAATGCCCTGACTGCAAGTGTGGATGATCATAACTTGGATGATTATAAACCGAGGAAATACTGTACTGAAATCTACCAAATTTAGCCTCAAGTCATCAAGCAACCAGTTAACCAGTCTTCCATGTTAACCAGTCTTCCTAGTAACATATTTTTCCTTCTTAATTTGATTTATACTATGGTTTTAATAAGTAAATAATTAGTATAATCTTTAATTCTTAAAAGCATACATAAACATTGCAAGTTATTTTAAAATACATTTGGATACGGTTATGACACATTTATAATACAAATACATTTAAAATAAAGCCACTTATTATGCAAAGCATTCCGGGCAAACTAATCCTAAAATTTACATACTACTGTACTTAATTCTAGTCCTAGCATATAGGTTTTGGCATTGTGTGACAGTACAGCTTGGTAATTCACTCTAATCATAAGTATGACGAAAGGCTGCAAATGACAAATTGGACAATTACAAATAATTTACATATACAGCGGCCCCTGAGTTTCGTGAGCCTCATGCTTCATGAATTTCGACTTTCGGCAACTTTCATCGTCAAAATAAAGCCTCGCGATTCGTGATTTGCCTTGTAATTCGTCCATCGTATGGGACGCGTCCGTGCGGCCGAGAGTGGCCAGGCGTACACAAAGGCTCCCACACAACATTGAGAGAGTAAGTGTGGCATGATTTGTGGGTGGGTGACGATCACCCCATGGGTTGTTTGTGCTTGCAACTGCTAAATAAGCCACCATGGGCCCAAAGAAAGTTCCTAGTGCCAGCCCTTTTGGTAAAGAAGGGAAGAAACACGACAGAATTCAAGAAAAAATTTGTAGGAAAGTACCAAAGTGGAGGAGGAAGAGAGGGGAGAATGTGCCTTCTTCAGTGATTCAGTGAGTCTATGATATGTATGATACTAAAGCAGCAGATATCGATAAACGCTATAGCACCAGCCAGCAATAAAGTGTAGCATTAACAGTGTAGCAAGTAAGTTAAGCGATTAAGCGATAGAAAAACGACATGAAAGTAACTCTCCATTGTTGTTGGAGGTGTATAGGGCCACTGAACATATGCCACCCTACTATCTTCCACCACCCTAAACCTCTGCCAGCATCTTCTCAATCAAACTAACTAATTAAACTAACTTCTCCTCCAAGGTAAGTGTAAATATTTCTTATTTATAAATTAAAGTGTAAATATTTTTATTTATAAATAATGTACATTATTCAGTGTGAATAGTGGTGGTGGCTTCTGCTGCCACCTCCACTACCACTAATATGTACGGCTTCTATCATTCACCCTTATACACCCACCACCACCACTTACTCCTCACATATGCAATGACATATTTTATTCATTCTAGAGTATATATCATGTTTCTATGTTGTTAATATTGCTTGTTATGTCATATTAGATGAATTGTGATAGATAAATAAGCTGTAGAGATGATATTAGTGTCATATTGAAACATAATAAACTCGCCTCCCTCTCTCATCCTACCTGTCTTCCATACACCAACAAGAGTCTTCAATAAAGGTAAGTGTGATGTTAAATGTTCATTTATCCATTTTATTAGTGCTTTATATTTATTGTCGCTGTTTTCTGTATGTAAATCTATATTTAATCTTCAAAAAAATTATTTTTTGTTAATATTTTTGGGTGTCTGAAACGGATTAATTGGATTTACATTATTTCTTATGGAGAGAATGGTTTCACCATTTGTGAATTTCGCCATTCGGCAGACTCTCTGGAACGGATTAATCACGAAACTTGGGGGTCCACTGTAATTTATATTAGATCAATGAAGCGGTAGAATTATAGTTGTGATAATAAAATATGAGTAGTATTGGTAGGTTGGTAGACAGCAACCACCCAGGGAAGTACTACCGTCCTGCCAGATGACTGTGAAACAAAAACCTGTAACTGTTTTGCATGATGGTAGGATTGCTGGTTTCTTTTTCTGTCTCATAAACACGCTAGATAACAGGGATATCTTGCTACTCCTACTTACACTTTGGTCACACTTCACAGACACGCACATGCATATATATATATATACAGTGGACCCCCGGTTAACGATATTTTTTCACTCCATAAGTATGTTCAGGTGCCAGTACTGACCGAATTTATTCCCATAAGGAATATTGTGAAGTAGATATAGTCCATTTCAGACCCCCAAACATACACGTCAATCGCACTTACATAAATTTAATATACACTTACAATAATTGGTCGCATTCGGACGGTAATCAGTTTTCATGCAGGGTGTCCCACTGTATACATACTACATCTAGGTTTTTCTCCTCCGTTTTTATAAAATAGCTCTTGTTCTTTTTTTTTTTATTTCTTCTATTGGTCAATGGGGAAGTGGAAAGAATCTTTCCTCCGTATAAGACATGCGTGTAGTATGAGGCGACCTAAAATGCCGCGGAGCAATGGGCTAGTAAATAACCCTTTCCTGTATACATTTACTAAAAAAGAGAAGAAGAAAAACTTTTATAAAACTGTGATGCTTAAATGTGCGTGGAAATGTAGATTCTCATTCACTTACCAAGTTGCGGATGATGTCAGGAAAAACAGATGATTTGTCTGATGTTAATGAAATGAAAAGGAGTGGATGCCTGGCTCTAGCGAAACAAAAGCTGAAGGGGGTAGGAGAGTTTCAGTGGGGGGAAATAAAATAAATGAGGATTAAATTGGAGTATCTCGTGAGAGTTAGAGCAAAGGAGGCGCGGTAGCGGTAGCCCGATAATGTTAAATGATCAGTTATGGAAGGAGAAAAGAGAAATGAGAAAAGAGAATATGAATGT
This sequence comes from Cherax quadricarinatus, assembly GCF_026875155.1. Taxonomy (NCBI): domain Eukaryota; kingdom Metazoa; phylum Arthropoda; class Malacostraca; order Decapoda; family Parastacidae; genus Cherax; species Cherax quadricarinatus. The sequence goes on from NC_069419.1 coordinate 32,767,362, forward strand.
GTATAAATTCAAGAATCTATTCGTGGGACTTAAGTAAAGGTTTTGGAATCGAGAAAGTGGGTAATAATAAGCGTGTATGACCTGGAGAAGAGAGGAAATGCTAGAGGAGAGAGAGACGGATTTTGGGAGATGTAACCGGTGATTGTATAGGAGCCTTTGAACCAAGTGAGAGAGTAATTGTGGTTAGGGGACCTGAATGCTAAAGTAGGAGAAAACTTTTTGGAGAGGGTATGTGGGTTAGGTAAGTTTGGGACGGTGCCAGGTGGGTGTAAATGATGTAAATTTGTAAATGATTTAATGGGAGAAAGCCCTTTGATTGAAAACTTTGTATAGAAAGGGGTTGGGCTTTAGGTTATAGGTAATACATATTTTAAGAACAAAGAGGATAATAAATAGTAACTCGATATGATGTAGGGCGATTGAACAGTAGTTTAGTTTGTTGGATTATGTATTGGTAATTAAATAAATGGGATTAGGTAGGGGTCTTCAAATAGAGTTAGAGCTAAAGAAGGGAGTAGCAATAATGTTGTGAAGGATAAGCTATGGCCTATGGCAGGAAAAGAGGGGACTATATATAAAATGTATTAATTCAAGGATTATGTGGAGTAAAATAAAGTGGGACGTGAAAAAGTGGGTTATAATAAGCGTTGTTTGCACCTGGAGAAGAGGAAGAAGTGTAGAGGAGAGAGAGAGATTTTGGAAATGTTTTGAGTGAATGCGTGGGGGAGGAGTTATGAATCAAGTGTGAGAGTAATGGGTTGGTTGGGCGATTTATTGCTAAACGTGGGTAAAAATGTTTATGGAGGGGAGTAGTAGGGTAAGTAGTAGCGTAAATTTGGCGGTGCCTGCCAGGGGGTAAATGTAAATGGGGAGCCTTTAATTGAGCTATGTGTAGAAGGAAATTTGGTAATAAGTATACATATTTTATGAAAAAGTCGGATAAATAAATATTACAAGGTATGGGGGGGGGGGGGATTTGTAGGGGGCCAAAAATTAAAGTATGTAAGTAGGTTATTAGATTATGTATTGGTGGATAAAAGCTTAAAAGGGTTGATGGGTCTAGGCTCCAGGATGTACTGTTTTATAGAGGGGGCAACTGATATTTATCGGATCATTATTAGTTTGTAGCTACAGTTAGCAGTAAGTGGTAGATGGGAAACAGAGGGGAGGTGGCAACAACAAGTAAGAGCGGAAGTGGAAAGTGTATAACTAAGGGCGGAGGAAGTTCGGGTGAGATATAAGCGACTCTATTGGACACAGAAAGGGTGGGTGTGCAAAGATGAATTAAGAGTGGGGGGGTTGAAGAGGGTTGGAATAGTTTTTTAAAAATGCTGTATTGAGAATGTGGGGCAGAAGTTTGTGGTTATAGAGGGTGGGGGCAGGAGGGAAAGAGGTGTGATTGGTGGAAAATGATGAAGTAAAGGGTGTCCGCATATAAAAGAGAAAAAAGGTAGCTTTATGAGAGTTTTTTACGAAGCAGAAGTGTTATAAGAAAGAGCAGTAGTATATGCGAGGCAGTAAAAGAAAGGTAATTGAGAGTGGTGAGAGAGTGCAAAAAGGAGGAGCAGATGATAGGAGTGGGAGAGGCACTGTCAAGAAATTTTAATGAAAATAAGAAAAAATTTTGGAGTGAGTTAAACAAGTTAAGAAAGCTAGGGGAAAATATGGATTTGGCAGTTAAAACAGTGAGCCTAGGGAGTTAGTAGATGGGGAGATGGAAGGTATGGTAGTGGCGAGAATATTTTGAGAGCTTTTAAATAGTTAAGAAGAAAAGGAGGCAGTAATTTCATGCACTGGTCGGGAGGTATACATCTTTTAGGGAGTGAAGAAGAGCAGATGTAAGGGTTTTTGCGTGGGGAGGTACGTGGGGCATTACGTAAAATGAAAGGGGGTAAGCAGCTGGAAAACTGATGAGGATAATGACAGAAAAGTTAAAAGCAGGGGGGGATATAGTGTTGGACAGTGGTGGTACTTTTGTTTTATATAAATGTATGAAAGAGGGGAAGGTACCTAGGGATTGGCAGAGGCATGTATTGTCCCTTCTATATAAAAGGGAAAAAGGGGACAAAAAAGAGACTGTAAAAATTATAAGAGGAATAAGCTTATGAGTATACAGGAAAAGTGTACGGTAGGGTTATATGGAAAGAATTAGGAGGTAGATGAAAAGTGTACGGTAGGGTTATATTGAAAGAATTAGAGTAAGACAGGAATCGTAGGATTGCGGATGAGCAAGGAGGTTTTAGAGTGGGGTAGGGGATGTGTAGATCAGGTGTTTACATTTGAATGCATATTGTGAACAGTATTTGATAAGATAGGGACGTTTTTTATTGCATTTATGGATTTAGAAAAGGCATATGATAGAGTGGATAGGGGAGCAATGTGGCAGGATGTTGCAAGTTTATGGAATAGGTGGTAAGTTATTAAATGCTGTAAAGAGTTTTTATGAGGATAGTGAGGCTAGGTTAGGGTGTGTAGAAGAGAGGGAAGAATACTTCCGGTTAAAGTAGGTCTTAGACAGGGATGTGTAATCGTCACCATGGTTGTTTTAATATATTTATAGATGGGGTGTAAAGGAAGTAAATGCTAGGGTGTTTGGGAGTGGGTGGGATTAAATTTTATGGGGATCAATTCAAAAATGGAATTGACACAGTTACTTTTTGCTGATGATACTGTGCTTATGGCGAGATTCTAAGAAAAATTGCAAAGGTTAGTGGATGAGTTTGGGAATGTGTGTAAAAGGTTGAATAGCAAGTTGAAAGTGAACATAGAAAAGCAGCTAAGGGTGATGAGGGTGTCAAATGATTTAGATAAAGAAAAATTGGAATCAAATTGGGGAGGAGGAGTATGGAAGAGTGAATGTTTTCAGATACTTGGGAGGTTGACGTGTCGGCGGAATGGATGTATGAAGGATGAGGATTAAATCATAGAATGATGAGGGAAAAAAAAGTGAAGTGGTGAGTTGGGTATATGTGGAAGTCAAAAAACGGTTAATCTATGGAGGCCAAAGAGGGAATGTATGAAAGTTATAGTAGTACCAACACTCTTCTATGGGTTGTGAAGCTTGGGTGGTAATGCAGCAGCGAGGAGACGGTTGGACGGCAGCGGAGCTTTGTCTGTTTAAAGGCAATGTGTGGTGTATAATATTATGCAGAAAATTCGGAGTACGTGTGGAAAATTAGGAGAAGGTGTGTGAGTTAATAAAAGTATTAGTCAGAGGGCAGAAGAGGGGTTGTTGAGTGGTTTGGTCATTTAGAGAGAATCGGATCACAGTAGAAGAATGGAAAGCATATAAAATCTATAGGGGAAGGAAGGCGGGGTAGGGTGTCGTCACTCGAAAAGGGTTGGAGAGAGGGGGTAAAGGAGGTTTTGTGGGTAAGGGGCTTGACTTCCAGCAAGCGTGCGTGATAGCGTGTTAGATAGGAGTGAATGGAGACGAATGGTACTTGGGACCTGACGATCTGTTGGAGTGTGAGCAGGGTAATATTTAGTGAAGGGATTCAGGGAAACCGTTATTTTCATATAGTCGGAACTTGAGTCCTGGAAATGGAAGTACATGCCTGCACTTTAAAGGAGGGGTTTGGGATATTGGCAGTTTGGAGGGATATGTTGTGTATCTTTATATGTTTATGCTTCTAGACTGTTGTATTCTGAGCACCTCTGCAAAAACAGTGATAATGTGCGAGTGTGGTGAAAGTGTTGAATGATGATGAAAGTATTTTCTTTTTGGGGATTTTTTTCTTTTTGGGTCACCCTGCTCGGTGGGAGACGGCCGACTTGTTGAAAAAAAAAAAAAAAAAAAAAAAAAAAAAAAAAAAAAAAAAAAGATAAAAGACTGTTGAGTAGACTTCAGGATGTACATGTTTATAGAGGGGCCACAGATATATCAGATCACTTTCTAGTTGTAGCTACACTGAGAGTAAAAGGTAGATGGGATACAAGGAGGATAGAAGCATCAGGGAAGAGAGAGGTGAAGGTTTATAAACTAAAAGAGGAGGCAGTTAGGGTAAGATATAAACAGCTATTGGAGGATAGATGGGCTAATGAGAGCATAGGCAATGGGGTCGAAGAGGTATGGGGTAGGTTTAAAAATGTAGTGTTAGAGTGTTCAGCAGAAGTTTGTGGTTACAGGAAAGTGGGTGCAGGAGGGAAGAGGAGCGATTGGTGGAATGATGATGTAAAGAGAGTAGTAAGGGAGGAAAAGTTAGCATATGAGAAGTTTTTACAAAGTAGAAGTGATGCAAGGAGGGAAGAGTATATGGAGAAAAAGAGAGAGGTTAAGAGAGTGGTGAAGCAATGTAAAAAGAGAGCAAATGAGAGAGTGGGTGAGATGTTATCACAAATTTTGTTGAAAATAAGAAAAAGTTTTGGAGTGAGATTAACAAGTTAAGAAAGCCTAGAGAACAAATGGATTTGTCAGTTAAAATAGGAGAGGAGAGTTATTAAATGGAGAGTTAGAGGTATTGGGAAGATGGAGGGAATATTTTGAGGAATTGTTAAATGTGATGAAGATAGGGAAGCTGTGATTTTCGTGTATAGGGCAAGGAGGAATAACATCTTGTAGGAGTGAGGAAGAGCCAGTTGTGAGTGTGGGGGAAGTTCGTGAGGCAGTAGTAAAATGAAAGGGGGTAAGGCAGCCGGGATTTGATGGGATAAAGATAGAAATGTTAAAAGCAGGTGGGGATATAGTTTTGGAGTGGTTGGTGCAATTATTTAATAAATGTATGGAAGAGGGTAAGGTACCTAGGGATTGGCAGAGAGCATGCATAGTTCCTTTGTATAAAGGCAAAGGGATAAAAGAGAGTGCAAAAATTATAGGGGATAAGTCTGTTGAGTGTACCTGGTAAAGTGTATGGTAGAGTTATAATTGAAAGAATTAAGAGTAGAGACGGAGAATAGGATAGCAGATGAACAAGGAGGCTTTAGGAAAGGTAGGGGGTGTGTGGACCAGGTGTTTACAGTGAAACTATAAGTGAACAGTATTTAGATAAGGCTAAAGAGGTCTTTGTGGCATTTATGGATTTGGAAAAGGCGTATGACAGGGTGGATAGGGGGGCAATGTGGCAGATGTTGCAAGTGTATGGTGTAGGAGGTAGGTTACTGAAAGCAGTGAAGAGTTTTTACGAGGATAGTGAGGCTCAAGTTAGAGTATGTAGGAAAGAGGGAAATTTTTTCCCAGTAAAAGTAGGCCTTAGACAAGGATGTGTGATGTCACCGTGGTTGTTTAATATATTTATAGATGGGGTTTAGAGAAGTAAATGCGAGGTCTTGGCAAGAGGCGTGGAGTTATAAAGATAAAGAATCACACACAAAGTGGGAGTTGTCACAGCTGCTCTTTGCTGATGACACTGTGCTCTTGGAGATTCTGAAGAGAAGCTGCAGAGATTGGTGGATGAATTTGGTAGGGTGTGCAAAAGAAGAAATTAAAGGTGAATACAGGAAAGAGTAAGTTATGAGGATAACAAAAAGATTAGGTGATGAAAGATTGAATATCAGATTGGAGGAGAGAGTATGGAGGAGGTGAAACGTATTCAGATATTTGGGAGTGGACGTGTCAGCGGATGGGTCTATGAAAGATGAGGTGAATCATAGAATTGATGAGGGAAAAAGAGTGAGTGGTGCACTTAGGAGTCTGTGGAGACAAAGAACTTTGTCCTTGGAGGCAAAGAGGGAATGTATGAGAGTATAAATTTTACCAATGCTCTTATATGGGTGTGAAGCGTGGTGATGAAGTTGCAGCGAGGAGAAGGCTGGAGGCAGTGGAGAGTCATGTCTGAGGGCAATGTGTGGTGTGAATATAATGCAGAGAATTCGTAGTTTGGAAGTTAGGAGGAGGTGCGGGATTACCAAAACTGTTGTCCAGAGGGCTGAGGAAGGGTTCGTTGAGGTGTGTTCGGACATGTAGAGAGAATGGAGCGAAACAGAATGACTTCAAGATGTACCAGTCGTAGTGGAAGGAAGGCGGGTAGGGGTCGGCCTAGGAAGGGGTTGGAGGGAGGGGGTAAAGGAGGTTTGTGTGCGAGGGGCTTGGACTTTCCCGCGGCGCGTGAGCGTGTTTGA
>NC_069419.1:32773918-33001418 GCF_026875155.1 Cherax quadricarinatus
TTGGGGGGATTTTCTTTCTTTTTTGGGTCACCCTGCCTCGGTGGGAGACGGCCGACTTGTTGAAAAAAAAAAAAAAAATGCTTATGCCTCATGTCTATAAGCATAATATAAAAGCATACTGGTCCACAGATCAGCTAATTTCTACCCCAGTCTTCAGTGAAATCATCCCAGTGAACAGGTTTATCTTACTCTTACGTATGTTACACTTCTCTGACAAAACCAGGCCTGACAGAAGTGACAGGTTATATAAGATTAGAAATGTTTTCATGTATCTCAAACAAAAGTTCAGCATATACTTTTATCCATTCAAGAATGTTGTAATTGATGAGTCTTTGATTTTGTTCAAAGGTAGACTGTCATTTAAGCAGTATATACCGAGCAAGAGGAAACGCTTTGGTATAAAACTGTTTGTACTCTGTGACTGTGACAGTGGCCTGGTGTTGGATATTGTTGTATACACGGGAAGTAAAACATTGAAAGATACCAAGATGTTATTGGGTATCTCAGGTGACGTAGTGAGAAACATGATGGCACCTTGGTAAGGGGCATACATTGTATACCGATAACTGGTACGCAAGCCCATTACTCAGTGATTTCATGTGAGTGAACAAGACAGATGTGTGTGGCACAGTGCGTTCTAATCGTAAACATATGCCCAGGCTCAACACAGGTGCTCGTGGTGATGACATGCAGGTGTTTACTGCCAATGACATCATGGCATTACAGTGGCATGACAAACGAGATGTCACATTGTTGACAACCATTCACCGTAACGAAATGCAAGACAGTGGCAAAGTTGATCGAGTGACTAATGAACGTATTCGAAAACCAGTGACAGTGAGTGATTATACACAAAACATGCGCTTGCTTGACAAATGTGACATGCAGATTGGTTTTATTGACTGTGTCGTAAGAGTTACAAGTGGGACATGAAACTTTTCTTCCATCTCGTGGACATTTCAATGCTCAATGCATATAATATGTACCAAATAAAGACTGGCAACAGACCACCGTATAGTGAATTTTGTTTGTCTGTTGTCAGACAACTCATAATGAAGTACCAGGTAAGAACACCTGCTATACAACAAGGTCCTCAAATTACTCAGGATATACCCAAGCGTTTGAGGAGGGAAGGTGATCATTTCATAATACAGCTTCCTTCAACTCAGAAGAAATTTGCTCAGAAGAGATGCATCGTCTGTGCACAAACAAAACGACGGCAACAAAGAAAAGACTCAAAGACACTCGGTTTATGTGTGAGGAATGTAAGGTGCCTCTGTGCATGGTGCCTTGTTTCAAGGAATTCCACAAGCTCCAGCAGTTCTAAAACCATGTCTAGTGATTGTAAATATACGATAGAACATTAGTATTATACGTACAGGTCTCCCTCAACATTCACGAGGGTTAGGGGATCAAGAGCCTCGCGAATGTTGAAAAACCGTGAATGTTTGGTGCCCCAATAAATTTTAGGGAAATATAATACAATAGTTTTCTTAACTTTTTGAACCAGAAAATCATAAAACTGAAAACGTCGAAAATTTGTACTAAATACATACGTTACCCTTAACAACATGTATGTTTTAAAATACCCCTGCAGTCCCACTACCCTCCCTCCGACTCCCCAAAACTGGCAGCCACCCTCCCACCACTTGTGGTGATGTTTTTTTGTTCTTTTTTGTAACAAATACAGTATAAAAAGTCAACCCATTTATGACTGCATATTGGAAGGGCTATTCGGCAGGTATTGGAAGGTGACATCATGTGTTTACTCTTGAACACGAAAAGAATAAAACTTTGTCTACTGCTAATAATAATAAGATAATAAAATAAAATAAAAAAATAATAAAAAAATAATAAATACGATAAAATTGAAGAAGGAAAATTTTACAAAAATATGGGGCTGAAGCAGTGGTGGAGGGTGGTTTACGATCGAGTGGGCTTTGTTTATGCGGGCAATATTATCTCCGTGTTTTCCAACATTTTACAAAATTCATTTTATTTTGGGGCTTTTGATGGTGTGACTGGAGTGGTTGAGGCGGGCAAAGGGATTGGGTGAGACAGTGGGTGAACAGTGGTAAGGCATGGGGAGATATATAATAAATTTTATAAAATATATATAAAAATATTTATAAAAAAAATATAAATAAATATTATATATTATATAATTTTAAAATATATATATATAAAAATATAATTAATAATAAAAATATATATATATATAAAAAAATTTTATATATATATATATATATATATATATAAAAATATATAAAATTATATTAATATATAAAATTATATATAAAATATAATATATATTTATATATTATTTAAAAAAAAAAATTATATATTATATATTAAATTTTTATATTATATATATATATTTTAATTAAAATTTAAAATTTTTTAAATTAATTTAAAATTAAAAATTTTTAATAATTTTAAAAAATAAATATTTTTTAAATTTTTAAAAATAATATTTAATAAAAAAAATAATTAAATATAATTTATAATTTTTAAAAATTTTTTTAAAAAATTTTTTAAAAATTTAAAATATTATATATTTATTTTAATATATTATATTTTAAATTTTTAATCTCACCTATGCCTCTCCCTGTCCACCCGTCTCACCCACGCCTCGCCACTCCCCAAACCACCCCGTCACACTCAATCTCGCACCAAAACAAAATTTTGGAAATTTTTGGAACCCCGGAGACTAATATTCGCTCCAGCATAAACAAAGCCACACGACGAGCGAACCATTTCCTCCCCCACTGTTTCAGCCCTCATATTTTGTACAATTTCCTTTTCAATTCTATCGTATTTATTATTTTTATATATTTTTATTATATTTATTTTATTTTATTATTATTAGCATACACAAATTTTGATTCTTTTGCCGTGTTCAAGGAAAACAAGTTTCCCTTCCAATACCTGCCGAAAGCCATTCCAATTGCAGTCAAAAAAGGTTGACTTATTTATACTGTAGTTGTTGCAAAAAATGAACAAACAAAACACTACCACACAGTGGTGGGGGGGCGGGCTGCCATTTTGTGGGGAGTCGGAGGGGGGGTAGTAGGGACTTGCATTGGTATTAATAACATACATGTTAAGGCAAAAATATGTTTTTAGTACAATTTAGACGTTTTATGTATTTTATGATTTTTTTCATGGTTCAACAATTAAGAAGCATTTTTGATTAATTTCCCTCAATAATTGGGGCACCAACATTCACGGTTTTTCAACATTCCAGGCTCTTGATCCCCTAACCCTCGTGAATTTTTAGGGAGCCTGTACGTATAATACAATTTTCTTGTATATTTACAATCACTAGACAGGGTTTTAGAACTGCGGGAGCTTGGGGTTTCCCCTTGAAAAAAGGCACCATGCACGAGGCACCTTACTTCCTCACACATAAACCGAGTGTCTTTGAGTCTTTTCTTTGTTCCGTCGTTTTGTTTGTGCACAGCGATGCATCTCTTCTGAGAAAATTTCTTTGATTGAAGGAAGCTGTATTTGAAATGACCCCTTCCCTCCTAAAACGCTTGGGAAATACCCCTGATAATTTGAGGCCCTTTGTGATAGAAGTTTCTTCCCTGGACTTCTTTTAAGTTGTCGACAAAGACAAACAAAATTCACTATACGGTGGCTGTTGCAGTCTTTTTTGGTACATATTTTATGCATTTAGCATTGGAAATGTCCACGAATGGAAGAAAAGTTTCATGTACCCTTGTAACCTTACGAACACAGTCAATAAAACCAAACTGATGTCACATTTGTCAAGCAAGCGCTGTTTTGTGATAACATCCTGTCACTGGTTTTCGAATACTTCATTATCACCCATCAACTTTTCCACTGTCTTGCATTTCGTTACGGTGAAGGTTTCAACAATGTGACATCTCGTTTGTCATGCCCTGAATGCCAGATGTCATGGCAGTAAACCCTGCTGTCTACCACGAGCACCTGTGTTGACCTGGGCATATGTTTTTGATTAGAACGCACTGTCCACACACATCTGTCTTTTTCACTCAATGAAAATCATGAGTAATGGGCTTGCGACCAGTTATCGGTATACAATGTAGCCCCCCTTACCAAGTGCCTCATGTTTTTCACACGTCACCTGAATACCCAATAACAATTTGGGATCTTTCAATTTTTTTACTTCCCCTGTATCAACAATATCCACACCAGGCCACGTCACAGTCACAGAGTACAAAAGTTTTATACCAAAACGTTTCCTCTTGCTCGGGATATACTGCTTTAAAAGACATCACCTTTTAACAAAATCAAAGACCCTCAATTACAACATTCTTGAATGGGTAAAAATATATCTGAACTTTTGTTTGAGAACATGAAAACATTTCTAATCTTATATAACCTGTCACTTCTGTCAGGCCTGGTTTTGTCAGAGAAGTGTAACATACGTAAGAGTAAGATAAACCTGTTCACTGGGATGATTTCACTGAAGACTGGGGTAGAAATTAGCTGATCTGTGGACCAGTATGCTTTTATATTATGCTTATAGACATGAGGCATAAGCATTTTTTTTTTTTTTTTCAACAAGTCGGCCGTCTCCCACCGAGGCAGGGTGACCCAAAAAAGAAAGAAAATCCCCAAAAAGAAAATACTTTCATCATCATTCAACACTTTCACCACACTCGCACATTATCACTGTTTTTGCAGAGGTGCTCAGAATACAACAGTCTAGAAGCATACACATATAAAGATACACAACATATCCCTCCAAACTGCCAATATCCCAAACCCCTCCTTTAAAGTGCAGGCATTGTACTTCCCATTTCCAGGACTCAAGTCCGACTATATGAAAAAAACCGGTTTCCCTGAATCCCTTCACTAAATATTACCCTGCCCACACTCCAACGATTGTCAGGGCCCAAGTACCATTTGTCTCCATTCACTCCTATCTAACACGCTCACGCACGCTTGCTGGAAGTCCAAGCCCCTTACCCACAAAACCCCTTTACCCCCTCTCTCCAAACCCCTTTCGGGGAAACCCCCCAAACCCCGCCCCCCTTCCCCTAAGATTTAATCTTTCCATTCATTCTTGTGATCCATTCTCTCTAAATACCAAACCACCTCAACAACCCTTTTCTCCCCTCTGACTAATATTTTTATTACCCCAAACCCCTTTCCTTTTTTTCCCACTCCGAATTTTCGCATAATTTTTACACCACACTTTGCCCTTAAAAGGACATCTCTGTGCCTCCAACCGTCCCCCTCGCTGCGCATTTACCACCAAGCTTCACACCCAAATAAGAGTTTTTGGTACTACATACTTTCATACTTTCCCTTCTTTGCCTCCATAGATAAGTTTTTTACTCCACATAACCTAAACCACCACTCCCTTTTTTCCCTCATCAATCTAGTTTAACCTCATCCTTCATAAATCCATCCCCCGACACGTCAACCCCCAAGTTCGAAACACACTTTTTCCCCATACTCCCCCCCCCAATTTAAAATATCCAATTTTTTTTTTATCTAAATCATTTGACACCCCATCCCCTTTACTTTTTCTTTTTTTTCACTTTAAACTTTCACCTTTACACACTTTCCCAAATACCACTAACCTTTGCATTTTTTTTGAATCCCCCAAAGCACAGATCATCACAAAAAGTAAAGTCAATTCCATTTTTAATTTGATTCCCCCTAATTTATCCCCCCCCTCCCAAACACCCCAGATTTACTTCCTTTACAACCCCCTCATAAATATATTAAACAACCTGGTGACTTACACATCCCTGTCTAAGACCCATTTTACCGGAATAGTCCCCTTCTTCTACCCCCTAACCTGACCCTACTACCTAAAAAAACTTTTTACAGCATTTAAATAATTTACCACCTATTCCTTATATTGCAACATCTCCCACATTGCTCCTCTATCCACCTATCTACCCTTTTTTCTAAATCCATAAATGCAATAAAAATTCCCTATCTTTATCTAAATACTGTTCACATTATCTTAAAATGTAAAACCTATCTACACATCCCCTACCCACTCAAAAACCTCCTTGTCACCCAATTACTTTTTGTCTTACCCAAATTTTTTTAAATTTTAAAACCCTACCGTCACTTTCCTGGTATACTCGTAAGGCTTATTTCTAAAAATTTTTTCAGTCTTTTTTGCCCCCTTTTCCCCTTTTATTAAAGGGACTATACATGCTCTCTCCCAAATCCCTAGGTACCTTCCCCTCTTTCTACATTTATTAAACAAAAGTCCCAAACCCACCCAAACTATATCCCCCCCTGTTTTTACATTTCTGCAAAAATCCCATCATTCCAGTGCTTTCCCCTTTCTTTTTACGTAAGCCCCGTCCTCCCCACCTTTTCGCTCTTTTTCACTCCTAAAAGATGGTTTTCCTCCTGCCAGGCTGAAATTACTGCCTCGTTCTTCCTTAAATTTAAAATTCCTCAAATATTCTCCCCATCTACCCAATACCTCCATCCCCCATCTACTAACTCCCCTCTCTTTTTTAACTGACAAATCCATTTTTTCCCCCTGGGCTTTCTTAATTTGTTTAACTCGCCCCAAAAATTTTTTTCTTATTTTCATTAAAATTTCTGACAGTGCCTCTCCCACTCTATCATCGCTCCCTTTTGCACTCTCTCCCCCCCTTTTCCTTTCTTTTACTCCCATATACTTGCTCTTCTTATAACACTTCTCTTTTTAAAAACCTCTCAAAGCTACCTTTTTCCTTTTATCACACCCCTTTTCTTCATCATTCCCCCAAACCTCCCTTCCTCCCGCCCCCACCCTCCTATAACCACAAACTTTTGCCCCACATTTTAAACTGCTTTTTAAAAATATTTCCAAACCCCCTTTTAACCCCCCCCCTACTCCTCTTTTCACTACCCACCTTTCTGCCAAAAGTCGTTTACCTCACCCGAACTTCCTCCCCCCTTAGTTTTTACACTTTCACCCCCCTTTTCTGTTTGTACCTTTCCCCTTTTCCCCTCTACCTCTTACTCAACTGTAGCTACAACTAAAAAATGTCCGATATAACATTGCCCCCCTATAAACATGTACATCCCGGGGCCACCCATCAACCTTTTTCCACCAATACATAATCTAATAAATACTTTCATTAGTTCTACACTACCTTTTTAAATTTTTTTATCCTTTTTTTCAAAAATATGTATTACTTATTACCAAATTTTTTTTCTACACATACTCAATTAAAGGCCCCCCCATTTACATTTACCCCTGGCCCCCCAAATTTACCTACTCTCCTCATAACTTTATTGTTGCAAAAAAGAAATACATTTCTGCAACGCTCTTTTCCCACCTGGTATTTGCGTGGTGTATGACATTTGCCATGGTGTACTCAAAAACTTATTTTTTTCGCGAAAATTTTCCATCAATGGCTGGTCAAACAAAAATTTAAAGAATTCCATTTCTTTGGGCCGGGGTTCCCAAGGGGACAAGTGGGTAAATTCCATTTTTGAGAGTCATAAAGTGGGAGGTTGGGAAAAAAATTGGGGTTTTGCTGCCAATCCCCAAAGGGTTTGCGGGTGGATACGGGACCAAGGGGGTTTGTGCGGGGGGTTGGGTGTGGTGGGCGGGTGGTGACCTCCATTTTTGTCCTTGAACTGACGATCAGCAGCGTGGGTCCCCCGCCTGGGCTTAGTCCAGCTGGCGGTGCCACTACCATCACCCTCCACCATCCACGATGCCTGTGGTCTATCCAGCCCAAATGTACCCTCATCCTCATATCACACCTAAAAAAGGTGTAGGGCCACGGGGTGTACTCCCGGGGTATACCCCGTCCCCCGAGCACACATAGGGTAACTACCCGACGCATGCGGGGGCGAACATACCACGCTTCACTGGAATATGATTCCCACACACTACTGAATGTCGTCGAGCGCAATAAAAACACAATCCCCGAACTATCATCATCATTTGAAGTCAGAGGGCCCGGCCACCGAAAATATTTAGTTTTCTCTTGCTTGGCACAACCGACCGTGGTCACAAGTGCCCAACCAAAGTGGAAAGGGTTTAGGATCGTCAGGGTTTTTGCACTATTTTCGATATCCTGGTCATCCCCTTTGGTCACAACTGACAAAGCCCTAGAATTCGTCTTCTTCCCCTTCCCCGCGCAGACTACAGATGGAAAGGGGGTCCCAATTTTCCGGGGAGAGAGTGACTTGCAAGGCATGGGGAACAAGGGAAATGAGCCGGCTTCCCACAATGCTATGCGGGCGCCTAATTTTGTTTAGGGCGCACACCCACCACCAGACCTGTTCTCTCACATTAGGCCTATGAGTGCTTTCACGCAAAATTTTACGGCGTTAGTTTTTTGGGTGTAGTTTTACTTTGGACCTCAACGTAAACCCCCGTAGATCTACGGGACGGACCCTAAAAGGTTAAACTTAACCATTACCACTTTTTAAAAATTAATCCATGCAAACTTCATGGTTTAAACCCCCCTTTTAAAGGGTCATTAATCTAAAATTTAAATAAACAGTTTTCCCCAAAAAAACCATAAATTTTTCGCAAGATTTTAGGTAAAAAAACCCTGGAAACTTGGTTTTGAACAATGTCATTTAAAAATTTAAAAACGAATGAGGTGGGAATAAAAATAAATTATTATTTTAAAACAAAAAAACGCTAAACCACAAGGGCTTACAGCAATAAAAAAAATTGTACCCTACCCAAATTTATCTAAATTTCACTACAAAAACTTTTGATATAAATGTGCAAAAACGCTTTTAAAAAATTAAAATTATGAATTTTATGGGAATAAGAAAACAAGTTTGGGACATTCCCCAGAACTGGTGTGGGTTCTTGATCTAAGGGCTGATGACCCCTTTTGGGGTTTGCACTTAGTTTTTATTATAATAACTATCTAAGGAATTTTTATTTTTCTCCCCCTTCCCTTTTATTGAACAAAAGCCTCCAAAAGGCTCTGCATAACAAAGGGGCTTTCTAATATAGTACCACAGGGTATAAACCTTGAAAATTTTTACATAAACCACCCCATTTAATGCTGTATGACCACTGGGATTGGGGATGTTTTTTTTTTTTAATATTGGGAAAAAAACAACCCTTTGGGTTTTTAAAATTAACCCTGAATAAAATCAGTTCAGAAATATAAATTTTATTTTCATAAAACCTGTATGAAGTATTTATTTCCAAAGAAGAAGGCTGGTTAAATTTAAAATGCAGATCATTCAATACTAAACCATTATTTTCTCTTGAGAATGGTAACTATATTGGTAAAGGAATCTTGATCCAAGTGGACTTGTTCTCCCCTCTCCTGAATCAAACCTGAATGTTTACATTTCCCCCGGGGCTAATGACCCCCCATGTTTGCACTTCCCCATGAATATAATTACTTATGATTCACACTTTCCCCAAAAATAGGGGTTATTTTTTACCTTTACATTGCCAGGCTAAGTTTATTGCCATTCCTTATGATGCTGCAACCTTTACATTTAAAGCTCTTTCTCGAATATATACTTTATGATAAATTTTAAATTGCTCAGGGCCGAGTACAGTACGAAGACGCACCTGGAAAAGAAAAAAAATTAGCCCGTTATAAGTTTTCCTTACTAATGAAGGAATAACATTGATACAGTAATTTGTGTGAAGGGTAATGAGCCATAACTAAGGGTGTGCACTCCAGTGACAACTGCTGCATGTTTGATTACTTACAAAACTTTACCCTACTGCTTTTTTATCCAGAAGTGTGAATCATAGCAGTTACCAAAAATGATTTACAAAATACCTGATTCTTCAACTGAACGTCCCATCAAGGAAGGTTCCTTTACAATGGTGAGGGGCTCTTGATCTAGGGAACTGGATCTGTGCTCCAGTTCCCTGAATTCAGCCTGAATACCTTCCACATCCCCCCACAGGCGCTGTATAATCCTATGGGTTTAGTGCTTCCCTGTTCGATTCTAATAATAATTCAACTGAATGTGGTTGCACAACTGTGCTCAGGTCCATCATCTTTTCCTTAACTTACTCATTGTCTTATACATAGAACTATGTTAATGACACCAGGGTTGTTGACATAGATCTACATTTCAAGTTTGGCTCTCGGATGAGCTGCAAGTGGAAAATTTTGGGCATAAACATGAGAGCATGGGCCTGTGCAGTGAGGTTTAGTGCTTAGTTATGTTTTTTTTTTTTTATTAACAAATCAGCCATTTCCCATCAAGGCATGATGGCCCAAAAAAGAAAAACTTTCATCATCATTCACTCCATCACTGTCTTGCCAGAGGCATGCCTACACTACAGTTATGAAACTGCAACCCATCTCCAGGACTCAAGTCCGGCCTGTTGGTTTCCCCGAATCCCTTCATAAATGTTGCCTTGCTTACACTCCAACAGCATGTCAAGTCCTAAAAACCATTTATATCCATTCAATCCTGTCTAACACGCTCATGCATGCTTGCTGGAAGTCCAAGCCCCTCGCACACAAAACCTCCTTTACCCCCTCCTTCCAACCTTTCCTAGGCCGACCCCCTACCCTGCCTTCCCTCCATTACAGATTAGTTATGATTATAACAATAATAACTGCAAATTCAAAATGAAGGACAACTGGAATTAATATAGGAGAGGTCTGAGGATCTCTATGGGAAAGTGGAACAGAATTCTTCCTCCATAAGCCATGTGTGTCATAAGGGGCAACTAAAATGCCGAGAGCAAGGGGCTAGTAACCCCTTCTCCTGTATACATTACTAAAGTTACGAGGAGAAATTTCTTTTTGGGCCACCCTGCCTCGGTGGGATATGACTGGTTTGTTTAACCCTTTGAGGGTCGACAGGCCCTCTCCGAAACTCGTTCTCAGGGTCGGCCAAATTTAAAAAAAAAAAAAAATTATTTTCTCTTATGAAAAGATAGAGAATCTTTTCCCGATCATAAAGACACCAAAAGTTTGAAATTTGATAGAAAACTTACGGAATTATGCTCTCGCAAAGTTAGCGGTCTCAGCGATGTTTGCGCATCGGCGATTTTGCCCACTTTGAGCCCCATTTTCGGCCAATTTCACTGTACTAGTCGACAAAAAACATGAATATTTCGCTAGAACTCCATTTTTTCTATCGAATGGGTGCAAGAAACCACTCATTTATGAAATAAAACTATCCAGTACAGTGGTCAGAATTTAGCAATTTTGCCAATTTCACACAAATTTCAAAAGATGCCAATTTCCGAATAGGGTCCAGAATAAACAAGAAAGACATTCCTGGCACTAAAATGACATTTCCTCTAGTCATTAGTCATGTCTCAAGGCCCCTCTTATATTCTTTTGCTTTCCACTTTGAATTTTTATTTTCACAAAAAATATAAGATTTACTGTTATGCAGACTACTGCATTAGTGTAAAAAATGGTATAAATATTATTGGTGCACTTGTGAAAGAATATTAGACTCACCAGTTGACGTGTATTGCACGCTTGGCACGATTTGTTTACTTTTGAAGTTTGGTAAAAATCGAACATTTCTGCTACTTTGAGCTCAATTTCAAGGCACCTTTCTTTGTAAAACCAGTCAAAATCATCTCAATTTCTGTAATATGTCTTCCATTTTATAAAATGAGACCAAGAAAACTAGAATACAACAATAAATACCATACGAAAATACACTGCGAAGTCGCTGATTTATTAAAAAAAAATGGTCAAAGTTTTTTTTTTCTCATTATGCACTGTGTGCTGCAGGATTTTTTTTAGACTGTGCACACTGACCACATAGACCCATTCTTTCATATGAAGGCCTACCAGCTTTCTCCCACTAGATTTGAGGCCGCTAGAATTTACGAGTACTAGTACGTCAAAAACCCCTACGCGTAAGACGTACTAGTACGACGAAAACCCTCAAAGGGTTAAAGAAGGTCTGAGGATGTGATTACTGGACAGAGGAAATGCTGAATTAGTGCCTGGAATGTCTACAGTCTTCTATTTTTGGGCTGGTTTTAAATTTTAATTTTTTAAGTGTGCAAAACTGGCCAAATTACCAAATTCTGTGCACATTATAAGGTAGTTTTGACAGATGAATGGGTGGTTTCTTGTGCATAATTGATAAAACGGAAGGTATACCAGTATATCAGTAAAGAATATAGTTGAATTGAGCAATGTAACTGCCACCATGTTTTCAGTGGACACCTAGTCTTCTGGCATAGTGGTCTAGGATGTTGAGAGTTTGGCTAGCTTCCCAGAAGGCTGCCTAAATGGCAGATGAGGCTGCCAGTCACAGTATGTTCTTTGCTTTAAAACCACTTTTTTCGGTGGATGCACTGAGCGATATTTTTTCTTTTAACTCAGTGGATGTCTTCCACCAGAGCAGGGTGACTCAGTCAAGGAAACACATTCATTATAATTTAACTGCTTTCTGTCAGAAATGAACTAACATCACAATTCAATTTATTCTTTGACTGCAATATCCCCACGCCTCCATAGTGTACGCACTATACTATATTAGACACCCAGAAATAGGTAATGAAAAAAATAAGCAATACTTTACTAGGGTTATTAGTTGATCTGATTTTTTCTGGGGCTTCTGGTTTTCTACATCATTCAGAAGTGCTGAGAGATTCTCTTCAAGCTGTTCATCTGTCATACCAAGCTGCAAGAAAATTAATTGAGACCAATTCACATTTTTTTGTTACATGAGTAATATTAGAGGAAAGTGAATACTGGAGAACTATTATTATTATAATCAAAACTACATGCTAAACCCACAAGGGTGAATACTGGAGAAAAGTACTGTATAGTATGTACTGAACAAATAATTTTATTTCAGTACATGGGGGTCAATTATAAACATACTATAAACATTATTTAATTTTTTAACACCAGTTGTTTCCCATCCAGGTGTAGTAACCCAAAAATGGAAAAACATTCACTATCATTCATTCAACAGCTGTCTTGTCCGAGATGCACAGATATCACAGTTCCAATGACCCTCTGAAATGCAACATCCCCACTCCCACTGTGCTTTCTGCCTTCAAGACTCAGGTCCAGCTAACCAGTTTCAACAAATGTCTTCATAAATGTACCATGCTCACATTCCAACATGTAAAAAAAAAAAAAAAAAAAAGTCTCCACTCATTACAATCTAACATCCAGCGCTGGATGTTCAAGTTCTAACACAGAAAACTATTTTTTTTTTTTTTACAGGTTGGACAGTAAATATCTTGGGAAGTACTACTGTCCTGTCAAATGAGTGTGAAATGGAAACCTGTTAATTTTTTTACAGTAACAAAATTGCTGATCTTTTGTCTCGTGAACACACAAGATGACGGGTAAATCTTACAAACTTTTACTTACATTCACCTTTACTTTCCCAAGTGCTTCTTAACCCGTAAACGGTCCAAACGTATATACAGTGGACCCCCGCATAACGATCACCTCCGAATGCGACCAATTATGTAAGTGTATTTATGTAAGTGCGTTTGTACGTTTATGTTTGGGGGTCTGAAATGGACTAATCTACTTCACAATATTTCTTATGGGAACAAATTCGGTCAGTACTGGCACCTGAACATACTTCTGGAGTGAAAAAATATCGTTAACCGGGGGTCCACTGTATACGTTTTTTCAACATTTGAAAGTATGTAAAAAAAGTAGATTTTTTTTTTTTTTGTTATATTTGAAAATGTGTAAAAAAAACGTAGATCTACTTTTGTAGCACTACACATGTGAACGTAGATCTGCTTGGACCGTTTACGGGTTAATAGGTATTAATCCTGTCTTATTTCCTTTTTAACCTAGGCCAGATCACATATAGCCCCCTCCCCCCCCCTCTAACCTTTCCTCCATTCTTCCATCCCAGACTTAAGAAACCTCTTGGTCATTGTATCCTGCTTCATCCCTCTAAATGACTAAACATCTCAACAATCACTCCTCAACCCTCTGAATACCTCTGGTAATTTGACTTCATAATATTTACAAAATATTTACACAACACACAGCTCTCAAACATGACATCACCATTGCCTCTAGATATGTCCTTGCTGCAACATGTATAGCCCATGCCTCATACACCTTGCATGCTTTTTTGCCTTTATAAACTCCTTTCTTTACACAGGTACTTCAACATACCACCTACCTTTTAAATCTAGTTAATGTTCAAAGACCCATCTGCTGGCATGTCTGCTGTTTCATATAAATAAATACATTTAGTACTTCCTCCAGACTACCTCTTTCCAATCTGATCGCTAATCTTTCATTGCCTTATTTTTACATGCCCTCCCAAATTCATTCACCAACAATAACAATTATATAAAAAATAATAATCTAATACGGTACCTGTACAATCGTAATAATATTAAAATAATAATGGTCAAGTATTTTAATAGTATTAATGAAAAAAATAAATAAAAATATTTATTCATAACAAATAAATAAATATGGTGTATATGTTTAGAATTAGAGGAAATAGAAGTCGGTATTTTGAAAATAACTGATTCTATTATAATTGGAAAAAAAAATTAAGTAATACAGTATTAGTTAATTTTTAACAATGCTAGGCTCAAATTTTCCAATATTTCAGCCCCTCAAGGAAGGTTCCTTGATAATGGCGAGAGGCTCTTGATCTAGGGAATTGGATCTGTGCTTCAGTTCTCCGAATTAAGCCTGAATACCTTCCATCTCCCCCCACAGGCGCTGTATAATCCTACGGGTTCAGTGTTTCCCCATGATTACATATACATGTAATAACAATAATCCAATACAGTGGACCCCCGCATAACGATTACCTCCGAATGTGACCAATTATGTAAGTGTATTTATGTAAGTGCGTTTGTACATGTATGTTTGGGGGTCTGAAATGGACTAATCTACTTCACAATATTTCTTATGGGAACAAATTCGGTCAGTACTGGCACCTGAACATACTTCTGGAGTGAAAAAATATCGTTAACCGGGGGTCCACTGTATTTCAGAATGCCTTAAGATCAAGGTAAAAAGTATTTTATGCTAAACTTATCTACAGTGGAACCTCGGTATACGACCTTAATTCATTCCAGAAGTGCCGCTCCGTTTCAGTATCGAACAAGTTCTTCCCAATCAATTTTCTGTTTAGTTGGCTGTTATCACTAATTGTCTTAGGCCCCATGGTGACTTATTTATACAAATAATACCAAAACACACCAAAAAATGCGAAGAAACACGTAGTAGTTTTCCGGCAGGTCGTATTTGTTTGGTTGAGTGCTCAGCTTTGTTCAAGTAGGGAGCTGGTCGTATACCGAGGTTCCACTGTATATGTAATAGTACTAAAACTGGTTAACACTTACCAAAGTCAACCATGCTGTTAACACTTGCCGTATTCAACCTATAACTATGGATTAAAGTTGAAGCAACAGTGAAGTCCTGAGCCCCCCCAAAAGAATCAGTCTGTGCTGCTGGGGTAGCTAGCCAATTTGCATCCCCTTCCTACCCCTTGTAAGCAGTAGCACAATTGGCTGACTATCAAGGATCACAGTGGGGGTTTAGTATACCCTGGCAGGTACAGCCAGAAAAGTGGAAAATAATAGTTACACTCTCATGATAATACAAACAGTAGACATGATCATGATGCCCGAAATGTCTGAACATGAACACCAAAGTCTGTGCAAAAATTCTCTATGACAAACACATCATATGAGGCGTTACACGGCAGGAAAGAATGAGTGCCAAATTCAAACAGTGGAGAAAAATGAAGGCATGAGGAAGATCTGAGCTATGAAGCTCATGTTACCCTATTGAGTTATGGGCCTCTGAGCCTAACTTACAGATGTAGAAGACAATATCTATCCATTCCACAAACAAAATATTAGAGAATCGATTCATTCACTAACCAGGATTTTGGTGGTAACAACACTTATTCTTCTCTGCCATGCAACATCTCACATTAGTAATGAGAAAACATCACTCATACTTCTTATAGGCCATAAACAACCCAAATCAGAAAGATGAGGAATAGGACTGGGACCCCTAAAATTGTTGAGGCTGGAGACAGCACCCAGGAACACATTATACTAAGGCATCAAATGTGTTAGACTGTGGATGGTAAGTGCAGAGGCAATCATTATCTTACAGTATGAAAGTTCATTAACCACTTGTCAAACAGCAGAGCCACCAGCTGCAGTGATTTATTTATTTATTTATTTATTAATTTGAACATGATACAGAGAAGTACAAAAGAATACAGTTAAATGCAGCATGCCAAAGCCACTTGAATGCATAGCATTGTGGGCAGGCTTAAAATTAACTTAAGATTAACTAAGCAATGAAGTATTCAGTGGTAAAACATTATTGTAAACAGATAACAATTAAGCACAAATGAGTATTACGAAAACAGGTCGTATGGTTGCTTGCATTGCTGTACAATCAGTATTTATTTATTTATTTATGGGCAGGCTTAAAATTAACTTAAGATTAACTAAGCAATGACATATTCAGTGGTACAAAAATTATTGTAAAACAGATAACAATTTAGTACAAATGAGTATTACAAAGACAGGTCATATGGTCATTTACTGTGTTGCTGTGTAATCAGTAGAATGGAGTATTCTGTTAGGTAATGAAGTTAAATAGTAACAAAGTTTGATTGGGTCACAGGTTGACATTTATGAGATACAATAATGAGATACACATATGAGATACAATTTATGAGATACAATTATTCAGTATTTATTTAGTTGTGGGTGAGTAAGTGATTTTTGAGAAAAGACTTGAATTTATAAACAGTGTTTCTTTTATATTCACAGGTAATGAATTCTAGATTTTTGGGCCTTTTATGTGCATTGAGTTTTTGCAAACCGTGAGATGGACACGAGGAACATCAAAGAGTGATCTGTGCCTTGTGTTATGGTCATGTGTTCTGTTAAGGTTGGTAAGGAGATGTTTGAGGGGAGGGTTTATGTCAGAGTTAAGTGTTCTATGTATGTAGTAGGTGCAGTAATAAGTATGGACGTTCTGAATTGTGAGTAGGTTTAGAGGTTTGAATATTGGTAGAGTGTGTTGTCTGTAGTGGGAATTTATCATCATTCTGACTGCAGCCTTTTGTTGGGTGATTAGTGGTCTGAGATGGTTTATTGTTGTTGAGCCCCATGCACAAATTCCATAGGTGAGATAGGGGTAAATAAGCGAGTGATATAGGGCCAGGAGGGCTGACTGTGGAACATAGTACCGTATCTTCGATAGTATGCCTACGGTCTTGGATTTTTTTTGGAAATTTGTTGTATGTGTGTTTGAAATTTGAGTCTATTATCAAGGTGGATTCCTAAGAATTTTCCCTCTGTGAGTTTTGT
Source organism: Cherax quadricarinatus (assembly GCF_026875155.1). Lineage (NCBI taxonomy): Eukaryota > Metazoa > Arthropoda > Malacostraca > Decapoda > Parastacidae > Cherax > Cherax quadricarinatus. The sequence continues at coordinate 32,791,170 of NC_069419.1, forward strand.
GATAGGTGATTCATTTATCATTATGTTTAGAGACACATCTGTAGCTCTGTTACCAAACTGAATGTAGTAGGTTTTGTCAATGTTTAGAATAAGTTTATTGGTCCTCATCCAGGTTGATATTTTCTGTAATTCGGTATTTACATAGTAAAAAGACAGGTAATCAAGGCTCAACCCCAGAAAAACCCTGGGGCCCAGAGAGTAGCTAGGATTCATTAGACTTGATCTGGAGGTAGCATGTATCATGGGCCTCTCCGGGGCTAGGGGCTCAATCCCTCGATTGACAATGGGTCCACCAATGGAGGAGGCAACCATGTGTAGCTGTAACACTAGGAGGGGTATTGCTCAACACATGTCCACAATTGAAGGACCATTAAACACCAAACATATAAGAACCCATTCAAGGCAACCCAACTAGGAGAGCTGGACAGCCAGAAACAGTATGATAAGTTGTGTGTCAGGAAAAGCATAATTATTATTAATTTAATAATTACTATTAGGTAGTAGGTTGGTAGACAGCAACCACCCAGGAAGATACTACCATCCTACCAAATGAGTGTGACACACAAGCCTGTAATTGTTTTGCATGATGGTAGGAATGCTGGTGTCTTGTTCTGTCTTATAAACATGCAAGGTTGAAGGTATGTCTTGCTACTTCTACTTACACTTAGGTCACACTACACATGCATGTACAAGCATATATATATTAACCCCTCTGGGTTTTCTTCTATTTTCTTCCTAGTTCTTGTTTATTTCTGCTTATCTCCATGGGTAAGTGGAACAGAATTCTTCCTCCGTAAGATGTGCGTGTTGCAGGAGGCGACTAAATGCCAGGAGCAATGGGCTAGTAACCCCTTCTCCTGTATAAACTACTAAAGAGGAAAAGAAAAGCTTTATAAAATTGGGATGTTTGAATGTGCATGGATGTAGTGCTGATGATAAGAAAGAAATGATTATTAATGTTATGAATGAAAAGAAGTTAGATGTCCTAGCCCTAAGCAAAACAAAGCTGAAGGGGGTAGGAGAGTTTCAGTGGGGAAAAATAAATGGGATTAAGTCAGGAGTACCTGAGAGAGTTAGAGCTAAGGAAAGGGTAGCAATAATGTTGAAGGATCAGTTATGGAGAGAGAAGAGGGAATATAAATGAATAAATTCAAGGATTATGTGGATTAAAATAAGGGTTGGATGTGAAAAGTGGGTCATAAGAGTGTATGCACCTGGAGAAGAGAGGAGTGTAGAGGAGAGAGAGAGATTTTGGGAGATGTTAAGCGAGTGTGTAGGAACTTTTGAACCCAGTGAGAGAGTAATTGTGGTAGGGGACCTAAATGCTGAAGTAGGAGAAGCATTTAGAGAGGGTGTGGTAGGTAAGTTTGGGGTGCAAGGTCTAAATGATAATGGGGAACATTTGATTGAGCTTTGTATAGAAAAGGGTTTGGCTATAGGTAACATGTATTTTAAGAAAAAGAGGGTAAATAAGTATACAAGATAAGATATAGGGCTTAATGATAGTAGTTTGTTGGACTACATATTGGTAGATAAAAGACTGTTGGGTAGGCTTCAGGATGTACATGTTTATAGAGGGACCACAGATATATCAGATCACCTTTTAGGTGTAGCTACAGTGAGAGTAAAAGGTAGATGGGATACAAGGAAAATGGAAGCAGCAAGTAAGAGAGAGGTGAAGGTTTATAAACTAAAGGAGGATGCAATTAGGGTAAGATATAAACAACTGTTGGAGGACAGGTGGGCTAGGTGTGAGTATAGACAATGGGGTAGAAGATGTATGGGGTAAGTTTAAGAATGCAGTGTATGAGGGTTCAGCAAAAGTTAGTGGTTACAGGAAAGTGGGTGCCGGAGGGAAAAAGAGCGATTGGTGGAATGATAATGTAAAGAGGGAAAAAGTCAGCATATGAGAGGTTTTTACAAAGTAGAAGTGATGCAAGGAGGGAGGAGTACAGTATATGGAAAGAGAGAGAGAGGTTAAGAGAGTGGTGAAGGAATGTAAAAAGAGAGTAAATGAGAGAGTGGGTGAGATGTTATCAACAAATTTTGTTGAAATTAAGAAAAAGTTTTGGAGTGAGATTAATAAGTTGAGAAAGCCTAGGGAACAAATAGATCTGTTAGTTAAAAATAGGAGAGGAGAGTTATTAAATGGAGAGTTAGAGGCAAAGGGAAGATGGAGGGAATATTCTGACGAATTGTTAAATGCTGTTGAAGATACGGAAGCTGTGATTTCGTGTATAGGTCAAGGAGGAATAACATCTTATAGGAATGAGGAAGAGCCAGTTGTAAGTGTGGGGGAAGTGTGTGGGGCAGTGGGTAAAATGAAAGGGGGTAAAGCAGCTGGGATTGATGGGATAAAGATAGAAATGTTAAAAGCAGGTGGGGATATAGTTTTGGAGTGGTTAGTGCTTTTATTTAATAAGTGTATGAAAGAGGGTAAGGTACCTAGAGATTAGCAGAGAGTATGCATAGTTCCTTTGTATAATGGCAAAGGGGACAAAAGAGAGTGTAAAATTATAAGGGAATAAGTCTGTGATTTAGATAAAGAAAAATTGGATATCACATTGGAGAGATTGGAGAGGAGTATGGAAGAAGTGAATGTTTTCAGATATTAGGGAGTTGATATGTCAGCTGATGGGTTTATGAAGGATGAGGTTAACCACAGAATTGATGAGGGAAAAAAGGTGAGTGGTGCGTTGAGGTATATGTGAAGACAAAAAAACGTTATCAATGGAGGCAAAGAAGGGAATGTATGAAAGTAGTGGTACCAACACTCTTATATGGGTGTGAAGCTTGGGTTGTAAATGCTGCAGCAAGGAGACGGTTGGAGGCAGTGGAGATGTCCTGTCTAAGGGCAATGCGTGGTGTAAATATTATGCATAGAATTTGAAGTGTGGAAATTAGGAGAAGGTGTGGAGTAAATAAGAGTATTAATCAGAGGGCTGAAGAGGGGTTGTTGAGGTGGTTTGGTCATTTAGAGAATAGATCAAAGTAGAATAACATGGAGAGCGAATAAATCTGTAAGGGAAGGAAGGCGGGGTAGGGGTCATCCTCGAAAAGGTTGGAGGGAGGGGGTAAAGGAGGTTTTGTGGACGAGGGGCTTGGACTTCCAGCAAGTGTGCATGAGCGTGTTAGATAGGAGTGAATGGAGCTGAATGGTTTTTGGGACCTGACGAGCTGTTGGAGTGTGAGCAGGGTAATATTTAGTGAAGGGATTCAGGGAAACCGTTTTTTTTTATATAGCCAGACTCGAGTTCTGGAAATGGGAAGTACAATGCCTGCGCTATATAAGAGGGGTTTGGGATATTGGCAGTTTGGAGGGCTGTGTAATAGGATGGTATATATATATAACTGGGGCCCTGATATTGCATTCTATATGGAGTTTATTATATTGTTTCAGGTCACTTTTTATATTGTATCTTTATATATGCTTCTAAATTGTTGTATCTGGGCACCTCTGTAAAAACAGTGATTATGTATGAGTGAGGTGAAAGTGTCGAATGATGAAAGTATTTTCGTTTTGGGGATTTTCTTTCTTTTTGGGTCACCCTGCCTAGGTGGGAGATGGCAGACTTGTTGAAAAAAAAAAAAGTCTGTTAAGTTTCCAGGGGTGGGGGAAACCGGGAATTTTTTCCCCCATAAACCAGGAGTGTCGTAAGAGGAAACTAAAATGCCAGGAGCAAGGGGCTAGTAACCCTTCTCCTGTATATATTACTAAATATTGTAGGTAGTAGGTTGGTAGACAGCAACCACCCAGGGAAGTACTACCGTCCTGCAGATGATGTAAAACCCGCTCCCCCTGTTTTCCCATGATGGTAGGATTGCTGGTCTCTTTTTCTGTCCCCAAACCGCAGATAAAGGGATATCTTGTACTCCTACTTACATTTTGGGTCACATTTCACAGACACGCACATGCATAATATAAAACTTTACATTGGTTTTTCTCTTTTTTTTTAAAAGTCTTGTTTTTTCTTTTTTCTTCTTTTCCCCGGGGGAAAGGTGGAAAAGAATCTTTCCTCCGTAACCCATGCATGTCGTATGAGGCGACAAAATCCCCCGGGGAGCGATAGGCTGAAACCCCCTTCTTCCTGTAAAACTTTTTCTAAAAAAAGAAGAAAAATTTTTAAAAAAAACTGGGATGCTTGAATGTGCGTGGATGTAGTGGGGGATGACAAAAAAACAGAGATTGCTGATTTTTTGAATAAAAAAGAAGTTGGTTTGTCCTGGCCCTAAGCAAAACAAAGTAAAGGGGGGGTGGGGAAGGAGTTTCAGGGGGGGGAAATAAATGGGAAAAAATTTCTGGAGTATTTGGAGATTTTAGAGCAAAGGGAAAGGGGTAGCAGTAATTTTTTTTTGAAGGATCAGTTAGGGAAAGGGAGAAAAGAAAATTGAAGTATAAATTCAAAAATAATGGGGAATTTAAAAGAAAAGGTTGGATCAAAAAATTTTGGGTCATAAAAACCCCTGTATGCACCTGGGGAAAGAGAGAAATGTAGAGGGGGAGAGGGGATTTTGGGGATGTTAAGTAAATTTTTATGGGGAACCTTTGGGGCCAAGTGAGAGAGAAATTGTGGTGGGGGGACCGGGAATGAAAAAGTAGGAGAAATTTTGGGGGGGTTGTGGTGGGAAATTTTTTGGGGGGGGGCCAGGGTAAATGAAAATGGGACCCCTTTGATTAAAATTTTGTATAAAAAGGGGGTTTAGTTATAGGTAAAAATTATTTTAAAAAAAAAGAGGAAAAATAATTTATACAAGATATGTTTGTGGGGCGAAATGGATTTAGTTTTTTTTTAAAAATGTATGGAAGGGGGTTTAAAGGTCCTAGGGATTGGCAGGAGCATGCAAAGTTCCTTTGTAAAAAGGGCCCAAAGGGGACAAAAGAGGGGTGCAAAAAATTTATAGGGGGAAAAGTCTGTTGAGTATACACCCCGGGTTTTAAAGTGTATGGTAGAGTTATTATTGAAAGAATTAAGAGTAAGACGGAGAATAGGACAGCAGATGAACAAGGAGGCTTTAGGAAAGGTAGGGGGTGTGGATCAGGTGTTTACAGGTACCTAGGGATTGGCAGAGAGCATGTATAGTTCCTTTATATAAAGGGAAGGGGGACAAGAGAGATTGTAAAAATTATAGAGGAATTAGTTTACTGAGTATACCAGGAAAAGTGTATGGTAGGGTTATTATTGAAAGAATTATAGGTAAGACAGAATGTAGGATTGTGGATGAGCAAGAAGGTTTTAGAGTGGGTAGGGGATGTGTAGATCAAGTGTTTACATTGAAGTATATATGTGAACAGTATTTAGATAAAGATAGGGAAGTTTTTAATGCATTTATGGATTTAGAAAAGGGGAGCAATGTGGCTGATGTTGCAAGTATATGGAATAGGTGGTAAGTTACTAAATGCTGTAAAGAGTTTTTATGAGGATAGTGAGGCTCAGGTTAGGGTGTGTAGAAGAGAGGGAGACTACTTCCTGGTAAAAGTAGGTCTTAGACAGGGATGTGTAATGTCACCATGGTTGTTTAATATATTTATAGATGGGGTTGTAAAAGAAGTAAATGCTAGGGTGTTCGGGAGAGGGGTGGGATTAAATTACGGGGAATCAAACACAAAATGGGAATTGACGCAGTTACTTTTTGCTGATGATACTGTGTTTATGGGAAATTCTGAAGAAAAATTGCAAAGGTTAATGGATGAGTTTGGGAGTATGTGTAAAGGTAGAAAGTTGAAAGTGAACAGAGAAAAGAGTAAGGTGATGAGGGTATCAAATGATTTAGATAAAGAAAAATTGGATATCAAATTGGGGAGGAGGAGTATGGAAGGAGTGAATGTTTTCAGATATTTGGGAGTTGACGTGTCAGTGGATGGATTTATGAAGGATGAAGTTAATCATAGAATTGATAAAGGAAAAAAGGTGAGTGGTACTTTGAGGTATAAGTGGAAACAAAAAACGTTATCTATAGAGGCAAAGAAGGGAATGTACGAAAGTATAGCAGTACCAACACACTTACATGGGTGTGAAGCTTGGGTTGTAAATGCAGCAGCAAGGAGGCAGTTGGAGGTGGTGGAGATGTCTAGTCTAAGGGCAATGTGTGGTGTAAATATTATGCAGAAAATTCGGTGTGGAAATTAGGAGAAGGTGTGGAGTAAATAAAAGTATTAGTCAGAGGATTGAAGAGGGGTTGTTGAGGAGGTTTGATCATTTAGAGAGAATGGATCAAAGTAGAATGACATGGAGCGCGTATAAATCTGTAGGGAAAGGAAGGCGGGGTAGGGGTCGTCCTCGAAAAGGTTGGAGGGAGGGGGTAAGGGAGGTTTTGTGGGCGAGGGGCTTGGACTCCCAGCAAGAGTACGTGAGCGTGTTAGATAGGAGTGAATGGAGACGAATGGTATTTGGGACCTGACGAGCTGTTGGAGTGTGAGTAGGGTAATATTTAGTGAAGGGATTCAGGGAATCCGGTTATTTTTATACAGCCAGACTTGAGTCCTGGAAATGAGAAGTACAATGTCTGCACTTTAAAGGAGGGGTTTGGGATATTGGCAGTTTGGAGGGATATATTGTGTATCTTTATACGTACAGTGGACCCTTGACTAACGCTATTAATCCGTTCCTGAGAGCTCATCGTTAGTCAAAATAATCGTTAGTCAAGTTAATTTTCCCCATAAGAAATAATGGAAATCAAATTAATCCGTGCAAGACACCCAAAAGTATTGAAAAAAAAAAAAATTTTAACACATGAAATATTAATTTTAATACACACAAACTGAAGAAGACATGCACAGTTACATGACACTTACCTTTATTGAAGATCTGGGGATGATTGATGGGATGGGAAGAGGGGAGTGTGTTGATGGTCTTAGTGTTTAGAAGGGGAATCCCCTTCCATTAGGACTTGAGGTGGCAAGTCCTTTTTCGGGGTTACTTCCCTTCTTCTTTTAATGCCACTAGGACCAGCTTGAGAGTCACTGGACCTCTGTCGCACAACATATCTGCCCATAGAGGCCTGTACCTCCCGTTCCTTTATGACATTCCTAAAGTGTTTCACAACATTGTCAGTGTCACCATTAAACACTTGTTCAGGTTTCAGTCCTTCACTGTCTATGTACTCCTTGAATTCCTGCACATATTTTTCAGCTGCTTTTTGGTCCAAACTGGCAGCCTCACCATGCCTTATCACACTATGTATGCCACTACGATTCTTAAATCTCTCAAACCAACCTTTGCTGGCCTTAAATTCACTCAGACCACTAGTTGCTGGCATTTTTCTAATTAAATCGTCATGCAACTTCCTAGCCTTTTCACATATGATCGCTTGAGAGATGCTATCTCCTGTTATCTGTTTTTCGTTTATCCATACCAATAACAGTCTCTCAACACCTTCTATCACTTGCGATCTCAGTTTCGAAAACATAGTTGCACCTTTAGCAAGAACAGCTTCCTTGATTGCCGTTTTCTTGGCCACAATAGTAGTGATGGTTGATTGGGGTTTTGTGTACAGCCTGGCCAGCTCGGAGACATGCACTCCACTTTCATACTTAGCAATGATCTCTTTCTTCATATCCATAATAATTCTCACCCTTTTTGCTGTAGGGTTGGCACTAGAAGCTTTCTTGGGGCCCATGGTGACTTATTTTGCAGGTGCAATCACTAAAAAGGCTATGATAATATGAAATGTTCCGATTGTATGCTTGGAAGCGACCGCGGTGGCTGGCTGGCTTCTAAACACTGGCCAGAAGTGGACGTGTCTCAGACGGAAGGAATAGTGTTGGTCGAGTTTTTTAGCGCTAATCGAGGCAAAATTTTTGCAATAAAATGTATCGCTAGTCAGATTTATCGTTAATCGATGCCATCGCTGGTCGAGGGTCCACTGTATATGCTTCTAAACTGTTGTATTCGGAACAGCTCTGCAAAAACAGTGATTATGTGTGAGTGAGGTGAAAGTGTTGAATGATGATGAAAGTATTTTCTTTTTTGGGATTTTCTTTCTTTTTGGTCACCCTGCCTTGGTGGGAGATGGCTGACTTGTTAAAAAAAAAAATGATATAGTTTTACATACAGAAATGGGATAACGAAATTCGTTGGTCCACTGTATAGTGTGGCATATTCCAGCTGGGCTTCCCATGGCCCCACACAGAAAAGAGGTTATAGTACTTTAAAATAAAGTTCCTTTGAATCAAAAAATATCACAAAAACAAATTTACATTATGTTCAAAGTAATATCTTGACATAACCACGGAAGTCTAATAAAGGTATAATTTAAAGTACCTTGCATGTATTATTAATAATAGTAAATTAGTTAATAGTTTGACTGTCTGTACTAGGAAGTAGACTACAGGAAAAAATTTTTTTTTTAATATATGCTTACCCTCCCAAAAGGAGCTTCTATTGTGGCAAAGTCATGATGAAACTTGTCTGTAGTGGTCTTGTACTCAACACCTTTTATGAAGCGTTCTATGATGGGTATAATGTCACTGCCGGCAGTGCCTACAAAAGGATACACAGGAAAATTACATAAATTTTTAAAGTGAAACTAACATCTAGTTTTCTAAACAAATAATGAATAAAGGAAAAAATTAATAAAGGTCTACTAGTATTAACCCATAACTTGGAGAGGAAACTTTAAAACTTTAGTCTATTCTGGACCATTATAGTCATGGTAAAACAGGACATCAAATGTCATCTAAGTTTCCTCCCCAAATTAAGAGTTAAAGGTAAATTCTTCCTGCCATAGAATTGTGACATTTTCAGGAGTTGATATTTCACAACAAAATTATTATGCTTGTTTTTGTCACCAAAACAAAGCTGTGCTCATTAGTCTGGCAAATCACCATGACACAAGAACTAGTCTCAGGAAAGATATCCAGCTCTTGGAACATTCCCAGACTCATACTTTTCATCTTTGAATGGTGTGCCAGATTAGTTGTTGGCACAGCCATTCTGTTTTTGTGGCAGATACAAAAATCAATTTGATAGGTAAATGATATTCTATATTATTTGCATTAGATTACAAATGCAACACCCTCTTGGCCAAAGCGAGGAGGCAGTGGAGATGTCCTGTCTAAGGGCAATGTGTGGAGTAAATATTATGCAGAAAATTTTGAGTATGGAAATTAGGAGGTGTGGAGTTAATAAAAGTATTAGTCAGAGGGGTGAAGAGGGGTTGTTAAAGGGGTTTGGTCATTTAGAGAAAATGGATCAAAGTAGAATGACATGGAGAGAATATAAATCTGTAGGGGAAGGAAGGTGGGGTAGGGGTTGTCCTGGAAAAGGTTGGAAGGAAGGGGTAAGGGAGGTTTTGTTGACAAGGGGCTTGGACTTCCAGCAGGCATGCACGAGTGTGTTCGATAGGAGTGAATGGAGACGAATGGTATTTGGGACCCAACGATCTCTTGGAGTGTAAGCAGGCTAATATTTAGTGAAGGGATTCAGGGAAACCAGTTATTTTTATATAGCCAAACTTGAGTCCTGGAAATGGGAAGTACAATGGCTGTACTCTAAAGGAGGGGTTCGGGATATTAGCAGTTTGGAGGGATATGTTGTGTATCTTTATATGTATATGCTTCTAAACTGTTGTGTGCTGAGCACCTCTGCAAAAACAGTGATTATGTGTGAGTGAGGTGAAAGTGTTGAATGATGATGAAAGCATTTTTTTGGGGGGGATTTTCTTTCTTTTTGGGTCACCCTGCCTTGGTGGGAGACGGCCGACTTGTTAAAAAAAAAAAAAAAAAAAAAAAAAAAAAAAAAAAAAAAAAAATCTGTATATCATTCTTTTTTCTTATTTTATTAGAATAAATGTGTGCATAAAGAATTATTTACATGGGTTCACTAGGGGTTTCTTTACATTACAGAACCCAATGAATAACTGATTTCACTAAACATTTGTATGTACTGCATATTAACAAAAAAAATTACACTAGCATACAATCAACAGCTTAATTTAAAATTACATTAACCCTTTCAGGGTCCAAGGCCAAAATCTGAAGTCACGCACCAGTGTCCAAGAAATTTTGAAAAAAAAAAAAAAAAAATTATTTTTTCTTACAGAATTAAAGAGCATATTTTTGTGAAGGTAATAAAACAAAAAAAATTAGAATCTGATCAGTACTTACCGAGATACAGTGCCAAGAAGTTTGTAGAAAATGATGTGGTGGCGGCAACATCGACGAATTCCACATACGCGTATTATATTATTTTGTTGTTTTAGTTGTTTTTTCTTTTCTTTTCCAATTTTTTTCTATTCCTACTAACATTTGGGGCCTGAGAGACCAATACTGTATATAATTTATATATATAAACTCACTGTATTGAAACACATAACCGCACTAAAGTTATTATCATATTATTGTTACCACTGTTGTTTATTACAATAAACATGCACAAATATTGTATAATACTAATGTTCTATCATATATTTACATATTTACAATCACTGGACATGGTTTTAGAACTGCTGGAGCTTGTGGAACTCCTTGAAACAAGGCACCATGCCAGAGGCACCTTACATTCTCACACATAAACCGAGTGTCTTTGGTCTTTGTTGCCGTCGTTTTGTTTGTGCACAGACAAATGCATCTCTTCTGAGCAAATTTCTTTTGAGTTGAAGGAAGCTGTATTATGAAATGATCACCTTCTCTTCTCAAACGCTTGGGTATATTGTGATGAATTCGAGGACCATGTTGTATTGCAGGTGTTGTTACCTGGTACTTCATTATGAGTTGTCTGACAACAGACAAACAAAATTCACCATAACGGTGGTCTGTTACCAGTCTTTATTTGGTACATATTATGTGCATTCAGCATTGAAATGTCCATGAGATGGAAGAAAAGTTTCATGTACCACTTGTAACTCTTACGAACACAGTCAACAAAAACCAATCTGCATGTCACACTTGTCAACCAAGCGCATGTTTTGTGTATAATCAATCACTGTCACTGGTTTTCGAATACGTTCATTAGTCACTCGATCAACTTTGCCACTGTCTTGCATTTCATTACGGTGAATGGTTGTCAACAATGTGACATCTCGTTTGTCATGCCACCGTAATGCCATGATGTCATTGGCAGTAAACACCTGCACGTCATCACCACGAACACCTGCGTTGAGCCTGGGCATATGTTTACGATTAGAACGCACTGTGCCACACACATCTGTCTTGTTCACTCGCATGAAATCACTGAGTAATGGGCTTGTGTACCAGTTATCGGTATATAATGTATGGCCCTTACCAAGATAAGGTGCCATCATGTTTCTCACTACGTCACCTGATATACCCAATAACATCTTTGGTATCTTTCAATGTTTTACTACCCGTGTATACAACAATATCCAACACCAGGCCACTGTCACAATCACAGAGTACAAACAATTTTATACCAAAGCGGTTCCTCTTGCTCGGTATATACTGCTTGAATGACAGTCTACCTTTGAACAAAATCAAAGACTCGTCAATTACAAGATTCTTGAATGGATAAAGTATATCCTGAACTTTTGTTTGAGATACATGAAAACATTTCTAATCTTGTATAACCTGTCACTTCTGTCAGGCCTGATTTTGTCAGAGAAGTGCAACATACGTAAGAGTTAAGATAAACCTGTTCACTGGTATTATTTCACTGAAGGATGGGGTACAAATTAGCCGATCTGTGGACCAGTATGCTTTTTATTATGCTTATAGACGTGAGGCATAAGCATTATGTTGCAAAAAGCAAATACATTTCTGCAACAGTCGTCTTTCCACCTGTGTAGTCTTGACTGTGGTGATAAGATCGTATTTGCCATGGTGTACTGAAAATACTTATTACTTTCCCTGACAATAGTTTCCATCAATGGCTGGTCAAAGAATAATTCAAAGAATTCCAGTTCATTGGCCGTGGTTCCAAGGGGACAGGTAGGTAGAATTCCACTTTGCGAGTCATCAAAGTGGTGAGGGCTGGGAACAAAATTGGGATTTTGCTGCCAATCCCAGATACGGTTTGCTGGTGGATACTGGACATCATAGGCTGGTTGTACGGGTGGTTGTGGCTGGTGGGTGACGCTCCGCTTTGTCCTTGAACTGACGAGTCAGCAGCGTGGGTTCCCGCGTGGCACAGCGAGTCACGCATGGCGGTGCCACTACCACCACCAGCCCCACTAACACCATCCACTGATGTCTGTGGCCCATCCATGCCAAGTGTAGCCACATCATCCTCACTATCACTACCTAAAACGGGTGTAGGGCCACGGGATGTACTCCGGGATGTACTACGGGATGTACTCCGTCCCCTGGGCATAGCATAGGGTACACTACCCGAGAGCATGCGGCGGCGCACATACCGACGCTTCACTGGTGAATATGTTTCCTCACTATCACTACTCGAATGATCGTTCGAGCGCAATTAAAATCACAATCCACGTCAGAATCATCGTCATTACTGAAGTCAGAGCCAGGCCACGGAAAATATTAGTTTTCTCTTACGTTTTAGGAACAACCGACCGTAGAGTCACGAGTGCCCCACCAGAGGTAGAAGGTCGAGGATCGTCGGGGTTTTCTGCACTATTATCGATATCCTGGTCATTATTTTCGTCCTAACTCATCAAAGCCGTGAATTCGTCTTCATTCCACTTCCATCAGTGTCAGAACTATCAGACAGGAAGAGGAGAGTCCCAATTTTCCGGGGAGTGAGAGCTGACTTGCGACGAGACATGGTGAACAAGGGTGACTGAGCCGGCGTTCCCACAATGCTATGCAGGCGCCTAGATTTTTGTTTACGGCGCACACCCATTCTCTCTCTATGTAGGCCTATGAGCGCTTTCGCGCTAAATTTGACGGCGCTAGAATTTTGGCGTAGATCTACGGTTTGGACACTCACCGACCAGCCGTAGATCTACGGGACGGACCCTGAAAGGGTTAAAATGAACAAACATGAAATAAACTCATCTAATAGTATAATAGTTCTCAGATAGAGTTATCAGTATCCGCATAATCTTTTTTCCTCTACAAACCTGACATGTTTTTATTTTTTATTAAATGTGATTTTCAGTTGGATTAACTAAGCAGCAAAGCAACACAATTATAACTGTGTAAACCAGTTCCTCCATTCACCTATTAACTTACACCTGTTTTTATTTTGCACATCCCATAATTCACATTTAAAATGACTGAAACAGTCTAAGGTTATGGTTACTCATAAAAACTTTGAGGTATCTGTGGAGACAAAGAATGTTATCCACAGAGGCAAAAAAGGGTACCAACACTCTTATATGGGTGTGAAGCATGGTTGTGAATGCTGTAGCAAGGAGGAGGCTGGACACAGTGGAGATGTTGTGTCTAAAGGCAATGTGGCATAAAGTATTATGCAATGAATATGTTGTGTGGAATTCAGGAGGAGGTGTCAAGTTACTAAAGATGTTATTCAGAGGGCTGAGGGGTTTGTTGAGGGTTTGGTCATTTAGAGAGAACATGACTAATGAACAGAGGAAATGTATTTTAGTGCCAGTAATGTCTTTCTTGTTTATTCTGGACCCTATTTGGAAATTGGATCTTTTGAAATTTGGGTGAAATTGCAAAATTGCCTAAATTCTGACACTTTATTGGATAGTGTGAAATCTGTAAATGGGTTGTTTATTGTACTCATTCGATAGAAAAAATGGAGTTCTAGCGAAATAGTTATGATTTTTGTCGACTAGTACATTGGAATTGGCCAAAAATAGGGCTCAAAGTGAGCAAAATCGCCGATGCATAAACATCGTCAAGACTGCTAACTTCGCGAGAGCATAATTCCATAAGTTTTCCATCAAACTTCATACTTTTGGTGTCATTATGATCGGGAAAAGATTCTCTATCTTTTCATAAGAAAAAATAATTTTTTTTTGAAAATTTGTCGACCTTGAGAACAAGTCTGGGAGAGGGCCTGTCGACCCTGAAAGGGTTAAGTCAATTTTTCAAGAATAAATATTCAACGTACAGTGGTCCCTCATTTATCGTCGTTAATCCGTTCCTGGAAGTGCGACGATTATCAAAAAAGACGATTTCAAATCAATTTTCCCCATAAGAAATAATGTAAATACAATTAATCCGTTCCTAACATCCAGAAGTAATAAAACAAAAATTTTTTTTACATGAAATATAGATTGTAGTACGTAAACAATACAATGGGACATGATGAATGAAACATTAACAGCATAACACTTACCTTTATTGGCGATTCTTCTTAGTGTATGGAAGACTGGAGGAGGAGAGAGATTGGATTAGTTACTGTTTGGAAGGGGAATCCCCTTCCATCAACACCTCAGGTACCAAGTGCTTTTCTGAGGTTACTTCTCTTCTCTGTTTCTTAATGCCACTAGGACCAGCTTGAGAGTCACTGGAGTCCTGTCTCACAAAAAAAGTGCCCAGAGAGCTCAGTTTCTGGCATCTCATTAAAACTTCCCTAAAATGGGTCAAGACTCTGTCACTGTACAAGTTGCCAGTATTATTGGCTTGCAACATCCTTCTCAGGGTGATGTTTCTCCATAAATCTTTCCATCCTACCCCACATTTCACCATGCCTTATCACACTGTGTATGCCACTACGCTTCTTAAATCTCTCAAACCAACCTTTGCTGGCCTTAAATTCACAATTATCAGTATTCGTTGCAGGCAATTTCTTTACCAGATCATCATGCAACTGCCTAGCCTTTTCACAAATAATCGGCATCAAAAGAGTATCTCCTGTTAATTGTTTCTCGTTTATCCACCATAACTTCTCAACATCTTCGAGTACTGGTGATCTCATTTTTGTCAGCATATTTATCCTCTTTGCAACAACAGCTTCCTTGATTTCCTTTTTCTTGGCCACGATGGAAGATATGATTGTACGGGATTTGTTATACATCCTGGCCAGTTCGGCCACACGTACGCCACTTTCATATTGTTCAATGATATTTTTCTTAAATTCAATCGTATTTCTCACTTTCTTTACCAAAGGCTTGACACTAGGAGCTTTCTTTGGAGCCATGGTAGCTTATTTAGCACTTGCAAGCACTAAAATGAATGGAATATTATGAAATATTTCGTATGAACAAGTGAGGGGGACCATCGCTCACTGGTAAACAATGGCACACTGGCTGGGAAGGGAGGCCGAGGCGGCTCAGAGCGTGAGTATGCGTCCCGGACGAAGGATGATTAGCGAGTAAACCGACCATTTGCGAGCCAATGTTTGGACGAGAATAACACAACGATTTCTGAAAAGGACGACTATCGATCCGGACGATTATTGAGGGACCACTGTACCATATATTGTTCAATTTAAAAATTATTTTCCTTCCCTTTAGCTCATAAACTGTCTACACCCATAAATTGAAAGCCCTTTTTTGTATCCACATTCTTGAAAAAAATGATCTAAAATGGAAGAGAGTCTTTGTCCAAAGGTAATAATACCAAATTTGATGTAATACTTAGGGAATTATGCAGGCACAAAGCTGGCGGTCAGGAAGCACTTGATGCAACACCAATTTCACCACTGTAAGATCTTTTTTAAGCCTATTCTAGTGCTCCCATTTAGCCTATTCTAGTGCTCTATTGTGCTATTTTCCTGTACTATTCAATGATCCAAAGAAAATGCCCATTGAACCATCAGAACTACCATAATATTAGTACCCAGAATATGGTATTTTGACCAATTTTACATTTAATTTTAACAAATTTCTAATTATAAACAGTCCAAAACAAGCACTATATATAAGCATTCCAGCCACTAAAGCAACATTTCCTCTACCCATTAATAAAATCCACAGCCCTCGCCTATATATCACTTGCCTTCCATTTTGAGTTCATCACACAAAATAAATCGATGTTCTTTTTTCCCTATTTCTCAGCTAATAAACCATAACCAAGAATACTTGGTTATGGATACTGCCATCCTGATTAGGAATTTTCTGTACACTGATGTTTCCAACTCATCCAACTAAACATATGCTTAACAACACCCTTATTGTTAAACATAATGAGGGAAAATTCCTGGGTCTGCACCTTGATAACAACCTGAAATTCAACACCCATATCCAACACATAACAAAAAAAGGTTTTAAAACAGTTGGCATCCTCAAAGATACGTTGCTATGTAGCACAAACAGCACTACTTACACTATACTATTCACTGATCTATCCATACCTCACCTATGCTATTTGTGCCTGGGGTTCCATAACAAAAATCCATCTAAAACCAATAGTAACACAATAAAAAGCTGCAGTGCAAATGATCACATAATCCAATGCTAGACAACAACCCCCCCCCCCCACACTTCAAAGACCTAAACCTACTCGCTATACAAAACATTCACTTGTACTATTGTGCAACCTACATATACAGAACAATCAATTCTAATATAAAGCCCAACCTGAAATGCTTTCTTGACAGTTGCAATAGGACTCTCAGACAAAACACTAGGCACAAAAACCTCTATGACATTCCCCGTGTCAGGCTAAATCTTTTCAAAATTTTCTCGTCAACATATTCAATATATATTTACTGTCAATATCTGTATTTATCTAAAATGGTAATCACTCCATTGTGTCCGCCCTAAGGTTAATAATCAAAACTGTATGTCTTCTCTGCAAGACTTATTAAAGCCATATAGCACGACCTAATAGAATGCTAAATTATCTGGTATTCATTGTAACTCATCTAATGACCATATGTACTGTTATTGCTTTATTAATCATAAGTAAATTTTAAGTTTGCCTGAAATGCTCTGCAAATAAAGGGGCATTTGGCATGTACACCCAACTATTACATTTTCTTTGTACAAATATGTATCATGCCAAAATAAAATTATTATTTTTTTTTCCTTTTTTCAACAAGTTGGCCATCTTCCACCGAGGCAGGTGACCCAATAAGAAAGAAAATCCCCAAAAAGAAAATACTTTCATTATCATTCAACACTTTCACTTCACTCACGACATAATCACTGTCTTGCAGAGGTGCCCAGATACAACAGTTTAGAAGCATATATGTTTAAAGATTTATAACATACCCCTCCAAACTGCCAATATCCCAAATCCCTCCTTTAAAGTGCAGGCATTGTACTTTCCATTTCCAGTATTCAAGTCCTGCTATATAAAAACAAGTGGTTTCCCTGAATCCCTTCACTAAATATTACCCTGCTCACACTTCAACAGCTCACAGGTCCCAAAAACCATCCGTCTCCATTCACTCCTATCTAATATGCTCACACATGCTTGCTGGAAGTCCAAGCCCCTCACCCATAAAACATCCCTTACCACCTCCCGCCAACCTTTTCTAGGACGACCCTACCCCGCCTTATTATTATTATTATTATTATTATTATCAAATGTTTTATATTCTTCATGCAGTGGAAAAGAAGAGCAGTTTTGTGAGGTGTAATTTTATGCTGAGTAACTTCCATTACCAAGCAGTTTATCCAGTATATGAGTTTGGGATACATGACAAGCTGATCTGTTTTGGCCACCTTATTTGCATGGGAAAGAAGCTCTCAAGTTACAGCCCTTTAGCCAGAAGTACAGATAACAGCTTTATTGTCATCTTCCTGTTTGTAATGCAAGATACCAATCCTTAGTCCGCAATGAAGCAGCCTTGGAAAAACATCCCTTCCTAATTTAGAGGGTTACTATACTATAAACTGAGAGATCACTACACCACTATCCAGCTTTCATATCTGTGGGGTGGGTAAATACTGGAAAGGCAAGGATAGAAAAATATTACAATACATATACCAGTGAGAGTAAAAGGAAGATGGAAATACAAGGAAAATGGAAGTGGCAAGTAAGAGAGAAGTGAAAGTTTATAAACTAAAGGAGGAGGCAGTTACGGCAAGATATAAACAACTGTTGGAGGAGAGATGGGCTAGTGAGAATACAGGCAATGAGATATATGTATGGGGTAAGTTGAAGAATATAGTGTGTGTTCAGCAGAAGTTTGTGGTTACAGGAAAGTGGGTGCAGGGGGGGGGGGAGGAAGAAGAGCGATTGGTGGAATGATAATGTAAAGAGAGAGTAAGAGAAAAAAAGTTAGCATATAAAGGGGTTTTTACAAAGTAAATGATGAAAGGGAGGGAAAAGTAATGAAGAGAAAAAAAAGGGGCTAAAAGAGGGTGAACAATGTAAAAAGAAGCAAAGGGGAAGTGGCAGATTTATCAACAAATTTTTTTGAAAAGAAGAAAAAGTTTTGGAGTGAGATTAAAAGTTGAGAAACCCAGGGAAGAAGATTGTTATTTAAAAACAAGAGGGGGAGGTTTTTTAAATAAGAGTTAGAGGTTTAAAATGGGGGGTTTTTAAAATTTTTAAAAGTTATAAAGATAGGGCTCGATTTCGTAACGGCAGGAGGAAAAACATTTTATGGATGGGGAAGAACCGTTGTGGGTGGGGAATGCAGGGGGCAGGGAAATAAAGGGGGGGTAAAGCAGCTGGGATGATGGGAAAAAGAAAAAAATGTAAAAAGCAGGTAGAGAATAGTTTTGGAGTTTTTTGTTTTTTAATAAAAAATGAGGGAGGGAAGGTCCCTAGGGACGGCAGAGAGCATGCATATTTTCCTTGAAAAGGGAAAAAGGGGGCAAAAGGAGTGTAAAAATTATGGGGGAATAAGTCGAGTATTTAGGTAATAGGTTGGTAACAGCAACCCCCCGGGGAGGTACAAATTCCTGCCGATTGTAAAATAAAAGCCTTAATTTTTTTTAAACATGAGGGTAGGTTTGCTGGGCCTTTTTTGCTCATAAACATGCAAGATTTAGGTATGTCTTGTACTCTATTTTACCTTAGGTCACACTACACTCATTACAACATATATATACACACCCCTCTGGTTTTCTTCTATTTTTTCTAGTTCTTGTTCTTGTTCTTCCTTTTATCTCCAGGGGGAAGTGGAACAGATTCTTCCTCCGTAAGCCATGCTGTTATAAAGGCGACTAAATCCCGGGAGAAAGGGGGGTTTAACCCCTTATCCCGTAAAAATTACAAAATTTTAAAAGAAAACTTTCGTTTTTTTTGGGGGCCCCCCTGCCTTTGGGGGGAAAACGGCCGGTTTTTTCGAAAAAAAAAAAGGAGTATACTGTTTAAAATGTTGGTAAGTTATTATTGATAGAATTATGGAAAAAAGAGCAAATAGCGTGAAAAAGGAAGCTTTAGAAAATAGGGGGGATTTAGACCAAGTTTTGCAGCAAAACCACAGGTGAAAAATAAGATCAGGGTAAACAGTTTTGTTGCATTTTGGATTGGAAAAAGGGGGGATAGGGGGGGAAAATGGCAGATGTTGCAAATGTTGGAATAAAAGGAGGGTTTTGAAAGCGTGAAAAGTTTTTACAAAGACATTGAGGCTCAGGGTTAAAATGTGGGAAGAGGGGGATTATTTCCCATAAAATAGGTCTTAACAGGGGTGTGTGATGCCACCCTGGGTTTTTAAAATTTTAAATGAGTAATAAGAGAAGTTTTGCCAGGTTTGGAAAAAAAGGTGTGGGTTTTTAAAAAATAAAGAAACTAAACAAAGTGGGGGTTTTCACAGTTGCTCTTTGCTGATGACAATACATTTGGGGGATTCTGAAAGAGTTGCAGAGGTTGGTTTATGAGTTTGGTAGGGTAGGAAAAGAAGTTAAAAGTGAATAAGGAAAAGTAAGGTAACAAAAAAAAAATTCGGTAACGGAAGATTGGGTACAATTTGGGGGAGAGTTGGAGGGGGTGAATGTGTTTTAGATATTTGGGAGTGGATGTGTCAGCAGATGGGGCTATGAAAGATGAGGTGAATCATAAAATTTGACAAGGGGAAAAAGGTGAGTGGTGCACTGAGGAGTCTCTGGAGACAAAGAATTTTATCCATGAAAGCGAAGAGGGGAATGTATGGTGTGAGGTATGGGTTGTGAATGTTGCAACAAGGAAAAGGCTGTAGGCAGTGGAGATCTCATGTCTGAGGGCAATGTGTGGTGTGAATATAATGCAGAGAATCCATAGTTTGGAGATAAGGTGGTGGTGTGGGAATTACCAAAAATATTATCCAGAGGCTGAGAGGGTTATTGAGATGGTTTGGACATGTAGAGGGTGCAACAAAACAGAATGCCTTTGAGAGTATACAAATCTGTAGTGGGAGGAAAGTAGAGTAGGGGTTGGCCTTGGAAAGGTTGGAGGGAGGGAGTAAAGGAGGTTTTGTGTGTGAGGGGCTTGGACTTCCAGCAAGCATGTGTGAGCATGTTAGACAGGAACAAATGGAGACAAATGGTTTTTAGGACTTGACGTGCTGTTGGAGTGTAAGCAAGGTAACATTTACGAAGGGATTCAGGGAAACCGGCAGGCCGGACTTGAGTCGTGGAATGGGAAGTACAGTGTCTGAACTCTGAAGGAGGGTGTTAATGTTGCAGTTTTATAACTGTAGTGTAGGCATGCCTTTGGCAAGACAGTGATGGAGTAAATGATGATGAAAGTTTTTCTTTTTCGGGCTACCCTGCCTTGGTGGGAAACAGCAGATCTGTTAATAAATAATAAAAAAAATATTACCATGTTAAAAAATTGAGAGATGTATAATACAGTGCTCATCTTTATTTACTTGATTTTACTGACTCTTATAAGACACGTAAAATACAATCATTATGAATTCTGTACTCACCATTCATAACACTTGGGAATCGTCTCTTCATAAGCCCACGAATGGGTACCAGGTCTGGCAAAGTGTCTTTTTCAGCAATAAAGTGCTGAATATCCTGAAAGCTTACCTCCCCACTCTGGAAATATTTCACATATAATAATTTAAGGATACAGATATAATCTAAAAGGAACAAATAAAAACGGATTAAATATACAAAGTCCTTCAAGGACAGTTCCTCAATGCCAGCAAGGGGCTCTTGATTCAAGGAAGTGAGCTTGATCTCCCCTTCCCTGGATCAAACTCATTCCCTTAGGTGCTGTATAACCCCCTACAGGTTCATGAGTCCCCCCATGAACCTAATAATAACAAAAATCAAAGAATAACTTTATATAATGTTCAGTAGAGTATATACAAGTACAAAAATAGAAACAAAATAACTTGTATTTAACATTATGGGTTTTATTTAAAAATGCAGGCATTGTACTTTCCACCTCCAGGACATAGTTCCAGCTAATCAGGAAACATGTCCCCAATGTGAGATGAAACACCTGGGGTTCTCACACTCTCCCAGATCAAACACAAGTTAACTCTTCAATATTATTATTCTTTCAACAAACCAGCCGTATCCCACCAAGGTAGGGTGGCCCAAAAAGAAAAAAAAAAAAAGTTTCTCTTTTTAACTTTAGTAATGTATACAGGAAAAGGGGCTACTAGCCTCTTGCTCCCGGGATTTTAGTTGTCTCTTATGACACACATGGCTTACAGAGGAAGAATTCTGTTCCACTGAGATAAGAGGAAATAACTAAGAACAAGAACTAGTAAGAAAATAGAAGAAAACCCACAGGGGTGTGTATATATATGCTTGTACATGCATGTGTAGTGTGACCTAAGTGTAAGCAGAAGTAGCAAGATGTACCTGAAATCTGCATGTTTATGAGACAAAAGAAGACACTAGCAATCCTACCATCACAGGCTTTGGTTCTACATTCACTTGGCAGGATAGTAGTACCTCTCTGGGCAGTTGCTGTTTACCAACCTACTACCTAGGATTATTATTATTATTATTTTTTTTTTTAAACAACTCGGCCGTCTCCCACCGAGGCAGGGTGACCCAAAAAAGAAAGAAAATCCCCAAAAATAAATACTTTCGTCATCATTCAACACTTTCACCTCACTCACATGTAATCACTGTTTTTGCAGAGGTGCTCAGAACACAACAGTTTAGAAGCATATACGTATAAAGATACACAACATATCCCTCCAAACTGCTAATATCCCGAACCCCTCCTTTAGAGTGCAGGCATTGTACTTCCCATTTCCAGGACTCAAGTCCAGCTATATAAAAATAACCGGTTTCCCTGAATCCCTTCACTAAATATTTCCCTGCTCACACTCCAACAGATCGTCAAGTCTCAAATACCATTCGTTTCCATTCACTCCTATCAAACACGCTCACATACGCCTGCTGGAAGTCCAAGCCCCTCGCCCAAAAAACCTCCTTTAACCCCTTCCTTCCAACTTTTCGAGGATGACCCCTACCCCGCCTTCCTTCCCCTACAGATTTAACCACTCTCCATGTCATTAACTTTGATCCACTCTCCTAAATGACCAAACCACCTCAACAACCCCCCTTCAGCCCTCTGACTAATACATTTATTAAACTCCACACCTTCTCAAATTTCCACACTCCGAATTTTCTGCATAATACTTACACCACACATTGCCCTTAGACAGGACATCTCCACTGCCTCCAACTGCATCCTCACTGCTGCATTCACAACCCAAGTTTCACAACCCATATAAAAAGGTTGGTACTCTATACTTTCATACATTCCCTTCTTTGCCTCCATAGATAACATTTTTTGTCTCCACATATACCTCAATGCACCACTCACCTTTTTTCCCTCATCAATTCTATGATTAACCTCATCCTTCATAAATCCACCCGCCGACACGTCAACTCCAAGTATCTGATAACATTTACTTTTTCCATACTCCTCCTCCCCAATTTGATATCCAATTTTTCTTTATCTAAATCATTTGATACCCTCATCACCTTACTCTTTTCTATTTCACTTTCAACTTTCTACCTTTACACACACTCCCAAACTCCGTCCACTAACCTTTTCAAATTTTTTTTTAGAATCTCCCATAAGCACAGTATCATCACAAAAAGCAACTGTGTCGATTCCCATTTTGTATTTGATTCCCCATAATTTAATCCACCCCTCTCCCGAACACCCTAGCATTTACTTCTTTTACAACCCCCATCTATAAATATATTAAACAACCATGGTGACATTACACATCCCTGTATAAGACCTACTTTTAAACCCGGGTGTAGTCTCCCTCTCTTCTACACACCCCAACCTGAGCCTCATTATCCTCATAAAAACTCTTACCACCTATTCCCTATACTTGCAAACATCTGCCACATTGCTCCCCTATCCACTCTATCATACGGCTTTTCTAAATCCATAAATCAATAAAAGCTTCCCTACCTTTATCTAAATGCTATTCATATATATGCTTCAATGCAAACCCTTTATCTACACAAACCCCTACCCACTCTAAAACCTCCTTGCTCATCCGCAATCCTACATTCGTCTTACCTCTAATCTTTTTAATTATTAAACCCCACCGTACACTTTTCCTGGGATACTCAGTAAACTTATTCCCCTATAATTTTTACAATCTCTTTGTCCCCCTTCCCTTTATATAAAGGGACATACATGCTCTCTGCCAATCTCTAGGTACCTTCCCCTCTTTCATGCATTTCTAAACACAAAAACACCAACCACTCCAACACTATATCCCCCCCCCCCCCCCTGCTTTAACATTTCTGTCATGATTGCGTCAGTTCCAGCTGCTTTAACCCCTTTCATTCTATGTAATGCCTCATGCACCTCCCCCATATTCACATCCTGTTCTTCTTCACTCCTAAAAGATGATATCCCTCCCTGGCCAGTGCATGAAATTACCGCCTCCCTTTCTTTGTCGATTTTTAAAAAAGTTCCTCAAAATATTCTCGCCATCTACCCAAAAACCTCCATCTCCCATCTATTAACTCCCCTACTCTGTTTTAACTGACAAATCCATTGTTCCCTATGCTTATTATTATAAAAGGGGAAATTTCTAAGCCCACAGGGGGCATACAGTGCCTGGGGAATAGGAGGCAATCTAAGGAATGGGAGGAAACAGAAAATTCTTTGAATCAAAAGTCCTTCATCACATCAAGAAATCTTTCTTGAAGGGCACTTACAAATTCAAGATAAATCTTTTTGAACACCATTTTAATCTACTTTGGGCACAGAGGTCAATTTCAATTCCTTGAAACAGAAGTCCAACATTTACCTCAAGGAACCTTTCCTGAGGGGACCTGCTGGTGAATGTTTCATTTTTTAGACACAGTCTAGTCATGAAACGGTAAAAAATAAGGAATTTAAATACTGTGTATACTGTATACTGTATCACTCACTCAAGAAGCAATCTTTTGTTACACTGTTAAATATAGTCTTTAAAGTTGCTGCATACATAATTATCAAACATTAAAGTAAATTAAATCACATAATGGGTACGAGCCCCACCTGTTCTGTGATTTGTTTGCAACCATATTATTATGATTTCATGAGTCCAAACAAAAAAAGTGATGTGCTACATTACTCCAACACACCTTTATGAACTTTGTTTATTGTATAATGAAACTCTAAATGATAAATCATAGATTTGAGACAGAATTTCAGTGTAAGAGCAATTGTACAGAATACACAAATAGCCCACATTTAGGACACTGAAACTTATGATGAAGTTTCCTCATAAGTCCTCTGCCCCCTATGTGCAGGTTATTTGTGTACTGTTGCAGTCATGGTATCATGCCTTTTTTTATTCTTTACTGTATGGAATACTGACCTGCACTTGCTTAACAACATCAAGTCCAGCTGCAAGTGTTACTCCCATCTGCCAAGCTTGCTCAATCACTTCTTCATTACGAGATATGGCCAAAACTGTTCTTTGTTGTTCATTTTCAAAATGATATGGCAGTTGAATTACATTGGAAAAATTGTCATATAACGATTCTGCAAAATAGAAGATTAAAATAATTTAAGAATAAGAGCCAGATGAAAAAATATATACTTTTTTTTTTTGGATAAAATACATATCTTTTACACTACCAGACAAATTTACTTTCTTAACTGCTACTATAGTATGCCATAAGAATGATAATACTAAAAAATTTAAAAAAGAATATTTAGGTTATATTCGTGTAAGGGCAAGGAGGAATAACATCTTGTAGGAGTGAGGAAGAGCCAGTTGTGAGTGTGGGGGAAGTTCGTGAGGCAGTAGGTAAAATGAAAGGGGGTAAGGCAGCCGGGATTGATGGGATAAAGATAGAAATGTTAAAAGCAGTGGGGATATAGTTTTGGAGTGGTTGGTGCAATTATTTAATAAATGTATGGAAGAGGGTAAGGTACCTAGGGATTGGCAGAGAGCATGCATAGTTCCTTTGTATAAAGGCAAAGGGGATAAAAGAGAGTGCAAAAATTATAGGGGGGTAAGTCTGTTGAGTGTACCTGGGAAAGTGTATGGTAGAGTTATAATTGAAAGAATTAAGAGTAAGACGGAGAATAGGATAGCAGATGAACAAGGAGGCTTTAGGAAAGGTAGGGGGTGTGTGGACCAGTGTTTACAGTGAAACATATAAGTGAACAGTATTTAGATAAGCTAAAGAGTCTTTGTGGCATTTATGGATTTGGAAAAGGCGTATGACAGGGTGGATAGGGGGCAATGTGGCAGATGTTGCAAGGTGTATGGTGTAGGTTACTGAAAGCAGTGAAGAGTTTTTACGAGGATAAGTGAGGCTCAAGTTAGAGTATGTAGGAAAGAGGGAAATTTTTTCCCAGTAAAAGTAGGCCTTAGACAAGGATGTGTGATGTCACCGTGGTTGTTTAATATATTTATAGATGGGGTTGTAAGAGAAGTAAATGCGAGGGTCTTGGCAAGAGGCGTGGAGTTAAAAGATAAAGAATCACAACACAAAGTGGGAGTTGTCACAGCTGCTCTTTGCTGATGACACTGTGCTCTTGGAGATTCTGAAGAGAAGTTGCAGAGATTGGTGGATGAATTTGGTAGGTGTGCAAAAAAGAAAATTAAAGGTGAATACAGGAAAGAGTAAGGTTATGAGGATAACAAAAAGATTAGGTGATGAAAGATTGAATATCAGATTGGAGGGAGAGAGTATGGAGGGGTGAACGTATTCAGATATTTGGGAGTGACGTGTCAGCGGATGGGTCTATGAAGATGAGGTGAATCATAGAATTGATGAGGGAAAAAGAGGTGAGTGGTGCACTTAGGAGTCTGTGGAGACAAAGAACTTTGTCCTTGGAGGCAAAGAGGGGAATGTATGAGAGTATAGTTTTAACCAACGCTCTTATATGGGTGTGAAGCGTGGGTGATGAATGTTGCAGCGGGGGAAAAGGCTGGAGGCAGTGGAGATGTCATGTCTGAGGGCAATGTGTGTGGTGTGAATATAATGCAGAGAATTCGTAGTTTGGAAGTTAGGAGGAGGTGCGGGATTCCCAAAAACTGTTGTCCAAGGGCTGAGGAAGGGTTGTTGAGGTGGTTCGGACATGTAGAAGAATGGAGCGAAACAGAATGACTTCAAGGTGTATCAGTCTGTAGTGGAAGGAAGGCGGGGTAGGGGCGGCCTAGGAAGGGTTGGAGGGAGGGGGAAAAAGGAGGTTTTGTGTGCGAGGGGCTTGGACTTCCAGCAGGCATGCATGAGCGTGTTTGATAGAGTGAATGGAGACAAATGGTTTTTAATACTTGACTGCTGTTGGAGTGTGAGAAAAAGTAACATTTATAAAGGATTCAGGGAAACCGGCAGGCCGGACTTGAGTCCTGGAGATGGGAAGACAGTGCCTCACTCTGAAGGAGGGGTGTTAATGTTGCAGTTTAAAAACTGTAGTGTAAAGCACCCTTCTGGCAAGAAGTGATGGAGTGAATGATTGGTAAAAGGGTTTCTTTTTCGGGCCACCCTGCCTTGGTGGGAATGGGCCCGGGTGTGATAATAAAAAAAAAAAAAAAAAATAATTCTCAAAAACTACTCATTGCATGACATGATAAAGTGAATGATGATGAATTGTTTCTTTGCCAGGTCATTCTACCTCAGTGGGAAATGACCAACCTTTCCTAGGGGTCGTCCTAGGAAAGGTTGGAGGGAGGGGGTAAAGGAGGTTTTCTGTGCGAGGGGGAAAGAAATTTTCCCGAAAGTGTGTGAGAGCGTGTTTATGTGTGCTTTGGGGTTTGAGCAAAGTAACATTAATAAACGAATTTTATGGAAACGATTAGTCATCTACCACTGAGACAGGGTGGCCCGAAAAGAAACACTTTACCATTATTCACACTATCACTGTCTTGCCCCGAGGCTCACAGATACAACCCGTTCAAAATGTCCCTCCAAATAGCAAATATCCCAAACCCCTCCTTTAGAGTTCAGGGACTGTCAACATGACTCTCAAATCGTAATGACACGATTGCAAACAAACCATACCACGGGTGGGGATAGAACCCACGATCGAAATGTCTCATGTTGACGCTTTGAGGGGACTTTGATTAGAGTTCGTCGTGGCCACGCTAGCTGGAGATTCGTTGTAAAAAACTTGCTTGTGGTCCAGTGGTGCCAAAGCTAACCTTTTCCCATGGTGTAGAAATATACCTAGTTGGACGAATCTTATTGTGGCTAGCTGTTCCAGTGGCTAACGCGACGGTGTGGAGTTTTTGAGACTCTCTGATCACGGGTTCTAGCCCCGCCCGTGGTATGGTTTGCAGGGATTGGGATTTCTCACCTCCAAGAAAAGAGAAAGTTTGTGTTTGTAAGTAATTAACTGGTTTTCCAAAGTGCTGATGTTGTAGTACAAAACATAACTTGGACCGCATGGGTCAGGGCCCTACGGTATAGATTTTAGCAGGCTTATTCTACTGAATGTGTGTTTGAATTTATTTTTGCACATGCTTTTATGCAGACATAATGGGAAGGTATATTATGATTGTTGATCATGGAAAGAAAGCATAAAAATATTATAATGTTTTCTTACAACTTACCTTTTTGTCTGCAGACATATCAAGCTCAATATATGCATTTATAAGTGCATTAGAATGATTAAATTGAGTCTCGTGATGTGTCTCTCTGTGCATAGCTATGGCATCTCTCACACTATACATCTGAAAACAGTATATACAAGACATGAAGCATAAGTCAAGGTAAAGAATGTGAAAATTACGATGCACATTGCAGTAGAAATTATAAACTGATATTTACTGAAAATTTCAGTACATATGAATGAGTCGTCCATTAAAAAAAAAAAGGCAATGCTCAATACAAAATGTTTTAAGAAATTTAAACAATTTTTAAAAGCACAATCATGTAGGTAGTAGGTTGGTAGACAGCAACCACCCAGGGAGGTACTACTGTCCTGCCAAGTGAGTGTAAAACAGAAGCCTGTAATTGTTTTACATGATGGTAGGATTGCTGGTGTCTTTTGTCTGTCTCATAAATATGCAAGATTACAGGTAAGTCTTGCTACTTCTACTTACACTTAGGTCACACTACACATACATGTACAAGCATATATATACACACCCCTCTGGGTTTTCTTCTATTTTCTTTCTAATTCTTGCTGTTTATTTCCTCTTATCTCCATGGGAAGTGGAACAGAATTCTTCTTGTAAGCCATGCGTGTGTAAGAGGCGACAAAATGCCAGGTACAAGGGCTAGAACCTTCTCCTTATATATTACTAAATTTAAAAGGAAACTTCAGTTTTTCTTGGCACCCACCTCAGTGGATACGCTGGTACGTTTAAGAAAAAAGAAGTAGGTTGGTAGACAGCAACCACCCAGGGAGGTACTACTGTCCTGCCAAGTGAGTGTAAAACAGAAGCCTGTAATTGTTTTACATGATGGTAGGATTGCTGGTGTCTTTTTTTTTTGTCTCATGAACATGCAAGGTTTCAGGTACGTCTTGCTACTTCTACTTACACTTAGGTCACACTACACATACATGTACAAGCATATAGTTCTTACTAGTTCTTGTTCTTGTTTATTTCCTCTTACCTCCATGTGGAAGTGGAACAGAATTCTTCCTCCGTAAGCCATGCGTGTCGTAAGAGGCGACTAAAATGCCAGGAGCAAGGGGCTAGTAACCCCTTCTCCTGTATATATTACTAAATGTAAAAGGAGAAACTTTCGTTTTTCTTTTTGGGCCACCCTGCCTCGGTGGGATACGGCCGGTGTGTTGAAAGAAGAAAAAGGAGAAACTTTCATTTTTCCTTTTGGGCCACCCAGCCTCAGTGGGATACGGCCTGTGTGTTGAGAGAAGAAGAGCACAATCTATATTATAGAATTAAAGTAGTGCTTTAAGTGATTTTTTTAGCAGAAATAGTTGTTTACTCAGTTAAATCTTTTAATGAGCAGAATTTAATTTTGGCTTACTGGCAGAAATCTCAACTAGATATACAATAATCTAGGGAGCAAGGGGTTAGTAATCCCTTCTCTTGTATAAATTATTACATGTAAAAGAAAAACTTTTGTTTTTCTTCTTAGGTCACACTGCCTCTGTGGGAGATGGACAGTGCATTGAAAAATATGCAATAATCTATTAATCACCACCAATTACATTCCTAAAAATCTGGTCTTTACCCAAAATAGTGATATGGGATGGAAAAACATAAGGAAGAATAATAGGATTATATTTGTTGCACCTCCAAAAAAGTCCACCAAGTTTTTAAATTTCAAAAATTGTGAAAAGTAATAGGCATTAACATTTTCAGTGTCTTACCCCCCCCCCCAAAAACTGAAACTTTCCACATGTCCAAAACTTGAAAAAAAAAAAATCTTATGAAATGGTAAAATCTTACTGAATTATAAATAAAAACATGAAATTTTATCGAAAACTGATGAAATTACGCTTTTCAAAAATTTTTGCTGTTTCAGCTATTTACACCCCAAATTTTTGCACACTTTAGTCCTATTTTAGGCCAATTACACGTTCCAGTTGACCAATTCTTACTATTTTGATAAAAATTTTTCTATTTTATTGATTGAGCACAAGAAATTGCCCAACCCCTTTCAAGTACCCAATTTCCAAAAAAATATCAAAATATTCCTTTTTCAAAATAGGGTCCAAAACAAATACGGCATTCCGGACCAAAAAAACTTTTCCCTCTTTCATTGCTAAATTTTCAGGTTTTACACAGAATTCCATTTTATTTCTTATTACAAAAAAAAAAAAAAAAAAAAAAAAAAAAAAAAAAAAAAAAAAAAAAAAAAAAAAAAAAAAAAAAAAAAAAAAAAAAAAAAAAAAAAAAAAAGGGCTGTTATCAAAAGAAAAATTGTATAAAAATCAGCGCTTTCGAAACACATATTAGACCCCACCAATTATGTGTAATGGATGTGTGACATGATTTTTACTCTTGAACAGGGGAAAAAAATTGAACATTTCCACTATTTGAGTCTTGAAATAATTTTCAGTCGAAAAAGCAATCAAAATCATCTCTATTTCTGCAAAATCACCATTCTTAAAATTTATACAAGAAACGAAATACAATCAAAAAACCCTAAAAAAATGCCCAAAAAGTTGCTATTTTTAAAACCCAAAAACAAATCAAATTTTTTCCCCATTGTGCACTGCATGGCGTTTTTTTTTTATGGTGAACTTACCACATCAATCCAATTTTCTCATATCAAAGCCCAAATTTACTGCTCACACTTATCTGGTGAGGTGACCAAACAAGTACACGGCATGGGCCCTGAACTCAAAGGCTTTTACAAAGGCACGTCAGCAAAAGGTTATACGTTTAAACCCCGGGAGGTTTAAAAATTTAAAAAAGTACGTAACTAATTTTTCCGAAATGCCAAGTCATTTTCCCCCTTATTAATTATGGGAACCCCCCGTAAGGCTTACATATAAAAAAAAAAAAAAGGGGGAACATCAAATTTTTCAACTATCACATACGTGGACCCCAGGTTTTTCGATGCTATCGCGAAATTGCCTGCAAATATGGTGAGTGGGGGAATTTAAGGCCCAAAGGCTGGTTTTAGAGATTTAAGAACCCGTATGGCCCCCTACCCCAGTGGGAAGGGATGGCGAGGGTGCAGTTCGGACCACAAGCGCTGAAAAAAATGTGCATGAATTCCAGGGGTACATAAGGCTGAAGGACTGAAACCGAAAAAGTGTTCAACGTGATGAAACAGGCCTCTTTTTGGAAGAAAATGCCAAAAAGGACCTTCATTACACAAAGGAAAAAGGCAACCAGGACACAACCATGAAAGACAGGCTACGCTAATGTTCGTGCTAATGCAGTGGGGGTTTCAAAGTGAAGCCATTTCAGTGAACCCTTCTGAAAATCCCAGAGGTTCGAAAAACAAAATTACAAGAGAAATTGTGTGTGTTTTGGGAAAACTAATAGAAGGCATGGGGCACGAGGGAAATTTTCGTTGAGTGGTTCAATGAAGTTTTGGCCCAGTGTGAAGGGTATCTCCGGAAAAGAAAATTTGGGTCTCAATTCCTGTTAGTAATGGACAATGCACCGCTCATCCTCCAAACTTGGGTACCTAATTTTTTGAGGAGTTTGGGTTCATCACAGTAAAATTCTTGCCCCAAAGCCACCCTCTCCTCCAGCCCATGGTTTAGGGCATTGCAAACTTTAAAAAACTCTACACAAAAACAATGTTTTACAGGTGCTTGACTGTGACCACAGACACTCACTTGACCCTAGGGGAATTTTGGAGAGAACACTTCAGCATCCTTCATTGCATAACCCTTATAGGTATGGCTTGGGAGGCAGTGACTACCAGGACTTTGAACTCTGCCTGGAGAAAATTGTGGCCAGATTGTGTCGACAAGAGGGATTTTGAAGGTTTGGGACTGACCCTAATGAGCCTATGTCTGTTGTAAAATCAATTGTGGCACTGAGGAGTTCCATGGGGTTGGATGTGAGTTTGGAGGATGCGGAAGAATTGGTGGAAGACCACAACGAAGAGCTCACCACTGAGGAGCTGCAAGAGCTTCAGCAGGAAGAGCAACACATCGCAGCTCAGAATCTTGCTGCAGAGGAGGAGGAAGAGAGATGGAAGAAGGTGCCTTCTTCAGAAATTAAAGAGATTTTTCCCTATGTAGGGTAAGAGGGAAAGCTTTATGGAAAACCCCAAATAAACCCTAAAAAGGGTTTTGTTGCAAGCCGGGTTGGAACATTACAGTGAAAAAGTTTTGGGCCATTTAAGGGAAGTTTTAAAGAAAACTCAGAAAAAAAAAGACCCCCTCCACAGTTTTTTTGGCGAAAAACAGGACCCATGACCCCAAAAGGGGGTCCTGGGGGCATTAAAAACCAAGAAGAAAACAACCCCAGAAAAGAAATTTGGGGTACCGAAGTGTTCCCTGGAAGGGGTTCCCCTTTCCCAAACTAAAAAACAATCCCCCTCTCTCTTCCCCCTCCAGTCTCCCAAACCCCTAAGAAGAATCTCCAAAAAAAGGTAAGTGTTATCTTTTTAATGTTTCTTTCCTTTTTTTTTCCCTTTGTTTGTAATGAAACTACATTATTTTTAAAGTAAAAATTTTTTTTTTTTTAAAATACTTCTGGGGGGCGGGAATGGTTTAAATAAAAAATTTACTTTTTTCTTATGGGGAAAATTGATTCGAAAAATCGAAATTTCCTTTTTATGAAACCGGTTTCCAGGAACGGTTTAAATTTAAAAAACGGGGGCCCCACTGTATAGTGGGTTTTGCCAGTTTAAGGGTAAGTTTTTGGCTGTCACCAAATTTGGGTATTTTGAGCAGCCCTCGTTAACAAGGTGTTGAGGGGAAAATTTAGGGTGGGAGTTTGACATAATCGTGTCCGCACAAAGACAAGGGGTTTTTCGGGGTGTTTTTGGGATATTTGGGAAAGATCATTGACGTAAATGAGGAAGGAGCGGGGGCCAAGGACACTTCCCGCGGAACTCCAGTACAAGGGGCCCTGTATTAAAGGGGCCCTGTGTTTTTTAATTTGGTGACATACTAAACCTTTGAAAGGAAAGGTTTTAAAAATTTTCCAAGCGCAGGGCCCTTTCTTATACCATAGGCTCTTTTTTGTGGAGTGGGATGCCGGGGTTCTACTTTTCCCAAACTTTTTTTCCCTTTAGGTCAATAAAAAATTCCTAGGGGATTTTTCCTTTATTTTCCAAGCTGTGTAAAGCATCTAGCATTTTTAAATTGAAATCATTAGGGGCTTTTTTTTTTTACAAAATTGGGCGGGGGTTAAAAGTATTTTTTGGACATTTATATAAAATATGCTCCTTGCACAGTTTCTCGAAGATTTTGGATAGCAACGGAAAAGTTTGTTTAATTGGCCTATGTAGTTTTTACGCTGAGGGCACCCCCCTTTTTTATTGGGTAAACCCCTTGCGCCCTTGATAGTGTGGGGAAAACCTATTTCTAGTGATTGAAAAAAAGTAATGTAAAAGCATCGAAAGGACAGGGCCCCCTCGCTTGTACTTAAATGGGGGGACGTAAAGACGGGTTTCCCCCAATTTTTTTTAAGTGATTTTAAGTTTCGCGGGGGACTTCCGTGGCTAAAATTTGGAAACAAGATAGAAAAAAAATTTTGGGGTTTTTTCCCCCATCTGGGTTAGTCCCGGGGGCAGGGGCCTTTGGGTACATGGGATTTTACGGCGAGATTAATCCTATTTTTTAAAGAATCGTTTATCTTGTTAGTTTGAAATCAGTGGGACCCCAGGTGTTTTCATGGGGTTTATTAGAACAATTTCTTGGTTTTTTTCATTTTTGTTGTCCCCAGAATCGGGGAAAGGGGTTTTTTCCAGGTCTTTTTTACATCTCCTTTTGTTCAGGGGAACCCTGCGGAGTAAAACAGTTGTTTCTTTCTTTTTTAATTTTTGGTGAGAACTGTTGAATATTGTTTAAAAATTTTCTTTGTGAATTAAGCCCTGTCATATTGCTTTTTCAATTTGGTGTTTCTTATCAATGGTTTCCAGAAGGGCTGCGGGTTTAGCCATGGGAAAACCAACTGTTTATTCGTGATTTTTTTCCCTTTTTTTATGGGAAACAATTTTGTTGTATAGTTTTAAGTTTTTTGGTTAAGAAAAGGTCTCCCCAATCGTAAAACCTTTTGGTTTGGGAGAATTCGGAAAGGCCATCAACAGTCTCAAGGTCTGCTGTGAAATTCCTTATTGAGGTCTCGTCATGGAGCCCTAAAATAAAAACTTTTTTTGTATTCGAGTGGGGGCTTACTATTTTTTTAAAAGGGGAAGGGTTTGGGGTAGTGGTCAGTAGTGCTGTCTGTGATTATCCCTAAATTTAAGGGGGGCTAGTAAAGGGGGTCCATATTGGTCTATTAGGGTTGCACTTGTCTCAGCCCGCCGGGTTGGGTTTAGTTTTTGTTGGTAGAGAAGGTGTTTTTTCATATTGTTATGAAATAAATTTAACAGTCTGATAAACGGGTGGGCCCAAGGGGTTGTATTGAAGTCCCAGCTAAGAGAAGGTGTGCTTGTTCATTTGTCTGTTTGTTATTATGACTTTAGTTTCCCCACACTGAAGTTGGGATTTTGTGTGCGGTATCCGGGATAAGGCCCGATTGTTATAGGCTCTTTAGGTTTTTTTTTCAGTAAAATTAGCAAAAATGTATTCCCCATTTTTCATCACTAAAGCAAAATTTTGCTAAAACAAGATGTTTTGGTTTTGAGTAATAGTTGCAGTACCACCCCCCCCCCCTTGGTATGGCTGCAGTTGTGGTTCGTGTAAACCTGGAGGGGGAATATCAATTTTTTTCCGGGTTTAAGCCGGGCCATTAAAAAATAATGCAGGAGAAGGGGGTCCTTTTTGAAAAGGGTGCCAAAAAAGGGCATCAAAAGTTTTTTGCTTAAGGACCTGAGTTGTAGTTAAGAACGATAACTTTGAGCATTTTTCAGGATAGTGCTGCTTGTGATGCTGTGTAATAAAGGCAGTTTTTCTTTCCAATAAAATTTTTTATGTGTATTAAATTATGGGGGTTTAGATCAGGGTCAACGTGAAACATTCATTTTTTTAGGTTTTTTATAGTGTTGGTTTTTTATCCTTAATTATGTGGCGAGTTCTAAACTGGAATTTTTTGTAGTGTGGGAGATTTTTGAAAGTAAAAAACCCTAAAGCACTTTGGTCCTATAGAGTCTAGTCACTAATAAACAAAAGAAACTGATATTTTTAATTGTTGGCTAGAATGAGCTAAAGACAACAGGGATAAAAAAATACTATAAAAAAAAAAATTACAAGTGGGCCCCCCCTCACTCTTTTAAATTTCAAATAAGGTCTAAATAAAGAAATTTTGTGTTTGGGCTAAGTATTGAGCTAGAAAGAAAACCCAAAGTACAACTATGTATAAACTTATAATATAAAAATTTCAAATTAAAAAAGGTACTTGGGAATTGCACTAGGTCTGATAAAGGTTTGTTAACAAGAACAAGATATAAAAATGATTTTAAATGACAAAATAAAATTCACAAATTAAAAATACCAAAAAATAATAATAAAAATAACAATTTGGCAAGACTTCCCGGTTTTTAATAGGGTTTGTAAGAAAGGGTAGACAGGTTTAAAAGGTAAAAAATAATATAAAAAGGTTTGGAGTTGAAAAATACAAAACTTGAAAAACGGGAAAAAATGTTAGGAAAAATATAAAATAATTTATAATTTACAAAATAAAATTGACCCGGTATTTAAAAAAAGGTGTTTTAAAAAAATTTTTTAAATAAATAATATTACAAAAAAAGATTAGGGAAAAAAAAAAAGTGAAAAAAAATTTTTTTATTTCGTATTTAAATTTTTAAAAAACAATTATTTGGAAAACCCAAAATTGCACTGGTAGTTTTTTTTTTTACAAAGGTTATTTTGGGAGTACAAGGTATTTAAGAGTACTCTAAAATATAAATGTGGTATTAAAACCCCGGTTTTGGGAAATTTAAAAAGTAATGGTAATTAAATGATTTCAAAAAAGTTAAGAGTAAATTTTTACGGGTAGTAAAAAAAGGTAATTAATTAATTTAATTTTTTGTAAGTAATACAATTAATAGTTTAAATTTAAAAAAAAATGAGGTAAATAATATGGAAGAGCAAGAAAACAATTCAGCAATATTTAAGCAAAAAATAGTAATAAAAAAAATTACATAAGGTGACTTAAGCTTACTAGTAAAATCACATAATGAGGTAGTTAAATTATTTAATTACTAAGAATTGTACAAACAAAATTTTTGAACAATAATGGAGCAAACATACACTACCTACGTGGGCTTTTAGGTTGGACATTGTTTAGTTTATTCTCTGTAAGATTAGTATCCTGAAGAATCGTGATAGATTATTCTCGTTCGTGATTGTGTACAGTTGACCTACATTTGTTTTCCTAACTAGAATTTTCCCATCCTGTGTGAAGCATTGGTGTATTGTGTCTTTAAATTCTCCTGCTTAATTTTCTGACTATACAGGAGGTTCTGACGTTTTTTGGTAAGACACTCGTTTATGTTATACCTCTTTCTTACTTTAATAGATGCAATTATTAAGTCTTTTTTCCTGTCATGTGAGTGGAAATCTAAGCATAACACTTTTCTACCATGGGACCTAGTAACCTGGCTTCCCTTTATTTCTGACTCTGGTACTGTAACTTTTGTTGGTCCTTTATGATCTGGAGAGTAATTTCTTTACTGTTCATTTGGTTCTATCACTGGAAAAGTGGACTGTTAACTATTACTGCATCCGATAGTTTACTTGCTTATTTTTAAATATTCTTGGAGAGCAAAGTAGTCACTGAACTGGTTATCTAAGTTGTTCTTCCATTCTTTTACTGCTTCTTCAACCTTTGTATTTAGAGATTTATTTGTTCGTATGGCTATCTATGACTGTTTGGATGGTTTGCCATAGTTAGCATTCCTGGTGTTGATAATTTTTGTTTCAAGACTGAGGATTTTGTTCTCGAGTTGTGTCATCTTGGTGTCTTGTTTTGTTAGCGTCTCTCGAAGATTCATATTTTCAATAACTAAGGTGGAGATGCATACTTTAGGGTATCTGGATCGTTGGTCATACCTGAGAGACTACTTGGTAGGTTGAATCCGGGAAGAGGGGGGTGGAGGGGCTGGAGGAAAGCCATGTTTGTTGTTATTTTTTGGTGTTTGCCTTGAGCGTGGTGAGGGGTGGTTGCTGGGCCAGCTTCCTCCTGGCTACACTTGTTGAATAGTTGTTTTTTTTGGAGTTTTCTTGCTGGCCTTGTGCTGTTTCCTCGGGAATTGCGCCTCATAATACTACAGGATTGTTGTAGTTTAAGAAAAAAGTTGTAGTTATACAAAGCTTACGGTTACGTTTTTTTCGGCTGGCAGCGGGTGTTGTTTTGGGTTTGAGGGCAGTCTTCCTTTGATCTCTATTATTTTCGATTTGTAGGTTTCACTGTTGGTAATCTTTGGTCATTCTGAGTGCTACGTTGGGTAGTGCAGTTTTGCTTGTAACTAGGTCATCATAGGAGCATTGGTGGCTCTGATAGTTGGAGAAAAGTACGGAGCTTGGAGGTAGCTGCTGCCGTGCTGGTGACTATTACACTGAATGTTGTGAACCACTTTAGGAAAGTCATAAAGGACCGAGAGGTACAGGCCTCTATGGACAGATATGTTGTGCGACAGAAGTCCAGTGACTCTCAAGCTGGTCCTAGTGGCATTAAAAGAAGAGAAGTAACCCCAGAAAAGAACTTGCTACCTCAAGTCCTAATGGAGGGGATTCCCCTTCTAAACAATAGGTTCAACACTCTCCCCTCCTCCCATCCCATCAATCATCACTAGATCTTCATTAAAGGTAAGTGTCAATTATTCTATTGTTATTATTCTATTGTTATTGTAATTATTCTACTGCATTAAACTTAATATTTCATGTGGTAAAAGTTTTTTTTCACACTTTTGGGTGTCTCACACGGATTAATTTGATTTCCATTATTTCTTATGGGGAAAATTGATTCGCTTTCCGATAATTTTGGTTTACGATGAGCTCTCAGGAACGGATTAATATCGCTAACCGGGGGTCCACTGTATTTAGTAATCTGATGAAGGTATAATCAGAAATCAACTATGAAAATAAAAATCTAAATAATTTCTAGTTATGTTAAACATAAAACTAAATTATCCAACACTCATAATGCTACTTATCTAAAGCTTTGAAAACTTTCTGAAAACTGATGAAAACATATTTTATTGTAATACAGTGGACCCTCGCATACCGTTGGCATCACATAACGTTAAATCGCATACAGCTAAAAAACCCCGCTCAACGCTATTCGTCCAAGACCGTCTAAAAGTGCGGCCTGAGCCAGCCTCACATGTTCCCCGGTGGCATTGTTTACCAGCCAGCCTCCGCGGTAACATCCAAGCAACAATCGGAACATTTCATATTATTACAGCGCTTTTGGTGATTTCCCTCTGCAAAATAATGACCATGGGTCCCAAGAAAGCTTCTAGTGCCAACCCTACAAGAATAAGGGTGAGAATTACTATAAGATGAAGAAAGAGATCATTGCTAAGTAAAGAAAGTGGAGTACGTGTCCCGAGCGGCCAGGTTTTTATAGTAAACCCCAATCAACCATCGCTAAAATTGTGTCCAAGAAAAAAGGGAATCAAGGAAGTTGTTCTTGCCAAAGGTGCAATTGTGTTTTCGAAACAGAGATCGCAAGTGATAGAAGATGTTGAGAGACTCTTATTGGTGTGGATAAACATAAAACAGATAGCAGGAGATAGCATCTCTCAAGCGATCATAAGTGAAAAGGCTAGGAAGTTGCATCAGGATTTAATTAGAAAAATGCCTACAATTAGTGATGATGTGAGTAAATTTAAGGCCAGCAAAGGTTGGTTTGAGAGATTTAAGAAGCGTAGTGGCATACATAGTGTGATAAGCCATGGTGAGGCTGCCAGTTTGGACCACAAAGCAGCTGAAAAGTATGTGCAGGAATTCAAGGAGTACATAGACAGTGAAGGACTGAAACCTGAACAAGTGTTTAATTGTGACGAAACAGGCCTGTTTTGGAAGAAAATGCCAAGCAGGACCTACATTACTCAGGAAGAAAAGGCACTACCAGGGCATAAGCCAATGAAAGACAGGCTTACTCTTCTCATGTGTTCCAATGCTAGTGGTGATTGCAA
The DNA here is from genome assembly GCF_026875155.1 of Cherax quadricarinatus. Lineage (NCBI taxonomy): Eukaryota > Metazoa > Arthropoda > Malacostraca > Decapoda > Parastacidae > Cherax > Cherax quadricarinatus. The sequence goes on from NC_069419.1 coordinate 32,829,918, forward strand.
AGTGAAGCCTTTATTAGTGTATCACTCTGAAACTCCCAGAGCGTTCAGGCAAAAGAATATCCTCAAGGCTAATTTGTGTGTGCTGTGGAGGGCAAACAGTAAGGCATGGGTCACTAGGGACTTTTTCTATGACTGGTTACACCATGCATTGTGAAAAATTACCTAACTGAAAAGAAATTAGACCTTAAGTGCCTCCTGGTGTTAGATAATGCCCCTGGTCATCCTACAGACTTGGCAGAGCGACTTTGTGGGGACATGAGCTTCATTAAGGTCAAGTTTTTGCCTCCTAATACCACTCCTCTCCTGCAGCCCATGGACCAGCAGGTTATTGCAAACTTCAAAAAACTGTACACAAAAGCTCTGTTTGAAAGGTGCTTTGTAGTGACCTCAGAAACTCAATTGACTCTTAAGAGAGTTTTGGAGAGAGCACTTTAATATCCTCAATTGTGTAAACCTTATAGGTAAGGCTTGGGAGGGAGTGACTAAGAGGACCTTGAACTCTGCTTGGAAAAAACTGTGGCCAGAATGTGTAGACCAAATGAATTTTGAAGGGTTTGAGGCTAACCCTGGGAATCCTATGCCAGTTGAGGAATCCATTGTGGCATTGGGAAAGTCCTTGGGGGTTGGAGGTTAGTGGGGATGATGTGGAAGAGTTGGTGGAGGAGGACAATGAAGAACTAACCACTGATGACCTGCTAGATCATCTTCATCAGCATGAGGCCACACCTGAGGAAACTGCTTCGGAGGAGGGGAGAGAGAAATTGAAGAAGTTGCCTACTTCAAAGATTAAGGAAATCTGCGCAATGTGGCTTAAAGTGCAAACCTTTATGGATGAAAATCACCTTCAGACAGCTGTTGCAAGCCATGCTGGTGACTATTACACTGACAATGTTGTGAACCACTTTAGGAAAGTCATAAAGGAACGAGAGGTACAGACCTCTATGGACAGATATGTTGTGCGACAGAAGTCCAGTGACTCTGAAGCTGGTCCTAGTGGCATTAATCCTTTGACTGTCACGGCCGTATATATACGTCTTACGAGGTACCGTATTTGACGTATATATACTCATAAATTCTAGCAGCTTCAAATCAAGCAGGAGAAAGCTGGTAGGCCCACATGTGAGAGAATGGGTCTGTGTGGTCAGTGTGCACCATATAAAAAAAATCCTGGAGCACGCAGTGCGTAATGAGAAAAAAAAAACTCCGACCGTTTTTTTTAATTAAAATGCCGACTTTGTGGTCTATTTTCGTATAGTATTTATGGTTGTATTCTCGTTTTCTTGGTCTCATTTGATAGAATGGAAAATATATTATAGAAATAGAGGTGATTTTGATTGATTTTACTATAAAAAGAACCTTGATGGTAGGATTACTGGTGTCCTTTTTTTTTCTGTCTCATAAACATGCAAGATTTCAGGTACGTCTTGCTACTTCTACTTACACTTAGGTCACACTACACTGCATGTACAAGCATATACATGTATATATACACATCCCTCTGGGTTTTCTTCTATTTTCTTTCTAGTTCTTGTTGTTGTTTATTTCCTCTTATCTCCATGGGGAAGTGGAACAGAATTCTTCCTCCGTAAGCCATGCGTGTTGTAAGAGGCGACTAAAATGCCGGGAGCAAGGGGCAAGTAACCCCTTCTCCCGTATAAATTACTAAATTTAAAAAGAGAAACTTTGTTTTTCTTTTTTGGGTAGGTTTGTTGAAAAAAAAATAAAAAGAACCTGGAAATGGAGCTCAAAGTAGAGGAAATGTTTGATTTTTGCCAATGTTCAAAAGTACACAAATGATGTCATTGTCCAATAAATGTCCAACCAGCCATTCTAATATGCAGTCATGAATGGGTTGATGTTATTTATACAATTATTGCAGTAGTCTGCATAATAGTAAGTCTTCTATTTTTTGATTGAATAAAAATTCAAAATAGAAAGCAAGAGTAATATCAGAGGGGCCTGGAGACATGACTGATGAACAAAGAAAAATGTTATTTTAGAGCCAGGAATGTCTGCATTGTTCATTCTGGACCTTATTTTGAAATTGTCATATTTTTTAATTTTCGTGAAATTGGCCAAATTGCAAATTTCTGACCACATTATTGGGTAGTTGAAATCGGTAAATGGGCAGTTTCTTGTACTCAATCGATAGAAAAAAATGGAGTTCTAAAGAAATAGCTATGAGTTTTGTCGACTGGAACAAAGGAATTAGCTGAAAATAGGGCTCAAAGTGGGTGAAATCGCCGATTTGTCAATATCGTCGAGGTCGCTAACTTTGCGAGAGCATAATTCCGTCAGTTTTCCATCAAATATTGTTTTTTTAGTGTCATTACAATCAGGAAAAAAACCTCTATCATTTCATAAGAAAAAATTATTTTTTTTTTTTTTAAATTTTGCGACACCAGGAGACACCTCAGGATTGGGGGTTGCGACAGTCAAGGGGTTAAAAGAAGAAGGGAAGTAGCCCCGGAAAAGGACTTGACACCTCAAGTCCTAATGGAAGGGGATTCCCCTTCTAAACACTAAGACCATCAACACTCTCCCCCTCCCCATCCCATCAATCATCACCAGATCTTCAATAAAGGTAAGTGTCATGTAACTGTGCATGTCTTCTTCAGTTTGTGTGTACGTATTAAAATTAATATTTCATGTGGTAAAATTTTTTTTTTCATACTTTTGGGTGTCAGGAACGGATTAATTTGATTTTCATTATTTCTTATGGGGAAAATTCATTCGCATAACGATAATTTTACATAACATTGAGCTCTCAGGAACGAATTAATAGCGTTATGCGAGGGTCCACTGTAAATGGAAATTTAAAATTACAGTTCAGAACTCGAGCAACCCCTACAATATTAAACTGAATTAGCCAACATTTCCACTATAAAGTTTTTTCAACTTTGATGACAAATGCTGAAAATTTAAAAAAAATATGATACTCTAATACCTGAATTTAAAAAAAATACAGTACATTACTGTAATAGCTAAAATTAAAAATTCTCAACCTGAACTGTGATACATTAACATCTACCCATTTTTAGAGGTTAGTCTATCCCTATGAGGAGAGTATATGTTTCTTCCAATGGCTAACAATCTTTCACTCTCTGAAGAGGAGAGTGAACTTATATACAGTGTTTGCTTGCAGGATGCTCAAAATGGAAGAATTATCATATTTTCTCTCCACCACTCTAGTGGATTTTCTTCTTGAGCAATAATGTCATTGCTATATACGTATTTGTCCATTTCTGTCTTGACCCTTAAACGGTCAAAACGTATATATAAGTTTTTTCAACATTTGAAAGTATGTAAAAAAATGTACATCATCTTTTTTTTTTTTTTTTTTTTTACATTTGAAAATGTGTAAAAAAACTTATCTACAATTTTTTTTCTTGTTATATTTGAAAATATTGTAGGTAGAAGGTTGGTAGACAGCAACCACCCAGGGGGGTACTACCATTCTGCCAAATGAGTGTGAAACGAAAGCCTGTAATTGTTTTACGTGATGGTAGGATTGCTGGTGTCCTTTTTCTGTCTCATAAACATGCAAGATTTCAGGTACGTCTTGCTACTTCTACTTACACTTAGGTCACACTACACATACATGTACAAGCACATATATACACACCCCTCTGGGTATTCTTCTATTTTCTTTCTAGTTCTTATTCTTGTTTATTTCCTCTTATCTCCATGGGGAAGTGGAAACAGAATTCTTCCTCCATAAGCCATGTGTGTTGTAAGAGGCGACTAAAATGCCGGAGCAAGGGGCTAGTAACCTCTTCTCCTGTATATATTACTAAATGTAAAAGGAGAAACTTTTGTTTTCCTTTAGGGCACCCCGCCTCGGTGGGATACAGCCGGTGTTTGAAAGAAGAAAGATAGATTTGAAAATATGTAAAAAAAACATAGATCTACCTTTGGAGCACTACGGATCTGAACGTCGATCTATTGGACCGTTTTAAGGTTAATGCTTGTGGTAACACAATTACCAGCACAATTGCTTTGGATGTTACTTTTTGTGATTTGGAAAAGGAAAACTAGGCAGATGTTTGTGATGTGCCATTGTTGAAAATGATGGCTATTATTATTCATAATTTTTAACGTAATTCCATGGGGGAAGTAGAAAAGAATCTTCCACTGTAAGCCATGCATGTTGTAAGAGGCGACTAAAATGCTGGGAGCATGGAGCTAGTAGCCCTTTCTCCTGTATAAATTACTAAGTCTAAGAAAATCTTTCATTTTTCTTTTTTGGTACCCTGCCTTGGTAGGATATGGACAGTTTGTCGAAATTTTTTTTTTTTTTTAACATAATCAAACTATGCAAAGTTCTACAGTCATCAAACATCATCTTGACTTTCTTATATCCGACTTTATGCTGTACAAACCAGTTTCACACCTGAATTCTTTAGCTGCTGAATTCTCTGAGTTTTTCAGTTTATTGTCAAAGTTTGTTTTACATAACTTGTCCACTATACTGCACTGCAGAAGCTACTCTTATTTCGGTGATCTAGGAAATGTCCTGAGTATCTTATTGTAGTCAGAGGTGTTATGTGTTACCCAAGACTGAGAATCATGAATCGCTCAAAGCTTTACTGATAAATATTTCAAAGTAGCGGAAATATTTAGCCCTACTGCCATTTTTTAAAACCTTGAAATCCACACATTATCAATGGGATCTTGAGATGGTCGTCCCTTACTTCTTTGGAGATACACCACCAGTTTGTCTGGCAAAAAAATTAATTATTATTATTATTATTACAGATACAAAATTTCATAAATGTCAGTGTTCACTCTTGCCATAATCCCCCCCCAAGATAATCTCCCTGAAACTATCTTGTTAAAATCACCAAATACAGAAAAATAGTTCTGAAATTAAAACTAAAAGTAATTCTCCCATATCTACAATGTTTCTAATCTTGACTTAATGCTGAACAATATAACTTAATTCACACAATAACACAACTAAAGCCTAATTTTTTTTTTTTATTAACACACTGGCCGATTCCCACCAAGGCAGGGTGGCCCGAAAAAGAAAAACTTTCACCATCATTCACTCCACCAGTCTTGCCAGAAGGGTGCTTTACACTACAGTTTTTAAACTGCAACATTAACACCCCTCCTTCAGAGTGCAGGCACTGTACTTCCCATCTCCAGTACTCAAGTCCGGCCTGCCGGTTTCCCTGAATCCCTTCATAAATGTTACTTTGCTCACACTCCAACAGCACGTCAAGTATTAAAAACCATTTGTCTCCATTCACTCCTATCAAACACGCTCACGCATGCCTGCTGGAAGTCCAAGCCCCTCGCACACAAAACCTCCTTTAACCCCTCCCTCCAACCTTTCCCAGGCTGACCCCTACCCCGCCTTCCTTCCACTACAGACTGATACAGTCTTGAAGTCATTCTGTTTCACTCCATTCTCTCTACATGTCCGAACCACCTCAACAACCCCTCCTCAGCCCTCTGGACAACAGTTTTGGTAATCCCGCACCTCCTCCTAACTTCCAAACTAAAGCCTAAAGTATTCTTTTATTTTAATTATAGTAACTACATGGTTACTGTCTTCAAAATAACTTTCAATTCATTATTCATTATCATCCAGTTCATTGTACTTCATTCTTCAAAATGGAAACCTTTATTCCTTTAGTGTTCGGTTACATGTACAATCTTCTCCAAATACTTCAATTAATAGCCATCAATACATTATTTTTCAACAGTGGCTATCTCCCCTCTAGGTACAGTGACCTCTTCCCCAATATAATCATCATTCATTCACTAGCCATCTTGCCAGAAGTGTGTAGATATCACAATTCAAATACACCGTAACCCTCTAAACTCCAACATCCCCACCTCTTCGTCAGAGTCTAGGCACTGTACTGTACTTCACACCTTCAGGACTAAAGCCCATCTATGCATGTTTAAATATAAAATGACTACATTAAGACAAAAGCTATACTGTACTTTGGTCTCCTCAAATTCCTCTATTTAGATATGCTCATTTGTATATGCAATAACCAATTAATTTTTGTTTTTGTCAGTTATCGAACACACTATAGTATTCCTGCTGCCTCCTAAATTAAAATATTTTCCTAATTTCATTAATGTATTCTTTTTATTTAACCTGTTCTCCAATGGGGTTACTATTTAAGTGACAATTATGTCATCCCCACTGCCCAACCTAAGCCGACTATTTATGTATGTAATGTTGGTATTGCAGTTTAAATGGCTCTCTGAACTGCAACATCTTATCCCTGTATTTCCCACCTCCAGGACTCAAGTCAGGCTAACTGATTTTTCCCTGAACCCTTTCATGTTTACATTGCACACACTCCAACAGCAGGTCAGGTCACAAAAAAAAAACCTTGCCTCCACTCACTCCAAAATAATATGCCATGCTCACTCAAACCTGTTGGATGATCAAGCCCTTAGCGCTCAAAGCTTCCTTTACCACCTCCCTCCAACCGTTCTTAAGATGATCCCTACCCTCCTCTCTTCACCCCAAATTTGCTAAAGTAATGTAATCTAGCCTAGATAAACTAATATTTAAATTCAGTCTTCATCTATACCAATCAGAAATTGATACAACCAATCAGAAATTGATACATTGTAATGCATGTGAATATGAACTTCCAGTATGAAAAATACACTGCTTTATTAAAATTCTCTATCCTAATTACAGTACATGTACAGTATAACTTTCAGAGAATTTACCAAAATTTCCTTTTTCATTTCTCAGCTCACACTTTAATCAAAACGCACCTACCATCTAACTTACGCCCTGCTCGACATACGACCACTCAACTTATGACCGTGTTTTGTATGCCAAATTTCTGGGAAATAAACAACTGTTTGTGTTGCACACAGTATTTATCCTAAACCTTACAGTATAAAATACAGTACGTACTAACAGCATAAAAAGTAAAGTAAAAAATGAAATACGAAAATAAAACAATACAAAAAAGTCACTACAAAAATGTGATTTGTTATTCAGTAGTAAGGTTCGACTTATATCCATTTTGACTTACGACCGGTTGGTCAGAACCAAGCTCGGTCGTAAGTCGGATGGTACCTATACCCTAAACCTTTCTTCTTGAGACTATTACAGTGGAACTTCGGTTTTCGCCATTAATTCGTTCCAGAAAGTCTGACGAAAACCAAATTCGATGAAAACTGAAGAAATATTTCCCATAAGAAATAATGTAAATCCAATTAATCCATTCCAGATCCCCAAAAGTATGAACAAAAAATACATTTTATAGAGAATAACTATAGTTTTACATACAGACAACAATGAGAAATAAATATAAAGGACTAACAAAATGGATAAATGAAAATTTAATATCACTTTTACCTTTATTGAAGACTCTTGTTGGCGTATGGCGTATGGAAGACATGAGGAAGGGAAAGGGAGGAGGAGAGGTTATTGGTTGGAAGGGAAATACCCCTCCATAAGGACTTAAGGTATCAAGTCACTATCAGGGGTTACTTCCCTTCTTTGTCTTTTACTGGCACTGGACCCCTGTTGCACAAAAAATCTGTCCAGAGAGGTCTGTTTCTCACATCTTTTTAAGATTTGCCTAAAATGGGACAAGGCATTGTCATTGAACATGTTGCAGACACAGCTTGCAACAGCTTTGTTAGGGTGATATTTCTCCACAAAACTTTGCAACTCACTCCACTTTGCACACGTCCTTAACCCTTTGACTGTCGAAAGGCCCAATCCTGAAGTGTCTCCTGGTGTCATAAAATATTCGAAAAAAAAAAAAAAAATTCTTATGAAAATGTTAAGATTATTTTTCTGATTGTTTTAGTCCCCCCAAAAAAAATTTTCCGATCAGTACTTACCGAGATATAGAGTCCTGAAATTTGCTGAAATTGATCTGCGAGCAGCAACAGCGGCGACTGCCGCTCACCCAGTAAACTTTGATTTACTTGTATTTGATGGTTTCTTGTTTTTTTTTCACTATTTTATTTTTTCACATAACTTTTGTGGCCTGCGAGACCAAATTATTGTGCAATGTTCAAATATACACTCGTTGAATGTAACATAATTATAGCAAAAACACTCATATCATTATAATGTTGCTAAAACTTGTTTACACAAACAAACAATGTAAACAAATGTTTATTATGATTGTTTTATAATATATATACATATGTACAATCACTGGACACTTTTCTAGAACTGCTGCAGCTTGTGGAATTCTTTGAAACATGGGTATAAGCACAATGGCGTCTTACACTCCTCGCACATAAAACGAGTGTCTCTGCGTTTTTGTGGGCGTTTTGTGGTATGTCCACAGACAAAACACCTCTTCTGAGCATTTTTCTTGGCAGTAGTAGCAGGCAGTGGAATGGGGTAGTGATCACCAGGCCGTAGACGAGAGGACATGTGTTGATTGCAGGTGTTGTTTCTTGGTACTTGAATATTATTTGTCTGATGACTGACAAACAAAATTCACCATATTTGGGTTTCTTCTTGGTCTTCAATTTATACATATAAGCATTCAGCATGGAAATGTCAAGAAGATGGAAAAACAGTTTTATGTACCACTTATAACTCTTGCGAACACAGTCAGCAAACCCAATCTGCATGTCACATTTGTCCTCTAATCGCATACTGAGGTTGTAATCCATCACAGCTGCAGGTTTTACAATGGGTTCATTGGTCTCTATTCTGCTTGCCAGTGTCTACCATTTCGTGTCGGTGAACTGATGTCAGCAGTGTGACATCACGTTTGTCATGCCACCGAAATGCCATGATGTCATTGGCAGCAAACACCTGCACTTCACCTCTACGACTGCCAGCATCGAACCTAGGCAGATATATACGATTTCCACGCACTGTGCCACACACATCTGTCATGTTCACTCGCAAGAAATCACTGAGTATAGGGCTTGTGTACCAGTTGTCAGTATATAAAATATGCCCCTTACCAAGATATGGCTCCATCATTGTTCTAACCACATCACCAGAGATACCCAGTAACTTTCTGGTATCTTCCATTCTTTTACTGCCAGTGTACACAATTATATCCAAAACCAGACCAGTTTTGCAATCACACAGAACAAATAACTTTATACCAAAGCGTTTCCTCTTGCTTGATATACATATACTGCTTGAATGAGAGTCTTCCTTTGAACAAAATCAAAGACTTGTCAATAACAAGCTTCCTGAAGGGATAAAAATGCATACAGCGCTTTTGTTTCAGGTACATAAACACACGTCTGAGCTTATATAACCTGTCGCTTCTGTCAGGCCTGGTTTTGTCTGAAAAGTGTAACATACGTAACAGTAACACAAATCTATTCACTAGTATAATGTCACTGAAAGCAGGGGTTGAAATCAGGCGGTCTGTCACCCAGTATGTGTTGACACTATGCTTGTACACATGTGGCATAAGCATTATTGTGGCAAAGAACAGATACATCTCTGCCACAGTTGTGTCCTTCCACTGGTGTAGGCGTGATCTTGGTGACAGAATAGTGTTTGCCATGGTGTACCCATAGTATGTATTGCTTTCCCTGACAATAATGTCCATCAGGGGTTCATCGAAGAACAACTGAAAGCATTCCAGTTCAGTGGGATTGTTCCCAAGTGTACATGATGGCCGTATTCCACTTTGCCCTCCATCAAAGTCATGGGGATTGGGAACAAACTCGTCATCTTGCTGCCAATCCCAGATGCGGTCAGCTGGTGCGTTCTGGATATTGTAATGTGGCTGTGGTTGTGCAGGTTGTGGTTGTGGGAGTGTGGGGTCGGGTGAGGCTGGTTGTAGTTGTGCAGAGTCAGCAGCACGGGTAGTAGCGTGGCCTGCTGCTGGTGTCACTTGCATCATTGATACCCATCGTAACAATATCGTCATCTTCACTATCAGGACGTGGTGTAGCGCCACAGGATGTGCTCCAAGATGTACTCCTTCCTCTTGGAAGACCATATGGTACACTACCAGACCGCATGCAACGTCGTATATACTGCCGCTTCACTGGGGAATATTCACCCTCACTGTCACAACTAGAACTGCTTTCAATAACCTTGAAATCACTGTCACTATCACTTGCACTGCTCACATCCGAGTCTTGTACACGGGCAAATAGTTTCCTCTTTCGTCCTGGTACAGGTGAACATGAACGAGCCGGCCCAGCACCAGAGGTGGAAGGTTGTGGGTCATATGGGTTTTCATCACTAATTATGTTATCCTGGGTAATTTTTTCGGTCACACCCACTTCAAAACCAGGGAATTCACTTTCACTGACACTATCATCACTGTTTGAGCTATCACTTGGGAACTAAAGACCTCCAATCCGCCGAGGAGTAAGGAACTTCTTACTGCAAGGCATGGTGAAAATGGACTACCAAGATGGCGTTCCTACAATGCACCGCCGAGTCCCAGATTTTTTTCACAGGGTGCACACCGACCACTGAGACCCATTCTCTCTCGTGTAGGCCTACCAGCCCTCTCCCGCTTGATTTGAAGCCGCTAGAATTTATGCGTATAGATATGTCAAACACGGTATCTCCCATGACGTATATATACGACCGCGACAGTCAAAGGGTTAATCACTGAAGAAGGCACATTCTCCCCTCTCTTTTCCTCCACCTCTGAAGTAATTTCCTCAGCTGCAATCTGTTGCTGCTCCAGTTGAAGGTGTTGCAGCTCTTCAGTGGTTAGCTCTTCCCTGTGGTTGCCCACCAACTCTTCCACATCCTGGCCACTCACATCCAACCCCATGAACTTCCCCAAAGCCCCATGGTGGCTTATTTAGAAATCACACTCAATAAACAAGCACAAAAAACAATGGATTATTACGAAATGTTACGGATGAATGTGCAGGGTAATGTTCACTCGACGAGAAACAAAGCCAGACTGACTCAGAACGCATGGGATGCTTTGTGTGGGGTGTGGGCAGGTGGACACATTCAGTACAGTGGATCGACGAAAACCAAGGTGATGAACGAAAACTGGGACAAAATTTTGACGAAAAAATTTGTTGAAAACTGAATTCGATGAAAACCAGGGCAAACGAAAACCGAGGTTCCACTGTATTATTATAATCATGGGGAAGCGCAAAACCTGTAGGATTATACAGCGCCTGTGAGGAGGGGGATGGCAGGTATTCAGGCTTAATTCAGGGAACTGGAGCACAGATCCAATTCCCTAGATCAAGAGCCCCTCACCAGCATCAAGGAATTTCCCTTGAGGGTTCTTGAGACTAAAGCTTTTCTTTATTATTTAAACGCAATGGACATCACCGCTCAGCCCCAGGTACACCAACATTGAAGGGTGCACAAGAGCAATCTAGGTAGGGTGATATTCCAAAAAATGAAACAAATTTACCTTCATTCAGTCAATCACTGTCCTGTCAACAGAGCACAGACTGCAACATTCTCACCTTTCTTTCAGAGTGCAGGCTCTACTTCCCACCTCCAGGATACGTCTAACTATCTAGTTTCCTTGAATCCTTCATTAATATTACCTTGCTCATACTCGAATAGTATGCCAAGCCTTAAAAATCACTCGTCTCTACTCACTCTGATCCATCACATTCGAACAAGCCTGCTGGATGCTGAAGCCCCTAGCACTGAAAACCTCCTTTTCCCTCCCTCCAAACTTTCCTGGGACAACCACTAATTCTCCTTCCTCCCACCCTAGGTTGTGGCTATTTTTGTTGGGTTTATCAGGGCCACTGACAGCATAAGCTGTATCGAGCCCGGTTTCTCGATGGTACGAGGAAGATTTGTTGCCCAAGGTTGGGCGATGAAAGAAAAAGGAACAAAAGTTCCTTTGTAAACAGAGATAGAAACTTGAAATTTCCAATTAGATCTGGTGGACCCCCTTGCCAAGCCTCAGCAGAGAGGGATGCCCACACTCCCACCCGAGTTCAGTAAGCGGCTTCCCACCAAAGACCGTTAAAGAATTTTCCACAGAGCAGAAAAAATGGAGCTGGCTAAAGTAAGCCGATATACAGGTGCCCCTCCTGTAGAGTGTCCGGTGGGCAAAATAGACAAGGACAAGTGTCCCAGAGAGAACGGTGGAAATTTGTCACTGATACACAGGCGAGAGAGAGACGTCCACACCCGACGAAGGCTGACGCAGACGTTCCCACCCTAGGTTTACACACCCTCTTCATAATCTTCTTATACTCTGTCATCTCTGAATGTCCAAACCACCTCAATAACACCTCCTCTGCCCTCTGAATCATACCTTTGGTAACTCCACATCATCTTTTCTTTATGCCAATTAAAATCTCAATCCAAAAGAAATAAACATACAGTGGTCCCTCGTTTATCGTAATTAATCTGTTCCTGGAAGTGTTAGTATTATCGAAATTTACGATTTTTGAATCAATTTTCCCCATAAGAAATAATGTAAATACAATTAATCCATTCCTGACACCCAGAAGTACTAAAACAAAAATATTTTTTACATGAAATATAGATGTAGTACATAAACAATACAATGGGACATGATGAATGAAACATTAACAGCATAACACTTACCTTTATTGGCGATTCTTTTTAGTGTATGGAAAACTGGAGGAGAGATATTGGATTATTTACACCTCAGATACCAATTGCTTTTCTGGGGTTACTTCTCTTCTCTGTTTCTTAATGCCACTAGGACCACCTTGAGAGTCACTGGAGTCCTGTTTTGCAAAATAACTGTCCAGACAGCTCTGTTTCTGGCGTCTCTAACATTTCCCTAAAATGGGCCAAGACTTTGTCACTGTACATGTTGCCAACATGGCTTGCAACATCCTTCTCAGGGTGACGTTTCTCCATAAATCTTTCCATCTTACTCCACATTTCAAAAATCTCCTTAATTTCTGAAGAAGGCAACTTCTTTCATCTCTCTTCCTCCTCTGCAGCAAGATTCTGAGCTGCGATCTGTTGCTCTTCCTGCTGAAGCTCTTGCAGCTCCTCAGTGGTGAGCTCTTCGTTGTGGTCTTCCACCAACTCTTCCACATCCTCCAAACTCACATGCAACCCCATGGAACTCCCCAGTGCCACAACAGATTTAACAACTGACATAGGCTCATCAGGGTCAGCCCCAAACCCTTCAAAATCCCTCTTGTTTACCTGGAGTTTACCTGGAGAGAGTTCCGGGGGTCAACGCCCCCGCGGCCCGGTCTGTGACCAGGCCTCCTTGTGGACACGATCTGGCCACAATTTTCTCCAAGCAGAGTTCAAAGTCCTGGTAGTCACTCTCTCCCAAGCCTTACCTATAAGGCTTATGCAATGGAGGATGCTGAAGTGTTCTCTCCAAAATTCCCTTAGGGTCAAGTGAGTGTCTGAGGTCACATTCAAGCACCTTTGAAACATTGCTTTGGTGAAGTTTTTTTTAAAACTTGCAATGACCTGCTGGTCCATGGGTTGGAGGAGAGGAGTGGTATTCGAGGGCAAGAACTTTACTGTGATGAACCCAAACTCCTCGAAAATTAGGTCATCCAAGTTTGGAGGATGAGCAGGTGCATTGTCCATTACTAGGAAGCACTTGAGATCCAATTTCTTTTCCAGAAGGTATTTCTTCACACTAGGGCCAAACACTTCACTGAACCACTCGACGAAAATTTCCCTCGTGACCCATGCCTTACTATTAGATTTCCAAAACACACACAATTTACTCTTCATAACATTGTTTTTCCTGAACACTCTGAGATTTTCAGAATGGTACACTAGTAACGGCTTCACTCTGAAATCTCCACTAGCATTAGCACAGAACATGAGTGTCAGCCTGTCTTTCATGGGCTTATGTCCTGGCAGTGCCTTTTCCTCCTGAGTAATGTAGGTCCTCTTTGGCATTTTCTTCCAAAAGAGGCCTGTTTCGTCACAATTGAATACTTGTTCAGGTTTCAGTCCTTCAGCCTCTATGTACTCCTTGAATTCATGCACATACTTTTCAGCCTGCGGTCCAAACTGGCAGCCTCACCATGCCTTACCACACTGTGTATGCCACTACGCTTCTTAAATCCTCAAACCAACCTTTGCTGGCCTTAAATTCACTCACATCACCACTAGTTGCAGGCAATTTCTTTACCAGATCGTCATGCAACTGCCTAGCCTTTTCACAAATAATCGACGTCATAAGAGTATCTCCTGCTAATTGTTTCTCGTTTATCCACACCAATAATAACTTCTCAACCTCTTCGAGTACTGGTGATCTCATTTTTGTCAGCATATTTACCCCCCTTGCAACAACAGTGTCCTTGATTTCCTTTTTCTTGGCCACGATGGAAGCTATGGTTGTATAGGGTTTGTTATACATCCTGGCCAGTTCGGCCATACGTACGCCATTTTCATATTGTTCAATGATGTTTTTCTTAAATTCAATCGTATTTCTCACCTTCTTTACCAAAGGCATGGCACTAGGAGCTTTCTTTGGAGCCATGGTAGCTCATTTAGTAGTTGCAAGCACTAAAATGAATGGAATACTATTATGAAATATTTCGTATGAGCAAGTGAGGGGACCGTCGCTCACTAGTAAACAATGCCACATTGGCTGGGAAGGGAGGCCGGGGCGGCTCAGAGCGCGAGTACACGTCCCGGATGAATGACTATTCGTGAGTCAATCTATGATTAGCGAGCCAATGTTTTGATGAAAATATCGTTACGATTTCCGAAAATTACGACTATCGAGCCCTACGATTATCGAGGGACCACTGTATTTTAAAATTGTGTTTCTGTACATATTGCTAAACCATTTGTCCAATCTTAATTTTAGCAACTTATCTATTCATCCATTTAGTCTTACGTCAGTCACATCTTGTAAAAATATCTAAACACATGTATTCCTGGTTTTTGAACAATTCATATTATGACATCCTAGCTATGAGTTAATTTATATAAATATAATAAAGGTGTAACATAATGCCTTGAGTTCACTTTATGCCCATGGTGCAAAAGGTGAATTCAATACAACATGCAAAACAGAGAGATTTGTTCTGATTCACAAATTCCACATTTCTTTAATAGGTAAGAAAAGAAAATATTAGCTTAAACATTCACAAACACTCAAAGGGTGAAATGCTAGTAAAAAGGGAAAGTTTTTGTAGGCAAGGAACAAAAAACAATAATCATACATAGTAAAAATTCCCTAGGAAAACCCCACATAAAAGTAAAAGTAAACATCCATTCAGGGGAAATTTGCCAAGCCTGTAGAGGTAAACAACACTTGGGGGAAAGGGAAAGGGTAATTAAGTTGCAGCCAAGGAGGGGGGAGGAGGTCATGCCAATAACTTGTATCAAAAAACCCTTTAAACTGGAAATTTGGAAATTGAACCCACTGTGGGGTCACTTTTTTTCCTTTTTTTTTTGGGGGTTTAGCGCTTCTTTTTGATTATAAAAAATAATGTGGGTCAAAAATGTAGGACGTGCAAAATTTTTTTTATTGGCCATACATTCCTAGGAAAGGGGAGGCATTAGATTTGTTTCCAAAGGAAGCGTGGGCTTGTTTTAAACCCTTTCCCTGGTTCATTATTTTTTTTTATAAAAAAAAAAGAAGCGCAAAGCCACAAGGTTAGTTATTTTAATATGTTTATTTTTGCCCCCCCTTTACCCTCCTGTGGGGGGGTAGTCAAAAGGTTCAGAGGTACAAAAGGACCCCCGGAACTGGCTCCAAAGTTTGAACCCTGAAGGGGGTTTAAAAGGGGTAATGAACCAAAATTAAAAAAGGTTTTTAACCCGTAAAATGGGTTATTTTACGTTTTTTCAGGCTAAAATCATGACAAATTTTATTGTAATAGAAAATTTCACACTTCCACACCCCACAACTTTTAAGTGAGTTTTTGGGTGCAAATATTGATTTTTTGAGACACACACACACACACACATAAAAAATTCATACACACACACACACACCCCACACACACACAAAAAACCATTACACACGCACACACTCATACCCACTCATATACACTATAAAACACGCCCCACACAACCACATAAACACAGGGGAAACTTTCCTATATTTTTAAAAGGCGGGTATGATAGAGCTAAAGGGCGGGGAGAAAGGACTAGCCCCCAAGGGCTATACAGCGGTTTCCCTGGATCAAGATCCACTCACCAGCATCACATCTGGTTGGGTTGGGTTTATAGCTGAGGTAATAAACTGTGATTCGAACGTGAGAGCAGCTCTAATTCCTAGGATCAAGAACCCTTCACTAGTATCTAAGCATCCCCACCTAAAGAGATTAAAAAACAAGTAAAAAGTGACTAAAATAATCATGTCCCACCTGAGCGTCTAGCGGCCGACATGTTTACATTGAGCTCTGCCGTTCAGCATTGCAGAAAATTATTTTTAATCGATTTAAAACAGATTGGGTGGATTTATCTTTAATTTTATAGTCAATAAAAAAGACTATATTTCAGCATTTAATTTAAATTAAGAGCGTTGAGCCAAACCTAATTGAACTTGCATTCACTGTTACAGTTTGTTAGTTAAATATATTTTTGTTTAATTTAATGTTAAGTAGTTAGATGGAAGCCCTAGACTCAATAATTTAATAATACACAGAGAATGGATGGATGGATCTATAATTTCCTCACTCCTTACTCAAACCCACACTTTTTGCAGATGACACTACATACGTCTTCTCTCACCCGAGCCCAGTCACGCTAGCCAATTTCCAATTTCCAATTTGTACACACATACAGAGGTACAAAAAAAAATACAGATATGAGCAGTATGCCAAAGCCACTTTTACTATGCATAGCATTACGGGCTGGCTTAAAATTAACTTAAGATTAACTAAGCAATGATTATTATTATTATTATAATCAAAAAGAAGCGCTAAGCCACAAGGACTATACAGCGCTGCTACTAAGCAATGATGAAATCAGTGATAAAACATTAATGTAAACAGATAACTATAAAGCACAAGTGAGTATTACAAAGACAGGTCATATGGTTGCATTCAGTTAGGTAGTGATTCTGTTAGGTAGTGTATTTAAAAAATAATAAAGTTAGATTGGGTTTTAGGTTTAACATTTATGTGATATAATTGTGAGAAACATTTAAGATATACAATTATAATGTTCAGTTATTCAGTATTAATTTGGTTTTGGGTGAGTAAGTAATCTTGAGAAGAGACTTGAATTTATAAACAGGTAGTGTTTCTTTTATATTTACAGGTAATGAATTCCAGATTTTAGGGCCTTTTTTTTAAAAATTGAGTTTTGCATGTGGAGAGGGGACAAAGGGGGGCAAAAAAAAAAAATAAAATAAAAGGGTTTCCCCTTTTTGTTTTTGGTCATGTGTTCTTTTGGGGTTTGGCAAGGAATTTTTTTGGGGAAAGGGAAAAATTTTCAGAGTTAAGTGTTTTTATGTATGTAATAGGTCATTAAAAAATTTAAGGATTTTTTTGTATGGTGAGTAGGTTTAGTGATTGAAATTGGGGGAGTGTGCTCCTGTAGGAGAATTTTTTTTATCTTTCCCAAACTGCAGCCTTTTGTTGGAAAATTAGTGGTCGGGAGATGGTTAATTGTTTTTTGAGCCCCAAAGCACAAACCCCCCTTTGGGGAGATGGGGTAAATAAGAGGGGAATAGGGCCGGGGGGTTTGACTGGGGAACAAAAAAACCGAAATTTTTCGTTTAAAATGCCTACATTTTTTGGAAATTTTTTAGAAATTTAAAGAATATGTTATAAATTTTTACCCTTTTAAATCAAGGGGGTTTTCCTAAGAATTTTTTCCCCCCCTCTTTTATTTTTTGTGAAAGGTGTTTCCATTTATCTTTTTTTTAAAAGGGGGGCCCCAACGGGTAGCTCTTTTTAACCAAACTGAATGAAGTGGGTTTTTTGGGTAAATGTTTAGTGAATTTTTGTTGGGCCCCTCATCCAGGAAAGATATTTTCGTAATTCGGTATTTACAGTATTGGCTAGCGTGACTGGGCTCGGGTAGAGAAAGAAAAAATGTAGTGTCATCTAAAAAATTTGGGGTTTGTAATTGCGAAGCTTTTGGGAAAGGTCATTTATGTTAGGGAAAGAGAAAGGGGGCCCCAAGGCATTTCCCTGGGGGCCACCAAACCTGAAATTTGGGTTTTGTGCAAAAATTTTTTTGCCCCTTTTTGCGTAACAAATATTGGTTTTCTGTTGCTGGGGTTTAAGCCCTTGAGGAAAGTTGGGGAGTGCCCTCTTATACCAAGGGGAAAATTTTTAACGGGGAGCAAGCCCAGGGGTAAACTGTATCAAAACTTTACGTAAGTCAAGGAAGATCCCCAGTGGGACTTTTTTTTTCTCTATTGCGGGGTATATATGTTCTAGCATGTGTATAAAAAGCTTCATTAGTATTTTTATTGGCCTAATCCAAATTGGCAGGGGTTAAATATTTTTTGGGGAGATAAGAAGGAGAAATTTCTTTTAAAATTTTAATTTTTTTTCGAAGATTTTTGAGAGGGGTGTAATTTGGGATATTGGGCCTATAGTTATTCAACTCTTTTTGGTCCCCCCCTTTTTTGGATGGGGGTGACCCTTGCAAATTTTGAGTACTGAAGGGAAGGGGGGGATTCAATGGTTTTGGGTTAAAAAGTTTTTGCATGATTGTGAAAGCATTTTGTGACCTTTTTTAATATGGGGTTGGTAAGGTTTTTAAATCTCCTCCCTTGTTTTTTAGTGCTTTGAAAAAGGGAACTTCGAGGGGTTTAGTCCGGAGCTAAACGTGTGTTGGGGTTTTTTGCCGGGGGAGGTGGGTTTTTTGGGGTGGGGTATCTGAGTTTGGGGTTTTTTTGGAAAGGGGTTTTGTCCTAAAAGTGGAGAAAAACATTGAGTCTTTTTGGGCTGTTTCTTTTGGGTGGGGGGTTGGGGGTTATCTGTTTTTGCTAATTTTATTTCGCTATTTCGTGATATCTTTTTTTTTCCCAAAATTTTCCCTGATAGGTTTTCCGGGTCTTTTTTAATCACCTCGTAATTTTTATAATCGGTTCTCAAAAAAAATTTTTTTTTGCCCTTCTTATCAGCGGGGTTAGGACTGCCCGATAACGTTTTTTTTTGGGCCCCCTCGGGTTTAAATTGGGGCCCCCTTTTCTTACGGGTTTTTCATTTTGGGGTTTTTTTAAATTTAGGGAATTTGAGAATGCTGGGGGGTTAGCCGGGGACTTTTTCACTCTTTGCTGTCATCTTTTATTTTTTTTAAAAGGGAAAGGGGCTTTTTTATAAAAGGTTTTGGGGTTTTTTTTTTAGAAAATTATTAAACTTCGTCAATATCGGAAAAGGGTTTCTGCTAAAGGTGCCAATCAAGTTTGCTTTTGGGCTGTTGTGAAGTTTTTAATGGCGCCTCATTGTGAATCTAAAGGGTGATTTAGTAGTGTTTTGGGGGTTATTTACCAAGAGTTGTTATGGGGAAAGTAGGGTAGGGGTCGGGGGTAAAACCGGGTAATTATCCTGTTTTTTAAAGGGGATAGGGGTTTTTGGGGGGCCAGATGTGGTCAAGTGGGGAAACCTAGCTCTGAAACTCTTGTAGGTTTTGTTACGTTTTATAAAAATTACAGTTACTCATTTGTTTTGTTTTTTCCCATTTAACGTGGGGGCCCTGGTCTTGCAGGAGATTTATATTGAATCACCTGAGATATAATGATCTTTGTTCATGCGTGCATCATTAAACAAATTTCCTTTTAAGTTTTTGACTAAATTGGCAAAATTTTACTGGGGAACTTTTGTAATGTTTATCAATGTGAGAGGTTTTTGTGGGTTTACTTTGTTTAAATTTCTTTTTATATATTCCCCATGTTCACCCCTTTTGCAAGTAAAGTGATCTTTCTATTTGGGGCCCTGAATATTGGCGTCCCAAATTACTACCCAAATTACGTAAACACCAAATTACAGAAAATATCTCCCTGGATGGGGATACAAACTTACACTAAACTTTGACAAAACCTACTTCATTCATTTTGGAAAGCAGAGCAACAAAATGTACCCTTAACTTTAACAATAAAGGGATCACCAAATCAAAAAAAAAAAAACCAGGGGGAAAAAATTCCCCTTGGAACCCCACCCCGATAATACCCTTTGTGGCTAAAGCCCCCGCTTAAACACACGGGGGGCCCCGGGGGTTCGCTTCCCCGGCGGGTGGAAACTTTCGACACTTTCCCTTACCCCTGTTGTCCTGTTCACCTACAGCAAATAGGTAACCTGGGTGTTAGTCGACTGGTGTGGGGCGCATCCCGGGGACAAGATTAAGGACCCCAAGGAAATAATTTTAAAAGTCCCGATGCGCAAATGACTTTCCCTTGGGTTTTTTCCTGGGTGGGTAAACCCCCGGGGGGTTTAAAAAACCGAACAAAATCTTATCTTTTCTTATCAAGACTGTAGGCATACTATCGAAGATACGTACTATTTTCCCCATCAGCCCCCCCTGGCCCCTTTTTCACTCCCTTTTTTTACCCAATCACCCCCATGGAATTTGTGCATGGGGCTCAACAAAATTAACCATCTCAACCACTAATTTTCCCAAAAAAAGGGGCAGTTGAATTATAAATTCTCACTACAGGCAGCACACTCCACCAAATTCAAAAAAAAACTCAACCTATTAAAATACAAAAAAATCCCTTTCTTATTACTGCCCCCTATTACATACATAGAACCCCCTTTAAAACCCCTTTTTAAACCCCCCCCCTCAAAAATCTTTCCCTTTCCCAAACCCCCAAAAGAACCCATGCCATAACACAAGGCACAGATCCCCTCTTTTATGTTCCTCGTTCCATCTCACTAAACAAAAAAATTTAATGCACATAAAAGGGCCCCAAAATTTTGGAATTTCATTACCTGTAAATAAAAAAGAAAAACCCACCTTTTTTATAAAAATTTAAGTCTTCTCAAAAATCGCTTAGCGCTTCTTTTTTATTATAATAATAATAATAATTTTCAAAAATCACTTACCCCAAAAAACCCAAAAAAATACTGAATAAAATAACCTTTTAAATTTTTAAAAATCCTAAATGTTACTCACAATTATAACACCCCAAATTTTAAACCTAGGACCCAATCTAACTTATTTTTTTAAAAACACTACCTAACAAATCCCATTCTATTGAATGTACAGCAAGCAAGCAAACCAAAAAGACCTGTCCTTTTTAATCTCTTTTTGGGTTTAAAGTTACTGTTTTTCAAAAAATGTTTTTTTCACGATTTCATCATTGCTTAGTTAATTTAATTTTAAATTTTAAAACCCGCCCGGAAAAGCTATTTTCATAAAGTGGCTTTGGCATGCGTCTTACCGTATTTTTGTACCTCTTTTGTATGCCCAAATTACTAATAAATAAAAAAAATAAATAACAGAAAAACAGAGAGTATTTGCAACAGAGTAAAGTCCCCAGGCAGCTAAAGGGGAAAAGCTCTTTTTCCACAAGGCACAGTACTCGCTCCCATCTTGTTCCTCATCCTCATATCCGACATAGACAAGGATGTCAGCCACAGCACCGTGTCTTCCTTTGCAGATGACACCCGAATCTGCATGACAGTGCTTCCATTGCAGACACTGCAAGGCTCCAGGCGGACATCAACCAAATCTTTCAGTGGGCTGCAGAAAACAATATGAAGTTCAACGATGAGAAATTTCATTTACTCAGATATGGTAAACATGAGGAAATTAATCTTCATCAGAGTAAAAACAAATTCTGGCCACAAAATAGAGCGAAACACCAACGTCAAAGACCTGGGAGTGGATCATGTCGAGGGATCTCACCTTCAAGGACCATAACATTGTATCAATCGCATCTGCTAGAAAAATGACAGGATGGATAATGAGAACCTTCAAAACTAGGGAGGCCAAGCCCATGATGACACTCTTCAGGTCACTTGTTCTATCTAGGCTGGAATATTGCTGCACACTAACAGCACCTTTCAAGGCAGGTGAAATTGCCGACCTAGAAAATGTACAGAGAACCTTCACAGCGTGCATAACGGAGATAAAACACCTCAATTACTGGGAGCGCTTGAGGTTCCTAAACCTGTATTCCCTGGAACGCAGGAGGGAGAGATACATGATTATATACACCTGGAAAATCCTAGAGGGACTAGTACCGAACTTGCACACGAAAATCACTCACTACGAAAGCAAAAGACTTGGCAGACGATGCACCATCCCCCCAATGAAAAGCAGGGGTGTCACTAGCACGTTAAGAGACCATACATAAGTGTCAGGGGCCCGAGACTGTTCAACTGCCTCCCAGCACACATAAGGGGGATTACCAACAGACCCCTGGCAGTCTTCAAGCTGGCACTGGACAAACACCTAAAGTCAGTTCTTGATCAGCCGGGCTGTGGCTCGTACGTTGGTTTGCGTGCAGCCAGCAGCAACAGCCTGGTTGATCAGGCTCTGATCCACCAGGCGGCCTGGTCACAGACCGGGCCGCGGGGGCGTTGACCCCCGGAACTCTCTCCAGGTAAACTCCAGGTATAGTAAGGGAGAACACACACTTTACATGTACTCACCTATTTGTGGTTGCAGGGGTCGGGTCACAGCTCCTGGCCCCGCCTATTCGTTGCGTGTGCACAGTGTGTACAGTGAGAGAATCATAGCAGAAAAAGCCAAATATATCTATAAGCTCAAGGAAAGTCAGGTTGTATGTGGCGTTACTCCCCTCAGTGTTTTAAAAATGGCTGAGTCAGCAGAACAGGTCAGGAGACAACAACACGACACAACCCCCGATAAATGGAATTGAGGGTGATTTGGAAGGATAAAACCATTGATTAAACCTTTCTGGTCTATCAGAATGGAAAGGAGTTAGAAGTTAATTGGTGAAGCCAGACTGTGAAGTGAGGTGGGAAGGGGAGTGTGTAATAAGGGGTTAACTGTAAGGGGTTTGTGAAGTTAAGGGAAAAGTGAGCAGTGAAGAGGGTCTTGAAGAGGAAATTTTCTAGTAATTCAGTGGTGATTGCTAAAGCAGATACTAAGTGTACTAGGGACTGGAAAAGAGAAATAAATATTATTGTACATGAGTAAAAGAGCGAAGAGTGAAAATGGCAGGCATTAGGGGGGTACAGGCTGCCATAATTATATTTATCTTTCTTCTTCAATTCAAAGAAATCAGTCATGGGGGTTGGAAAAGGTGAATGGAGTAACAGCGCCCTGGACAGTAAAAGCCCAACAGTTGCCATCCTACCAGAAAAGTAAATCTCACTATCGCCGCAAGGTATGGCAACACCGCATACCTAAACAAAAACAGTGGCACACAGCTCTTATTGTAGCGCTCTTAAGTGGTGATATCCAAATTAATCCAGGACCTCAAACTATTGTGCAGAGGCAAAACAGACAGATAAATGACGGCGATAATGACGGTCTAGTAGCTAGGGATGATAACCTTAACTCCATATGTAATGCATACATTGGTCAATGTGAGACAATACAGCCATTATCATCTCAAACACTACCAAACAGGTGCATACACTGTACTAAAGTACGCATGAAAAACAGAAAAGGCACCTTATGTAAAATGTGTAAGGGGTGGGTGCATGATGGATGTATGTACTATTATAGCAACGGTGCCAGAATTCATTTTGTGTGTAACAAATGCACTTTGGCACAGTTACCCTTTAGCAGTGATGACATTGATTTACCTAATTTTAATACAAATGACCCATTGCCATATATTGAGGATTATGATTGTTTTATGAAAACAGGCCTTCACTTTATTCATGTCAATGCAAGATCACTTCTTCCTAAATTGGCAGAGATTAGGATTCTAGCTAACAAAATTAGGGCGGCAGTTATAACCATCTCTGAATCTTGGTTGGATGATACTGTGACTGACGACGAGGTCAAAATAGAAGGTTACAATATAAAACGCTTAGATAGGAACAGAAAGGGTGGTGGAGTATGTGCCTACATTAGAAATGACTTAGCTTACAACCCAAGACCTGATTTAAATAACGATAAACTGGAGATTCTATGGTTTGAAGTGCTGCTTCCCAAGACCAAACCCATCTTAGTAGGAACTAGTTACCGCCCTCCTACCCAGGACCAGTTCTTACAAGACTTTTCCAGAGTCTTGTCTGGAGTTGAAAAACAATTGCAGAGACAATAATACTGGGCGACTTCAATATCTGTTTTCAGCAGCAAAATAACGGGCTATGCAAAAGGTATAAGCAAATTTTAGGATTAAATAGCTACACTCAACTAATTAATACACCAACCCGGATCACACAGTTCTCAGCCACCCTAATTGACCACATACTTTGTAACCGCGCTGAGAACATTAGTCAGTCAGGCATCATTACCACAGGTCTTAGTGATCATTTCATCATTTACTGCACCAGGAAAATCACTAGGGATAGGATAGGCCTACACAGGACAATAAAAATGAGGTCAACTAGAAACTACAGTATAGAAACACTGGTAAATAGGCTACACAATTGTGACTGGACAGAGATAACAAGTTGCACGGACGTAAACGATGCCTGGGAAAAATTCAAAACAATGTTCACTATCATCCTTGATAATATTGTACCAGTTAAAGAGGTTAGGATTAAACGAAGAACTGAACCCTGGATGAATACTGAGATATTAGATAATATGAAATTCAGAGACCAGCTGCTAAAAAGATTTAAAGCAGACAGGATATTGCAGCACTAAATGAATTCCAAAGGGTGAGGAACAGAGTACAGAGACTTATAAAAGGAGCAAAGGCAAAGCACTATTGCTCAAAAATTGAAGAGTATAAGCATAACCCCAGAAAGCTCTGGCAACAACTAAAACAGTTGGGGTATAGCCATAAGCCAGTAGATAGATCTAACATAGTACTCACTATCGATAATGAGGTATGCCACGAAACATCTAAGGTGGCAAATTGCTTTAATTCCTACTACACATCTGTTGCATCAACACTAGTAAGTAAACTACCAGCTGCATCAAATACCTTTAACACAGACTCTGATAAGTTTCAAACATACTATACCAATAAAGGGGTAACCCCAAACAGTTGTCAACTAGTAAGTGTATCTCATGACTTCATTCAAAAAGAACTAAGCAGGTTAAACCCAACTAAGAGCACAGGGCCTGATAACATCCCGTCTAAGTTCCTAAAAGATGGTGCTTCTGAACTGTCAATCCCTGTTGCTCACATAATAAATCTATCAATCACCACTAATACCGTACCGGAGGGGTTCAAGGAGGCCAGAGTTACTCCTATCTTCAAGAAAAATAATAGGTCTGATGTAAGCAACTATAGGCCTGTTAGTATACTCAGTATAATATCTAAAATTCTGGAGAGGGCGGTGTATTCTCAAGTAGTTAAGTACCTTAATGACAACAGCATTCTCCATAGCTATCAATCGGGCTTTAGAAGATCCTACTCAGCCGACACCTCCCTTATTAATCTGATGGATTACCTGAGAACTGAAATGTCAAAGGGGAACCTCATAGGTATGGTAACCTTAGACCTGCAAAAGGCCTTAGATACTGTCAACCACAATATATTATGTAAGAAACTTCAAGCTATCGGTATAGGTTCTGTAGACTGGTTTAAGTCCTACCTTAGCAACAGGAGACAAATAGTCAAAATCAACAAAACGGAATCAGAACCCCTGCTGATAACATGTGGAGTTCCCCAAGGTAGTATTCTGGGTCCCTTATTATTCTTATGTTATGTCAATGATATGCCTATCAGTGTCAAGTGCAAACTCCTACTGTATGCAGATGACAGTGCTCTGTTAGTGACAGGTAAAGACCCACAAGATATTGCTAATGTTTTAACACTGGAACTGGAGTCCTGCAGCAAATGGTTAGTAGACAACAAACTATCATTACACCTAGGGAAAACTGAAGCCATTCTCTTTGGCACGAAACAATAAACTGAGAAGGGTAATTAATTTTTAATGTCATGTAATGGGAGCCCATCACTTTGGTTTCATCAGTAAAATATCTGGGAATCCCCTTTGACCCATGCATGTCAGGAGAATTGATAGCGAATGCCAGACTGAAGTTCCTGTATAGACAAGCACAGTGTCTACCTACTGAGGCTCGCAGGACCCTATGTCTAGCCCTATATACAATGCCATATGGATTACGCTTGCTCTTCATGGTACTCTGCCTGACAAAAAAACTGAAAGATAGACTGCAAATCACCCAGAACAAAATCGTAAGATTCATCCTGGGGCTGGGACCAAGAGAACATGTAGGCCAGGATGAATTACAGCAGTTGGATATGCTGAATGTTGAAGACAGAGTAAAACAACTGAAGCTAAATCATGTTTATAAAATTGCTCACAGTGTCCAGAATATCTTGCTGTCAATTTTGTCAAGGTTGGGAACCAAAGCAATCATAGTACTAGGGGGAGAGAACACAACTTTGTAGTACCCACAGTCATTGGCCAGGCATCAAACACCTTTTATTGTACAGCAATAAAGGAATGGAACAGACTGCCCGCACATGTCAAAGCCAGTCATAGCATGAACCAGTTCAAGAAGAGTGCCAAAAGGTGTCTGATGAATGTAGCTACAGAAAGGGAGGGGAATGATTTTCTATTTTTTAGCTAACATACGTGTAAATTTTACCTTATTCCTAGTAATGACCCTCGTGTAGTAGATAGTCTTTTTAGTATGATAATAAGATGTTATCTTCATTGTAGAATAATAAGAAAATATTATAACCTTTATATTATAATAAGGTAAAAGGACCCCAATGGAAATAAGTCACTCTGTCTGACTTTTTTGGGTTATCCTAGGTTCTCTACACAAATGCTGCTATGTATGATAATTCTATGTAACTGTATTTGTGTATACCTGAATAAACTTACTTACTTACACTTATTTGTGGTTACAGGGGTCGATTCACAGCTCCTACCCCTGCCTCTTCGCTGGTCGCTACTAGGTCCACTTTCTCCCTATTCCATGTGCTTTATTGTATGTAGAAAGATATGTGCGGATTGTATTAATGTTGGTAGAATTACCTACAATATGTTAGGTAAACAAGTGCGACTAATGTAACATTTTATTGTGGCAACGTTTCGCTCTCCAGAAGCTTTATCTCCTTTTGTTGGGTTTCAGGTAAAAGGTAAAAGG
The DNA here is from genome assembly GCF_026875155.1 of Cherax quadricarinatus. NCBI lineage: Eukaryota > Metazoa > Arthropoda > Malacostraca > Decapoda > Parastacidae > Cherax > Cherax quadricarinatus. The sequence goes on from NC_069419.1 coordinate 32,856,907, forward strand.
ACCCCAATGGAAATAAATCACTCTGTCTGACTTTTATGGGTTATCCTAGGTTCTCTACATATATGCTGCTATGTATGATAATTCTACATAACTGTATTTGTGTATACCTGAATAAACTTACTTACTTACAGGGCCACTGACAGCATACGCCATATCGAGCCCGGCCGTCCAGTGCTAGGTGAGGGGATATCGACCAAAGTGGAAGAATGTCTTGCCTAATAACTATGTATCATATGTCTCTGATACGCCCTGAAGCCAGCAGGAAGGAGCAGGTACAGGCCAATATCTCCTGACGGTCCAGAGGGCGAACCCACCCCCCCTCTGTTGAGGAGGACAGGTAGAGTGAAAGTGTGCACCCCAAGTGTGCGCAAGGCCGCACGGAGAGTAGTCCGTGCAGAGTGATAACGTGGGCACCACAGTTGGAAGTGTTCCACCGTCTCAGGCTGTGAGGGACACCACGGGCAGTACGGAGAGTCCGTCATCCGAAGGCGGTACAGATGAGCCGCCAGTCGCGAGTGCCCGACTCGAAGGCGAGTCAGTGCAACGTCCACCGAGCGGTTGGGATGGCGAGCCCAAGGGCAGGGGCCATTAAAAGTTCGGACAGAGCCCAACGCCGAAGAAGAGAGGGAGTGTGCAAGGCCCTCTTGCCACTGATGACGGATTCCCTTCCAAACAGCCCTTGTGAAATCAGTGGCCCAGGGCAAGAGGGGTAACAGTAGGAAGTATGTGCGCGAGGGAGGCCGCCTGATCTGCCACTTCATTGCCCCAGATTCCAACATGGGCGGGTACCCACTGAAGGGAGATGCTCCAACCTGGGCTCTGCAAGAAGCACAGGAGGAGAGATTGTATCCGACGAACAAGGACGCGCAGTGATCGTGGACGGGCAGAGCACAAAAGTGCCAGGGAAGATTGGGAATCAGAAGAGAATCAATGGTTGTGGGGGAATGCGATCTAGGACAAAAGCCAGAGCCTGGTAAATGGCGAAGAGCTCCCCTGCCAGAACAGAATGAGCAGGGTCCAACCGCCACGTTTGACACAGGGAGAGATTAGCGAAGAAGGCCGCAGATGATGTAGAAGGGGGAAGGACCGTGCCGAGCCATCTGTGTAGACGGAGAATGAAGAGCCATATGTAACAGAGTAAAATTCTCCAAATAGAAATGCAACTGAGGGGGTTTCCTGTTCCTGTAGTGCCAATCCAGGTGAATGTATTATGTCAGGTCCAGCCAGGGGGGTGCCAGAGAGTGGAGAGGGGAGGGAGTCATCACAAGTGCAGGAAGTGTAAGGCAGGTCAGGGAATGCTGGGCCCTGGCTACAAAGGAAGGCTGAACCAAACGTGGGGGGACAGAGGCTGTCTCCCACATCTGTGAAGAGAGGCGACAGGGGTGAGTACAAGGCAGAGAGGCCATATGATGGAGTCGTAAACAGTTCCTCGCTGTCCTCACCGACGAGAGAAGGACTATCCCCAACTCTGCCTCCAAGGCTGCGATAGGGGTGGAGGGGAATGCCCCCAGCACACGACGGATGCCTGAATTCTGGAGAATGTCTAAGCGATGAAGAGAGGAGGAAGAAGCCGAGCCATGCACCTCACTCGCATAAGTGAGCTTGCTGTGAACCATAGCTGTATAGAACTTATAGAGAAGGTCTCAATCTGCCTCCCACTTGGTGCCAGAGATCCGGCACATAAGTGCAATGTGACGTGCACACGAGAGGTGGAGGGCCGCTATGTGTTTCTTCCATGTCAAGAATGGTGCATCTAAGGTGACTCCCAACCAACGATGAGAGGAGACCAAAGATCACTTACTACTCTCAGGTGACTTCAATATAAATCTCCTACAAGACCAAGACCCACACGTTACTGAATTCACAAACACTGAGTAACTGCATGTTGCTACCAACAGTAACAAAACCTACAAGAGTTACAGAGACTAGTGTTTCCCTACTTGACCACATCTGGACCAACACCATATCCCCTTTAAAATCAGGCATAATCACAGATAATACCACAGACCACTACCCTACTTTCCTCATAACAACTCTTGGTAAATTACCCCAAGACACTACTAAAGTCACCTTCAGACTTCACAATGAGGCAGCCATTAATAACTTCACAACAGCAGTAACAAACATTGACTGGCACACTGAGCTAGAAATCTATACAGACATTGACGAATGTATCAATAATTTTCTAAAAAAGACCCAATACCTCTATAACAAACACTGCCCTAAAAAACTGAACAGATGACAGCCAAGAGACTGAACAGTCCCTGGCTAACACCCAGCATTCTCAAATCCATAAATACAAAACACCTCTATGAAAAACAGTACAGAATGGGTCACATAACCAGAGACCTAACAAAACGTTACTCGTCAATCCTAACCAGCCTGATAAGAAGGGCAAAAAAATTGTATTATGAGAACAGATTATCCAACTTACGAGGTGACATAAAAAAGACCTGGACAACCCTATCAGAAATTCTAGGAACAAAAAAGATAACACGAAATAGCGAAATAAAATTAACAAAACCAGATGAACCCCAACTCCCACCAACAGAAACAGCAAACAGACTCAATGATTTCTTCTCCACTATAGGAAAAAACCTTGCCAATAAAATCCCAGGCATAGATACCCCACCAAATGACTACCTCACTGGCAACTACCCGAACACACTGTTCCTAGCTCCGACTAACCCACATGAAGTCTCCCTTATTATCAACACAGTAAAAAACAAGACAGGAGATTTAAATACCTTACCACCCTTTATATACAAAAAAGTGCCACAAGTACTATCACCAATCATTGCAACACTCTTTAACAAATCCATTGAATCCTCTACCTTCCCTACAGTTCTCAAAATAGCAAGGGTCACCCCGATCCATAAAGGAGGAGACCAAACCGAGTTGAATAACTATAGGCCAATATCCAACTTACACCCTCTCAAAAATCTTCGAAAAATTAATTCATAAACGAATCTACTCCTCTCTCATCTCCCAAAACATACTCAACTCCTGCCAATTTGGTTTCAGGCCTAATAAAAATACAAATGATGCTATTATACACTAGAACATATTTATACAGCAATAGAGCAAAAAGAAGTCCCGCTGGGGATCTTCATTGACTTACGAAAAGCTTTTGATACAGTTAACCATGACTTGCTCCACATAAAATTGTCACACTATGGTATAAGAGGGCACTCCCTCAACTACCTCAAGTCATACCTCAGCAACAGAAGCCAATATGTGTACACAAACGGGGCAAACTCTTCCACACAACCAATTACAGTTGGTGTCCCACAGGGAAGCGTCCTTGGCCCTCTTCTCTTTCTCCTATACATAAATGACCTACCAAATGCTTCGCAATTACTCAAACCCACACTATTTGTAGATGACACTACATACGTCTTCTCTCACCCGAGCCCAGTCATGCTAGCCAATACTGTAAATACCGAATTACAGAAAATTTCAACCTGGATGAGGACTAACAAACTTACACTAAACATTGACAAAACCTACTTCATTCAGTTTGGAAACAGAGCTACAGATGTCCCTCTTAACATAATGATAACGGATCACCTATCACAAAGCTAACAGTGAAAATTCTTAGGAATCCACCTTGATAATAGACTCAAATTTCATACACATATACAACAAATTTCTAAGAAAATTTCCAAGACCGTAGGCATACTATCGAAGATTACCTGGAGTTTACCTGGAGAGAGTTCCGGGGGTCAACGCCCCCGCGGCCCGGTCTGTGATCAGGCCTCCTGGTGGATCAGAGCCTGATCAACCAGGCTGTTGCTGCTGGCTGCACGCAAACCAACGTGCGAGCCACAGCCCGGCTGATCAGGAACCGACTTTAGGTGCTTGTCCAGTGCCAGCTTGAAGACTGCCAGGGGTCTGTTGGTAATCCCCCTTATGTATGCTGGGAGGCAGTTGAACAGTCTCGGGCCCCTGAAACTTATTGTATGGTCTCTTAACGTGCTAGTGACACCCCTGCTTTTCATTGGGGGGATGTTGCATCGTCTGCCAAGTCTTTTGCTTTCGTAGTGAGTGATTTTCGTGTGCAAGTTCGGTACTAGTCCCTCTAGGATTTTCCAGGTGTATATAATCATGTATCTCTCCCGCCTGCATTCCAGGGAATACAGGTTTAGGAACCTCAAGCACTCCCAGTAATTGAGGTGTTTTATCTCCGTTATGCACGCTGTGAAGGTTCTCTGTACATTTTCTAGGTCAGCAATTTCACCTGCCTTGAAAGGTGCTGTTAGTGTGCAGCAATATTCCAGCCTAGATAGAACAAGTGACCTGAAGAATGTCATCATGGGCTTGGCCTCCCTAGTTTTGAAAGTTCTCATTATCCATCCTGTCATTTTTCTAGCAGATGCGATTGATACAATGTTATGGTCCTTGAAGGTGAGATCCTCCGACATGATCACTCCCAGGTCTTTGACGTTGGTGTTTCGCTCTATTTTGTGGCCAGAATTTGTTTTGTACTCTGATGAAGATTTAATTTCCTCGTGTTTACCATATCTGAGTAATTGAAATTTCTCATCGTTGAACTTCATATTGTTTTCTGCAGCCCACTGAAAGATTTGGTTGATGTCCGCCTGGAGCCTTGCAGTGTCTGCAATGGAAGACACTGTCATGCAGATTCGGGTGTCATCTGCAAAGGAAGACACGGTGCTGTGGCTGACATCCTTGTCTATGTCGGATATGAGTATGAGGAACAAGATGGGAGCGAGTACTGTGCCTTGTGGAACAGAGCTTTTCACCGTAGCTGCCTCGGACTTTATTCTGTTGACGATTACTCTCTTGTGTTCTGTTAGTGGGGAAATTATAGATCCATCGACCGACTTTTCCTTTTCCCATACATAGAACACTTAACTCTGATATTAACCCTCCCCTCAAACATCTCCTTGCCAACCTCAACATAACACATGACCACAACACAAGACACAAATCACTCTTTGATGTTTCTCGTGTCCATCTCACGCTATGCAAAAACTCAATGCACATAAAAGGCCCTAAAATCTGGAACTCATTTCCTGTAAATATAAAAGAAACATTACCTGTTTATAAATTCAAGTCTCTTCTCAAAGATCACTTACTCACCCAAAACCAAATAAATACTGAATAACTGAACCTTATAAATTGTATATCTTAAATGTTTCTCACAATTATATCACATAAATGTTAAACCTAAGACCCAATCCAACTTTGTTATTTTTTAAATACACTACCTAACAGAATACTCCATTCTACTGAATGTACAACAATGCATGCAACCATATGACCTGTCTTTGTAATACTCATTTGTGCTTTATTGTTATCTGTTTACAATAATGTTTTATCACTGATTACATCATTGCTTAGTTAATCTTAAGTTAATTTTAAGCCAGCCCGTAATGCTATGCATACAAGTGGCTTTGGCATGCTGCTCTTACCTGTATTTTTTGTACCTCTGTATGTATGTTTCAAATTATAAATAAATAAATAAATAAATAAATGAGACTGATGGAAGAGTGGGGAGTCGGCGTCTAGTAAAGCATAAGAGCTTGGACTTAGTGTCACTAACCTCCAAACCCCATGATGTTATGCGTTGCAGGGCACCCTGAAGTGTTTCCTGTGCTGTCAGTAAAGCTGGGGCACTGCACATAAGGGCCACTTTCATTGCTTATACCAGGGTAGCACTCCCTGGTGGAAGGGAGATCGACAATAAAAACAGAAAAGGAGGGGGGCCTAAAAACAGACCCCTGGGCACCCCCCGGTTTATACAGGATAGGGTAAGGACAAGTGCCACCCACTGTTCACGAAAGGCCCTCCCTTGCAAAAATTTTGCGCACCCAGCAGAGGGGGAGCCCCTGTCAGCCCATGCGGGCAGCTTAAAAACAATTGCTGTGGGGTGATGCAGAGTCAAATGCTCTGCATAGGTCCAAAATGCAGCCAAAAGGAACTCCAGCATTCAAATGAAGTGTGCACAAGCTGTGTAAATTGAAGCAAAGGGTCGAGGGTGGATCGACCTTCTCGGAAGCCACTCTGATTACCCAGGCAGGAGGCCATGTTCCTCAGTCCACCAGAGGGGACGAGTAGCCATCAGTCATTCCAGCACCTTACCCAAGCAGGGCAGTAAGAGCAATGGGCCAGTAAGAGCTCGGTTGGGTATCATCCTTGCCCGGCTTTGAATCGGATCAGAAGAGTACTTCCACATATCAGGGAAGACACCTGTATACCAGCTGGTATTGAAAACCTCCAGCATAACTTTGTACAGGAGGGAGGTAGATGTAGTATAAATGAATAGGTAAGTTGTCCCCCCCTGGAGAAGAGGGGGAAGAAAGTTGGGAAAGTGCCCGCTGCAGTTCATGGGAGCTAAAGTAGATCCCAGCCCCTGGCAGTGAACCTCGGGTACGGCAGGTGACAAAGGGCCCCATTTGATCACCTTAGAGGGTAGAGGAGGAGGAGGAGGAAAACATAGGCCCTGAAGAAATTTGCTAATGTCTCAGCCTTGTCCTGGGGTAAGAGTGGAGTCACTCCTTCCCTAGCAGGGGAAAAGTACTTACAGAACGTGCCCCCAAAACATGGAGGGGAAAAAAAACCACATGCCTGACTGGCAGAGGTGCGAAAAGAAAGGAGAACAGAATAAAGCCCATGATGCACGTTTTGCCTGGGGAGTGTTTGCCGACAAAGAGCATCTGCCCTTCGGTAACCCAACTGCTGGGTTTGAGAGGGTTGGCGCCGCCCCGTGCCCACACTGTCTGACACGCTTCATGCTCGGAGGCACTCATCATTCCACCTTGGAACTGGGGGAGTGAAAGGGGAGAAGCTCCCGGAGAGACAGAATAAACCCGCGAGCTGCCTCAAGCATGGCCCCTTGAAGAGACGCGACACCCTCGTCCAGCAAGGAGTTCTGGGCAGGCTGTATTCAGCAAGGGCCCGATTATAGCTTGTCCAACCACCCCTGGGTGATTTTCTACCATGAACAAAACTGCCGTCACTGGCATGCAAAGGCTTCAATTGAAGAAGTAAGGACGGGAAAGATGGTCACTCCCCATGAAGGGGCCTTAGTAACAGTAGCTGTAGTAAAATATCCACACCCAAGAACGAGGTCCAGGGTAGAAACTCCCCCGGTATAAGGATCCACTCTAGTCCCCAAAACCCTGGTGGTGTGAGCAACAAAAGGTGGGGATGCAAGGAGGGTTTGGGGAACAGGGCCCTACCTGTGGGATTCACCCATCCCCAAAAAAATGGATGGCTCCAGAACTGGGTGCCTTGTGTTAAAGTCTCTTATCACAAGTGTAGAACCACCGAGTTGTCCAAAGTAAAAGGTAATTCACTTTGTGTAACCCACCTGCCTGGATTATAGATCAGGAGTATGTTGCACCCCTGAGTGCCAAGGGAAAATTCACAGCCTGAGTTTCCAAAAACTCCACTCTCATAGGCTTGGAGAGAGAGGGTCGTACTCTGGAGTTTGGGTTTCATACAAGAAGAGCTAGGCCAACTCCGCTCCCTGCAAGGCAATCCCTACAGTAAACAGTGAAACCAGGCATCTGAAGAGAACGTCGAGGGCGTAACCATGTCTCAGAGAGACCCACCACCAGTGGCTGTACCTCAGCCAGATACCTCTGAAGGTCGGGAAGCTTCCCCAGTACAGAACGTGCATTCCAAAGAAGAAAAACAGAGGGGTGAGAAAGATTCACGTGTGTGAACTAAGCAGCCCAATAAGGCGAGCGAGAACCGAGAGACATGCAGTCACAAAAGAGGTGCCCTGGAGGTAAGAATGTAGCACCTCCTCCACCAGGGGAGGATAGGATGAAGGAATTTAAAACCCCGGCAGGCAAGAGTGAAAAAGCGGGACCCTTTTAGACATGAAGGGTCCTGGAGTGGAGACAGGCCGAGGTGGGGTTGAGGAGAATTGGGGGGGGGGGGGGGGAGGGCTGCTGCGAGACGGGAGGCACCGGGTCGGGTATGATGTCCATCTGAACTGAGTCGATTTGGGAACTGTACCACCTCGACGGGAGGACGTGTGTTGTGGACGAGGGGGGGCAAAGTGCAATAACTTCTGCAACGGAAGCCAGGTCGAGGACACCCCGAGTTTATGTTTTCCCTGGGGTGGGGAATCCTCTGAAGGGAAAGAGAGGTCTGCCAAGAGCCCCCAAACCCAATTTGTAAAAAGGGATATTAGCCCTCACAGCTGCGGAGTACAGGTGCCCTGGCCGTGTTGGTGTTGGGGAGACTCCCTTAGTGGGGGGCACTGGAGGCAAAGGAGGGGAGGGGCTGACCCGACTGACTGGCTTTACGGACCACAAGCAGGAGTTACATTCGAGCGAACAAGATGGGCCTGGCTGAGTTTGCCAAATCAAAAGCCTGGCGATATGCCCGGGGAAGACGGGAGGTAACCTTGTGGTTCCCTTTACAGAAGTAGCACAAAGCGGGCGGGTACAGGTAATGCCGTCTTTAACTACTGGGTGAAACCTGCTGCAGTTTGCACATCTTACCTTACCACAGCCCAAAACAACTCTCCATGCCCCAAAAGGAAACATTTCCGACATGGAGTAAAGGAAAAGTATAAGGAAGAACAGGAAATCTTAGATTGCCAAAAGTCACAAAAATTTTAGGAGAGCACCCGAGAAACATACACGAACCTATGAATGGGGTAGGACGATTCGAGAGGCTCCAAACCTCCCGCCAAACCTAAGTCGTCACCCCCCCTGTGAACCAATTCAGAGTGGATCTCCTCATCTGAGAGGGATGTAGAAATCGGTCCCCAAATTTTGCCATAACAACAGCCACCAGCGAGGATTGAGGAGCAGACCTCCCAGAAAACACATTCCACCTACCCCGGACATGAATGGCATTTAGTGGCAAATTTGTAGCAGAAAAGATTTTTTATGGAGCTGGAACCTTAGGGCTGCACCCTACTGAGTTGTTGGATGTCTCCATCTATGCAAGCCTTGCCGAAAGGGGATCCACTGATGGCGTTGATATCCCCGGGGTTGGTGAAAGGGGGTACCACCATCCTTAGGGCGCACAAGAACCACCATCACGTCTGGAGTAATGTGAGGAGAGGGAGCATAGTCTGGACAAGTGGTGGGTTGGCATTTTGGGCTAGACAGGGGCCTGGCACTGTCGTCAACCTCAAGGGCCCATTTGTTTATCCCAGTAGGGGGCACACTAGCCATATCTTGGTCTGACGGTAGTGAAACAGTTGTCAACTGAGTAGAAACAGGAGGGGGGTCCCTCCCTATGGGGGCGAACGACATCTCAGTCGAACCCCCCATAAATGGGCCACACAACACCGCCTGATGGAGGAGACAATGACAACTCAAGCACACAAGAAAAGAAAGAAAGTGAAGCAGAGCCTAAACAAGGCCTACACCACCAATAAACAACTGAGGAACCTTCAGAAGACACGTCTACACTCCACCAATGCCGGCCGAGCTCTCCCAGAAGCTTTATCAAGCCATTATAAACAATACATGGACACAGGGTATATATAGGCTATTAACTGCTCAAACTTCATATTACAAGCCAGATCTTACTCCGAAATTAATATTATATCATAGTGGCTATCTGTCCATTTAGCTTTGTTTGCCACTACTTATTTTAGTCCCTTTTATATTTTCTCCTTTATTTTAGCTTTAAATAACTACATTAGTTCATATATTCACATTTGTTAAAATAATTAAGGAGCAATTTTCAGGTGCTAAAGTGTAATACTTTCATTATTTTACTATTATATTTCCTAGCTCATTTATTTGATCACCACTTTATTTGTTTTACCCTACTGATTTTAGCCCCTTTTATATTTTCTTTATTTTAGCAATGTTTCGCTCTCCAGGTGTTTTATCAAACCATTACAAACAATAGATTAACACAGAGGGTATATGTGGCATGCAAAGAGTATGTAACCTTTATTTGGCACATGTACACACCCTCATTAAAATGCTGTCTCCCCATCCAGCAAACTGGGTGCTAAGGGTTGGACGATGGTGCCCCATCGTCAGATCAGTATCTAGGTTCAGCCAATGAGAAGGTGGATCTGGCAATTGTGGAAGTGATGTGATTACCACTCACATTTTCACCCTTGTCATTTCCATTTGAGAGCTGGTTGAAGCATGGTCTGCTCTCTAGTAGCATTAATTCTGCTTGATTACCGTGGCATACATAGTGTATATAGTGTACACACTGCTATTTATACTTGGTGAAGGATAATATAAGTCAAAGTTTTTGGCTGTGTTTATTTTGTTCCCTTTCCACCCAGGATAACAGGCCTTTTTGTTCCTAGATTGTAACAGTATATATAGGCATATATAGGGTATATATAGGCATCAGCGATTAACGACGATTCAAGGCATTTACATTTGCGGAAATTAGGTTCTCTGATCACTAGTCAGGCATCGTTGAATTTCATGAGGCGATTGGTGAAATTCCAGTGTTGTACACAGGCATTGTTCAAGTTATCATTCCTACATGCATTAACGTGTTCGTTGAGATGTGTTTCGAGGCTCCTTGCTATTTCACCTACATATATTCTGTCACAGCCTCTACAAGGTATTGACTGGTTCGTGGTGGTTCGATTTTGTCCTGGTTAGATCCCTTATGGAAGTGTTGGATGCAATGGCAACTCTAGTGACATTCTAGTGTTTGCCTCAACGAACACAAAGCATATAGGAACGATAACTTGAACAGCGCCTGCGTACAACACTGGAATTCCACCAATCACCTAATGAAATTCAACAATGCCCGACTAGTGATCAGAGAACCTAATTTCCACAGACGTAAATATCTTGAATCATCATTAATTGCTGTTTCTAACACAAGCACAATAAAGGCAGCTTCATCATCTGTGAAGTATTAGCAAGAATCCTCGGCAAAACAATAAACCCTGCCATCACATAGTCGCTGCTGCTAATACTACACAGGAGGAACAATGAAACAAACTTCAAATCTAACTACTAACGGAAATATTTGTTAATCCTTATACTGAGTATTAAAATATCTTTGGTGGATACACAGGTTACAGGCAACCTTAATTAACCCTAGTGTAATCGAAAGTCTTTACACCTGATAAACCAACCACCCAACACACGTCTGGCAGTGAGTTGGCCGAGAAAAGATAAAACGTTCAAATCTTTAAGTTTATCACTGGTGGAGCGAGAATGGAGTGTATTATGGGTGCCTCACGAGGTGACCTTGCCCGCGTTGTTCTCAATAACGGTGGCGGGCACAACGGGTCACGAGGCGGTCGCTACCTGACCTTGCAAAAACTGGTCTTGTTGACCACAGGTGGGCGGGGAAGAGTGGGTGGAGTGTCCTTTCCGACACAAGCACTCGCCCACCCGCGCGTCCACTCACACACGTTTAATTGGCTAAAGTTAGCTATTTGTATGACAGAATAACTCACAGTATATATGTGTATGTATAACGCTGACTTCCCACCAGGAAAGAAAACGCGCAAGGACGATCATTCGTTCAGGAGAGGTCTTAAAACAGGAAAACCAGGCCTTTGTCTTACACATACACTCACATACATATACTCCCTCCCCGGTATGCCTCCCATAACAGTCAACTAATCCACAGATACTGCTAGATGAATAGGTACAGCAAGTGCAGAGACTTGCCAAATCGTCTCCACCCGCACAGACCTGAATCCGGGTCCTTCGCGTGAGGCAAGAGTTTTAGAAATCTCAGCATCATTTATGACCCTACATAAATGCTATTGATGAAGGTATCAATAGCGACAGAATTATAACTGCCGATAGCACGGAAATGGGTTGCCAAATAATTTCTAAGGAGGACACCAAGATACTGCAGGATACTTGTAGGTTACCTGTGGTCACTCCCGCATGACATTGCTCCCCCAGCCCGGTCACAGACCAGGTCTCCTGGTTGTTGGCCTGATCGACCAGGCTGTTGGTGCTCACCGCCTGCAGTTCAACATATGCCTGAACCTGGAGAAGAGTCCATGGTCATGCACTCGATGTTTTTTATTTTTTAAGTCAAGTGGAGTTAGGGCTATATAAAAAATTATGAAGATGTCTGTAGCGTTTTATTTCTCATAAAAAAATTATTTTGGTCATCGGTCTTCAGACTCATTAAAAGATCACTGAATATTGAGTCGTATTCTGACTTATATTTCATTGATTTCTTTGTCATCAGTGTATGTTCCATCTCCATTAATTAAGGGTCTAATACTATATATTGTAACCCTGGATTTTGCATATAAGAAGTATTTTTTATTTATGTCAATTTAACTTAAGGCATTTTGTCTCCGTCTCTCCTGGATTCTGTATGATGCATTCAATTTAAGCTTAACTTTCTCCTCTTCTCTAACCAGTTCTTTCAGTTCTTCAGCTTTTAAAAATTTATGTGACCCATCATCTGCACCTACTTAGGGCCTCTCTCTTCTAGTATCTTCTAGTATCTACGATACTACGTGCCGCAAAATGCCCTTCTCACACTATACCACTCACTTATTTATCCATACCTCACCTATGCTATTTGTGCTTGGGGATCAACTGCAGCAACACACCTAAAGCCAATAATAACCCAACAAAAAGCTGCAGTAAGAATAATCACTAAATTCCATCCCTGGCAACACACCCCCCCCACTCTTCATAGATCTAAACTTGCTCCCAGTTCAGTACATCCACACTTACTACTGTGCAATCTATATCTACAGGGCCTTAAACTCTAATATCAACCTTGACCTAAAACGCTTTCTTGATAGTTGTGACAGAACCCACAGGCATAACACCAGACACAAACATCTCTACGACATTCCCCGTGTCCGACTAAACCTTTACAAAAATTCAATGTATGTCAAAGGCCCTAAAATCTGGAATACCCTACCTGAGAACTCTAGAACTGCAGACACATTCATCACCTTCAAAACTACCATTAGAAAACATCTTATCTCCCTGATACACCCCGTCAACTAACTACACGAATACCGCCTGGTGGTTCACACTTACACTCACTCACTCATTTGACCATAAACGGAAATATTAATCTCAGTCTTAAAATAATGAATCCTGTGATACTCCAATACTGAAACTATGTACTGCGCCAAAACAAAAGCATTCACATTGCTAAACTCACAAACTAGTATTTAGTCACTTAGCCATAATACCAACTTACCTCATAATTTGTAATATTTTACAATTAAGAATAAAACTAAGTATGCCCGAAATGCCTAGCCATGCTAAGCGTTCTAGTGGTACACTCTGTAATCACAATTTTACTACATGTAAACCAAACAACAACCAAAATTCTGTAAACTCAGCATTGTAATCCTTATAGAGAATAAACTTTGAATTTGAATTTGAATTCCTGTCCAACCTGCACCGTCTTCTTCTGAATAAGGGTACGTGTCTGGAGCATACTTCTAGTGCCACCGAACTCATCTTCTCGAAATGCTGGTTCAGGATAACGTTAACCATAATGTCTTTCCAGCATAGTTCAGTAAAGTCATGATTTATTTGATGTTCTTTTGTTTGTATTATTTTTTATTGTATTCTGTTGATTAGGTTATTGCTGTGGTTGGAAAAGTGGCAGATGCAATCTAATGTAGAGACATTCTAGGTTTTAATTCTAGGAAATTAAAATGACCAGGAAGCATAAACTAAATACTACAACTCATAATTAAACCGGATACAAAATATACTTAGGAGTTATCGTCAACAGGAAGACAAAAAGCCCACAAAAATGATCTGTTACACTTCTTATCACACCATTACGAGAGGACAAAGAGTGTTCTCATAGGATTCCACTTGAAAACATAGAAAATCCCTAGCACTGCCTTCCTCTAAGAGGAATGTAACAAAATACACCAGAATTTTTCTGAACCCCAACACTAAACACACTTCATTAACAACCGTAGGGAAAATGCAGAGAGAAAATCAAAATCAGCCACTCCACCAAAGACAGACACTAGACAGATTCTTAGTAATTCCAGTCATCCAAATTTCAGACAACCTCTTCAACCTTCTTGCCAAGAGCAAATGTCAGTGTAACAAATGTCCCATCCAGCACTATCAAGAATTTAGTTACCAAGAGGAACACACACCACAAAGAAACTAGCACCGGAGTTTACTCCTTACCATGTGGAGGCTGCGATAAACTATACATAAGGAAGAATCCTAGGATTTTAAAACAACGCATTGCGGAACACCATGTCAGACAGTTTAAACACCTGCGCTATGAACTGGAGCTTCCACAACCACCTCACGAACTTCAAAACACCAGATTAGTTATCGGAGAAACTGACCAACAGTACCACAGGCTCTGTATAGCATCTGATCTTATTGCGACTAATACCAGTGCACAACATTCTGGCAGTTTTTTTATTTCACATGCTCCTCTCCTGGTTCATTCTACCCAAACCGGACACAGCCATCATGTAGCCTCCGCCCTCATGTGCAGCATTTGACCATGTACTCGCTATATATACTCCTGCTACACTTCTTCGTATTTGAGAAGCCCCTGGTGGGCGAAACGTTTCCTCAAACAATTTTGTGTCAACCACAACACGGGTAAACCCTTTAAAATGATGCGAGTTTGTCTTCTACATTGACATGAGCAAATCCTCTGGAAATGGAAAAGGAACTGTTAATTGAAAGTAAAAGACATGCTATAAGGAAAAAGAAGGAAGAGAAAGTAGCGGAGGAGAAAAGAAAGTGGAAGATAAGTAACAAAATGAGAAAAGGAAAAAATAGAATAAAATAGGGAAACTTTAGGAGATAGAAGAAATAAAACGGTAAAAATGTAAAATCTCGAAAAGATGGTAAGATGAAGACGAAGGGAGAGGAAACAGAAATGAAGGAAGAAAGGGAAGGAAGTAGAGGAAGGAAGAAGGGAAGAAGAAAGGGGGGAAGAGGAGGTGGAAGAGAAAAAAAAAGTTAAGTAGGAAACGGAAAGAGAAAGAAAGAGGGAAGAAGAAAAGGATAAAGGAAATGAAGAGGAAAATAAGAGAAGGGGAGATAAGAGAGGAAATCATTAATAACAAGAGTGGCCTTGAGTACCATTCAGGCAGGGTCAAGGTGAGCGAGTCCAGCCTCCCTGATCCTGTTTATCAGCCCCCCTCTTATCATTCCCTCCCCTAACCCCTTCCTGTCTGCTTCCTTCTCATAACCCCTCCCCTCTCCCTCTCCTGCCACCGCTAGAGTCTGCGTCTTCTCCCTTACCCCTCCCTCTGCTTCCCCCTCCCCTCCTGAGTGAACAGTGACGAAAGTTCACTAACATAAAAATAAACCGACGAAATAAATCCTGGGGAGGAAGCCTGGAAACTTCAGGATGAGTTGATGTTGTGGGCGGAAAAGTGACAAATGCCGCTGAATGTGGACAAGCGCAAGACTCGTATCCTGTGAGGAAAAAAATAGCCAGAGGACCTGTGAGGTGAGTACGGTATCCCCCCAAAAAATAGTATTTCCGATTAGCAAATATCCGTAGTCAGGTGTACGAGTTTTAGCAATAAAGCTAATAGACTGCCAAACTTCACTACAAGAAATAAAAGCAATATATGATCCGAAAATGCTTTGAAATTAACTGATGTAGGTAACAGCTCTTAGCTTGTCAATAAAGTTAGGAATCCTTAATTTGCAAATAGCTTGTCAATAAAGCTAAGGATCCTTAACCTAACGTTGCCAAACCCTGTTTAAAAAAAAATCTTTACTACATGTCATAGCTATGGAAGGTAAGGTCTCATTTAGATTATGCGGCGCAGTTCTGGTCTCCATATTACGTAAATGACATATATACGTTGTATAAACACACACACACACACACACACACACACACACACACACACACACACACACACCGAAAAATGACGAGGTTAATTCTCCGTATAAGGAAGCTTCTCTACAAGTATAGATTGCGAACATTAAACTTACTTTCATGAGAGGCTTAGAATAAAAGAGATTATGACCAGTATTAAAATGAAAGCCAGGAATATATAAAAGGCATCTTTGGAGACCAAGAATTTTATCCATGGATGCAAAAAGGAGAATCAACAAGAGTATAGCAGTACCAATATTGTTGTATAGGTGTGAAACATGGGTTTTGAATGTTGCGGCAAGGAGGAGGCTGGAGGTAGAAGACACATGTTTAAAGGTAATATGTGGTGGGAATATTTTGCAGAGAATTCGGAGTTTGGAGATTAGGAAGCGGTGTGGAGTTACCAAAAGTGTTATTGAGAAGGCTGAGGAAAGGCTGTTGTGGTGGTTTGGACATTAAGAGAGTATGGAGAAAAACCAGGATGACTAGGAGGGCGTATAAATCTGAAGTGGAGGAAAGGCAGGATAGGAGTTGTTTTAGGAAAGGGAGGAGGGAAAGGGAAAAAAAAGTTTCGAGTGCTAGGAACTTGGACACCCAGCAGGTTCATGTAAATGTGTTAGATAGGAGTGAGTGGAGGAAAGTGTTTATGATTTGATGTGCTGTTGGAGTGTGAAAAAGGTAACATTGAAGAAGGGATTCGGTTGCTGTCTGGAGGAGCATCCGAACCGTAATATCAGGCTGAGGGACTGTTTACCTCAAACTCCTCCCCATCTTCCATCTTTCTCTGCACTAGACCGAAGAAGCCACTAACTGGTGAAACGTTTCCAGAATAACGATACCCAAATGTTGCACAAGTGTCTCGTTTATAAACTTGTCGGTTTTCTAAACCATTTGTTCACGTCCTTCTGGTAAGCCAGTAATTGAATGAATAACAGTGAAAGTGTTCTCTTTGTCGAGTCAACCTACCTCGGTGGGAGACGGCCGGAATGTTAAAAAAAAGTATTAAGTGCTAAAAATATGTACCCATGATAGAACTCGAAATAATAAACAGGAGAACAGCATCGTGTTACCAACAAAATGCGGACAAAGACATTTTTACATATTCCAAGACCATTTTGTTGATACATTATGTTGTTTATCTGTTCACTTCTCACCAAATCTTCGACAAGAACTGAAGAGTTGTGTCTATTTTAAATAGGTTACCTGGTTGGTGCTTTTGTTGTGTTGCTGTTGTTCCTGTTGAGAATACATGTTGCCTGCTTTCTGCAGTATTCGATGAAGTGAGAGGTACAGTAAGTTGAAAGCTTGTGTAAGGTCCTCTTCCAGGAACTAGGCTCTGGATATCATATGAACTCAGGAAAAATCCTACCACTGCGCCAACCTTGGTACTATTATCGTGAAGGAAACAGATGTATAGCAAGTTTAGTTTACGTGTTGGCTTTCCGTAAACCTTACATAAGAGTCTCTGCCTTAATGGAACAGAGTCAAGGAACTATAAGATAGAGAATTTGAAAAGTCACAGTGTATGGATACTCTGTTTCAGTTAACACTTACGTGGTTTTTAGTGAATATCTAACTACATTCCATTATTATTTTTCATCATATACGAGTATGGTGGGTTTCGTATATATAGTAATGAATTCTACGAGTCAGAGCTGGCAGACAAGTAGAGTATTGAGGATATCTTCAAACATCTCACCGGATTCAGTTGCTACGGCAGATTTAATAGATAATAGTTTCGTTCCAACAGGGCTGGAATTACTATTGAATGGAAATTACAGTTTCTTAAGATGAGGGGAAAAAGAGTTTAGACGAGAATAAGAATAATTTGAGAAGAATATTGCTCCTTTTCAGACCTTCCCGGTCTCTTACGTTTTCTGCTCTTGGATACAAGAAACTTCCAAACAAAGAGACAATATTAATCATAGGATGTGCCCAGGGCAGTGTTAGTGGCGTAAGATGAATAAATAGGATGAGCAGGATTGGGCAATTTGTATCCTATATTGGGACGGGATGAAAAACAACAACTGGTTTTTGTGTTAATATCCGCTCCCCAAGTTCTCCTTCACTACAAGGCTTCCTCCCCATCATGTACATCGTCAGTACTCCCTCTCCATCATGTACATCGTCAGTACTCCCTCCCCATCATGTACATCGTCAGTACTCCCTCCCCATCATGTACACCGTCAGTACTCCTCCCATCATGTACATCGTCAGTACTCCCTCCCCATCATGTACATCGTCAGTACTCCCTCCCCATCATGTACATCGTCAGTACTCCCTCCCCATCATGTACATCGTCAGTACTCCCTCCCCATCATGTACATCGTCAGTACTCCCTCCCCATCATGTACATCGTCAGTACTCCCTCCCCATCATGTACATCGTCAGTACTCCCTCCCCATCATGTACATCGTCAGTACTCCCTCCCCATCATGTACATCGTCAGTACTCCCTCCCCATCATGTACACCCACAGTACTTCCTCCCCATCATGTACATCGTCAGTACTCCCTCCCCATCATGTACATCGTCAGTACTCCCTCCCCATCATGTACATCGTCAGTACTCCCTCCCCATCATGTACACCTCAGTACTCCTCCCCATCATGTACATCGTCAGTACTCCCTCCCCATCATGTACACCCACAGTACTTCCTCCCCATCATGTACACCCTCAGTACTACCTCCCCATCATGTACACCGTCAGTACTCCCTCCCCATCATGTACACCGTCAGTACTCCCTCCCATCATGTACACCCTCAGTACTCCCTCCCCACCATGATCACCCCCTCTCTCCCCACCACTTAATAAATTTTACCCTTATATAATGAATGTTATTCAGATTTTTATCGAGGTGATCACGGGTTCAATAGATCACTGGTGCTTAACTACCACCGTCGCCCCGGCCTCTGCCAGGCGCCAGATCAGCGGTGGGCCTAATGTCCACTTTTTAAGTACTGCATCTTCAGTACTGCATCTTCGGTACTTAAAGTTGGCTCATTGCAACCTTGGGTTGCTTAATTAATGTAAGTTAATGTTATTATGGCGACTGTGGTACATTTGAAGATTTGTGTCAAATGATTGTAGGAAGGTCTCATGAGCATTTTTTTTTTTTTTTGGTAGAATCGGTTGAAAGAGTTCATCCATAATTTTAATATCACATGAGAAGTACTTCATGGTAAGTGCTGTTCAATTTTGAATTTATTTTTTTTCATTTGCACATGCAAAAAATCGACCCTGTATAGAATAGCTTTTTAAGAGATCTTACTGTATTCAGTCTGGGAATCACTAATTGTTGTTATTCCTTAAGTGTGAAAGTTCCTAGTAACAAGTAGAGAGAGAGAGAGAGAGAGAGAGAGAGAGAGAGAGAGAGAGAGACAGAGAGAATGCTCAATAAGAGTGCCGCAATAAGAGCCTTGTGAGAGTTTAGTAAAGAGTTGGGTTTGTTTACTCTCCTCCTCTCTTTTAAACGCTTAAAAGTTTACGGTAATATAAAACTTGATCTTATAGTGACAAGTTAATGTATTAATACTGTTCTGGAGGGTAACATTAAGATACACGGGACGACAATATTTAGTTGGTCCTCGTGAGAACTGAGTGACGATGTATCTGCTGTAATATGGAGTCTACCTGGAGTCGCTTCCGGAGATCATCGTCCCTGCGGCCCGGTCCCAGACCAGGCCTCCTGGTTGCCGGTCTGATCGAACAGGTCTTAGTTGTCAGGTGACCTGGCAACCCCCAATTTTTAGGTGGTCTTTTGAGAAATGAAGAGAGAAGCTCGCCCCCCCCCCTGCCCTATATGGCAACCATGTACACCGCCACTATAAACATCCCCACTATGTACACCCCACCATGTACACACTCAATCCTCCCTCCCCCCTCTCTCTCTCTCTCTCTTTCTCGTCGTAAATTTAATCTCCCTCAGTTCATCTATCCTCGCCTTTCCCCTCTTCTTATCCATCCCTTTACTTTTCCATCCCATCATCCCTCTTCATCTCCCCCTCTCGTTATCATTATCCCCCTCTTTCTTTCCCCTTCCCTCCCCCCCACACTTCCCACGCCCACTCACCAGAGGCTACAACAGTCCGTTAAGGAGCCAGAGGGTATCCTAAGGTGGTAATAATTATGTAGGAAAAAATGTCCAAAGTCGTGAATTGCCTCGCAAGAGATCTAACTAGGTGTGTGTGTGTGTGTGTGTGTGTGTGTGTGTGTATGTGTGTATGTGTATGTGTAGTGTGTGTATGTGTGTTGGGGTGTGTGTATGAAAGTATGTGTGTATGTGTGAAGATTGTAGGGTAATGTGTGTGTGGTGTGTATGTGTTGGGTGGGGAAAAATTTGGTGTGTGTGTGTTGTGTGTATGTGTATTGAGTGTGTGATGTTTTATGGTGTATGTGTGTTTGTGTGTAGGGGTTTGTGGTGTGTAGTTGATGGTGTTGTATGTGAAAAGTTGTGTAATGTTGGTGTGAGAGTGTGTGTGAATGAGTGGTAGGGAATGGGTTAGAGGGGAGTAATGGTGGTAGTTGGGTATGTTGTTGATATGGTTTGTGAAATGTGTGTTGTTAAGTGTGTATGTGTAATGGGTGTTGTGTTTTGTTTATTAGTTGGGTGTGTGGTGTTACCATGCCTGACCGCTAGCAGCACTTTCCTGACCCCCCTAAACCACGTGAGAAAACAGTCAACAAAAGCACAACACCAATAGCGGCAGCAGCAGGCACCGGTACAGTTAGATACACAGCAACAGCAGCAAGAACAGCAGCGACATCAGAAACGGGAAAAGCGGCAATAGCACAACAGAAGAATCAACATACAACAGCAGCAATGCAATCAAGAAACAACAGCCAGCAGAGACAGCAACAGCATCACCATTAACACAAGCAACGCATCAGCACCAGTAGTGACAGCATAAGCATCAAAAGCAGCAGCAGCAGTGTCTACCAGACACCAAAACACAGCAATAGCAGCAGCAGCAGCAGTGTCTACCAGACACCAGAACACAGCAGCAGTGTCTACCAGACACCAGAACACAGCAGCAGCAGCAGCAGCAGCAGCAGCAGCAGCAGCAGCAGCAGCAGCAGTGTCTACCAGACACCAGAACACAGCAGTAGCAGCAGCAGCAGCAGTGTCTACCAGGCACCAGAACACAGCAGCAGAAAGCAGGGGTCTACCAGACCCCCAGAACACAGCAGTAGCACAGCACAGCATGTCAAACCAGGCACCAGAACACAGCAGCAGCATCCAGTTCACCGACCAACACAGCAGTCCCAGCAGCAGCATTGTCTACCAGACACCAGAACACAGCAGCAGCCTACCAGACACCAGAACCAGCAGTACACAGCGTTCAAACCAGACACCAGAACACAGCATAGCAGCAAGCAGTGTCTACCAGGCACCAGAACACAGCAGTAACAGCAGCAGAGCTGCAGCAGCAGTGTCTACCAGACACCAGAACACAGCAGTAGCAGCAGCAGTGTCTACCAGACACCAGAAACACAGCAGCAACAGCAGCAGCAGCAGTGTCTACCAGACACCAGAACACAGCAGCAGCAGCAGCAGTGTCTACGAGACATCAGAACACAGCAGCAAGCAGCAGCAGCAGTGTCTACCAGACACCAGAACACATAAAGCACAGCAGCAGCAGCACAGTGTCTACCAGACCCAAACACAGCAGAAAGCAGCAGCAGCAGAGCAGCAGCGTCTACCAACACCAGAACACAGCAGTAGCCAGCAGCAGCAGCAGCAGCAGTGTCTACCAGACACCAGAACACACATAAAGCAGCAGCAGCAGCAGACATGTCTACCAGACACAGAACACAGCAGCAGCAGCAGTGTCTACCAGACACCAGAACACAGCAGTAGTAGCAGCAGCAGCAGCAGCAGTGTCTACCAGACAGAGAACACAGCAGCAGCAGCAGCAGTGTCTACCAGACAGCAAACACAGCACAGCAGCAGTGCCCTACCAACACCAGAACACAGCAGTAGCAGCAGCAGCAGCAGCAGTGTCTACCAGACAGCAGAACACAGCAGCAGCAGCAGTGTCTACCAGACACCAGAACACAGCAGTAGCAGCAGAGCACAGCAGTGTCTACCAGACACCAGAACACAGCAGTAGCAGCAGCAGTGTCTACCAGACACCAGAACACAGCAGTAGCAGCAGCAGTGTCTACCAGACACCAGAACACAGCAGTAGCAGCAGCAGCAGCAGCAGCAGCAGCAGTGTCTACCAGACACCAGAACACAGCAGTAGCATCAGCAGTGTCTACCAGACACCAGAACACAGCAGTAGCAGCAGCAGTCACCAGACACAGAACACAGAAACAGCAGCACGCAGCAGCGCACCAAAACACCAGAACAAGCAGTGCATCAGCATGTCTACCAGACACCAGAACACAGCAGTAGCAGGCAGCAGTGTCTACCAGACACCAGAACACAGCAGTAGCATCAGCAGTGTCTACCAGACACCAGAACACAGCAGTAGCAGCAGCAGTGTCTACCAGACACCAGAACACAGCAGTAGCAGCCAGCAGCGTCTACCAGACCCCCAAACACAGCATAGCATCAGCAAGCTTTCTACCAGACACCAGAACACAGCAGTAGACAGCAGCAGCAGCAGCAGCAGTGTCTACCAGACACCAGAACACAGCAGTAGTACAGCGGGGCAGCAGTGTCTCCCAAACACCAGAACACGCAGTAGCAGCAGCAGCAGCAGCAGCAGTGTCTACCAGACACCAGAACACAGCAGTAGCAGCAGCAGCAGCAGCAGTGTCTACCAGACACCAGAACACAGCAGTAGCAGCAGCAGCAGCAGTGTCTACCAGACACCAGAACACAGCAGCAGCAGCAGCAGCAGCAGCAGTGGTCTACCAACACCAGAACACGAAAGTAGCAGCAGCAGCAGCAGCAGCAGCAGTGTCTACCAGGCACCAAAACACGCAGTAAGCAGCAGCACAGCAGTGTCTACCGGGCACCAGAACACAGCAGCAGCAGCAGCAGCAGTGTCTACCAGACACCAGAACACAGCAGTAGCAGCAGCAGCAGCAGCAGCAGTGTCTACCAGACACCAGAACACAGCAGTAGCAGCAGCAGCAGCAGCGCAGCAGTGTCTACCAGACACCAGAACACAGCAGCAGCAGCAGCAGCAGCAGCAGTGTCTACCAGACACCAGAACACAGCAGTAGCAGCAGCAGCAGCAGCAGCAGCAGCAGCAGCAGTGTCTACCAGGCACCAGAACACAGCAGTAGCAGCAGCAGCAGTGTCTACCAGACACCAGAACACAGCAGTAGCACAGCAGCAGTGTCTACCAGACACCAGAACACAGCAGCAGCAGCAGCAGCAGCAGCAGTGTCTACCAGACACCAGAACACAGCAGTAGCAGCAGCAGCAGCAGCAGCAGCAGTGTCTACCAGGCACCAGAACACAGCAGTAGCAGCAGCAGCAGCAGCAGCAGCAAGTCAAACCAGGCACCAAAAACACAGCAGACAGCAAGCACAGCAGCAGCAGCAGCAGCAGTGTCTACCAGGCACCAGAACACAGCAGTAGCAGCAGTACAGCAGCAGCAGCATGTCATACCAGCACCAAAGAACACAGCAAGACAGCAGAAAGCACAGTGCCCTAACCAGACACCAGAACACAGCAGTAGCAGCCAGCACAGCACGCAGTGGTCTACCAGGCACCAGAACACAGCATAAGCAGCAGCAGGCAGCAGCAGTGTCTACCAGACACCAGAACACAGCTAGGCAGCAGCAGCAGCAGCCAGCAGCAGTGTCTACCAGGCACCAGAACACAGCATAGCCAGCAGCAGCAGCAGCCAGTGTTTTACCAGCACCAAACACAGCAGTAGCACACAGCAGCAGCAGTGTCTACCAGGCACCAGAACACAGCAGTAGCAGCAGCAGCAGCAGCAGTGTCTACCAGGCACCAGAACACAGCAGTAGCAGCAGCAGCAGCAGCAGCAGCAGCAGTGTCTACCAGGCACCAGAACCACAGAAAGAGCATCAGCAGCAGCAGCAGTGTCTACCAGCACCAGAACACAGCAGTAGCAGCAGCAGCAGCAGCAGTGTCTACCAGGGCACCAGAAACAGCATAGCAGCAGCAGCACAGCAGTGTCTACCAGCACCAGAAACACAGCAGTAGCAGCAGCACCCAGCAGCAGTGTCTACCAGACACCAAAAAACAGCATAGCAGCAGCAGCAGCAGCAGTGTCTACCGGGCACCAGAACACAGCAGCAGCAGCAGCAGGCAGCAGCAGAGGTCTACCAGACACCAAAACACAGCAGTAGCAGCAGCAGCAGCGGGCAGTGTCTACCAGACACCAGAACACAGCAGTAGCAGCAGCAGCAGCAGCAGTGTCTACCAGGCACCAGAACACAGCAGCAGCAGCAGCAGCAGCACAGTGTCTACCAGGCACCAGAACACAGCAGCAGCAGCAGCAGCAGCAGCGGTCTCCAGACAGCAAACACGCAGCAGCAGCGTGTCTACCAACACCAGAACACAGCAGTAGCAGCAGCAGCACGCAGCGCGCGGGTGTCTACCAGACACCAGAACACAGCAGTAGCAGCAGCAGCAGCAGCAGTGTCTACCAGACACCAGAACACAGCAGTAGCAGCAGCAGCAGCCGCAGTGTCTACCAGACACCAGAACACAGCATAGCACACCAGCAGCAGAAAGCAGCAGTGTCAACCAACACCAGAACACAGCAGTAGCAGCAGCACAGCAGCAGTGTCTACCAGGACACCAGAACACAGCAGTAGCAGCAGCAGCAGCAGCAGTGTCTACCAGGCACCAGAACACAGCAGTAGCAGCAGCAGCAGCAGCAGTGTCTACCAGACACCAGAACACAGCAGTAGCAGCAGCAGCACGCATGTCTACCAGGACCAGAAACAGCAGTACAGCAGCACAGAAAGCAGTGTCTACCAGGCACCAGAACACAGCAGAAAGCAGCAGCCAGTGTCTACCGGGCACCAGAACACAGCAGTAGCAGCAGCAGCAGCAGCAGTGTCTACCAGACACCAGAACACAGCAGTAGCAGCAGTGTCTACCAGACAGCAGAACACAGCAGCAGCAGCAGTGTCTACCAGACAGCAGAACACAGCAGCAGCAGCAGCAGTGTCTACCAGACACCAGAACACAGCAGTAGCAGCAGCAGCAGCAGCAGTGTCTACCAGGCACCAGAACACAGCAGTAGCAGCAGCAGCAGCAGCAGTGTCTACCAGGCACCAGAACACAGCAGTAGCAGCAGCAGCAGCAGCAGTGTCTACCAGACACCAGAACACAGCAGTAGCAGCAGCAGCAGCAGCAGCAGAAAGGTCTACCAGACAGCGAACACAGCACAGCAGCTGTCACCAAAACCCCAGAACACAGCAGTAGTAGCAGCAGCAGCAGCAGCAGTGTCTACCAGACACCAGAACACAGCAGCAGCAGCAGCAGCAGCAGCAGCAGTGTCTACCAGGCACCAGAACACAGCAGCAGCAGCAGCAGCAGCAGCAGCAGCAGTGTCTACCAGACAGCAGAACACAGCAGCAGCAGCAGTGTCTACCAGACACCAGAACACAGCAGTAGCAGCAGCAGCAGCAGCAGCAGCAGTGTCTACCAGGCACCAGAACACAGCAGTAGCAGCAGTGTCTACCAACCCCAAAACCCACAGCATAGCAGCAGCAGCAGCACAGCAGCAGTGTCTTCCAGACAGCAACACGCAGCACCACATGTCACCAACACCAGAACACGAAAGCACCAGCAGCAAAAGAAAGCAGTCTACCAGGCACCAGAACACAGCAGTAGCAGTAGCAGCAGCAGCAGCAGCAGCAGTGTCTACCAGACAGCAGAACAAAGCAGCAGCAGCAGTGTCTACCAGACACCAGAACACAGCAGTAGCAGCAGCCAGCAGTGTCTACCAGACAGCAGAACACAGCAGCAGCAGTGTCTACCAGACACCAGAACACAGCAGTAGCAGCAGCAGCAGTGTCTACCAGACACCAGAACACAGCAGTAGCAGCAGCAGCAGTGTCTACCAGACACCAGAACACAGCAGTAGCAGCAGCAGCAGCAGCAGTGTCTACCAGACACCAGAACACAGCAGTAGTAGCAGCAGCAGCAGCAGCAGCAGCAGCAGCAGCAGCAGTGTCTACCAGGCACCAGAACACAGCAGTAGCAGCAGCAGCAGCAGCAGCAGCAGCAGTGTCTACCAGACAGCAGAACACAGCAGCAGCAGCAGCAGTGTCTACCAGACACCAGAACACAGCAGTAGTAGCAGCAGCAGCAGCAGTGTCTACCAGACACCAGAACACAGCAGTAGCAGCAGCAGCAGCAGCAGCGTCTACCAGGCACCAGAACACAGCAGTAGCAGCAGCAGCAGCAGCAGCAGCAGCAGCAGTGTCTACCAGACAGCAGAACACAGCAGCAGCAGCAGCAGCAGCAGCAGTGTCTACCAGACACCAGAACACAGCAGTAGCAGCAGCAGCAGCAGTGTCTACCAGGCACCAGAACACAGCAGTAGCAGCAGCAGTAGCGTCTACCAGACACCAGAACACAGCAGCAGCAGCAGCGGTGTCTACCAGACACCAGAACACAGCAGTAGCAGCAGTAGTAGCAGCAGCAGCGTCTACCAGACACCAGAACACAGCAACAGCAGCAGCAGCAGCAGGAGCGGTGTCTACCAGACACCAGAACACAGCAGCAGCAGCTGCAGCAGGAGCGGTGTCTACCAGACACCAGAACACACACACCTGGGGGTGTTGCTGGTGCCGGCTCATCATATCATCTATCTTCGAAGCGGAGTACAAAGGTCACTTGCATCACCTCTCCTGCCACCCCCTGTCCTGCCGTCCACAACCACTACCATCACCTTCACCAGTACTATTATCCTCACTGTACCAGCTCCCGTCACCACCACCACAAGCATCCTTGTTACCATCATCACCACCACCACCAAGCAATCTTCATCATCCGTCTCCAGCAGTAACATTATCATCTTCAAGGAAATCATCCTCACAGATACCCATTTATACTACTGTAGTCCATCACCAACACCACCACCACTAGCATCACCACCACTACATCACCACCTACCACCAACACCACTACCATGCCGCCACCACTACTACAGCCATCACCACCACAACCATCACCAGTACCACCACCAACCTCAACCCCCTCCAACAGCACCATCTCCACAGCCATGACCACAACCACCACAGCTCCCTCCAGCAGCACCACCCCCACAACCCCCTCCATCACCACTATCACTCTTACTATCCATTACAAATCACATTCATGTAAATGACCTTCCTGAAGGTATTAATCACTACTAGATAAACAAGTTGCAGGTGATGTGAGCAAAAAGTAATCACGAGATCAAGCTTATGTACAATGGCTGGTCACATGACTGAAGTCAGATCACATGACCGAACTCAGAGATGGAAGCAAGCAACCTCAGAGGACCAGGAAACATAAGCCACAGGGATGTTAGGAAATACTCTTTTATTGAGTCTCAGAATGGTTGAAAAGTAGAACGAGTTGGAGGAGGAAGTGATGGAGGCAAACTTAATATAGAACTTTGATGTGGAAAAAGACACTTATGTATAGTTCAGGTTATTTATTAAAGGAAACGTTTCGCCACAAGTGGCTTCTCCAGTCCTAATGAGCTTCAAAAGGAAATACTCTAAGGCCTGATCATCATTATAATAAATTTAAGAGCTAAACCCGTAAGGATCTTCAGTACTGCAGGGAGGGATGTGCAAAAGCAGGAATGTGTGAAGGTTTAGATTACGTGAGTGGTAGGGATGCGTGATGTTAGGTGTTTGTGGCGGTGAGGGTTAGTGCAAGAGTACAGTGAAATCGATGTTGGTGCAATAGGTTAGTTTCCATTAAAAAGTGAGCGTTTGCGCCAAAGGCGGGACTTTCATCGGTGGATCTCAAGTGTACTCTCATACACAAGACAATCGATTAAGATATGTTGGACGGACAGTGTTGACAGTCCTCGCGGAGTGGTTCTGGTTGTTTCTCCATGTGGTATTCATGAGTCGTGTCTGTCAATATGCAAGCGTGAGAGTGCATTACGGCCCGAGAGACCAGAGATTAGTAATGCCGAACAAAATAATGTAAAATGAGGGACTTGGAACCGAGATTTTATCCCCACATAAACAATCATGCGAGTACACATTAAATTAGGATGTGCGATCATACAGGCAGAAACAATAGCTCGTCACTGGACATTCAAGACAGCAAGAAAGCTTTAAGGTAGATGTTAAAAGATTACAAAATCTGACTAATATCTCCTTTGAGTGGCACTTAATGAGGCTGCACCAGTCAGGTGGTGGAGCTGATATGACTGACAGTTCCTTCTGCCTCAGGGCGCTGGCAGCTCCTCATCCTCAAGGAGTTACTACACTCCCTCCAATTATCAAGAGAAGGGCGGGGTTTCCTAACTGTGTTTTCAAGGCCGGAATTGCCTTTGTCTGTTCTAGATATTAAATTTGATAAGGCAGGGAGTAGCAGAAATTTCATTTCTGAGGGCAACTTATTATGCGAATTTCATCAAGAATAGAAGACCAGTTGATACGAACGGTTTTACTTAAAAGAATGGAGATAAGGTTATTGCAATAGTTTATTCATTTAGAAAGGTTCTATTCACATAGGCTTAAAGAGGGTATATAAAACTGGGAAGATGGAATGAAAAGTAGATGCCCCCTGAAGAAGAGATGGATGGATGCTGTACAAGAGGTAAAGAGAGGAAGAAACTTCCACAAATGAAGAATTAATCAAAATATAATAGTTTTACTTTATAAAACGTGTGTTGATTATAATATGAAATGTAGGTATGGGATTTTATAAGCTGGATGTGAAAGTTTTAGGCTATGTTGACAGGCCAGGTTATTCTCGATCTGACCTGAATTAGTCATATGACGAAGTCATGCCTACGGATAATGTGCAATCCTTAAGGCACCTAGGACACTATGTGATGATCCTTTTTTAAAATGGGGTGGAAAACCCAGCCCCAGTAACCCAGCAGATACCTAACAATAAGTATATGACATCAGTAAGCCAGCGGTTTAATAATTACTATTGGACATTATATGGAATGAGGGCCTATTCTCTATGTACCTTGGTAAAGATAGCAATGGGTGAAACATCGCTTTGATAAGGGCTTGCTGTGCTTATGTGTCTTTTACTAACGATGTGAAGGTTGGGAGGTTCTGCATTCATGATGTGCCTTACTAATTCTTTAAGTCAAAAAGAAAAAAGTATATAAATTGCGTAGTTGTGGGTTATTATATACACATAATAAGATTTCCCATCATCTACAGTGGAGCTCTGTAGCTTGTCTTTCTAGTCCTCAAATTCGTAAATTCCTCGTTAACCAGTGTCTAACTTTTGTATCAATGATCCACTTGATTAATACAATTACCTTTATAATCCGTGTGGACAAGCCCTTTCTTCTATTAGTCCAATAATTGCTGGAAGCACAATCAAGAGCGAGGGTGATCAGACAATCAATCATCGCAGTCAAGATTTATACACGAGTGGTCTGAATCGTGATCATTATTTTCACACTCTCTTATTAACTGAATATTTAAAAGAACTCATTTACTTTCATTGGATTTCGTTAATGTGGTTTCAGTTAAGTCCAGCATTATACGTAATTTCCAGCGATGAGGCGAAGTTCACTGTAAATGTTATCGGGTTACGCTTCGGGTTTCAAGTGTCTGCTGCGTACTTGTCTTAGATGTTAATCTAGAAGTTGAATGTGTATTAACACGTCGAGTGATAATGTTCGGTTCTGTATTGTGGAATGTTCACCGACAGGATGAGTGACACTGCCCAATACTGACTTCATGTCAGTATACGTAATCACTAACAGGATGAATGACACGTCCTCTACATAGTGTTGTGTATGAAAACACACACATCTGCACAATTAATGAGAAAAACAGTATTAGAGTAAAACTTCTGTGAATTTCCTCTCACAAAAGCCTACGGGATCACGATAAAAGTCGATGACTTGGCTAAACTAGCATTAATTAAAGCAAAAGTTAAATATAATTCTGGTTTTCAAACATAATTTAAGAATATAATTGTTAGAAAGAACTATCAAAAGAGACTGAGGAAAGTAGAACAGTAGAGATAATAACAATCAGTCCACTGTCCATCATAATGAAACGTGTTAAGTAAAACATATCCATGGGGAAAATAACAAGGTCAGTAGAAAACATGACCTTGTCATGCTAGATTAAGGCTGAAATAAAACTATCTTTTGCAGGACAGTATGTGGAGATGCCACTTGCATAAAATATAAAGTGTGAGGACAGAAACATACACTCAAACATAATATCTTAAGAGTGCCCAGACATCCAGCCTTTCACAGACACTTTCAAATAAACCCTCCAGGATATGGGAAATCAACATTTTTCACAGACTAGATGAATGAACTGTTAATGGATGAGGTTGTAACTAATGTCCGCAGAGGAATTTTTTTTCCTTGATCGAGGCGTAATTGACAAATAGGCAACAGAGTTTACATAACAAGCGGTGTTCCACAGGAGTCATTATTGGGTCCTTTATTGTACATGTATGTAAACAACATAGATAAGAGAATAAAAAGCGACATAGCAGGTTTGTCGATTACATTAAAACAAGCCATCGGATAAGCTTCGATGAGCATTATAAATGGTTCAGAAAACCGACTAGTTGAAGAATAAGACACTTATGCAACATTTGGGTATCTTTACTGTGGAAACGTTTTGCCAGCCAGTGGCTTCATCATCCCAATACAGAGATGAACGGTGGAACACAAGGAGTTTGAAGTAAAAAAACCATACCACGGACGGGGATAGAACCCGCGATCTGAGAGTCTCAAAACTCCAGACCGTCGCGTTAGCCATGTTGACGGCTTTGAGGGGACTTGAGCTAGAGTTCGTCACGGCCACGCTAGCTGGAGATTCGTCTGTAAAAACTTGCATTTGTGGTCACAGTGGTGCCTATGCTAACCTTCCTATGGTGTAGAAATTATACCTAGTTGGACGAATCTTATTGTGGCTAGCTGGTCCAGTGGCTAACGCGACGGTCTGGAGTTTTGAGACTCTCTGATCGCGGGTTCTATCCCCGTCCGTGGTATGGTTTGTTTGCAATCGTGTCATTACGATTTCGTGAGTCAGTTTGAGGTAATCAGTCCCTCAGCCTGGAGATGTTACATTCCTGGCAAAAAGTTTCCACAATGAAGATACCCAAATGTTGCACAAGTTGTGCAGAGCCAGATTAAGATTGTGTAGGTCCCTGGCAACAGGTACTGTCAGGCCCCCAGTGATATTTTCAGAAGGAAAAAAAAATAATCACAAGAGTTAACAATTCATCACATACGTGATGTAATAACGTAATACAATTATAAACTTACAGCAGTAACTGTAAACACCTTTCACTTAATCTCTGGAGGCCCTCCAGCTGGTGGAGGACATAAGAACATAAGAAAGAAGGAACACTGCAGCAGGCCTACTGACCCATGCGAAGCAGGTCCATGTCCCCCCCCGGATAAGCCCAATGACCCACCTAGTCAGATCACTTCCACTTAAGGAAGGAGCAAGGCATCAGACCTAGTAGCACAAGCTAGTCAGGTCCAACTCACACCCACTCATGTATTTATCTAACCTATTTTTAAAGCTACACAACGTTTTAGCCTCTATAGCTGTACTCGGGAGTTTGTTCCACTCATCCACAACTCTATTACCAAACCAGTGCTTTCCTATATCCTTCCTGAATCTGAATTTTTTCAACTTGAAACCATTGTTGAGAGTCCTGTCTTGGCCGGAAATTTTCAGCACGCTATTTACATCATCTTTATTTATTCCTGTTTTCCATTTATACACCTCGATCATATCTTCCCTGATTCACGCCTTTCGAGAGAGTGCAGATTCAGAGCCCTCAGTCTATCCTCATTGGGAAGATTTCTGATACATGGGATCATCTTTGTCATCCTCCTCTGTACGTTTTCCTGGGCTGCAGCCCCTAAAGTCCATGCCTTAATCCGGCTCTACACATGTGTCTTATTCAAGTTGATGAAGGTTCTAGAGCGCTACAGGAAGATCTGGATGGTCGGAGAAGTGGCAGATGCCTTTTAATGTAGAGCCAAAAGTTGGGAAAAGAGAAAAACCACAGCAGTGCTCCTTCCTCATATGTTGTCTCTACTTATTCTGTTGTGCAGATTAGCTATGCGATATTAACATGTGATGTGACTGTAATATCTTTAAAGTTGTAACCATGCCGGGGGATCTGATGAAGGTCATTTTGCGAACTCTGTAGTCCTCTCTTGTATGCTACAACTCACAGGATGAGCAGCGGTTGCCCAGTAAACTAGGTGCCCAGGAGGCTACATGATGAGAAGCTACCCGGTGCTCTATAGCGATATACTCATTAACAGAATGAGTGACGTTCCCCAGTAAATTCATTCGTTTCTCAAGGGAAACATGCAAACAAATCAAGCCTGGTGTGTGGGATGCTGGGTGTGTCATGGAGGGTTGAGGGGGATCCGCTCGGCTTCCCAAGGCCACGTTCCGTACTAAGAAGACTGGACAAGGAATTCGTAATGGGGTGGTGATGCGCAATGAATTCCCCTCAGTGAGTGAGGGGAGGAAAGTTGTAAAGAGGAGGAAAATAAGGAAGAGGTAGAGAAAGATGAGAATGATGAGGGCGAAGGAGAGGAGGATGAAAAGGAGGAGTACATGTAAAACACAGATGATAAAAGACATTTTGGTCAATGCCAAGGTTTCCCGTTAAAAAAAAATAAGATTATCGTCTGTACTAATCCTACATCTCGCAAATCCTTTAGTCTTCTTTTTACTTCGTGTTAAGAATTTTCCAAACCATTTTTATTCATACATAACATTGTATCCAGAGTGCGTTCATTACTTTGCATTTGTTGTACAGTGAAACCAGTTTTCCACGTCACTGATCATTCTGCCAGCTCGCCCAGATCCCGAACATTACCTGTCGACTATTATTAAATAAATCGTTTAGAAAACCGATAAATTGATGAAAAACATACTAGCGCAATACTCGACTGTTTTTATTGTGGAAACGTTTTGTCAGTGGCTTCATCAGTCACACTAACATACTGGGATCTTGATACGAGGTATTCTTCATTGCTTGATGAATCGGGGATTTGTACAACACTTGTGTATCTTTACTGTGGCAACGTTTCGCCAACCAGTAACTTCCTCTATCCAGTACAAAGAAGAATCTACTGACTGGAGAAACGTTTCCACAATAAAGATACCCAAGTAGCAGGCCTACTGGTCCATACAGGCAGGTCCTTCTCAAATCCAATCATTCCCACCCACATCTATGTCCATCTATTCCTAAAGCTACCCACGAAATAAGCTTCATTAGCCTATATTAGGCAAGTCCCAATCAAACCCAACTCCTTTCATTCCCAGGTATCTCGCACCTTCCTATGACCAGTCGACTACAGATGAAGACCTTTTCTGTTGCCAGGTAATCAGTGAACCTCAACCTCGTCATTTTTTCTTGTCAGTGCAGTTTTAAGGAAGGTTGCCTTCATGCGCCGGTCAAGAGCTCTTGATCCGAGGAATTAGAGTCCCCCCTCTCTTCTTCCTTGGTGAGAGCCTGATTACCTCAGCTCCAAAAAGCAATAATAATATTAATACTAATAATAATTCAGCTTCAAGATAATTTAAGTACTGTACTGTTACTAAAAGTTTACGCTCGAGTAGTTCCTTAGGAAGCTCACTTGTTGAGGCTCGGACTCGGAGGTTTCCAAATTTAGCATTTGTCGTTGTTTGCAGGCGGTGAGGCAAGCACTCAGCCTGGCTGCTGGTTTTTGTCCTCTATCACGCAGAGGAAGAGGCGTAGGAGGAGGATTTGTTTTTTTTTTTGTGTTTGGAAGGTGAGAGAGAGAGAAGAGAGAGAGAGAGAGAGAGAGAGAGAGAGAGAGAGGAGAGAAAGAGAGAGAGAGAGAGAGAGAGAGAGAGAGAGAGAGAGAGAGAGAGAGAGAATGTTTGTGCATTCACCGATTTGTGTTTGCATGGGGAAGGATGAGTCTTATCATTGTGTGTCTTAAAATTAATATCTTTATTTACTATAAGTACATGTACAAGGTGTACAGGCCTAGCTGACATCAATGACTTATGCTACATAGAGCATTTCGGGCAAATTAGATCAGTTTTGTCCCAGGATGCGACTCACACTAGTCGACTAACACCCAGGTACCCATTTTAAACAGATGGGTGAACAGGGACAGGGACAGGGACAGGAACAGGGACAGGGACAGGGACAGCAGGTGTCTTATGGAAACACGCCTCTAATGCTTTCCAGCCGTACCGGAGGAGAATTCGATCCCGGACCTCAGAGTGTGAGCTGAGTGCGCTAGCGATCGAACTCTATGCACTACCTTAGACCTTCTCTACTTTCGCTTTGTGTTTTACTAGGTAAGGATTCCACAGTGATGTTATATTCTGGAAAAGGGGCCACTCATACAAGGTAAAAACCGCTTTTACCTAATAATGTTGCTAGATGTTGCTGTTACGTTTGTGAGCTTAGCTTTTACTGATGATATGTTTGTGTACATGGCCATGGACCGGCAAGGCCTGGCCAAGGACCGGGGAGGCCTGGTCATGGCCCGGGCAACGGGGTGATGACCCCCGGAACACCCCCCAGGGACAGGTTTTAGGTAACTACTAAGTTTTTCTTAAACTGTCCATAATTTTTTTTTCACGGACATCACTCTTCACACACTGGAGGTTACCTGGAGTTTACCTGGAGTTTACCTGGAGAGAGTTCCGGGGGTCAACGCCCCCACGGCCCGGTCTGTGACCAGGCCTCATGGTGGATCAGAGTCTGATCAACCAGGCTGTTACTGCTGGCTGCACGCAAACCAACGTACGAGCCACAGCCCGGCTGGTCAGGTACCGACTTTAGGTGCTTGTCCAGTGCCAGCTTGAAGACTGCCAGGGGTCTGTTGGTAATCCCCCTTATGTATGCTGGGAGGCAGCTGAACAGTCTCGGGCCCCTGACACTTATTGTGTTGTCTCTTAACGTGCTAGTGACACTCCTGCTTTTCATTGGGGGGATGTTGCATCGTCTGCCAAGTCTTTTGCTTTCGTTGTGAGTGATTTTCGTGTGCAAGTTCGGTACTAGTCCCTACAGGATTTTCCAGGTGTATATAATCATGTATCTCTCCCGCCTGCGTTCCAGGGAGTACAGGTTCAGGAACTTCAAGCGCTGCCAGTAATTGAGGTGTTTTATCTCCGTTTTGCGCGCCGTGAAGGTTCTCTGTACATTTTCTAGGTCAGCAATTTCATCTGCCTTGAAAGGTGCTGTTAGTGTGCAGCAATATTCCAGCCTAGATAAAACAAGCGACCTGAAGAGTTTCATCATGGGCTTGGCATCCCTTGTTTTGAAGGTTCTCATTATCCATCCTGTCATTTTTCTAGCAGATACGATTGATACAATGTTATGGTACACAAATAACCCGCACATAAAAGAGAGAAGCTTACGACGACGTTTCGGTCCGACTTGGACCATTTACAAAGGTGACTTTGTAAATGGTCCAAGTCGGACCGGAACGTCGTCGTAAGCTTCTCTCTTTTATGTGCGGGTTATTTGTGTATCGTTCCAGTCACGGTATTGTGCCTTTTTTGTTACAATGTTATGGTTCTTGAAGGTGAGATCCTCCGACATGATCACTCCCAGGTCTTTGACGTTGGTTTTTCGCTCTATTTTGTGGCTGGAATTTGTTTTGTACTCTTATGAAGTTTTAATTTCCTCATGTTTACCATATCAGAGTAATTGAAATTTCTCATCGTTGAACTTCATATTGTTTTCTGTAGCCCATTGAAAGATTTGGTTGATGTCCGCCTGGAGCCTTGCCGTGTCTGCAATGGAAGACACTGTCATGCAGATTCGGGTGTCATCTGCAAAGGAATACACGGTGCTGTGGCTGACATCCTTGTCTATGTCAGATATGAGGATGAGAAACAATATGGGAGCGAGTACTGTGCCTTGTGGAACAGAGCTTTTCGCCGTAGCTGCCTCAGACTTTACTCTGTTGACTACTACTCTTTGTGTTCTGTTTGGGAGGAAATTATAGATCCATCTACCAACTTTTCCTGTTATTCCTTTAGCACGCATTTTGTGCGCTATTACGCCATGGTCACACTTGTCGAAGGCTTTTGCAAAGTCTGTATATATTACATCTGCATTCTTTTTGTCTTCTAGTGCATCTAGGACCTTGTCGTAGTGATCCAGTAGTTGGGACAGACAGGAGCGACCTGCTCTAAACCCATGTTGCCCTGGGTTGTGTAACTGATGGGTATCTAGATGGGTGGCGATCTTGCTTCTTATGACCCTTTCAAAGATTTTTATACGTGATTTTAGCGCTATCAGCGCTAACTGCTCCCTTTATGGAGTGGGGCTATGTCTGTTGTTTTTAGTAACTGTGGGACGACCCCCGTGTCCATGCCCCCTCTCCATAGGATGGTAAAAGCACGTGATAGGGTCTTCTTGCAGTTCTTGATGAACACGGAGTTCCATGAGTCTGGCCCTGGGGCAGAGTGCATGGGCATGTCATTTATCGCCTGTTCGAAGTCATTTGGCGTCAGGATAACATCAGATAGGCTTGTGTTTATCAAATTCTGTGGCTCTCTCATAAAAAATTCATTTAGATCTTCGACTCTCAGTCTGGTTAGCGGCTTGCTAAAAACTGAGTCATATTGGGACTTGAGTAGCTCACTCATTTCCTTGCTGTCATCTGTGTAGAACCCATCTTGTTTAAGTAGGGGCCCAAAACTGGATGTTGTTCTCCACTTTGATTTGGCATAAGAAAAAAAATACTTTGGGTTTCTTTCGATTTCATTTATGGCTTTTAGTTCTTCCCGCGATTCCTGGCTCCTCTAAGATTCCTTTAGCTTTAGTTCGATGTTTGCTATTTCTCTGACCAGTGTCTCCCTACGCACTGCAGATATATTGAGCTCTTTTAGCCGCTCTGTTATTCTTTTCCGTCGTCTGTAAAGGGAGCGCCTGTCTCTTTCTGTTTTACATCTACTCCTCCTTTTTCTTAAAGGAATATGCCCTGAGCATACATCGAGTGTCACCGAGTTAATCTGTTCTAGGCATAAGTTGGGGTCTGTGTTGCTTAGTATATCTTCCCAGCTTATATCGGTTAGGACTTGGTTTACTTGGTCCCACTTTATGTTTTTGTTATTGAAGATGAATTTGGTGAATGCTCCCTCGTGTATAATCTCATTTTGTCGGTCTGGGGCTCTGCGCATACATGTCTGAACCTCAATTATGTTGTGAACTGAGTATATTGTTTTTTATATGGTGACATTTCGTATCAGATCATCATTGTTAGTGAAGATGAGGTCTAGTAGGCTCTATTATTTGTTGGTTTAAGTTGAATTTTGTGCAGAGATTTAAAAGCTCATGTGTGTGTGAGTTCTCGTTAGAGCTGCCTCCTGGTGTTATCACTGCAACAACATTATTTACTATATTCCTCCATTTTAGGTGCCTCAAGAGTGATAAGAGTGGCTTTCTAGGGTATTCAATTTCTTAGTTCATTTATATCCACTATTAAGTGACTTTATCCCTCTCACCATTTTCGGCCATTATTTCAACTGAACCAACTCCATATGTCTGAGTATCATTTTTATATTGACTGTAATTATCTTAAAATTTTATATGATTTCAACGAAGATTTTTTTCCCAGTCGTGCACTTCCTCTGCAAACTTCTCAATTCCCTTCATTTAAGTCTTTTCCTAGTTTCCATTCATTCCTTCCTATTATCCAGGATAAGTACTCAAAGATCAATGGGCACGGTAAAGCTTGCAGCAGCGCAGTTGCCTCTGGACTGCAAGATTTTCTTATAGCTTGGCTGTTTATAGGATGATCTGTACATCCATTCTAATCGCTGAGACATCCTGCATATCAAATCAGGGAACGGGTGGGACTTGAACCCATGACAGGCAAGTCCTAAAACTTGCAGGCCAGTGATTTGTTTTCAATCATTAAGATTTTGTGAGACTTCCTGCATGGCGGTCTAAAAGTTGAGTGTCGTGGTGGAACTAATGAAGACGGGAGGTAGTGTAAGAGATGATTAGAGGCGAGGGTAGTGTGGGAGGTGAGGTAGTTTTGAGGTGGGTAGTCTGGTGGGTGGGGAAGTACTGTGGAAGGCAGGAAGACAGGATGGGTGGTACTGGTAGTCAAGGTCACCACTGAGGTTGAGATAAGCAGCACTGGTATCAAGGCCAAAGACCGGGATGAGAAGTATTGGTATCAAGGCCAAAGAGACTGACGAAAAGTACTGGTATCAAGGCCGCAGAAACTGAGTTGGGAAGCAAAGATAGTGAAGTGTAGGGAGGTGGTGTTGAAGTGAGAAAACTAGATTGGAAGGCAAAGAGTAGAGGGAGAGAGGACAAGAAGTAGGAGAAACGAAAGAGGGACGAAAGTAAAATATAAATAATTTGTAGAAAATTTAAGCTGGAAGACCTTAAGGAAAGAAGAATGGAAAATGGACTGTATTAGCAAGTTAGAAGCGAAAACGGAGAGCATAGGTGGGAGTGGAGAGGAGAAGCTGTCAATAATGATTAAAATGGGAGAAAATACGACTTATAGAATAACATTTACTTCATACACTGCTCTTTTCCATGTTTCTTGAAAATTTAAACTTATTGATGCCAACAGTATCAATGATAGCTTCAGGTATATGCTTAATGTCCTCTAATATAATAACTGTATACGAGTTTTTCACTCTAGGATGATGTTTATCTTCATCTGTTTTAATTCACAGTGGCAGTGAGGCGTGAAGGACTGGAGAACTGGGAAAGAACCTTCTACTCTACTATTCTGACATCTGTATAGACAAGAGAAACGGAATTAACTAATAAAAATAGTTAAGTTTATCTAACAGATAACCTTGTTATAGTTCGTGAGGGTTTTCCGTTATCTGTTTTCCCCATGAACTTTCACTCATTGTTCTGTTATTTGAGCTCCTCGAATTGTTGCCTCAAAATTCGACTTGTTTCCGTAAGGTTGCAGATGAAAATTCACAAATTTTGATTAAGATTGCTCTCAGGTGAGAGATTTACGCCTTTATAGCTCAAGGCTCTATTATGTGTTCTGAACTTGATCAGAACCATCAAGATATATGACATGTGTATAATAGTTACAAATTCAACAGCAGAAAGTTGGGAGATTTCACAGCTTGTTAGCTTTTCGAGGAAAAAAATTAAATTAGATCAATATCGGAGACGGATATTAGGACATTTAAAATATAACGAAGTAATTTAGAATCAGAATAAACATTCAGTGTCAAAACAATCACTTGAAAATAAAAAAAAAAGAACAAGGTACATTTTATTATGCAAATCATGTTTGATTTTATTACACATCATAGATAACTTATCTATAAGGTATCACTACCACACTTCGGGATCAAAAATATTTTATTTAGCATCGTTTAAACAGTCACTTCAGCGGAGTATTTATGATCATCTGTAAGAATATCAACAAGTTGTAATTCCTTTGGATTCCTCCGTACAAAGATGTCAGTGATGTTCTTGATTCTCATTGTTATGTCTCTATGGATGTGGAGGATGCTGAGACTAGACAGTCGTGCAATCCACATTGTAGAGCAGCTGATGTCTAGATGATGGCAGGGTGCCAGACTGCTGCTTCTGCTATTGAATGGCGCACAGTGAGGCCCTCTGGGAGGTCACGGCAGATCAAAGACACTGCAGACGAACAGCGTAAGCATTAAGGGTGGGGGGGGGACTTGTGGTCAACCAATGAACCCCTCTGGATACACGTTTTATGTAATACAAGCCACCACTCATTTTTTTTAATTTTGCTATTTAGTGTGTCTGGCTGACATTATCTTATGTAATTAAGCAAGTTTAGTTAGGTATAGGTACACATAAATACAGTTATACGAGTTCAGGTGAGTATAATTATCATACACAGTAATATACGTGTAAATTACCTAGGATAACTCATACAAAGTCAGAGTGACTTATTTCCAGTGGTGTCCCTCATTTCCACCAGAGTTCACTCTTATGGTAAGAAGTAAATTGGTAGGTTTCAAATGTAACTTATTACACTTGGTAGGAAAAAGAAAAGTCGTCAAGGCAGGGAGGAACAAGGTGTTGAACGGTTAACCTTAATAATCAGAGCACAAGAACGTTACTGCCCACATTCTGCTGAGGACACCCAACAGGTGATGCGTCCCTCCACGCTCCAGTAGCAGCCTTCCAGGACAGACCGGTCTTCATCTCCTCCAATGGACCATAACCCAACACATCCACCTCCAGGGCCCACCACTCGCCTTCCCAGCCCATCCACCCCTGGAGTCTCACCACTCACCAGCCCATCCATCCACCCCTGAGTCCCACCACTCACCATCCCAGCTCATCCACCCCCGGGGTCCCACCACTCACCATCCCAGCCTCACCACCCCTGGGTCCCACCACTCACCACCCCAGCCCATCCACCCCAGGTCCAACCACTCGCTATCCCAGCCCATCCATTCCCAGGTCCCACCATTCATCATCCCACCACTTACCATCCCAGCCCATCCACTCTCAGGGCCCAACACTCACTATCCACCCCGAGGTCCCACCATTCACAATCTCAACCCATCCACCCTCAAGTCCCACAAATCACCATCCAAGACCATCCATCCCTGAATCCCACCACTTACCATCCAAGGCCATCCACTCTTGGGTCCCACTAATCATCCCAACCCATCCACCCCCAGGGCCCACCACTCACCACTCCAGCCCATCCACCCCTAGTTGTCGTGTGGGGTTCGAATACTGGAATTGGGTAAAAACACACACATCGGACGGCTGGTAGCTTATAAAGGAGGAACGCCAAGCCTGACCTGTCTTCTCTCTAACATCTCGACTAGAACTACTCGTACTGTGCCCGGAGGGCAAGCGGCATTCAAACATCATGCTATGGTCAGAAGAATGACTCAATAATAGTCAGTGATCACGTAGGGAGACGGTGAATCAGTAACGGTTGATATGAGTCACATACTACTGATACTACTGGTAACTGATACTACTGATAGCTCGGCGACACTAACGTATGGTGTCCTAACATACAGCTAATACAAACTAGAGGCGACTGGCATATGGCTCTGGGCTGATTCTATACACTGTCAAAGTACACAACAGTTGAACATTATATTACTGACACTACTGGTAACTGATACTACTGATATGGGTCCCACCACTACCACCCCAGCCCATCCACCCCGCAGGTCCCACCACTAACCATCCTCCCCGCAGGTCCCACCACTCACCACCCTAGCCCATCCACCCCGCAGGTCCCACCACTCACCACCCCAGCCCATCCACCCCGCAGGTCCCACCACTCACCATCCCAGCATCCAGCAGTTCCAATCTGCCACCAGCAAGCTCTTCATTTTTTACTTGCCTTTAATATATTCTTTCTAGCGGCCTTGATAAAGTGGTTTTTGTGTTGTCAAGTGATGCTTGAATGAAGATGGAGTTTTTACTAACTCTAAACCTTCTTTCCTATTGAGAACATCTTCGGTTATATATAATATTATATATAATGTGTGTACTCAAATAATTGTACTCGCCTAATTGTTGCTGCAGGGGTCGATTCACAGCTCCTGGTCCTGCCTCGTCACTGGTCGCTACTAGCTCCACTCTTTTCCTTCTCCTTGAACTTTATCGAGCCTCTCCTTAAAGCTATGTATAGATCCTGCCTCCACTACATCACTCTACAGATTGTTCCACTTTCTGACAACTCTGTGACGAAAGAAATATTTCCTAACATCTTTGTGGCTCATTTGAATTTTCAACTTCCAGCTGTTACTCCCTTGTTGCTGCGTCCCATCTCTGAAACGCTCTGTTCCTATCCAAATGTCAATTCCTCTCAGTATCTTATATGTCGTTATCATGTCCGCTCAATCTCTGTCCTCTACCGTCGTCAGGTTGATTTCCCTTAACCTCTCCTCGTAGGACATACCCCTTAGCTCCAGAACTAGTCTTGCTGTGAACATTTGTACTTTCTCTAATTCCTTAACGTGTTTGACTAGGTGTGGGTTCCATACCCCAATATGGGCCTGACATACACGGTGAACAATGTCTTGAATGACTCCTTACTTAGATGTCGAAACGCTATTCTTAGGTTTGCCAGGCGCCCATATGCTGGGGTAGTTATTTGGTTGATGTGTACCTCAGGAGATGTGCTCAGTATGATGCTCACCCCAAGATCCTTGAGCGAGTTTTGCAGCCTTTGACCTCCTAGGCTGTACTCCGTTTGGGGTCTTCTTTGTCTTTCCCCAAACTTCATGACTTTGTGCTTGCTGGGGTTAAACTCCAGGAGCCATTTATCGGACCAGGCTTGTAGCTTGTCCAGATCTCCCGGTAGGCTTACCGGATCCTCGTCCACTTTTATTTTCCTCATTAGTTTCATATCGTCTGCGAACAGGGACATCTCTGAATTTATCTCTTCTGTCATGTCATTCACATATACTAGAAACAGCACCGGACCTAGGACTGTCCCTTGTGGAACCCTACTCGACGCATGCACCCACTCTGACAATTACCACTTACCAGCACACGTTTCCTTCCCGTCAGGTATTCCCTGATCCATTGTAGTACTTTCTGTGTTATTCCTGCCTGCTCCTCTAGCTTTTCAACAGTCCAATAAGATGCAGTCTACCTATCCCTCTTTCTCCCGTCTTACTTGTGTTACCTTATCATAGAACTCAGTAGGTGTGTGATGCAGGATTTCCCTTCCCTGAAGCCATGCTGGTTGTCCTAAACGAACCCGTTCTTTTCTAGGTGATCCGCCACTCTTCTGATACTCTCCATAACTTTACATATTAAATTACTGGGAGCGCTTGAGGTTCCTAAACCTGTACTCCCTGGAACGCAGGAGGGAGAGATACATGATTATATACACCTGGAAAATCCTAGAGGGACTAGTACCGAACTTGCACACGAAAATCACTCACTACGAAAGCAAAAGACTTGGCAGACGATGCACCATCCCCCCAATGAAAAGCAGGGGTGTCACTAGCACGTTAAGAGACCATACAATAAGTGTCAGGGGCCCGAGACTGTTCAACTGCCTCCCAGCACACATAAGGGGGATTACCAACAGACCCCTGGCAGTCTTCAAGCTGGCACTGGACAAGCACCTAAAGTCAGTTCCTGATCAGCCGGGCTGTGGCTCGTACGTTGGTTTGCGTGCAGCCAGCAGCAACAGCCTGGTTGATCAGGCTCTGATCCACCAGGAGGCCTGGTCACAGACCGGGCCACGGGGGCGTTGACCCCCGGAACTCTCTCCAGGTAAACTCCAGGTAATATATGTCAGTGACACAAGTCTGTAGTTTAGTGCTGCTTGTCTGTCTCCCTTCTTGAAATTTTGCCCTGTTTAGTGCTGCTTGTTTGTCTCCCTTCTTGAAATTTTGCCCTGTTTAGTGCTGCTTGTCCGTTCCCTTGAAATTTGCCCTGTTTCAATATATTTATTGACGATTGTTGTTAGTGGTACACATAGTGCATCTGCTCCCTCTCTCAGGACGCATGGAGAGATGTTATCTGGGCCCACCGCCTTCGAGGTATCTAGTTCGCCTAGCAGTTTCACCTCCTCGGTTGTGTGCAGTGTGTCCAGCACTTGCTGGTGCACCCCCACTCCCTCGGTTTGCTGGAAGCCTGTCTCCAATGTGAATACCTTCCTGAATCTTGAGCTGAGCACCTCATATACTTCCTGGTCGCTTCCTGTGAGCTTCCCTCCTTCCTTCCTCAGCCTGATTACCTGGTTCTTGACTGTTTTCTTCCTGATGTGGCTGCATAACAACTTTGGATCAGATCTGGCTTTTGATGCTGTCATTCTCGTATTGCCGCTTTGCCTTCCTCCTTATCCATGAATATTCATTTCTGCCTCTTCGGCTCAACTCCCTGTTTTCCCGAGTCTTTTGCCTTCTATACCTTCCCATGTTCCAGCACACATGGCTTTGGCCTCTCCACACCTCCGGGTAAACCATGGGTTCATTCTAGTCTTCCTTGCACTTTGGGGTCATGTGTTCCAATCATTTCGTTTACTGTCTTCCCCTCTAGCTCTCTTACCCACTGTACCTCATACAAGAATTGCCTTATACGTGTGCAGTCCCCTTTTTGAGGTTTGGTTTCTGCCGTCCTTCTTGTGCTGCTTCACTCTTTATTGCTAACTTGATGTATTCGAAACTCAGGCCCACGTGATTGCTATCGCCAAAGGGCGTTTTGTGTGTGATTTTCCCTGTCTGAACTGTTCAAGGTGAATACGAGGTCCAGCCTTGCTGGTTCGTTGTCTCTCTCTCTCTCTCTCTCTCTCTTGGTTTTATCCCTAACATAAAGCTTTCCAACTGCCTCTAGCATCTTGGTTGAAATCCCCCAGTATGAGTAACTTTACACTGCTTATGTGGGTCTTTCTGGCCACCTCGGCAAGTGTGGCCAACATCTTTCTGTTGCTCTCATATTTTTGTCTTGGTCTCCCGCTGTTCGGTGGCGAGTTGTACATCACTATCATTACTTTTGACTAACATGTAATCATCCGCTTCACCTCCGACGGTGTGTGTATTCACCTAATTGTGGTTGCAGGGGTCGAGACTCGGTGCGGACTCAGCTGGTGTGTGTGTGTGTGTGGTGTGTGTGTGTGTGTGTGTGTGTGTGTGTGTGTGTGTGTGTGTGTGTGTGTGTGTGTGTTTATAGATGTTTAACTTACTGGCTCTTCCACCGCGGTAAGGTGATCGAGAAAGAAAAAAAAATTACATTCACTGTCAATCACTGTCATGTCAGAGGCGAGCTGAGATTACAGTTCAGCTGACCCATCAAACTGTAACATCCCGACCCCTCTTTCAGAGTTCAGGTACTGTACTTCCCACCTCAAGGACTCAAGTTCGACTAACTGGTTTCACCGAATTCCTTCACAAATATTGCACTCCAACAATACACCACGTCACAAAAACCAATTGCCTCTACTCCGATTTAATGCCCTCACATAAATTTTTTGGATACTCAAGCCCTAAGCACTTA
This sequence comes from Cherax quadricarinatus, assembly GCF_026875155.1. Classification (NCBI taxonomy): domain Eukaryota; kingdom Metazoa; phylum Arthropoda; class Malacostraca; order Decapoda; family Parastacidae; genus Cherax; species Cherax quadricarinatus. Next base: position 32,901,730 of record NC_069419.1, read on the forward strand.
GCTTCATTATTCCCTCCCCCCCAGATTTATACACTCTCCTAGTCATCTTATTTTGCTCCATCCTCTCCAAATGCCCAAACTACTTCAGTCCTCTTCAGCAGTCTGAATTCTACTTTTTAAATCCCACTTCATATAGAAATTTCAACAATTGCAATTATTTCTTCAACTTTACAATGGTAAAGTAATGGAGACAGACTTCATACAAAAGTTTAACACGACAGAGCTAATTCACCTAAGTTCGTCGGAGATTTGGAAAGTGGACCAAGAGCTAGAGTTCATCCCCTACAATCCCAACTAAATGACATAGATAATTATATACGCATAGCTGCGGAAAAATAAGTTACAATGAGTGAATTAAGACTTGCTCGAGTTAAGGGGAATAATGTCACAAAAAAAAAAAAAATACATCTTTTACCATTAGAAGACAACAGATGGGAAACATGTTGATAACTATATAAAAAAAATAGACAGCGCACAAAAAATAGAGACTTGACCAAGGATGAAACAAAAATTAAAGAGCATGGTTAAAAATTTACATAAACGGCAGGAAAATCACTTTTTTCATCTTTTGATTGTTAAAAAGAAAGTGAAGTTACGGAAAAACACCACTACTTGGAAAAGACCCGGGCCGGGAGAATACCGGCGAATAAAAAAAAAAAAAAAAAAAGTGACATATTGGTCGATGTGGATTCCATTGAGAGGTTCAAAAGTAGACATGATGAAGGTTATTTCACGTTGGTCGGTGCATGAGAATCTTAGAGGCACAACCAACAGCTGGTAATCAGGTTCACCCCCCCCCCCAAAAAAAAAAAAAAACACGAAAAAGCATCAAAACATCTGAAATTTTCTCTTTGCTACAAATCAGCTGAAACAAATCAATGAAAACTTCGGAGTTACTCGAACAATATCAGCAGAGATGTCGAAGCATCTTTAACAGAACCACTTTAAATCTTCGAAACGGTTTGATGAAAATCAAGCGAGACTTCGAAGCAGCGGCTACACACACACGCACAAAAAATAAATACGAGGAATGAACCCCGATCCCGGTGGCATGCGAGGCCGCAGTGAACCCCGGCACCCACATTACAGGAACCACAGAAAAACGAGACGGCCTCCACTACCCTCCATGGAGAGCTTGGAAAACCAAGATTAAATAATTTTTCCTCTTTTTCTTATACTTATGTAAACAAAGTATATATTCACTATTTTGATTTGTTGAAGGGGGGGAGGGGGGTCTCTTTCGAGCCAAAAGGTTCGCGTGAAATGAAGCGACTCTGAACTATCCAAGAAACTGGTAAAATGTGTGTTCAGGAAAGCTGCAGTAAATCATTGTTAATATTTAGTAATCATACCATCATTTTTGCTGTTTTATTTTTGCTTTATTTACAATTTTAAGTACAATTCGCATGTTCACGATCAACTATGACCAAAGTTGCTGAGTTCATTTGGTTTACGTGTGGCCAGTAGAAACAGCCTGGTAGATCAGGCCCTGATCCACAGGGTTTACCGCTTTTCTCTGATTAAAATGTAACATTTGTGAACAGTATCAGTTTTCAATGGCTGATGCATCGTATGAAACGGATGGAACGTTGCACGAGTTTAGGCTGTGTAGCCACACATTATGTCGGATTCTGTACAATAACTAAAAAATGCATCTTCAGGTCGGCTTTAAACTTTTCGTGCTGATGAGTTTTCCTCAAAGGAAACAATCTCTTGATGTTAGATTGTGTAAGTTATCATACACCAATTTTATTAATGAAACCGATTTTTTTTTTTTGTGAAAAAATTGAAGAATGTTTCTTCTGGTCAGAAAAAAGTCAGTGACTATTTTATCCTGGGTTAAAACAACTTAATGTTCTTTTAGAATTTTTATTTCTTTGTGTAGTATATAAACTGTAGTTTACATGTAATAATGTTAATGATAAATAAAGTCACTATCAAGTATGAGCTTGTCGTGACAGTGTAACATCAGTGTGTCCTCAAGACCATTGTTAAAATATTGTATATTTTATATACTAAGCTTGCATAAAACTTTAAGAACTTGTCTTACTTATAGAAAAGTTTGGTTTGATTTTGGCCTATGTAGGTTCCATTTTTTTTTTTGGTGGGGGAGGGGGAGAATTTTGAAAAATTGAAATACGACTTTTCAGTGTTAAATATGATTATCTTCAACTCTTCCATGATGGTAACTTAATTGCAAAACTGAGTGGCTTCAAGCTGAGTGTGGTTCTGTTTTTTAGGATATGAATCTCTTCGGTCCCAGTGAAAAATCTGAATTAGATTTGGGTTGTGTATATCCGAATTTATCATTTATATTGAAGATTTTTTTTTCATATTAACTTCCATGTGATGACATGTGAATGCCTTTTCTGATTCACTTCAGATCTTCAAAGATAATATTTAGCTGCATTATCAACTGTCTCACTGTTCCAATCGCGTGCACTGACTTTATATAAAAGGGGTTCGGAATACTGGGATATCTTTCTTAGAATCCGCAGCAACCGACGTGCATGTAGTTAGTATTAGTAATGGAAGTGGTAAAAGCAGCCATTGTAGTAGTAGTAGTAGTATAAGTAGTAGTAATAGAATTTCTACTTAAGGGTTGGCATCGTATTATCACTGTGCAATAAAGTGCTTCCTAATTTACTCCCTCAGCGTAAATAAAACTGCAAGGGGAATTGATCCGGGAAGGTCCCATGTACGGTCACCCCCTTCTTTCTCGACTCCTCCTCTTTCCTAACAACTCCTCTCCTCCTCCTACTCCTACTTTCCCCTTCCCTTGCATCACCTTACCTTCTCTCACAGCCCCTCCTTTTTCCCACAATCCCTCCTTTTTCTTTACAACCTCTTCATTTTCCTCACAACCCCTTCTCTTCCCTCCCCTTCTCTTAAAACCTCTTTACTCACTGTCTCTGCCCTTCCTTCACAACACATGACTTTCCAACAAAACACTCTCCCTTAACTAGTTCCATCCTCAGAGCTTCACTTACCACCACACTTGTTCCAGGAAAAACCACTCTGGACACCCAGCCAACCATCCTACCTTTTCGTGCCCTAAACAACAAAGCTTAAAATAAAAGAACTCCAATAGTCGAGGCTCACTCAGGCTTTTTGAGTTCTCCCAGCGACACCCAGCACACCAGGCTACACATCACCTCGCATCAATAACCACAAATTATCACCACTTCATATACTGTAATCACAACACACAACGATCACTAGTACACAGTAAAATCTACTCTGTCATTTCAATACACATAATACAACTATATGATAAAAATAACCCATTTTCACATTACACTTCATATTATTTAAACTCATCAGTACGTAGCAGACAAATTTTATACATCATTGCCTTATACACAGTGCAATAATATACAAAAACTATAAATAAACCATTCATTTTTACTCAAAGCCTCAATAGCAATTTTTGTAATAAATCCAGCAACATATCACAGAACACAAATATCAGTCTAAAAAAATACCATATAATTATAATTTAAAAGAGAATAAATCCTAAACTTTACAATAGTATCCAGGACACATATTCCTAACATCTTTACTTTTTCTCATTCCTCACTTCAACTTTTATAGAGTTTTACCTTTAAAATATATATTACAGCTCATTCACAACAATTAAACTAATCATGTTGAACAATGGTTCAGCCAGGAGTTGAAAGAAAGTTCCACAGTACCAATATACAATGGTGTTGCTGTGTTAAATGAGTATCACGTTGTTCACAGTACACCATTAATAATATGACAATAATTAAAGCCATTAAATACAAAATCAGGCAGCTACACTGGGTGTACACTTCGGAGGTTCCACAATGTAACTCACAGCCGCACACCGGGAGTGTTCCCACCATGTTAACATTCAGAACAAGGTAGCAGCACACTGGGAGTGTTCCCACCTTGTTAACATTCAGAACAAGGTAGCAACACACTGGGAGTGTTCCCACCATGTTAACATTCAGAACAAGGTAGCAGCACACTGGGAGTGTTCCCACCTTGTTAACATTCAGAACAAGGTAGCAGCACACTGGGAGTGTTCCCACCTTGTTAACATTTAAACAAGGTAGCAAAACAAATGGAGTGTTCCCACCATGTTAACATTCAGAACAAGGTAGCAGACACTGGGAGTGTTCCCACCTTGTTAACATTCAGAAACAAGGTAGCAGCACCACTGTGATTGTTCCCACCATGTTAATATTCAGAACAAGGTAGCAACACACTGGGAGTGTTCCCACCTTGTTAACATTCAGAACAAGGTAGCAGCACACTGGGAGTGTTCCCACCTTGTTAACATTCAAAACAAGGTAGCAACACACTGGGAGTGTTCCCACCATGTTAACATTCAGAACAAGGTAGCAGCACACTGGGAGTGTTCCCACCTTGTTAACATTCAGAACAAGGTAGCAGCACACTGTGATTGTTCCCACCATGTTAACATTCAGAACAAGGTAGCAGCACACTGGTAGTGTTCCCACCATGTTAACATTCAGAACAAGGTAGCAACACACTGAGTGTTCCACCATGTTAACATCAGAACAAGGTGCAACACACTGGTGTGTTCCCCACCATGTTAACATTCAGAACAAGGTAGCAACACACTGAGTGTTCCCACCATGTTAACATTCAGAACAAGGTAGCAACACACTGGTAGTGTTCCCACCATGTTAACATTCAGAACAAGGTAGCAACACACTGGGAGTGTTCCCACCATGTTAACATTCAGAACAAGGTAGCAACACACTGGGAGTGTTCCCACCATGTTAACATTCAACAAAGGGTTTGCAACACACTGGGAGTGTTCCCACCATGTTATACATTCAGAACAAAGGGAAACAGCACACTGGGAGTGTTCCCACCATGTTAACATTCAGAACAAGGTAGCAACACACTGGGAGTGTTCCCACCATGTCAACATTCAGAACAAGGTAGCAGCACACTGGTAGTGTTCCCACCATGTCAACATTCAGAACAAGGTAGCAACACACTGGGAGTGTTCCCACCATGTTAACATTCAGAACAAGGTAGCAACACACTGGGAGTGTTCCCACCATGTTAACATTCAGAACAAGGTAGCAACACACTGGGAGTGTTCCACCATGTCAAACATTCAGAAAAAGGTTTGCAGCACATGGTAGTGTTCCCACCATGTCAACATTCAGAACAAGGTAGCAACACACTGGAGTGTTCCCACCATGTTAACATTCAGAACAAGGTAGCAACACACTGGGAGTGTTCCCACCATGTTAACATTCAGAACAAGGTAGCAACACACTGGGAGTGTTCCCACCATGTTAACATTCAGAACAAGGTAGCAACACACTGGGAGTGTTCCCACCATGTTATACATTCAGAACAAGGTAGCAACACACTGGGAGTGTTCCCACCATGTCAACATTCAGAACAAGGTAGCAGCACACTGGAGTGTTCCCACCATGTCAACATTTTAGAACAAGGTAGCAGCACACTGAGTGTTCCCACCATGTTAACATTCAGAACAAGGTAGCAGCACACTGGGAGTGTTCCCACCATGTCAACATTCAGAACAAGGTAGCAGCACACTGGTAGTGTTCCCACCATGTTAACATTCAGAACAAGGTAGCAACACACTGGTAGTGTTCCCACCATGTCAACATTCAGAACAAGGTAGCAACACACTGGGAGTGTTCCCACCATGTCAACATTCAGAACAAGGTAGCAGCACACTGAGTGTTCCCACTATGAAACTCGTATGGAATACGGTAGACTCTCAAAGTTTTTTTTATAAAATTTCGTTGACCCCGATGAATAGGCGTCTGTTACGTCACCAATTTACCGTCTCTTCCTGGTGCTTCCTACACTTCGGACCATGAACATGATATCCATCGCTGTCAACAATGGATTAAATTAGTATAGGAAGAGAGCCAGGAGACAGACCTAGTGAGTTGTGGATTTGTATTCTATTTTCCACGACTCCTCCCAAATCGCCTTCAAGGTTGATCTCTTTTTTTTTTTTATGGGCATCCCAAAATATTCTTATATTACCGGGAGTGAACACGAGGCTGTGTGACGGTTCTTAATATAAGTAATAGTTAACACAAGACATATTCTTAAGTGTTCGTGTCTATGGGTCGATTTCCTGGGAACGAACTTGTGTGTGTATATATGTACTATACATGTACACACACACTATAAATATATATATACACACACACGCATTTATATATTATATAAAATATATATATATATTACTTATACACACACACACACACACACACACACACACGCAAGAATTGTTAAGCATTTCAAATCTCTTTTGTTGTCCACTGCACGTGGCACGATTTGATGAAATAAATTTGAAAACAAGTCTTAACTGCTGAGACTGCAAAACACTATACAACCTTCCCCCTCCCAAAAAAAAAAAAAAGGTCCTATAATACTCGTCAGGATAGAGTCCTGACGAGTCAACGACCCGTTGACTTTCCCTTTGAGATATACATTATATTTGAGTATCTATAGGTCATTTCGTCACCTAAAAAAAAAAAAACACTAAAAGGCGCTATCATTTCAATAAAACCTTCAATACTGAGATATTGGTGACTAAAATGCTATGTACAAGGCCAGTGTTATCAAGGTCGTCCACTTTTCAGGTTCACCGTAGTAATACCTTTCTCAAGGTCGTCATTCCATTAGTGATCACTTAATCATCAAATAACTCGCACTTGAGAACATGTTCTCCCAACATACAGAGATTAAACCTTTGTCTCGAGGGGCGAGTGTTTTTGTTCAGTAGCAGCACTTATCCTGTGAGTGAAGGTTCAGCCATATACGCAGTACATGACACCTCAAATTCTTTATACGCTGATATCAACACCATCCCCGCTTGGAACTCAAGCAAATGCTACCGAGAATACTGAAGAAAACAGATTTTGCACAGGCTTTTATTGGCACATTCGAATCTTGAAATTCTTAGCAGTTCGAAACGTTGTCCCAAATAAACACTTGTTCTGAAGTGTACTTTTTTTTTTATTTTCTATCCAGGCTGTTTCAATAGACATGTATTACTGTTTTACAGTTACCAGTATCCTTATAACCATTTTTACAAATTATCATTATCTTATTGCAGCAAATCCTGCATATTTTGATAAAATGCTGCAAACCTTTGTTGCACCCTGCTGGAGCTGTCCAGTCATGTCTCTAGTGTTAATCCTAGTAATCTTGAGTATTTCTCGGATATAACGTCAGAGGGTCTATTCTCTTATCAATATACTTAAATAAATGATCATAATAATTTTTAAAGGAGTGGACAAGTAAGCCAGCGGAAGGTCTCTGTCAGATGACCGAAAGCTCCAGCTGTGGGTCATCATATGACTAAGATCAGCGTCTTTTTTCCTACCCTGGAGTTGCTACACCAACCTGCCATGTATACAAGTCACGTGAGTGTCACGATCCACAGCTGTCTTCAACTTCGACCAGTTTCCTACCTGTAAGTTGATTAATATTGGACAAGAATGCACACGTATAAATCATCTGTAATAAACGAAGTTTTAGAATCAGGTTTTAAAACGAAATGAGTTGAAATAAAGTAAGTACAAGGAATTAATTCTTAACCACTGTAAAATCTCAAAATACAGGAGAGAAAAATGTGTGTGTGTGTGGGGGGGGGGGGGGCTTAATAGAGAGGCGGGACCAGGAGCTTAGACTAACCCCTGCAACCACATAACGGTATGTGAATATATATGTATGTATGCATGCATGTATACAACATTATCTCTCAGTCCACAGCAGAATTCGAATTTACACTGCATCAAAGTACGCAGCACTTACGCCACTGCTGGCCACTACTGGGTTCACACTATTGACTGCATAAGTTCTGTCTCAGATATTCGTTAACCTGCCTTTACCACTTCATTTTCTAAGGTTGTTCCACTTCTTTGCCACTCTGATATGAAGAAATGTTTCCTAACATCCTTGTAACTCATCTGAGTTTTTAACTTCCAGTTATGCTCTTATGTACCGTTTCCCCGCCTCTCGAACAGTCTGTCCCTGTCCACCCAGTCAGTTCCTCTCAATATTTTGTACGTCGTAATCATGTCACCCCTGGTCCTTCTGTCCTCTAATGTCATCAGGTTTAGCTCATTTAGTCACTTCTCATAGCTCAATCTCTTGGCTCCACGACTAGTCTCGTTGCAAACCTTTGCATTTTTAACAGACTTCATCTGATATGGGTTTCATAGTGATGCTGTATACATTAAGACAGGCCTCTCATATGCCGTGTATAGTGTCGTGAATGAGTTCTTGTTGAGGTTCCTGAAAGCTATTATTAGATTTTCGTTGTGTTTGCTGCAGAGTATTCAGTTATTATGTGCCTTAGGCGATATGCTTAGTATTAATTTCACTCCGAGATCCTTCTCCTTGAGTGAGGTTTACAGCCTTGATCCCCCTAGTGTGATTTTGGAAATGGTCCAGATTAGACCGAAACGTCGTCGTAAGCTCCTCTCTCCTATGTGCGGGTTATTTGTGTATTGTTCCAGTCACGGTATTGTGCCTTTTTTATTTATCCCCTAGCCTCTACTTTATTTTCAGTCGTCTTTGCCCTTTTCCAATTTTCATAACGTTACACTTGCTGGGTTTAAATTCTAATAGCTACTTGTTAGACCAGTCTTGGAGCAGTTCAAGGTCTATTTGTAGTCTTACTGGTCCTTCCCTGTACGTATTCTTCTAGTTATTTTCATATCGCCTGTGAACAGGGACACCTCTGGTCCTATTTCTTCCGTTATGTCGTTCACGTACACAAGAAATAGTACCAGTCCCAGTGCTGATCCTTGTGGAACTCCACTCGTCACACTTGCTTATTCCAACGTTGTCGCAGTTCAAAACTCGTGTGTGTGTGTGTGTGTGTGTGTGTGTGTGTGTGTGTGTGTGTGTGTGTGTGTGTGTGTGTGTAATAATAAACACGGGGTAATAAGTGGATAAAAGGGATAAACAAGTGGAGAGACCCCTGTGAGTATATGGAAAATGTGGGTGAACAAGTAGAAGCATTAGATAAATAAGTGGTTAGAACGGGTTAGTGTGCGGAACAGGTAAACAGAACAAGCGTGTGGGTAGAGCGCATTCTTAAATGGGCAGGATAGATGGGCGAGTCAAGTCATTCCCTTCCCTTCTTGTGGGCAGACATCATTATGCCCACCATGTGGGTGGTAGTCACTACATACCCACCAAAGGTGCAATAACCACTTCATACCCACTATGTGGGCAGTAATCTCTCCAGGCTTGTAATTCAGTTGAACAAAATAACATGAACACCTGCTGACTGAACTGACGAATGACTGAATAATCAATTTAAATATTACAGATCCGTTTTTTGTTTTGTCTTCCAAGATGATAATGCACCAATTCACACCCTACAGTTGTTCAGAATTGGCATGAAGAACTTTAAAGTAAAGTCGAACATTGGGACTGACCCCCAAAATCGCCGCATTTACATATAATTGAGCATCTTTGGGGTCAACCGGAACAGCAAGTCAGGAGCCGATTTCCCCCACCGAAGAGTTAGAGCGAATTTTGCCTGAGGAATGGCTCAGAATTTCTCCTGGATAGTGTTCAAATGTTATATGAATCAATTCCTCGATGAACTGGTACTGTTTTAGCTGTAAATGGAGGACCAGTGAAATAAATGTTATGGAATAAGATGCTTATACTAGTCTGTCCCTTGTATATATCAGAGACTCTCAACAGATCCAGAAACTTAGCCTCAAAGTTCGGTTGACTTACCAAGTGAAAACACTAGTGTCTTACATAATGAACGAATTCAGAAACCAACACTCTTATGTTCTTGTGTTATTATAACGTAACACAGTGATGTTAGCGGTGTTTCACAAGATGATTCAACATTCAACAATGAAACACTGAAGTGAGGTGTAAGAGAAATGTTCATCGTTCAACCAGTTCTCTGAACTGCCCATCATTCACTTCTGCTGTCTACTTGTGTTAACCTAAATTTACACATAATTAGATTACTGTAACGAAAAAAAAGACAACGGTTGTTTTGCGTCTGACAGCGCTGCGCATCGTGCGTCTTTAGAACGTTTGTTTTCTTCCGAACTCTATAAACCTTGGAGGAGTGGTTGTTTCCTGTGTGGACAGTAAAGAGGTTGTAAGCAACAAACGCACCATTGAACCAAGGCCATAGATGTACCAATGAACCAAGGTCATAGATGTACCAATGGACCAAAACACTATCTAAACTTCTTTATTGGTCAAATTACAGTAGCAGACAACCATTTACAAAAAATATGATTGAAATATGTGGTTAGATTTTTTTTTTTTTTTTTTTTTTTTTTTTTTTTTTTGAATGACGGTAAAACGGCAAATATGGTGACTGGCACAACTCTCGCTGTCTCAGCTCTACGAAACTCCGATAGATACATTTCGTATTATTATGCTGAGGTTGTTAGTGAGACGCCCAAAGTTATAAACCACTTCCCTTCTTAAGAAGGCGATGAGTACATTTCGAGAGGTTCGATACGTGTAGGGGGTCCAAGACTTTTCAACACCTTCACTTCATGCATGTTTTTTTTTTATTCGCCGGTATCCTCCCGGCCCGGATCTGCATGATTTGTATTACCAAACAAATCCATGGCTGTCTTTAGAAGAGAACTTGACAAGTTCCTCAAGTCAGCTCCTGATCATCTGGGCTGTGGTGCATACGTTGTACTGTATGCGGCTGGCACCAACTGCCTGGTCTGTCAGGCCAGAAACCGGAAAGCCTGGTCTGGTACCGGACCACTGGGGCGATGACCCCCGAAATCGCGTCCAGGTAGACGCCAGATAGACAGACACACATGCAAATTACGAGCCACCATAATAAATTATAGAGTAATACAGAACATTACAAAATTATTTTAGCAAGTTTTAAACCATGTCTTAAACTATACAGATCGTAAATGTATAAATCTCATCGCATAATCCATAAACTATAATCGCACAAAGTCGACAGAATCATATTTGATGAAGTCCGACATCCCACACACCAATTTTCTGCCTGCTTACCTGCATTCCCTATTATTTGCCTGCCTCCTGCCTGCCTGTCGTCTGCCTGACTGACTGCATGCCTGTCTTCCTGTCTGACTATTGGCATCTTTGTCTTTCTGCATGCTTGTCTGTATGCTTGCCTGTCGGCCTACAAGTCTGCTTCTCTACCAGCCAGTCTACCTCCCCGATTGCCGACTTGTATGCCTACCTCTCTGCCTTCCAGCCAGCCTGCCTGCTAGCCTCTCTGCCAACCTGGTTGCCTGCCCTGACTGTATACCTGTCTACCAGTCTGCCTCCTTAACCAATTTGCCTGCCAGTCAGCCAGCCTGTGTGCCTGCCTGCCTGCCTGCCTGCCTCTCTCTCTCTCTCTCTCTCTCTCTCACACACACACACACACACACACACACAATGCCTGCCTATATCGAGCACCTACAACGATGACCACAGCAAGGAGCTGGATGAGTCCGCATCTGAATGCTAACAGCTTTTTGTGTTCGCCCTGATAATTACACAAACTAAAAGGTTAGTAAGGATGATGAACGAATCTTGCCTTCGAATATAAATGAAAAAAAAAAAGTTCTTCTTAACATATCCAAGGCGTTTCTCTCTCCCTCCCTACCTCCCTCCCTTCTCCCAACCCTCTCTACCACTACCCTCCCCCCAGGCTAGGCAGATGGTAGAAAGATGGCTTCAGTAACCATCATCCTGAACCAAGTAAATGTCAGCTAGTTTCTTCTGGGTAGCTAAGCCGAGGGTCGCTCAGGTGAGTGGGTGAAGATGGTGCGATGGGATGGAGTGAGACAAAGGGAGGAAGTGGCGGTGGGAGAGATGGCATAGTGAGGAGACCCGGACAAGATAGAGGGAAGGAGGGTCTAGCTAAGTAGAGGAAAGGATGGTCTAGTTGGGATAGAGGGAATAAAGGGTATCTTGAGCCAGTATATATGAAGGGGTCAGGCGAGAGGCGGTGTGAAGAGCGACTCGGAAAACGAAAGTGTGTATATACAGGGTTCATGATTAAGGCAGTGTTGACATAGCGTTAAATAAAGAGGCAGTGAGTATAGGTATCAGGGAAGAGGCAGTGTGTATAAAGCTTTCATGACAGGTGATCAGAAAGGCTTCACACATTGACAGGGATGTGGAAAAAAGACACTTATGTACAGTACAGGACACTTAATAAATGTCTTGGACATCTTGTCGGTATCACCATACCATTTATCATGGACAGGGATGAGACAAAGTATAAATAAAGGAAGCAGTACACAAATAACCCGCACATAGAAGAGATAATATATAAAAATCAATCATTTTCTTTTGCCATTCGTGGTGAATAAGACCACAGTTTGGTTATTACTGTGTTTTGAAGGATAAACAAAGGCACAGTTCATTCTTTCAATAAATTTCAGAGATCCAAAATGAGAGATATATTTGAATATATGAAAATATATTTCAAATACTCTTCCTCGAAGCCTTTTTATCCAATTCTCCGAGGCTATGGGTCCCACAATCTGCACCAGAGGTGGATCCCATCTAAATATTATCTTATAGAGACTGTTTCGATTTTTTTCTGAGGATAATGCTCTGCATACAAGGGGCTTTGGCATGCTGCACTTAACTGCATTCTTTTGTACTTTCTGTATCATGTTCAAATAAATAAATAAATAAATAAATAAACAGTGATCGTCCGAGGAAAAGAAAAAACGAAATAAAGGAAGACAGAAAGGCGGAGGCGCTGGTTTATGATTCCTATAAACTACAGTGCCATTGTCATGGCAGTCACATACTAGCATACCATGGGTCGACAGGTGGTACTACATACGCCATGGTACAACAATAGATGCCCTTCAGCGCCAGCTGCAGTGGCTGAACGCTCGTCTACGACCCCCAGAGCAGCGGCGGCAGCAGCACACAAGGGCATACTGCCTTCTGAAGGGGAACTGCTCCACAAGGAACACCGGTACACTGCTATCTTGTGCGTTTATCTGTGATCACAACAAAAACCACACCCGAGGTGTGCTTCTCCCTCTGGTTTTTGTGGCTACAGGCGGCCACCTGGCCTCCCTGCCTCTCTGTTTAGTCTTCCTTAACACACCCCCTCTCCCACACTGTCACCCCGCCTCCCACACTCACCCTGACCACTCCCACACTCCCTCCCAAATTTACCCATACTTACCCGCTTCTACTCACCCCCACATCCACACTCACACCAATTTCCTTACAGCAGCGGCTAGTGAGAGGGCGGGGCCAGGAGCTGAGTCTGGACCCCTGTAACAATATAAATGAGGACACTCACCCCAGTTCCCACACACTCACACGTTCACCCCTTCTCTCTCTCTCTCTCTCTCTCTCTCTCTCTCTTCTCTCTCTCTCTCTCTCTCTCACCTACGTTACCCCAAACTTTTCGGTTTATTCCCCTAATTCTCCTTTACAACTTAGTTCCAAATTCCCTCCATCTTTTAGTCTCCATTTTCCCTCGAGTTCCCTCTGTAAACATCTTCGTATATTACAATACTAATTTCCTACCCAATCTAAATGTTACTCTCCTCTGTCTTCCTCATGTTAGCTCTCTTCCTCTCACACTCTTTACTCGCATTTACCATTCATTCATATCTTTCTCCCTCTATTTTTCTCATGTCTCTTTCTCCATAATAAAACTTTCTCTATTTTTGTCTTTCTCTCCTGCTCCATTGTGTTCTTGTTCCGCATGCCTAACGTTCCTTGAAACAATTTAACAGGGGCTTCCTCTGGCTTCCCTGGTTTTCCTTGGCTTCCCCTAGTTTCATCTGGGTTTCCTGGCTTCCACTGGCTTTCTCTGGTTTCTCTGGTTTCTCTGGTTTCTCTGGTTTCTCTGGTTTCTCTGGTTTCTCTGGTTTCTCTGGTTTCTCTGGTTTCTCTGGTTTCTCTGGTTTCTCTGGTTCTCTGGTTTCTCTGGTTTCTCTGGTTTCTCTGTTTCTCTGGTTTCTCTGGTTTCTCTGGTTTTCTCTGGTTTCTCTGGTTTCTCTGGTTTCTCTGGTTTCTCTGGTTTCTCTGGTTTCTCTGGTTTCTCTGGTTTCTCTGGTTTCTCTGGTTTCTCTGGTTTCTCTGGTTTCTCTGTTTCTCTGGTTTCTCTGGTTTCTCTGGTTTCTCTGGTTTCTCTGGTTTCTCTGGTTTCTCTGGTTTCTCTGGTTTCTCTGGTTTCCCTGACTTTCTCCGGCTTCCCTGATTCCCCTGGCTTCTGAGAGTGAGCAGGTGTAGAGGGAGTGTGGAGGGAGGTGAAGAGAGGGTTTGAAGGGGCATCTACCTGGAGTCTACCTGGAGTTCATTCGGGGGTGAATGCCCCCGCGGGTCAGCCCTTGACCAGGCTTCCCTGTAAATCAGGGCCTGATGAACCAGGCTGTTTCTGCTGGCCGCACGCAATACAACGTACGAACCACAGCCCGGCTGATCGGGCACTGATTTTAGGTAATATGTCCAGCTCCCTCTTGAAGGCATCCAGGGGTCTGTTGGTAATTCCCCTTATGCCTGGTGGGAGGCTATTGAACAGTCTTGGGCTCCGGACACCTGTTGCCTTTTCTCTTCGTGTACGCATGACACCTGTTTTTCACTGGGGGGATGTGCAGAGAAGCTTGAACGGAGGTGTAGAGGGAGGTGTGGAGCCTCGGGAGGTGTGGAGCCTCCGGAGGTGTGGAGGGAGGTGTGGAGGGAGGTGTGGAGGAGGCTTGAGGGAACGTGTAGTGAACTTCTGAAGAAAGTTTTGATCATTCTGATAACTTCTGATGCCCTGAGATAAGAATAACCAAGATGAAAACCAATGAAGTTAAGTGTGACCATTCAAATTGATTTCAGACCAACAAAAATTACTTGAACAAACTGAATATATCGAATCCCAACATCATCCCCCCGGAAAAAAAAGTTTTTGCTCCATGACCACTATGAGACAGTTATTCTCTAACTGACGATAAACTGTTACCAATCTCCTGACTGCTGTTTCAGCATCGTTTTCCAGTGATCAAAATTCTCGGGGATATCTGACTTATGGGGCAGCACGAGGGTGTTTATAAATGTATTCTTTTATTTATCTTCACATTTCACCAGAGGCTGACTTGAAAAGGCCACTAGAGAACGATGAGCATTACAGACTGTCAGTACATCTCCCTCAAGAGACCTGGAGAGCGCCACTAGAGTACATCACAACAGACAAGAAAAAGAGCTCTATATAAAGTTAACAGAGGCAAGGATAAAAGAGGAAGATAAGTAGAGACAAAACACTTAAAAATGAAAATATAGCCCTGATAAAAAACAATGAAAAACAACGAAGACACAGCCGGTCATACAAAACGTTAGAAGACAATGAAGACTACAAAACTTCTGTAGGAAGATACTGTGTAACGTCAGTGAAACAGTAGAAAAAAATATATATAAAACTGGACCTAGAGAACAATGGCAGATCAATTTAATTTAACCGTCCGAGAAGTCTAATAAATACTAAGCCTCACGGACCATGCAATATATTTTAGTACTAATAACGGGAGATCATCTTACCTACCTGTAAAACCAGCATTATTACCCGCTCTATATTTTTTGTCTCGTCTGAGGGCTAAAACCATAAGGAAGCTCACATAATCAGAAATTAACCCATGACAGTTTATCATTCCAAAAACTTATAGTCATTAGCACTGCTAACGGTAACAGGGCTTTAATTTGAGACATCCAGGGAGGCGGCAGGCAGTGACGGAGTCCCAGTGTGAGGAAGAAAAAGAAGTGTTATTAAGGATATAGCAGTTCGAGGTGGACGAGGTCATGCAACTCACTGAGCTCAAAATTCTTCGTTCTGGAAGCTGATTTCATCGGCCTCACAGAACAGCGATGTCAAGACAACGTATCACACACAGGCCTCTCAGGCCGCTGGCTTTACTTTTCGTATTTTAACATTGTGTAACACTTCAAAATGGATACATACGGAACACCGCTGAGTGTTCTGCGAGCCAAGAATTAGTCATCGCTGGATAATAAGACGAAAAGACTTACTGCTTTTTTTTTTAAATGGCTAACCACTACTTATAATGTTTATCAAGTGGTCAGTTCCTTTTTTTCCACTACTGCCGGCTGGTGTAAATCGCAGCAGTTCAGAAAAAAATATAACGAAATCGTGGAGAGAATAACAGTCACGGTGCAACTATCCTACTGTCGCATTTGCTAACATGTTTTTAAAATTAGCTACACATAATTCAGTGCAATTTAAACTTTTGACAACTGGCTATTTGACTATAGGTCGATATACCTGCAATTCTTGTTGTAGCTAATTATACGTCCTCGAGTTCACCTTGTTTGCGTTTATCAGAGGTGCACGATTAATGCAAGCCATTAACTACACACATGTTTTGTATTAGCTTTCAATGTGTATATTTCAACAAGGAGAGAATGACAATACCCAATGAGCTGTCTGCTGGGGCTGGATCGTGCGCGGCAACCAGCAGATAGTGTCTAACATTGTTGCAAGTAGACATTGTCTAGTATGGTAACCACTAGACGTTGTCTAGTATTGAAACCAGCAGCTATTGTCGTACATGGTAAAAAGTAGACAATGTCCGCATGACAGCGAGCATACAATGTCGTACATGGCAACCACCTGATACTGTTGTGCATGGCAACCACCAGACATGGCCATGAATGGCAACTTGCTGGCGTTGCCCGAAGGAAAAAAACTCATACAATGCAAGGGAAAAAAATATGCAAATTAACTTGGAAAATGTAAGCAGTATGTGGCGCTTCTTACGCACACTCGTGTCCAGATACACCACTGATAACTCTCTCCTAAGAAAAGTCAAGGATAATAACTGTTGTCTGCCCGTTCTTTTTTGTTGTTGTTGTCCGGCTTTTATTTTTGGTTATTGATCGCATCACCTTCTTCCAGAAACAAGAGGGCGTTCCCGGAGACAACGATCATGCTTGTGCTGCCATCTATGATTACTGATTAACGTGGGAACTAGTTAGAATGATGACCTTGATATACCTCATCTTTATTATTGATGAAGACCAACATGCAAGTGACGATTTTTTTTACTGGAACAACGTTTCGCTCTGCGTAGAAATGCGAGTCATGCTCTTACACAAAGCGAACCTTTTTTTTTTTTTCATACTCACCTGTCTTAATTATTATTGTAGTGGAAGGCGTCAAACCCGCATGGGTCATTCGAAACCTGTTGAATGTAAGGTACTAGGGTATCTCTAAGTCCTCGAACCAAGAGCCTTCACCATGATGAGGACGCTCCTCTTGAAGGGTCTTTTATCTATAGACGTTGAACAGCTCGCCCGAGACGTCTGGCCATCACCACCACCATCAACCCTGTATCAACGTCAACAACCTGCACCAACAACATCAACCAACAAAAGCGTTTCTCGTAACAGATAATACTGCAAAAGAGGAAGATTTTTTTCCCGGGAGTTTTAAACCCGGGAGGGTTAGTAACTAAAGTTTAACCTAATAAATCTATTGTCATTAGGTTAGGTAAGGTTCGTCAGGAAACAGAACAAGTGTTTCCTGAGGCGGGTCTTAATCAGCTGATGACCCGCCATTGGAGCTTTTGGTCATTTGACTGAGGCCTTCCGCTGGCTTACCGGTCTACCCTTTAAAAATTTTGCTTTTAGTTATTCTATATACTAGTGTCATCATACTAGCATATTTTCATTGAGATCCTGCTTAATCCTTTCCCCAAAATGTTACTGACGCCAGTCGGGTAACATCCACGCACCTACTTACTGCTAGGTGAACAGGAGCTGCACATGTAGGGGAAACATGCCTAACCTTTTCACTCGCCAGCGGGTCGAACCTCGGTACCTCAGTGTGTGTGAGGCGAGGCAGCTACCAATTGAGTAACGAGCCGCTTGTAAAAATGACTACTCAAATGTATTCTTGCTAACCCCATTAGAGCCCTGTGTCCTATCCCGTATACTCTCTTGAAGATGGGTGTGTTGTCCTGACGATGGGTATGAAGTGCACAGTAAACTAGCAGCTATCAACTACATTCGTCTCTCACCCTGCGGGCTGAGAGGACGCTTTCTGAGCCTGCTCTTGCTTACACCTGGTGGCGAACCGTGTACTACAGTACGCAAGATGGCGGATCGTCAAGGTAGAAGAGTAAACACGGTCTGTGTGGAATTTATTCGTGGCTCTCTCAGTGGTGCAACGTTGCATGTCTTGTTGCCTACCATCATTCGCGACGTCTATGGCATCCCCACTGAGGAATTATATGGTGTGGCTCTCAATGGGATGTCGAGGTTTTTTGTAAAATTCGAAAATGCCGGCTTTTACTCCAAGATTGTGGACGCTTTTCAAGAGAGGAAAATGGCGGTGGAATTCAGCCGTAGAGGTATGTCTGCATGACGTCTCCACATACGTCACCTGGGTCAAAGTAAGGAACGTGCCTTTCGAGGCGGAGGGAGTATATTTTTCGGAAAGTTTTTGGCAAATACGGCACGGTACATGCAGGCCCAAGGGAGTATGGAGGGAGGGCCCATACGAGGGGCTCCCGGAAGGCTCCTGCACCCTAAAGATGACTTTTAAAACAGCCGATTCCATCTTACGTTTATCTAGAGCACTACAGGCCCCAAGTTTTTGTTCACTATGCGGGCCAACTTTAAGACATGCAGGTTATGCAACTCGTATGACCATATGGCTGCTCAGTGCTCCAGACGCCGGGTTGTACGTATCCGGGAAACCTTCCCCTGTGGTCCTAAGAACCGAGGCCTTTGACCTGGAGACTGGCCCCTCGCCTGAAACAAGGACCTAAGCTTTGGAGTGAGGAAGTACAACAAGAGGAGATGCGGTCTATGGCGTGCGCCACCCTGTCGGTGGACACTACAAACGTGCCCACGCCACCTGTGGGGCCTACGGAGCCTGTGGGGTTGTCACAGGAAATTTTTGCTGGAGAACGTGCTAACGATCTCCTGGATGGGGCAGAGCATAGCCCAGACGTTTCCCCGGAGAGTCAAGAAGTGGTGAAGGATGATTCGCCAAAGATGGGAGACCTGGACGTCCCTACAATGACACGGATGCATGAGGTGGTGGTGGAAGTTCCCAGGAGGCTTCGTCTGGTGAGGCGATGTGTGTGGAAGTTGGTTCCCGCAAACGGACGGCAGGAAGTGTTCGGATATGGACGAGGTCCTGACACCGGGACAGCGTCCAGGGAAGAAATTATGGTCGAAAGTGCGGAGGCGCCTCCTGCAGACGGGGTTGGGGCAAGCGCCCAGCATGTGGGTAGGGCACGGGGGGGTGAGGGGGGCCTTGGGAAGTCAAAGGTCAAAGAAGGTCAGTGTAATGTACATGTAGGAACGGGAAAGACCCACAAGCATAGAGGAAAACCTCCTTTGTGAATTCAAGTGTGTTACCATCAATGTAAATGGTCTGCGGGCAGAGTTTAAGTGTGTGTGGATGGAGTGGTTCTTGCGCAGATATGCTGTGGACGTATGTTTCATACAAGAACACAATTATAAGTTTGGGCGAGAGTTACGGTTAAAAGGCTACCGAATGTATGTTAGCAGTTTTTTAAAAATTAAAGGGTGGGGTAGCTATAGCGGTGAAGGAGTCCAGCCCTTGGCGTGTCTTAAGATGGGAGGAGGGGGGAGGTGGGAGGGTGGTGAGGGTAGATGGGTACTGGGGTGAGGTGAGGGTTTGTTTTATTGGCGTTTACATGCCAGCGGAAAGCAACACTAAAGTTAAAGTAGAATTTGTAAGGGAGGCTTTAACGTTTTACACTCGGGGTTTGCCGTTCATTACCGTCATGGGTGGGGATTGGAATTGCGTTATCCGCCACGGCGATGTTGAGCCGCGGGGGGCGGGGTGCATTTTTTACCTGTTTTTACGGAATTGCTGGGGGATGCAGGGGTTTATGATGTGGTGGGGCGGGGGTTTGGGTGGGGGGTGGAGCATACGTTCGTTCGTAGGGGCTATGCGGCCCGTTGGATAGACTTTATGTAAACAAGGGATTAGAGTTGGGCACGTACAGACCTTTGATGGGGGGGTTTTCAGATCACCGTGCAGTGCTAGCGGACTTGAACGGGATGGAATGATCAGGGTTTATCCAGGTATTGGAAATGAATGTGCGGCTATTGGAGGGGGAGGGGGGATAGGTCGGGCTTTTCAGGACTGGTGGAAGAATTTTTGGGGGAAAACGCGACGGGCAGGTGAATGTTTGTTGGAAGGGTTTGGGAACGCATGCCAAACCGGGAATAGCGAGTTATTATAAGAAGGGGGAAAAGGGGAGGCGAGGTGGAGGTATGGGCTGCAAAACTATCTGGAGGGGCAGCTAAATGATTACTATGTGGGGGGCGGGAGTAGTAGTAGGTATGACGACATTGAAACATCTTCGTAGTCGACTTGCAGAAATTCACAATGAACGTTTCAATGCGGTTAGAGTCAGAGCAGGTATGGAAGAAGTGCTATGGGGTGACAAACCTTCGGGTTGTGTCTTGCGCAAATTTAGGGTCAGGCAACAGGCGACGCCCCTCTTGCAATTGGAAGTATGCACGGGTTTGGGTGGTTACTGCCGGGTCAAGTACTCCTCACCACGGACAGCATGAGTTTTTATGCTGATCTATGGTTTGGGGAAAAGCTACGGGGGGGAAAGTAGGGGGGTCCATGAGGGCGGCCTGGTGAGGAGGGATTCAGAAAAGTTATAAGTGACAGGGATAGAACGGTACTAGAAGGGTTAGAATTCGAGTGGAGGAGGTAGGGAGGCGATTTTTAGTATGAGTAAAGGAAAGGCACCGGGTATAGATGGCATTTCGAATGATTTTTATAGGGCGCATTGGGGAAGTATTAAGCACTGTTTTGGTTGATGTATTAAATTGCATGCTCATGGAGGGGAGGTTAGGTATGTCACAAAGTACGGGGTAGTTGTGTTGGTGCCCAAAAAGGGAGGGGGGAGGGGTCTGAGTGCATATAGAGCAATATCTCTTATGTGCTCTGACTATAAAATCTTTGCAAAAGTTTTAGGAAACAGAATGAGGAAGGTTATGGGTCGGTTATTCACGAGGGACAGCTAGGCATCCCAGGTAGGAGCATGGGGACGGAAATGTACGTATTAGGGAGTTTTTGGAGGAATGTCAAGGGGGGGGGGTGTTCTCGGGCTTGACTGGAAAAATGCTTATGACTGTGTTGATAGGGATTTATTGAGGCTTATTTTATTGAAGCAGGGTTTTGGAGAGGGAATTGCAAGATGGGTGGATACCTTGTATGCCACGGCTATGGTCGCGTACAGGTAAACGGTAAATTGGGTCAGCCGGTCCGTATGGAAAGGGGTTTGAGGCAAGGGTGCCCCCTCCCAGCTGCTTTTTGCTTGTATGCAAAACCCCTTTTATGAGCTGGTGGGGTGGTGGTTTGAGGCGTGGAACGCTGAGCAGTGACCATGCAGCGCGTGTGGTCGGGTTTCGTAGATGATACCACAATTCTGTTTAAAAGGGGAGGAGGATTTGCAGATCGTGGGGGTGGATTTTTGAGTTTTTTGGGGCAGAGTCAGGCATGTGCGTTAACAAGGCAAAAAACGAAAAATTTTTGGAGGTGGGTACATGGGTGGGGGGAGGGGTTGGGCGAAAGGTATGGGTGGTTTAGTTGTGGTGCAACTTAGAATATGTGGCATCGTTGTACATGGCAGATGAGAGGGAGAGCCGAAGGGTAAACTCTGAATTGGTGGTTAAAAAGGCTTTAGATCGACTTCGGGGGTTAAGAGCTGGGGATGTCTCGTTTTAACAGAGGACAGTAGTGGTTAATACACTTGTTTATAGTAAAGTATGGGGTGTGGCCGCGGGTGTACCCTTTAAGAGATACGGATATTCAGGATCTGCAGAGAAAGGGGCTTACGTTATGTTTGGGGTTTGGGGGGGGCTTGGTTAAGTCGGGAGGTTGTCATGACCATGTTCGCCGTGGGGGTTTAGGTCTTTGGCTTTGGGGCCACGGGTGAAGGCCCTCTATGTAAAGCAGCGGTCCTTAGGGCGGGCGGTGAGAAGGGCATCCGGGTGGGTCGGGTAATGATCGAAATGCGTAAATGGTGGAGCGGCAGGGGATTAATCGAGTGTGAGGACATGCTGCGTTTGTTGTTAAGTTGAGAAATGCGCAACGGATCCGGGTGGGGCAAAATGGTCAGCATATGTTGTCGTAGGGAAATTGTACAGGGATTGTCTGTTTTTCCGCTGTATAATTGGGGGAAATATGGAAGGATTTTGTAAACTTAAGTTGGCACCAAGGGTTCGTGATTGGTGTACAGATTTTGTCATGGGGATTTTAGCATCAAAATCGGTCTTAAATAGGATGGGTTTGGTAAGGGAGGCGGATTGCTTGCGTTGCGGTCTTGAAGAAAAGCTTTTCATGCAGTCTAAATTTTGTGATACCTTGGACAAAGTTCGTTCGTGGTTGGGGCGGGTTTTAGATTTTCTTAGTGGGGGAAATATTTCAACCTTACGGCCTTAACATTGGAAGTTAGCGGAGTATCAAGTGAGGTACGAAGAGCAATAATGTACGTGGTGGCTGATTTCCTCTATCTCGTGGGGTATGCGGGAAACGGGGGATCAGTTAGGATCAGGGCAATTGCGGCAGGTATCTACAGAACGTATTGCAGAAATAAAAATCGTATATGGTAGAAGTTGGGATAATAGTTTCCCGGCAAAATATCGATGTCTTACTGTTCAAATGTTGCTGCAACTGCGGGTGGGGTAAGGCAACGGGGGGTGGACTCCCCCGTGGTAGCACCAAACAGTATGTTGAGACTTTAGGGTAGAGCGCGGGGGTTTTTGGAGTGACGTGTATGTTTATATGAATGGTTCCGTAGTCTGTGTGTGTATGGTTGTGGCGTTGTGTGGCTCTGAGATCTTGAATTTCTCATAAAATGAAGTCTTGTGGAATGTGTGACACGTTTTGTTAAGTTTATTTCGTGGCGTGATAGATGTTATAAGGAGTTTTAGTGTTGGTAACTTACTAAAATCATAATAGACCATTTGGATATTACTTTTTCATGTTGTTTAAACTTGGGTTCTTTAAAAGTGTACATAGCCTAGTATTGTACCGACATATAGCATGTGGTGTTTATCTTGCATTTTGAGCGTGAACTTCACGATATGCAATGTTTTGAAAGTTTATAATTCATGGTTAACATTAATATTTGATATTATATTGGGTGGTGTATATTCTTTACTTATTACAGTGTATGTGTAAGGAATGTAAAGGTTTTATATCTGTTTTAGTCTGTAAAAATTTTTGTTGTGTCTTGTTCATGCACTACCAACTCTTAGGTAAACACTCATTAAAGGGTTTTTATGAGGTCAGTGTATGACCATTCATTAGGATAATTAATGTTGTTATTTAGAACGGCGACTGTAAAATAGGGGGGGGGGGGTAGAAGTGTCAGCTGTGTCTGCACTGGCAATAATGATTGTAAAAGGAGGGTTTGTGGGTTATGTATATGGTTGTGGGTTATGTATATGGTTGTGGGTTATGTATATGGTTATGTATATGGTTGTGGGTTATGTATATGGTTGTAATATGGCCATTATCTATGGTGTTCTTTAAATGTACCAGGATTGTGTACTAGAGGTTTGTAATATCTAGTGTGGTTTTTAATTTTATACTCTTATACATTATTGTATTTGTCCTATGTTCTAAATAAAAATAAAAAAAAAAAAAAAAAAGCTATCAACTATTATGCATGTGGGTTACGATTCTTAGTGTCTACTCTCACCTCTCAACCTCTAATCGACTGACGGTGTTAGTTCATAGTCTGTTATGTTCCATCATAGTAACTCATGAAATGCATACAGAGTTTACTAATGTTAACTCCTCATCCAGCTCAGTATGCGTAATCCCGACTCTTAATTAAGCTAAAGAAATATTTCCTAACAACTCTGAGGTTCGTCTGGCTTTTCAACCTATTATCTACACCATTCTCGTTTCAATCCTCTTTCTTAGTATCGCTGTATTATATTTAGGGGAAACAATAAATCTGTAAGGGTCCTACAGCACCTGGGGAATAGGAGGCAATTAGGTTTGATCTAAAGGGGAGGACAGGTCTAATTCCTTGTATCAAGAGACCCTCACCTTGAGGGACCCCTTCTCGTGCCAGGCTCTTCCTCTCCACCTTCCTCATGAGTATCTGTCTCCATCATATCTTGCTCGCTTATTCGCTCTTCCAGTAACGTGAGGTTCGTTTCATTTATTTTGTCATCTTAGTTTATTCATCTCAGCTGAGAGACTAGCTTGCCAATAGGCTGAATGATCAGATATTGGACGGCAGTTAGCGAGGGAAGTATCGAGTGTCTAACACTCCTTACGCAGAATGACCCGCGTGTTTTTAGCGCTTTAAGGAATACAACACCACAGCTCTGGACCTTCTCCAGGTTTTGTTCATGTTTGATACTCCGTGACGTCTTGTCTGAAATAACTATTTGCCTAGGTATTTGAAGGCTGTTCTTAGGTGTGTCAACTACAGAAACGTAGACACAAATGCAGTTATAATGCGGTCTATAATTGAATACGTTTCGCCCATACAGTGGGCTTGATCAGATTACAAACAGATCTGTTTGTGAACTTGATGAAGCTCACTGTATGGGCGAAACGCAGTCAATGAAGGATCGCAATATACTGCATTTGTGTCTACTTTTCCATTGTGTCAGTATTTTTTACCATTTATCTCCAGTGTGCCAGCCATGAATACGCCGGTATGGCCGCTGTAAAATACACTTGGAAGTCCTCTTCCGTTTTCAGATCGTTGCTTCCCCGCCTTACACACGTCACGCTTGACCATGTGTACTGTTTGTCTATCATCCTGTAGTTGATATCTAACATTTTCCCTTCGAATTCTTCTCATTAGCTTTACATCGCCAACAGAAATATTTACAAATGTTTCTTCCAATAGTTGTTTATATATTCGAAAGATTACGAATTTTAATATTGCTCTGTTGTTTTAATGCATTTGAGAAAGTGTCCAATCAGAGAGGGTCGTACAACGCCCAGGGAACAAGAGGTAATCAGGTTCGGTTCAAGGAACGGCAGGGTAGCTTCAAATCCTTGTAAACAAGAGCCGTTCGCCAGCATGAAGTCGCCTCCTCCCTTCCCTTGAAGGGACTAGGCGGAAATATATTTCGAGTGTCAGTCAGTGGGTTTTGTGGCCGAGCAAGTCACCATGACAAGCAGGTAGACTCGACAGTCTTCGCCCCATGGACGCAAAAATAATGACAAGGAAAATATTTTGTAGTCTATGTCGTGACAGCCTTAAGGAATCTGATCTTATTGGGACATTTTTTATTTCATACGTATAACGAGTTTTATCGCATTATAGTAATCAATACGTATTTATTACGGCAAAAGTTAATACCTTGTATCCCAACCTGGACCTCTAATATGTGTATCATACTTTCACACAGGGTTTTCAGCCCATTTCTAATATAGGTCGAGTTATAACGGAAAAAACTATAAACTAATATATGACGGCGAAATAGTCTGCCGCGCGAACGGAAAACTGACAGCCATAGCATGAGACTCGTATATTGTATTTGTGCCATATTTCAACTGTTCAAGACTCCGTCACCAGCCACCCATTTGACAGCGTTTACAACAGTACCATGTTGACTCTGGTTAAGAGGACGGTCTGTATATCCCGTGTGCAAGTATCGAGAGGTGACGCTCTCAAAGTATATATACAAAGTTTACCTTAATTGTTTTCAGTGACCACAGCGTCCTTTATAGACACAGGCTGGACAGACACTGATGTCTTTAGGGACGTCGTTAGGTCGTCAACCTAACTCACTTGCCTAGAAAAACAAACAAACGCACAACAGTACGATGAGTTGAAGGAACTGGAACGAGTTTATTTTATATTAGCATTTTTGGTCTGTTATTTTTTTTGCTGTAACGTTACGATTGCTATTATTACTGTCTGCATTAATATATTATTTTTTACTGTCTTGCTGCTACGTGCAAAGTACATAATCATATATTTCCTGTTGTATTTAATGTATTCCTACTGAATATAATGTGTATATGTATATCAACTAACTTTTGTTATTCAGTGATATGTATATCCACTGAAAATTTATTGTTATATGTTATGTATATCATGACTTTTACTGATTATATATATATATATATATATATATATATATATATATATATATATATATATTATTATATATATATATCTCGTGCCGAATAAGTAAAACTGGTCACTTAACAAAAACTCGTTTAATACTAAGTATTTTCTAAAATATTCTCTTATATGCTTAAAGACATATTTTTTCATTTAATGTAAAAATTAATAATTTTGTACCAAAAGAACCTTAGAAAACTTACCTAACCTTATTATAACAAGCGCAATTTAATTTAGCCTAATCCAACTAAATATATTTACACTGGAAAGTAGAACACATGACGTGACGCAGCTTAAGCGGTGGTTGAGCACACGTGTGTTTGAAAAAATCACTACTACTGCTTGAAACATTACTGATTTATGACTAGTTTCTGGATTTACTCCATCATAAACCACTCAATACAATTAAAAAAAATAAACTTAACATAGGCTAAAGTAACAAAATAGTAAAAATAAAAAGTGCATTAAAAAATAAACTCTACTGACCGTTCATTACTACACAAAGATGATTTATTTCCATTAGTGTCCAGAGAGTGAACAGCGAGCAGCGTCATGGTTCTGCATCCACTGTGTAACACAATCAATGAGGCAACTTGTAAGGTTCGGTGTGTGGGGCTTCACTCTGTTGATGATTGAGACTGACAGGTGGTTTACCTAATGGTTAATTTGTTATGATAGATTCTTCAAGTGTTGAGAGACATAAACCCGCAGGTGACGCTTTACTTTACCAATATCATATACATATTTATATACTATATAGGACTTTAGCCGAAAAGGTATAACATCTTTGAGCTTAAAAAGACGTTGAGATGCTGTAGTGTATTTAACACTAAATATAGCCCAAGCAATCGGGGGGAAATTCTTTCAACGATTTTGCTATTTTTTTCTTTCAAATAATTGCCATGTTTATCTGGGAAAGTTATGGAGAAGGAACAGTGATCTGTTATCACTAACTGTTGGTGCTGGAGAATATAATGATGTTTGTAGCTGCTAACCCTTGTCCAGTCCTCCTACAATGTAGTTTCTTTTTTAGTCCACTTGTTGGCTTACGCCTTCGTCTATCACAAAAAAAAAAAGAAAAAAGAAAAAGGAAATATAGTTGAATAACACTTGGTGTAGAGCAAGACATGACAGTCTGTATAAAAAAAGAAATAAATATGATTACACCTAGACATGGTAACCTGAAATTAAAGGAAGTTTATCTAAATTGATCAACATTTTTGCTGTCATTAAGGAACTTGAGGTCAGTCGTATGTAACAGGTGGATGGAATTGCTTTTATCTTGATTCTGTTGAGAGTGATAAGGTATTCCGTTATAAGTATTCCTGTTGTTGACTTCACTGTGATATTACTGATATGCATGTGTGTGTGTGTGTGTGTGTGTGTGTGTGTGTGTGTGTGTGTGTGTGTGTGTGTGTTGTGTATGTGTATGTGTGTGTGTGTGTGTGTGTGTGTGTGTGTGTGTGTGTGTGTACTCACCTAATTGTACTCACCTAATTGTGGTTGCAGGCGTCGAGACTCAGCTCCTGGCCCCGCCTCTTCACTGATCGCTACTAGGTCCTCTCTCGCTCTGCTTCCTGAGCTTTGTCATACCTCGTCTTAAAGCTATGTATGGTTCCTGCCTCCACTACATCACTTGTTACGCTATTCCACTTCATGACTACTCTATTTCTGAAGACATACTTCCTAACATCCCTGTGACTCATCTGAGTCTTCAGCTTCAAATTGTGACCTCTTGTTTCTGTGTCCCATCTCTGGAACATCCTGTCTGTATCCACCTTATATATTCCATGCAGTATTTTGTATGTTGTTATCATGTCTCCCCTGACTCTCCTGTCCTCCAATGTCGTCAGTCCGATTTCCCTCAACCTTTCTTCGTAGGACATTCCCCTTAGCTCCGGAACTAGCCTTGTTGCAAACCTTTGTACTTTCTCTAATTTCTTGACATGCTTGACCAGGTGTGGGTTCCAAACTGGTGCTGCATACTCCAGTATGGGCCTGACGAGCACAGTGTACAGTGCCTTGAACAATTCCTTACGAAGGTATCGGAACGCTATTCTCAGGTTTGCCAGGCGCCCACATGCTGCAGCAGTTATCTGGTTGATGTGTGCCTCCGGAGACGTGCTCGGTATTATACTCACCCCAAGATCTTTCTCCTTGAGCGAGGCTTGCAGTCTTTGACCACATAGCCTATACTCTGTTTGCGGTCTTCTTTGCCCTTCTCCGATCTTCACGACTTTGCACTTGGCAGGGTTGAATTCGAGAAGCCAGTTGCTGGACCACGTGTCCAGCCTGTCCAGGTCTCTTTGAAGTCCTGCCTGATCCTCGTCTGATGTAATTCTCCTCATTAACTTCACATTATCTGCGAACAGGGACACCTCTGCGTCTATCCCTTCCATCATGTCATTCACATATACCAAAAATAGCAATGGTCCTAGGACCGACCCCTGTGGGACCCCGCTCATCACAGGTGCCCACTGTGATACCTCATCACGTACCATGACTCGTTGTTGCCTTCTTGTCAGGTATTCTCTGATCCATTGCAGCGCACTTCCTGTTATACGCGCCTGATCCTCTAGTTTCTGCACTAATCTCTTGTGAGGAACTGTGTCGTTTGTGTGTGTGTGTGTGTGTGTGTGTGTGTGTGTGTGTGTGTGTGTGTGTGTGTGTGTGTGTGTGTGTGTGTGTGTGTGTGTGTGTGTGTGTGTGTGTGTGTGTGTGTGTGTGTGTGTGTGTGTGTGAAGCATTTATTTTCATTTTAAAGATGAACTTAAGCTGATAAATGAGTGAATATGTGGATAGAAAAAGTGAATAGTATATAACAATATGTGAATAGAACGGTATGAGAAATTTTATGACTCTTTCTTGCTAAACTGTACAAAGTTTGGGAAATGTGCTTTAGAGAAGATATGCAATGTTTACGACATTCAAATCGAGCAAATAGGGGTTTAATTTGTTTGTAGGCTTCAAGAGGGAAGGCTATTCATACTCTCATCTTACTACCAGTAGGGTGCCGTTGTCTTCTAGAGTAGACTCGGCGTATGGCTCAGCGGCGTTCAGGTAATCTCAGAGAGTAATCCAATGATGTTATAAGAGAGCAATGATGAGTATGTTGTCGACATACCTTATCTACGAGACACTGGCATGGATGATATTTATTTTATCTTTCAGCCTCTAAGAGCTCTAGATGTAGGCGAGGACTGTACTACTTACTTATTTACTTACTTACTTATGGGTGAGCCTATGTCCATGTAGGCGGGGACTGTACTGATGGGTGAGCCTATGGCCATGTAGGTGAGGACTGTACTGATGGGTGAGCCTATGGCCATGTAGGTGAGGACTGTACTGATGGGCGAGCCTATGCCCATGTAGGCGGGGACTGTACTGATGGGTGAGCCTATGGCCATGTAGGTGAGGACTGTACTGATGGGTGAGCCTATGTCCATGTAGGTGAGGACTGTACTGATGGATGAGCCTATGGCCATGTAGGTGAGGACTGTACTGAGGGTTGAGCTATGGCATGTAGGCAGGACTGTACTGATGGGTGAGCCTATGGCCATGTAGGCGAGGACTGTACTGATGGGTGAGCCTATGGCCATGTAGGCGAGGACTGTACTGATGGGTGAGCCTATGTCCATGTAGGCGAGGACTGTACTGATGGGTGAGCCTATGTCCATGTAGGTGAGGACTGTACTGATGGGCGAGCCTATGCCCATGTAGGCGGGGACTGTACTGATGGGTGAGCCTATGGTCATGTAGGTGAGGACTGTACTGATGGATGAGCCTATGGCCATGTAGGCGAGGACTGTACTGATGGGTGAGCCTATGGCCATGTAGGCGAGGAACTGTATGATGGGTGAGCCTATGTCCATGTAGGCGGGGGACTGTACTGATGGGTGAGCCTATGTCCATGTAGGCGAGGACTGTACTGATGGGTGAGCCTATGTCCATGTAGGCGAGGACTGTACTGATGGGTGAGCCTATGGCCATGTAGGTGAGGACTGTACTGATGGGTGAGCCTATGGCCATGTAGGCGAGGACTGTACTGATGGGTGAGCCTATTTTCCATGTAGGCGGGACTGTAGTGGGTGAGCCTATGTCCATGTAGGCGAGGACTGTACTGATGGGTGAGCCTATTCCATGTAGGCGAGGACTGTACTGATGGGGAGCCTATGTCCATGTAGGCAAAGGACTGTACTGATGGGTGAGCCTATGGCCATGTAGGCAAAGGACTGTAACTGAGGGGTTGAGCCTATGGCCATGTAGGCAAGGACTGTACTGATGGGTGAGCCTATGGCCATGTAGGCGAGGACTGTACTGATGAGTGAGCCTATGTCCATGTAGGCGAGGACTGTACTGATGGGTGAGCCTATGGTCATGTAGGCGAGGACTGTACTGATGAGTGAGCCTATGGTCATGTAGGCGAGGACTGTACTGATGGGTGAGCCTATGGCCATGTAGGCGAGGACTGTACTGATGAGTGAGCCTATGTCCATGTAGGCGAGGACTGTACTGATGGGTGAGCCTATGGCCATGTAGGCGAGGACTGTACTGATGGGTGACCCTATGTCCATGTAGGCGAAGACTGTACTGATGGGTGAGCCTATGGCCATGTAGGCGAGAACTGTACTGATGGGTGACCCTATGTCCATGTAGGCGAGGACTGTACTGATGGGTGAGCCTATGGCCATGTAGGCGAGGACTGTACTGATGGGTGAGCCTATGTCCATGTAGGTGAGGACTGTACTGATAAGTGAGCCTATGGCCATGTAGGCGAGGCCTGTACTGATGGGTGAGCCTATGGCCATGTAGGCGAGAACTGTACTGATGAGTGAGCCTATGGCCATGTAGGCGAGGACGGTACTGATGAGTGAACCTATGGCCATGTAGGCGAGGACTGTACTGATGAGTGAGCCTATGGCCATGTAGGCGAGGACTGTACTGATGGGTGAGCCTATGGCCATGTAGGCGAGGACTGTACTGATGGGTGAACCTATGTCCATGTAGGCGAGGACTGTACTGATGGGTGAGCCTATGTCCATGCAGGCGAGGACTGTACTGATGGGTGAGCCTATGTCCATGTAGGCGAGGACTGTACTGATGGGTGAGCCTATGGCCATGTAGGCAAGGACTGTAATGATGGGTGAGCATATGTCCATGTAGGCGAGGACTGTACTGATGGGTGAGCCTATGTCCATGTAGGCGAGGACTGTACTGATGGGTGAGCCTATGGCCATGTAGGTGAGGGACTGTACTAAATGGATGAGCCAATGGCCATGTAGGTGAGGACTTTTACTGACGGGTGAGCCTTTTGGCCATTTTGGTGAGGACTGTACTGATGGGTGAGCTTATGGTCATGTAGGTGAGGACTGTACTGATGGATGAGCCTATGGCCATGTAGGTGAGGACTGTACTGATGGGTGAGCCTATGGCCATGTAGGTGAGGACTGTATGAGGGGGTGAGCTTATGGCCTGTAGGTGAGGACTGTACTGATGGATGAGCCTATGGCCATGTAGGCGAGGACTGTACTGATGGGTGAGCCTATGGCCATGTAGGTGAGGACTGTACTGATAAGTGAACCTATTTCCATGTAGGCGAGGACTGTACTGATGGGTGAGCCTATGGCCATGTAGGCGAGGACTGTACTGATGAGTGAGCCTATGGCCATGTAGGTGAGGACGGTACTGATGAGTGAACCTATGGCCATGTAGGCGGGGGACTGTACTGATGAATGAGCCTATGGTCATGTAGGTGAGGACTGTACTGATGAGTGAGCCTATGGCCATATAGGCGAGGACTGTACTGATGGGTGAGCCTATGGCCATGTAGGCGAGAACTGTACTGATGGGTGAGCCTAGGGGCCATGTAGGCGACGACTGTACTGATGGGTGGAGCCTATGGCCATGTAGGGGGAGGACTGTACTGATGGATGAGCCTATGGTCATGTAGGCGAGGACTGTGCTGATGGGTGAGCCTATGGCCATATAGGCGAGGACTGTATTGATGGGCGAGCCTGTGGCAATGTAGGTGAGGACTGTACTGATGAGTGAGCCTATGGCCATGTAGGTGAGGACTGTACTGATGGATGAGCCTATGGCCATGTAGGCGAGGACTGTACTGATGGGTGAGCCTATGGCCATGTAGGTAAGGACTGTACTGATGGATGAGCCTATGGTCATGTAGGCGAGGACTGTGCTGATGGGTGAGCCTATGGCCATGTAGGCGAGGACTGTACTGATGGGTGAGCCTATGTCCATGTAGGCGAGGACTGTACTGATGGGTGAGCCTATGTCCATGTAGGCGAGGACTGTACTGATGGGTGAGCCTATCGCCATGTAGGCAAGGACTGTACTGATGGGTGAGCCTATGTCCATGTAGGCGAGGACTGAAACTGAGGGGAGCCTATGTCCATGTAGGCGAGGACTGTACTGATGGGTGACCCTATGGCCATGTAGGTGAGAACTTTACTGATGGATGAGCCTATGGCCATGTAGGCGAGGACTGTACTGATGGGTGAGCCAAATGGCCATGTAGGCGAGGACTGTACTGATGAGTGAGCCTATGGCCATGTAGGCGAGGACGTACGTTTGAGTGAACCTATGGCCATGTAGGCGTGGACTGTACTGATGAAGGGAGCCTATGGCCATGTAGGTGAGGACTGTACTGATGAGTGAGCCTATGGCCATGTAGGCGAGGACTCTACTGATGGGTGAGCCTATGGCCATGTAGGCGAGGACTGTACTGATGGGTGACCCTATGGTCATGTAGCGGGGGGACTGTACTGATGGGTGAGCCTATGTCCATGTAGGCGAGGACTGTACTGATGGATGAGCCTGTGGCCATGTAGATGAGGACTGTACTGATTGGTGAGCCTATGGCCATGTAGGTGAGGACTGTACTGATGGATGACCTATGTCATGTAGGCGAGGACTGTGCTGATGGATGAGCCTATGGTTATGTAGGCGAGGACTGTGCTGATGGATGAGCCTATGGTCATGTAGGCGAGGACTGTGCTGATGGGTGAGCCTATGGCCATGTAGGCGAGGACTGTGCTGATGGGTGAGCCTATGTCCATGTAGGCGAGGACTGTACTGATGAGTGAGCCTATGTCCAGGGTAGGTGAGGACTGTACTGTTTGGGTGAGCCTATGGTCATGTAGGCGAGGACTGTACTGTTTGAGTGAGCCTTGTCCATGTAGGCGAGGACTGTACTGATGGGTGAGCCTATGGTCATGTAGGCGAGGACTGTACTGATGAGTGAGCCTATGGTCATGTAGGCGAGGACTGTACTGATGGGTGAGCCTATGGCCATGTAGGCGAGGACTGTACTGATGAGTGAGCCTATGTCCATGTAGGCGAGGACTGTACTGATGGGTGAGCCTATGGCCATGTAGGCGAGGACTGTACTGATGAGTGAGCCTATGTCCATGTAGGCGAGGACTGTACTCATGGGTGACCCTATGTCCATGTAGGCGAAGACTGTACTGATGGATGAGCCTATGGCCATGTAGGCGAGAACTGTATGTTGGGTGACCCTATGTCCATGTAGGCGAGGACTGTACTGATGGGTGACCCTATGGCCAGTAGGCGAGGACTGTACTGATGGGTGGGGCCTATGTCCATGTAGGTGAGGACTGTACTGATAAGTGAGCCTATGGCCATGTAGGCGAGGCCTGTACTGATGGGTGAGCCTATGGCCATGTAGGCGAGAACTGTACTGATGAGTGAGCCTATGGCCATGTAGGCGAGGACGGTACTGATGAGTGAGCCTATGGCCATGTAGGCGAGGACTGTACTGAAAATTTGAGCCTATGGCCATTAGGCGAGGACTGTACTGATGAATGAGCCTATGCCATGTAGGCCCGGGGAACTGTACTGAGAATGAGCCTATGGCCATGTAGGCGAGGACTGTACTGATGAATGAGCCTATGGCCATGTAGGCGAGGACTGTACTGATGAGTGAGCCTATGGCCATGTAGGCGAGGACTGTACTGATGGGTGAGCCTATGGCCATGTAGGCAAAGGACTGTACTGATGGGTGAACCTATGTCCATGTAGGCGAGGACTGTACTGATGGGTGAGCCTATGTCCATGTAGGCGAGGACTGTACTGATGGGTGAACCTATGTCCATGTAGGCGAGGACTGTACTGATGGTGAGCTATGTCCATGTAGGCGAGGACTGTACTGAGGGGTGAACCTATGTCCATGTAGGCGAGGACTGTACTGATGGTGAGCCTATGTCCTGTAGGCGGGGACTGTAACTGATGGGTGGCCTATGGCCATGTAGGCAAGGACTGTAATGATGGTGAGCCTATGTCCCATGTAGGCGAGGACTGTACTGATGGGTGAGCCTAGTCCATGTAGGCGAGGACGTACTGATGGGTGAGCCTATGGCCCATGTAGGTGAGGACTGTACTGATGGATGAGCCTATGGCCATGTAGGTGAGGATTGTACTGATGGGTGAGCCTATGGCCATGTAGGTGAGGACTGTACTGATGGGTGAGCTTATGGTCATGTAGGTGAGGACTGTACTGATGGATGAGCCTATGGCCATGTAGGTGAGGACTTTACTGATGGGTGAGCCTATGGCCATGTAGGCGAGGACTGTACTGATGGGTGAGCCTATGGCCATGTAGGCGAGGACTGTACTGATGGGTGAGCCTATGGCCATGTAGGCGAGAACTGTACTGATGGGTGAGCCTATGGCCATGTAGGCGAGGACTGTACTGATGGGTGAGCCTATGGCCATGTAGGTGAGGACTGTACTGATGGATGAGCCTATGGTCATGTAGGTGAGGACTGTACTGATGGATGAGCCTATGGCCATGTAGGTGAGGACTTTACTGATGGGTGAGCCTATGGCCATGTAGGTGAGGACTGTACTGATGGGTGAGCTTATGGCCATGTAGGTGAGGACTGTACTGATGGATGAGCCTATGGCCATGTAGGCGAGGACTGTACTGATGGGTGAGCCTATGGCCATGTAGGTGAGGACTGTACTGATAAGTGAACCTATTTCCATGTAGGCGAGGACTGTACTGATGGGTGAGCCTATGACCATGTAGGCGAGGACTGTACTGATGAGTGAGCCTATGGCCATGTAGGTGAGGACGGTACTGATGAGTGAACCTATGGCCATGTAGGCGAGGACTGTACTGATGAATGAGCCTATGGTCATGTAGGTGAGGACTGTACTGATGAGTGAGCCTATGGCCATGTAGGCGAGGACTGTACTGATGAATGAGCCTATGGTCATGTAGGTGAGGACTGTACTGATGAGTGAGCCTATGGCCATATAGGCGAGGACTGTACTGATGGGTGAGCCTATGGCCATGTAGGCGAGAACTGTACTGATGGGTGAGCCTATGGCCATGTAGGCGAGGACTGTACTGATGGGTGAGCCTATGGCCATGTAGGTGAGGACTGTACTGATGGATGAGCCTATGGTCATGTAGGCGAGGACTGTGCTGATGGGTGAGCCTATGGCCATATAGGCGAGGACTGTATTGATGGGCGAGCCTGTGGCCATGTAGGTGAGGACTGTAATGATGAGTGAGCCTATGGCCATGTAGGTGAGGACTGTACTGATGGATGAGCCTATGGCCATGTAGGTGATGGACTGTACTGATGGATGAGCCTATGGCCATGTAGGCGAGGACTGTACTGATGGGTGAGCCTATGGCCATGTAGGTAAGGACTGTACTGATGGATGAGCCTATGGTCATGTAGGCGAGGACTGTGCTGATGGGTGAGCCTATGGCCATGTAGGCGAGGACTGTACTGATGGGTGAGCCTATGTCCATGTAGGCGAGGACTGTACTGATGGGTGAGCCTATATCCATGTAGGCGAGGACTGTACTGATGGGTGAGCCTATCGCCATGTAGGCAAGGACTGTACTGATGGGTGAGCCTATGTCCATGTAGGCGAGGACTGTACTGATGGGTGAGCCTATGTCCATGTAGGCGAGGACTGTACTGATGGGTGACCCTATGGCCATGTAGGTGAGAACTTTACTGATGGATGAGCCTATGGCCATGTAGGCGAGGACTGTACTGATGGGTGAGCCTATGGCCATGTAGGCGAGGACTGTACTGATGGGTGAGCCTATGGCCATGTAGGTGAGGACTGTACTGATAAGTGAACCTATTCCTGTAGGCGAGGACTGTATGATGGGTGAGCCTATGGCCGTGTAGGCGAGGACTGTACTGATGAGTGAGCCTATGGCCATGTAGGCGAGGACGGTACTGATGAGTGAACCTATGGCCATGTAGGCGTGGACTGTACTGATGAATGAGCCTATGGCCATGTAGGTGAGGACTGTACTGATGAGTGAGCCTATGGCCATGTAGGCGAGGACTCTACTGATGGGTGAGCCTATGGCCATGTAGGCGAGGACTGTACTGATGGGTGAGCCTATGGTCATGTAGGCGAGGACTGTACTGATGGGTGAGCCTGTGGCCATGTAGATGAGGACTGTACTGATTGGTGAGCCTATGGCCATGTAGGTGAGGACTGTACTGATGGATGAGCCTATGGTCATGTAGGCGAGGACTGTGCTGATGGATGAGCCTATGGTTATGTAGGCGAGGACTGTGCTGATGGATGAGCCTATGGTCATGTAGGCGAGGACTGTGCTGATGGGTGAGCCTATGGCCATGTAGGCGAGGACTGTGCTGATGGGTGAGCCTAAGTCCATGTAGGCGAGGACTGTACTGATGGGTGAGCCTATGTCCATGTAGGCGAGGACTGTACTGATGGGTGAGCCTATTGCCATGTAGGCAAGGACTGTACTAATGGGTGAGCCTATGTCCATGTAGGCGAGGACTGTACTGATGGGTGAGCCTCTGTCCATGTAGGCGAGGACTGTACTGATGGGTGAGCCTATGGCCATGTAGGTGATGACTGTACTGATGGATGAGCCTATGGCCATGTAGGCGAGGACTGTACTGATGGGTGAGCCTATGGCCATGTAGGTGATGACTGTACTGATGGGTGAGCCTATGGCCATGTAGGCGAGGACTGTACTGATGGGTGAGCCTATGGCCATGTAGGCGAGGACTGTACTGATGAGTGAGCCTATGGCCATGTAGGTGAGGACTGTATTGATGGATGAGCCTATGGCCATGTAGGTGAGGACTGTACTGATGGGTGAGCCTATGGCCATGTAGGTGAGGACTGTATTGATGGATGAGCCTATGGCCATGTAGGCGAGGACTGTACTGATGGGTGAGCCTATGGCCATGTAGGCAAGGACCGTGCTGATGGGTGAGCCTATGGTCATGTAGGCAAGGACTGTACTGATGGGTGAGCCTATGTCCATGTAGGCGAGGACTGTACTGATGGGTGAGCCTCTGGCCATGTAGGTGAGGACTGTACTGATGGGTGAGCCTATGGCCATGTAGGCGAGGACTGTACTGATGGGTGAGCCTATGGCCATGTAGGCGAGGACTGTACTGATGAGTGAGCATATGGTTATGTAGGCGAGGACTGTACTGATGGGTGAGCCTATGGCCATGTAGGTGAGGACTGTACTGATGGATGAGCCTATGGTCATGTAGGCGAGGACTGTGCTGATGGGTGAGCCTATGGCCATGTAGGCGAGGACTGTACTGATGGGTGGGCCTATGTCCAAGTAGGCGAGGACTGTACTGATGGGTGAGCCTATGTCCATTTAGGCGAGGACTGTACTGATGGGTGAGCCTATGGCCATGTAGGCAAGGACTGTACTGATGGGCGAGCCTATGTCCATGTAGGCGAGGACTGTACTGATGGGTGAGCCTATGTCCATGTAGGCGAGGACTGTACTGATGGGTGAGCCTATGGGCATGTAGGTGAGGACTGTACTGATGGATGAGCCTATGGCCATGTAGGCGAGGACTGTACTGATGGGTGAGCCTATGGCCATGTAGGCGAGGACTGTACTGATGAGTGAGCTTATGGTCATGTAGGCGAGGACTGTACTGATGGGTGAGCCTATGGCCATGTAGAGGAGGACTGTACTGATAAGTGAACCTATTTCCATGTAGGCGAGGACTGTACTGATGGGTGAGCCTATGTCCATGTAGGTGAGGACTGTACTGATGAGTGAGCCTATGGCCATGTAGGCGAGGACGGTACTGATGAGTGAACCTATGGCCATGTAGGCGAGGACTGTACTGATGAGTGAACCTATGGCCATGTAGGCGAGGACTGTACTGATGGGTGAGCCTATGGCCATGTAGAGGAGGACTGTACTGATGAGTGAACCTATGGCCATGTAGGCGAGGACTGTACTGATGAGTGAGCTTATGGTCATGTAGGCGAGGACTGTACTGATGGGTGAGCCTATGCCATGTAGAGGAGGACTGTACTGATGAGTGAACCTATGGCCATGTAGGCGAGGACTGTACTGATGAGTGAGCTTATGGTCATGTAGGCGAGGACTGTACTGATGGGTGAGCCTATGGCCATGTAGAGGAGGACTGTACTGATAAGTGAACCTATTTCCATGTAGGCGAGGACTGTACTGATGGGTGAGCCTATGGCCATGTAGGTGAGGACTGTACTGATGAGTGAGCCTATGGCCATGTAGGCGAGGACGGTACTGATGAGTGAACCTATGGCCATGTAGGCGAGGACTGTACTGATGAATGAGCCTATGGTCATGTAGATGAGGACTGTACTGATGAGTGAGCCTATGGCCATGTAGGCGAGGACGGTACTGATGAGTGAACCTATGGCCATGTAGGCGAGGACTGTACTGATGAATGAGCCTATGGTCATGTAGGTGAGGACTGTACTGATGAGTGAGCCTATGGCCATGTAGGCGAGGACGGTACTGATGAAGTGAACCTATGGCCATGTAGGCGAGGACTGTACTGATGAATGAGCCTATGGTCATGTAGGTGAGGACTGTACTGATGAGTGAGCCTATGGCCATGTATGCGAGGACTGTACTGATGGGTGAGCCTATGGCCATGTAGGCGAGAACTGTACTGATGGGTGAGCCTATGGCCATGTAGGCGAGGACTGTACTGATTGGTGGGCATATGTCCATGTAGGCGAGGACTGTACTGATGGGTGAGCATATGGCCATGTAGGCGAGGACTGTACTGATGGGTGAGCTTATTGTCATGTAGGCGAGGACTGTACTGATGGGTGAGCCTATGGCCATGTCGGTGAGGACTGTACTGATAAGTGAACCTATTTCCATGTAGGCGAGGACTGTACTGATGGGTGAGCCTATGGCCATGTAGGCGAGGACTGTACTGATGAGTGAGCCTATGGCCATGTAGGCGAGGACGGTACTGATGAGTGAACCTATGGCCATGTAGGCGAGGACTGTACTGATGAATGAGCCTATGGCCATGTAAGTGAGGACTGTACTGATGAGTGAGCCTATGGCCATGTAGGCGAGGACTGTACTTATGGTGAGCCTATGGCCATGTAGGCGAGGACTGTACTGATGGGTGAGCCTATGGCCATGTAGGCGAGGACTGTACTGATGGGTGTGTCATGTGGGTTCGATTATATGGATGAGGTAAAAATACTCACGTAGGCTTGTAGTACGTATAATATATAACAGGAAGAATGGGAAGCACCATCAGCCGACCTGCCTCTCTCTGCTCCCTATCTTAGACTGACCCACCAGTGC
Source organism: Cherax quadricarinatus (assembly GCF_026875155.1). Taxonomy (NCBI): domain Eukaryota; kingdom Metazoa; phylum Arthropoda; class Malacostraca; order Decapoda; family Parastacidae; genus Cherax; species Cherax quadricarinatus. The sequence goes on from NC_069419.1 coordinate 32,941,498, forward strand.
CTACAGGGTGAGCGGTGTTTGAAATCATGCTATGGTCAGCAGCAACATGAATAAGTCAGTGATTCACACAGACAGTTGGTAGTGAGTCTTCTACTTATACACTGGTTACTGGTAACTGGTTACTAGGAACTTGTACTACTACTGAGAGCTCGGCGACTCGGCTAGCAAATGCAACTGCGTTGTACTTGCCGTCAGTCTTCTGAGCTAGTACGGCACCTATGCCAATAGAACTAGCATCAGTTGTCAGATACAAGGGCTTAGAAAAATCTGGAAATTTCAAAATTGGAGCAGATGTTAGCTTTTCTTTTAGAGTGTGGAATGCTCTTTCTTGATGGAAGGTCCAAACAAAAGGAGCATCTTTCTTAAGCAACTCAGTTAGAGGAGCAGCTATGGAAGAAAAATTGGCAATGAAAGATCTATAAAAACCTGCTAAGCCCACCAAGGATCTTACGGCATCAGCAGTTTTGGGAGTTGGAAAATTTAGTAGTGCAGTTACTTTACTTTGGTCGGTCGTAACGCCTCTAGGAGTGACTACGTGACCAAGAAACTTAATTTCTGATCTGAAAAATTGACATTTAGACAGTTTGATCTTTAAATTGGCTTCTTCAAGCTTACCAAGTACTACATGAAGTCTTTTCAAGTGTGTATCACGTCTTTAGACATGACGATTACGTCATCTAAGCACACCATAAGTGCATTACCTATGAGACCTCTAAAGATATTAGTCATGAGCCTTGAGAACATGATAGGGGAGGATCATAATCCAAATGCCATATGGAGGAAGTGATAATGACCTGTAGGAGTGGAGAATGCAGTTAGCTCTTGGCTGTCCTCGTGAAGAGGGACTTGCAAAACCCTTGTAACAAGTCCAGGGTTGAAAAGACTTTGTTATCTCCAATGTTACATAAAAGATCACCGAGTACAGGAAGTGGGAAGCGATCTGGAATAGTTTTCGCATTTAACTTCCTGAAGTCAATCACTGGGCGCCAAGTACCATCCTTCTTAGGCACTAGGATCAAGGGCGCATTCCAAGGTGAATTGCTAGGTGCAATAACTCCATCATCAAGCATTTGATTGATCAATTCTTCTGCAACAGCAACTTGTGAATGAGGCATTCTGTACACAGGTATATAGATAGGTCTAGTACCAGGTTCAAGTGGAATACAATGGGACAATAAGTTCGTTACGCCTGGTAAGGCAATGGCTTTACGACATTTGTTCAACAGAGTCAACAAACGCTTGACCTCGTCTGGGAAGTCAGTGGGAGCTAAGTCTTTCTCCTCAACTGGTGGAACAGATTGATCCAGTGAAGTGGATGAGGTCTCGCTGCCACCAATTGTCATGTGGGTTCGATTACGTGGATGGGGTAAAAATACTCACATAGGCTGGTAGTACGTATAATATATAACGGGAAGAATGGGAAGCACCATCAGCCGACCTGCCTCTCTCTGCTCCCTATCTTAAACTGACCCACCAGTGCCTACAGGGTGAGCGGTGTTTGAAATCATGTATGGTCAGCAGCAACATGAATAACAGTCAGTGATTCACACAGACGGTTGGTAGTGAGTCATCTACTGGTACACTGGTTACTGGTAACTGGTTACTAGGAACTGGTACTACTACTGAGAGGTGAGCCTATGGCCATGTAGGCGAGGACAGTATTGATGGGTGAGCCTATGGCCATGTAGGCGAGGACGGTACTGATGAGTGAACCTATGGCCATGTAGGTGAGGACTGTACTGATGAGTGAGCCTATGGCCATGTAGGTGAAGACTGTACTGATAAGTGAGCCTATGGCCATGTAGGCGAGGACTTTACGGAGGGGTGAGCCTATGGCCATGTAGGCGAAGACTGTACTGATGGGTGAGCCTGTGGCCATGTAGGCGAGGACTGTACTGATGGGTGAGCCTATGGCCATGGTGAGCCGAGAAACAACTGTACTTCACACATAACTTAAAAAGATCTACGAAATCTGAGTGAAGGGCCGCTGCTCCCTGATCAATAAAGGCACAACATCTAGGCTAGCAAGTTTCTTATTTCTGAAATTTGCATAAATAATGTCGGAGAGCAAATTCCCCTGAGTGTTTAAGATGTTCTCCAATACTAGTGTTTAATAACTTGGAGAGGGACTTATCAAGATCACCTGATAAATTATGAGATGCACTGTTTATACCCGACGTTCTCATTAAGGCCCGTAACTTAGAGTAAACATTAGATGGAATCCTTTTGGCGTATCTTCCACTGTTATTTTTCGGATGTGGAATTTGACTATGTTAGTTTTCCTTCATTCTCATTTCATTTTTTCCAGTCTATTTGTTGATAGTTGAAGTTTCTTATAATTACTACCCTGGCTCCAGTTTTTTTTTCGTCTCTCCTGCTGTCTACTGTCGCTGTGTTATTTGTGTTGTATTGCTGGGTTGGTCGCCCACTGTGTGAGAGTTCTAGATTGTAGATTTATAATGGCTATTACCGTATTATTATTTTTGTTTAGCTTAGTCTATGTAATAATCGTCATTTGTTACTTTGTCTCCTCAGAGTTTCTCTATTTCTAATAAAAAAAACTTACTCTTCCACAACTCCTGTGCTTTCTTTCCTTTCATATTATCAGGCATCCTGTTGGGACCACTGTGTCTTTGACTACTTCTCTCAGCTCTACCTCAGCTCTTGCTGTTAGGAAGTTTTTATTTTTCTCTGGTGTCAAGACGTTATATATTTTTTTATTTAACAGGCCATCAGTGTTTGTATACAGTACTTTAAATTCTGTTGCATTATCGTTCCTGGTTGATTCTTGGGTGGGTGGGATGAAGAGTGGGTGTGGGTGTGGGTTGTATGGGAAGAAGCAGGTTTCAATAAAGAGTGATGAGGTGGTGGTAGATTGGTTGGGGTGCGTGTTTGGGTGATGGTAGGTGAGGCGGTGAAGGTTTTTGGTTATTGATGGTGAGGGATGGGGGTTGGGATACGAATGAAGGAACATGGGAGTTGTTTACGAAAATTAGCGATTAAATTGAAAAAGGTGTGGGAGATGGTTTGTGGTTGAGTCTGTGGGCGGGGTGACTGTGAATTGGGTGATCTCGGTGGGTGGTACATGTGGACGTGGGGTGTAGATGTCGGTTGAGGGGAATTAAGGTGTGTGGGTGGTGGGAGAGATTTGGTATAGGTCTAAGTGATGTAATAGTTATTGGTTTGGTGATGAGGGTGTCAAATGGGTGGTTTAGTAGATGTATGAGGATGGGGGCAGGGGGTGGTTGATGGGCGCGAGCGATCATGATTCATGTACGAGATGTTATATAAAGCATCCAGAGGGAAAATATATTTTTGAGCGATGACCAGTGTAAAAGTAAGGCTGTAGTCCCCAAAATGAGTTGAAACGACTTTGTTACTGTCAGCAAATCGAGCACTTCTGATGTGTTCCATAAATATTGCTGGCAAGAGAACGACCAGTTTAATTTCAGCTGACCCTGACTACGAGTAATTATACATTTTTTTGTTACGCAAGTAATTGGCCTGGATTCTTGCCGATAAGAGCGCCGACAAGTCCAACATACAGTGACGGCTTAAAATGTCGTCCAAGAAGTATAAATTTAACGAGATTCGAGAGACACGAGAGGCTGTCTGTTTGTGTGAAGGACAGTCCTCCTGGCGAGTAGTTAAGTGGCAATATAAATCCATTGTGTGTTTGAGAATAAATTTAATGTACGCAGAGTTCGCACAGCTAAAACCGAAGTTAATCTGTGAAAATAAAATTAAAGTAAAAATAAATAAATAAATAAATAAATAAGTGGTAATGATAATGAAGCTTGTCATAGTTTAAAGATTAACAGAAAGAGAGAGTTAGAGTTATAGTGAGTGGTGAAGCATCAAAACGAACAAAAGTATCAAGTGGAGTACCACAAGATACAGTCATGGGACCCAGATTATTTCTTCCTGAGACTTATTCTTTCTCTGACATAAGTAAACGACCTATCTAAAGAAATCAAGCAACGACAAAACGTTGCAGGAGGACTTGCACAAACAGCAAGACTGGTTCAACAAGTGATTGCTAGTGTTTAACCCCCAATAAGTGAAAAGAAATAAAGATGGGATCCGGTGAGAGACAACCAACAACATTTTAACTCTGAAGCAACTCCAGGAAAAAGCAGGAAAGTATTTATGCATAAACAAGATACTCAGGAACATGGACAGGGTGGACAAAAGAAGGATGTTAGTAAACATTGTACAGTCTATTGCCTGTGAGTTTATTGAGCTACGTGAGAAGGGTGTGGAAGCAACTCCAAACATAGATTGAAAATTGAACAGAACAAGAGCCTGAGAAGCATCTACGCTAGCTAACTGAAGGATAAAAGACGAAGCCAAAAACTTAAGCTTTACACCTACAGGTACCGATGCAGTGTAGAAGAATATATATATATATATATATATATATATATATATATATATATATATATATATATATATATATATATATATATTATATAGGGAAGTACCACCTCTATGGGTGGAATGGGGACCCTCATCCTCAGAGAAAGCAATAAACGTATCTCAGGGAAAACTCAAGGTTCTCCCCGGAGCTGTTTGAATATTTTCTTCTCCTACCACCCCCTATATTTGATATTCTATGTGAACATTTATTAATAAACAGAATACATTTACAGAAAAACATAAACATGAATACAATGGCACAATGTATCAAAGATCACGAATTTCCTCTAGCACCTCCGAGGCTGGACGCGAGCCAAGCATGCAGCAAACATTTCCCCTCTGGATGGCTACGCTGAAGAGCTGAAACATGAAAGTGGCTGCCCTTGGGTCCCTGGTGGTGTCGATGAGTCCGGAACCCAATTCTTTAAGAAAACGTGTGGCATTTTTTTCCCCATGATCCCAAGGTCTCTGATCCCACTGGGACAAATTGATACTGTTGGCTTATGTCCCTGTACTTGCTGATCTTGTACTCCTCCCTGTGGTCAGAAGCTCCTCCCTGTCGCCCCACACTGTGATGGATATAGGTGTCAGCCAGTGTGGACACACAGGTATAGTCCCATGCTAAGTGCTTGCCATTCTTCCACGGATAGATGGTGATCCCGTCGGAGCGGATTGCTGGGTTGTGGGTATTGTTGGCTGCTAGTGATCGGGGCTCCCTCTCGGCTGGGCATCCAGCTGTAGCAAGGGTTCTCTTAATGATGTCGTTGACCTCATTGTGTCTTGCATGCCAGCCCTTGGTTTTGGAACAGTTAAGACCTTGGAAACATAAACACATATGCAGTTTAATGTGATCCTATTGACAACGTTTCGCCCACACAGTGGGCTTTTTCAAGTCACAAACAGATCTACCTGGGGTGGAAGGTACGTGAGTATTTATAGTCAGGTTCAGAATGTTGAGGTCAGTTGGAGTCTAAAATCTTGGGTAGCTTGGCAGGGGTATTGGACAAGTTGTGAGCAGACCTTCTGCAGTGTTCTATGTTCCTATGTGGGATAGCGATGAAGAAGTTTCTTGGCAAGTGGTTCAGCTATGTTATAGAAGCCATTGTTCTGGTTGAAATTGTTGGTTATAGAGATAAGCGATGATTCCAGGATTCTTCGGTATTGAGTGTTGTCTTCTGTGGCGACAAGTCTTGAGTTTCTGTAGTTAATTAAATGGTTGTGTGAATTGCGGTGTTGTACACAGGCATTCCTTGTATCGTCAGTCCTGCTTGCGTATTGGTGTTCTGAAATACGTGTTTGGAGGTCTCTTGATGTTTCGCCCACGTATAATTTGTTGCAGTCATTACAAGGGATTATGTATACCCCTGCAGAGGATGGAAGCTTGTCCTGTCTACTACTGGTGATGTCCTTGATGGTCGTGGTTGTGGAGGTAGATACTTGGAATGATGTACTGGAAAAGATGTTGGAAACATGTTTGGCAATGGAGTTGGTGGGGAGGACTATGTACCAACTCCATTGCCAAACATGTTTCCAACATCTTTTCCAATACATCATTCCAAGTATCTACCTCCAAAACCACAGGCATTCCTTGTATCGTCAGTCCTGCTTGCGTATTGGTGTTCTGAAATACGTGTTTGGAGGTCTCCTGATGTTTCGCCCACGTATAATTTGTTGCAGTCATTACAAGGGATTATGTATACCCCTGCAGAGGATGGAAGCTTGTCCTGTCTACTACTGGTGATGTCCTTGATGGTCGTGGTTGTGGAGGTAGATACTTGGAATGATGTATTGGAAAAGATGTTGGAAACATGTTTGGCAATGGAGTTGGTGGGGAGGACTATGTACCAACTCCATTGTCAAACATGTTTCCAATATCTTTTCCAATACATCATTCCAAGTATCTACCTCCACAACCACGACCATCAAGGACATCACCAGTAGTAGACAGGACAAGCTTCCATCCTCTGCAGGGGTATACATAATCCCTTGTAATGACTGCAACAAATTATACGTGGGCGAAACATCAGGAGACCTCCAAACACGTATTCAGAACATCAATACGCAAGCAGGACTGACGATACAAGGAATGCCTGCGTACAACATCGCAATTCACACAACCATTTAATTAACTACAGAAACTCAAGACTTATCGCCACAGAAGACAACACTCAATACCGAAGAATCCTGGAATCATCGCTTATCTCTATAGCCAACAATTTCAACCAGAACAATGGCTTCTATAACATAGCTGAACTACTTGCCAAGAAACTTCTTCATCGCTATCCCACATAGGAACATAGAACACTGCAGAAGGTCTGCTCACAACTTGTCCAATGCCCCTGCCAAGTTACCCAAGATTTTAGACTCTATAATCCCACCCGGTAGATCATCAGATGCAGCATTCTCCACCTGACCTCAACATTCTGAACCTGACTATAAATACTCACGTATCTTCCACCCCAGGTAGATCTGTTTGTGACTTGAAAAAGCCCACTGTGTGGGCGAAACGTTGTCAATAAAGGATCACATTAAACTGCATGTGTTTATGTTTCCATTATGTCGGTATTTTATACCATTTATTTTCAGTTAAGACCAGGGTAAAATCTGGAATACCCTACCTGAGAACTCTAGAACTGCAGACACATTCATCACCTTCAAAACTACCATTAGAAAACATCTTATCTCCCTGATACACCCTGTCAACTAACTACACGAATACCACCTGGTGGTTCACACTTACACTCACTGACTCATTTGACCATAAACAGAAATATTAATCTCAATCTTAAAATAATGAATCCTGTGATACTCCAATACTGAAACTATATACTGTGCCAAAACAAAAGCATTCACATTGCTAAACTCACAAACTAGTATTTAGTCACATAGCCATAATACCAACTTACCTCATAATTTGTAATATTTTACAATTAAGAATAAAACTAAGTCTGCCCGAAATGCCTAGCCATGCTAAGCGTTCTAGTGGTACACTCTGTAATCACTATTTTACTACATGTAAACCACACAATAACCAAATTTTCTGTAAACTCAGCATTGTAATCCTTATAGAGAATGAACTTTGAATGTAGACCGTATTGGTCTGCTTGTGCTTCGCCGCAAATACACGTATATTCTGTGTGAATTGGGGCAGCAAGGTGCAGAGCTACTGCAATACGGAGGGTCTTAGGGTCGAGTCGCGTTCCCATTGCCGATATGGGAACTGTTTGGAGGAAGTCCCTGGAGTGAGGTGCACTTACAGCCTGGAGACGGGCAATCTCCCTATCTGATGTTGCAGCCCTGAGCATGTTAGCAAGCACCTTTTCAGCAATCGGGCCATCCCAGCTTGACTGTTTGTGAGCCAGTGCTGCACTAGGGTTTGGTGCTGGAGCAGCAAGAGTCTCACATTCAGTGATGGCACTGGCATAGCTAGGGTCTTCTCCTGCTGAGTCACTGAGATTATCAGGAAGAATTGGTCTTATCAACTCGTTTGATGCTATGGAAGAGAATAGGAAAGCTGGTAGAGCAATCTGGGAGGAGGATATGCGTACTCCTAGCCCTCCAAGCCTGACCGGAAGTGAGGCTTGCAACCACTGTCCATCTTCAAGGGAAAGATTCAATACACTCTCTAGCATGGTCTTAAGGAGCGAGTCACATTCCTTGAGTTTTGGACTGCTGAAGGCTGGGGAGCATCTCAGAAAGTAGGTAAGTATTGTGATTGACAGGCACCTGGTGAGTAGGTAGAAGGCATCGTGTGTGTCAATGTCTTTCATCCTTCTTTCCATCGTCCGGAGGTCCGAGTTTTTTTCTAGGATCAGATCGATGGCATTGGACCCAAGAGGAGCACCAAGGAGAGTGCTATTGGCTGGATCAATGGTTCGTGCTCCTGGTTAAACGGCGCTAATATTCTGGATCATCTGTTGATTGGTAGAAACTATTTCACATTTGGTGGGGTTTAAAAGACAAAGGGGGCCCCGCCCTTTTTCCCCATGTCCTTTTAAATTTTTTCTGAAAGTCCCCAAAAGGAGAATTCTGTTGTGCCAGCAAAGGGTTTTCCCAAAATCCCCGGGGAAACCCGATATTGAGCCACTGGAGGCGCTTCTTTGGGCTTTCCTTTAACCCCAAAAAATATCTCCTCTCTCCTCCCTCTCCCTTTTTTCTCCTCTTTTTTATAAAAATATTTTTATATATAAAATATATATTATAATTTTAAATATATATTATATATATATATATTATAATATTTTAAAACAAAAATATATATTTTAAATATATATATATATATTTTAATTTTAAAAAATATATATATATAATATAAAAAATATATATAAAAATTATAATATAAAATAAAATTTAGTTGGGGTTTTAAACTTAAATAAATTGCTCCCTTTTTATAATAAGGTTAGGTAAGTTTTCAAAAATTCTTTTTTGGGGCAAACTTTTTTAAATTTTTTTTAAATTTAAAATTAATGAAAAAAAATAAACTTAAGACGTATAAGAGAAAAAATTTTAGAAAAACTAAATTTTAAAAAGGGGTTTTTTTGCCAAAATTTAACCGTTTTTTTCCCTTTCGGGACGACATAAGCAAAAAATATGTCTAAACGTCGCAATAAAAATCTACGTTAAAAAGAGAAAATAAAACTTCCAAAATTTTTACAAACTTAGGGTATACAAAAGATAGAAAATTAAATTTACCAAAATTTAGTGGGACCAAAACTTAAATTATTTAATTTTTAAATTAAAACATTGATCAACAACGCGACAAACTAGTAAACAAAAATGGTTTAAAGAAGACTCTTGAGCACAAAGGGGGGGGGCCCGGAACACTGAATACAAGTGCGGAACACTGAATACCCAAATGGGGGGGGGGGGGTGGAACACTGGGAAAACAAGTGCTGGGGAAAAAAATGAATACAAGTGCTGGAACACTGAAAAACAAGTGCTGGAACACTGAATACCCAAAAGGGGGAAAAACTGAATACAAGTGCTGGGAAAACTGAAACCAAGTGCTTTGGGAAAACTGGGAAAAACAAAATGCTGGAAACACTGAAAACAAGGGCTGAACACTGAAAACAAAATGCCGGAACAATGAATACAAGTGCTTTGGGAAAACTGAAAACAAGTGCTGGAAAAAACCCGAATCAAATGCTGGAACACTGAATACAAAAGTGCTGGAAACACGGAATTTCAAATGCTGGAACAACTGAATACAATGCCCCGGAAAACGGGAAAACAATGCTGGAAAACTGGGAAAACAAGTGGTGGGAAAACTGAATACAAGGGCTTTAAAACTTAATACAATGCTGAACACTGAATACAAGTGCTAGAACACGAATACAATGCGGGAACCCTGAATACAATGGGTGGAAAACATAATACAAGGGGCCCGGAACACTGAAAACCAAATGGTTGGGAAAAAAAGAATACAAGTGCTGAACACTGAATACAAGTGCTAGAAACACAATACAAGAGCTAAAACACTGAATACAAGTTTGGAAACCAAAGGAATACAAGAACTAAAAAACATTTAAAAACGATTTCTGGGAAAACTTTAATACAAATGCAGAAAACGAATACAATGCTAGGGAACCACTGAATACAAGTCTAGAACACTGAATACAAGTGCTGGAACACTGAAACAAGTGCTGGAACACCGGGTACAAGTGCTTAAACACTGAATTTCAAGTGCTAGAACACTGAATACAAGTGCACAACACTTTTAAAAATTTTCCAAAATGCTGGGGAAAAAACTGAAAAACAAAACTAAACACTGAAAACAAGTTTCTAGAAAAACTGGAAAAACAAGTTTCAAAAACACGAATACAAGTCCCCAGAACACTGAAAAACAAGTGCTAGAACACTGAATACCCTGCGGAAAAACTGAATTTCAAAATGCTAGAAAAACTGAATAAAGTGCAAAAAACTGAAAAAAAGTACTAGAACACTGAATACAAGGGGCTGGGAAAACTAATACCAAATGCAAGAACACTAAATACAAGAGCTAGAACACCCGAATCAATTTCAAAAACCCTGAATACAAGTGCTAAAACAGGGGAAACAAATGCTTTGAAAAACTTAATACAAGTGGGGTTTGGGAAAACTGGGAAAACAAGTGGGTAGAAAACACGAATACAAGTGCTGGAAAAAACGAATCCCCAAATGCAAAAACCCCTGAAAAACAAAATGCAAAGAACACTGAATACAAGTGCTAAACACTGAATTTCAAAGGGCTAGGGAAAACTGAATACAAGTCCCCCCAAACACTGAAAACAAGTAAATAAAAAACTGAATACAAATTTCAGAAAAACGAATACCAAATGCTGGGGAAAAAAATGAATACAAAAAACTAAACATTGAATTCAAGGGGGTAGAAAAACCCCGAATAAAAAGTGCCCCAGAACCTGAAAACAAGTGCTTAAAAACACTGAATACGAGTTGGAAACACTGAATACAAGAGGGTAGAACACCCCAAAAAAAGTGCTTGGGAAAACTGAATCCCAAATGGGTAGAAAAACTGAAACAAGTGCAAAAACACGAATTTCAAGTCTAAAACACGAATACAAGTGCAAAAACACTTTAAAAACAAGGCTAAAAAACACGAATACAAGTGCAAAAACACTGAATACCAAATGCTAGAACACTGAATTTCAAGTGGGTAAACACTAAATACAAAATGGGTTGAACACTGAAAAAAAAGGGGCTGGGCCCCCGAAAAACAAGGCTAGGGAAAACCCGAATACGATCGGAAACTGAATAAAAAGTTAGAACACTGGAAAAACAAGTGCTTGAACATGAATACCCAAATGCAAAAACATGAATAAAAAGTGCTAAAAAACGAAAAAACAAGTGCTGGAAACACCGAATCAAGTGCTAGAACACGAATACAAGTGCAAAACCCCAAAATTTTAAAAAAAATCAAGTCAAAACACAGAATACAATCTGGGAAAACGAATACAAGGCAGAACACTAATAAAAATTTCTAGAACACTGAATAAAAAAGTGGGTAGAAAAACTGAATACAAAAGGTTTCATAAACACTGAATAAAGTGCTAAACATGAATTTCAATGCTGGAAAAACTTTAATAAAAAAGTGCAAACACGAAAAACAAGTGCTAGAACCCCGAATAAATCTGGGAAAAAACTGGGAAAAACAAAATGCTGGGAAAACTGAATACAAGGCGGGAAAACCTAAATAAAAAACTTTGAACCCCTTTAATACAATGCTAGAACCTGGGTACAAGTGTAGAACATGAAAACAAGTGCTAGAACACTGAATACAATCGGAACACTGATACAAGTCTAGAACACGAAAACAATTTCTTGGGAAAACTGAATACAAGTGCTTTTAAAAACTGAATACAAGTTTCTAAACCTGAATACAAGTCTAAAAACATGAATAAAAAAGTGCTAAAAACTGAATACAAGTTTCTAGAACACTGAAAACAAGTCTAAAAACACGAATTTCAAATGCTAGAACAAATGAAAACAAATGCTGGAACACTTTAATACCAAACTTTGAAAAATTTAATACAAGTGTAAAACACTGAATACAATGCCAAAACACTGAATTTCAAAATGGGTAGAACCCTGAATCCAAAATTCAAAAAACTGAATACAAGGTTTGAACACTGAAAACAAGGGGCTTGGGGCACTGAAAAACAAGTGCTTTTGAAAAACTGAATACAAGTGCTGGAAAACTGAATACAAGGCTAAACACTGAAAATTAAACCCCAAGTGCTAGAAAAACCGAATACAAGTGCTAGAAAAACGATTTCAAGTGCTAGAAACACTGAATACAAGTGCTAAACACTGAAAAAAAGTGCAGAAAAACTAAAAACAAGTGCCTTGAAAAACTAAAACAAGTGGGTAAGAACACGAATACAAAGTGGGGAAAAAACACTGAAAAACAATTCTGGGAAAAACTGAATACAAGTTAGAAACACTGAATACAAAGGTGGCCTTTAAAAAAACTTGAAATAAAAATGCTAAACACGAAACAATTTCTAGAACAAAGAAAACAATGCTAGAACAAATGAATACAATGCTGGGAAAACTGAATACAAGTGCAAAACACGAATACAAGACTAGAACACTGAATACAATGCTTTGAAAAACTTTAATACAAAATGCTAAACCCAGAATCAAAGTTCTGAAAACTGAATACAAGTGCTGGGAAAACTGAATACAAAATGCTTTAACACTGAATCAAGTACTAGGGAAAAATGAAAAACAAGTTGCTAGAACACTGAATACAAGTGCTAGAAAAACTAATACAAAATGCGGGAAAAAAAAAAATCAAGTGCTAGAACACTGAATACAAGTTCTGGAAAACCGAATACAAAAACTTTAAAAATTTAAAACAATTCTAGGGAAAACCCGGGAAAACAAGTGCCCAAAACACTGAATAAATTTCTAGAACACTGAATTCAAATCTGGAACCCCTAATACAAAGGGTAGAACAAATGAATACAATGCTTGAACACTGAAAACAAATCCCAGAAAACTGAATTTCAATTCTGGAAAAACCGAAATACAAAAACTAGAACACCGAATACAATTTCTGGGAACACGAAAACAATCTAGAACAATAAAAACAAATTTTAAAAACACTGAAACAATTTCTAAAAACTGAAAAACAAGGGGCTGGAAAAACTGAATAAAAAGTGGTTTGGGAAAAAAATGAATACAAGGCCCAAAACAAATGAAAACAAGTGCCAGGGAAAACTGAATCAAGGCTAAACAAATGTAACAATGCTTGAACATGAATACAAGGGATAACCAAATGAAAAACAAGTGCTGGGAAAAAACTGAATTTCAAGGGCTAAAAACACTGAAATACAAGTGCTTAAAAACCCTGAATTTCAAGGCTAGAAAAACGAAAACAAAATGCGGGAAAACTGAATACAATGTCTAGAACCCGAATACAAGTGCTAGAAAAACCCGAAAAAAAAAGTCTAGAACACTGAATACAAAATCTTTGAACACAAAATTTTAAAATGCTAGAACACTGAAAACAATTTCTGGGAAAACTGAATACAAGAAAAAAAAACACTGAAACCAAATCTAGGGAAACGGGAAAACAAGTGCTAGAAAAAACTGAATACAAGTTCTAGAAAAACTAATTTCAAAATGCAAACCGAAAAACAAGTGCTGGAACCTGAATACAATGGAAACACCGAATACAATGCTAAAAACACTGAATAAAAAGTTTCTAGAACCCGGGAAAACAAGTGCAAAAAAACACTGAATAAAAAAGTGTAAACACTGAAAAACAAGTGCCAAAAACACTGAATTTCAAGTCTGGGAACACTGAATACAAGGCTAGAAAAACTGAATACAAGTGCTTGAACACTGAATTCAAGTGCTGGGAAAACCGAATACAAGTGCTGGAAAAACTGAAAAACCCAAATGGGTGGGCCCCTGAATACAATGCGGGAAAACTGAAAACAAGTTCTAGAAAACACTGAATACAAGTCTAAAAAAAGAATACAAGTGCTAGAACACTGAATACAATCTAGAACACTTTAATCAAGGGGCTTGAACACTGAATACAAGTCAAGAACACCCGAATACAAGTCTAGAACACTGAAAAACAAGTTCTAAACAACTGAAAATCAAAGTGGCTAGAACACTGAATACAAGTGCTGGGCCCCTTTAAAAACAATCTAAACACGGGAAAACAAGGGCTTTAAAAATTTAATACAAGGCTAAAAACACTGGGAAAACAAGTGCTGGGAAAACCGAAAACAAAACTAGAACACGAATACAAGTGCTTGGAAAAACTGGGAATTTCAAATGCTAAAACAAATGAATACAAGTGCTAGAAAAACTGAATAAAAGTGCTAAAAGGGAACAATTGGAAACCAATTGACTTGGGAAAACTGAAAAACAAGGCCCAAAAACTGAATACAATTTCTAGGGAAAACTAAAAACAAATGCTTAAAAACTGAATACAAGTGCTAGAACACTGAATAAAAAAACCCAAAAACCCGAATACAAGGCTAGAACACTGAATTTCAAGTGCTAGAACACTGAATTCCCAAACTAAACACTGGGAAAACAAGTTCAAAAACACGAATACAAGCTAAACACTGAAAAACAAGTGGGGTGGAACACTGAATACAAGGCTAAAAACACTGAAAAACAAGTGCAGAAAAACTGAAAACCCGTGCAAAAAACACTGAAAAACAAGGCTAGAAAACTTTAATACAAGTGCTGAAAAACGAATACAAGTGCTAGAAAAACACTGAAATCAAGTGCTAAAAACACTGAATACAAACTGGGAAACTTAATACAAGTGCTGGGAAAACGAATACAATTTCTAGAAACAAAAAAGAATAAACCCAAAAAATTTCTAAACACTGAATAAAAAGGCTTAAAAACGAATACAAGTGCTAAACACTGAATACAAGTGCAAAACACGAAATACAAGAACTAGAAACACTGAAAACCCAAATGCTAAAAAAACTGAAAACAAGTGCTGGGAAAAAAATAATACAAGTGCTAGAACACGGGAAAACAAGGCTGGGAAAATTTAATACAAGAACTTTAAAAACTGAAAACAAGTGCTAAAAAACTGAATACAAGTGCTAAACACCGAATACAATGCCCGAAACAAAAAGAAACTGAATACAATTCTTGAAAAAACTGGGAAAACAATGCTAGAAAAAACTGAATAAAAAGTGCTAGAAAAACTGAAACAAGTCTAGAACACTGGGAAAACAATTTCTAGAACACTGAAAAACAATGTAAAAAACTGAATACAAAAACTAAACACTGGGAAAACAAGTGCTAGAACAAAAGAATACAAGGCCCAGAAAAACTGAATACCCAAATGGTTTTAAAAATTTAATAAAAAAAGAAACTGAAACAAAATGAATAAAAAAAATTTCTAGAACACTGGGAAAACAAGGCAGAACACTGAATACAAGTGCAGAACAAATGAATACAAATGCTGGAAAAACTGAAAACAAGTGTCTAGAACACTGATAAAAGTGCTGGGAAACACTGAATCAAGTGTTAGAACACTGAATAAAAAGTGCTTTAAAACCCGAAAAACAAGCTAGAACAAAATGAAAAACAAGTGCTGGGGAAAACTAAACAAATCTGGGGAAAACTTTAATTTCAAGTGCTAGAAAAACTGAAATCAAAACTAGAAACTGAATAAAAAGTTTCTAGAACAAATGAATACAATGGGAAAAACACTGAATTCAAAATGCTTGGGAAACTGAAAACAAAGGGTGAAAAACTGAATACAAGGCTTGAACACTGAATACAAGTGTTGAACACCGGGAAAAACAAGTGGGGAAAAACAAATGAATACAAGTGCTGAACACTGAAACAATGCTAAACACGGGAAAACAAGAACTAAAACAATTGGGAAAACCAAGTGCTGGGGCCGAATACAAGTCTAGAACACTTAAAAACAAGTGCTAGAAAAAAATGATAAATTTAAAAACCCGAAACTAAAAAAAACACAAAAACAAGTGCCCAGGGAAAACTGAATACAAGTGCGGGAAAACTAAAAAACAAAAATAGAACAAATGAAAAACAAGTGCTAGAACATTTAATTTCAATCTAGAAAACAAAAGGGAAACATTGCTTTGAACACCCGAAAACAAGTGCAAAAAAACTGAATAAAGAACAAAAAACACTGGGTACAAGTCTTGGGAAAACGGGAAAAACAAGTGCTGGAACACTGAATACAAAATGCTAGAAAAAAACTGAATAAAAACAAATGAACTTTTGAACAATGAATACAAGGCTAAAACACTGGAATACAAAAACCAAAAACCTGAATACAAGTCTAGAACACCGAAACAAAAACTGGAACACCCGAATACAAGGCAAAAACACGGGAAAAAAACTTGAACCTGAATAAAAAGTGCTAGAAAAAAACTGAATCAATCTAGAACACGGGGGACAATCTAGAACACTGAATACAAGTGCTAGAACACTGAATACAAGGCAGAACACTGAATACAAGTGCTGGGAAAACGAATACAAATTTCTAGAACATTTTAAAACAAGTTCTAGAACACGGGAAACAAATGCAAGGGAAAACTGAATACAATCTTTGAACACTGAATACAATCTAGGAAAAAACTAAATAACAAGGCTAAAAAAAAAAAAAATCCAAAAAAACAAAAATGCTAGAACACTGAATACAAAACTAAACATTAAATACAAAAAGGGTGGAACACTGAATACAAGTGCTAGAACAATAAAAAAAGGTAGAAAAACTGAAAACAAGTGCTAGAAACCCGAAAACAATCTTGGGAAAACTGAATAAAAAAGTTTCTAGAACACTGAAACAATTTCTGAAAAAACTGAATACAAGTGCTGGGAAAACTTAATACAAAGGGGCAAACCTGAAAAACCCAAATGCTAGAACACTGGAAAAAAAAACAATTGGCTGGGAAAACTGAAAACAAGGCTAGAAAAACTGAATAAAAAGTGCTGGGAAAACTTGAAAACAAAAAAGTCTGGGAACCCCTGAAACAAGTGTTGAACCTAATACAAGTTTAGAACACCGAAAACAAGTGCTAGAACACTGAATACAAGTGCTGGGGGCACTGAACAAGTTTCTAGAACACTAAAACAAGGGGCTTTGGGAAAACTGAATAAAGAAATAAAACACGAAAACAAGTGGCAATTGAACAAATGAATTTCAAGTAAAGAACACGAATACAAGTGCAAAACACGAAACAAGTCTAAACACTGAAATACAAGAAATAGAAAACTGAAAAACAAGTGTAGAACACTGAAAACAATGCGGGAAAACTGAAAAACAAAAACTAAACATTTAATACAAGTTTCAAAAACATTGAATACAAGAAACTTAAATTAAAAACTGAATACAAGTGCAAACATTTAATACAAAACTAAACACTAAAAACAAGTGCAGGGAAAACTGAATAAACAATAAAAAAATAATGAAAAAACTGAAAACAAGTGCTGAAACTGAAACAAGTGCGGAACACTGAAAAACAAGGGGCTAGAAAATTGAATAAAAGTTTCTGGGAAAACGAATTCAGTGAAAAACACTGAATACAAATTTCTAGAACCCCGAATTTCAAGGCTGGGAAAACTGAAAAAAAAATGCTGGGAAAACTGAATACAAAGCTGGGAAAACTGAATAAAAAGTGCTGAAACTAAATAAAAACTAAACCGGGAAACAAGTCTGGGAAAACTGAAACAAGTGGGTAGAACACTGGAAAAACAAGTGGGTAAAACGGAATTTCAAGGCTAGAAAAAACTGAATACAAGAACAGGGAAAACGAATACAAGGCTGGGAAAACTGAAACAATTTCTTAACATTTAATACAAGGAATGGAAAACCCGAATACAAGTCTAGAACACTGAATACAAAAAACTAGAACACCCGAATACAAGTGCTGGAAAAACGAAAAAACAAGTGCAGAAACAAAAAAATAATACAAGTGCAAACACGAAAAACAAGAACTAGAACAATCAAAACAAGGCGGGGAAAACTGAATAAAAAGCAGAAAAACTTAAAAACAAGGTTGGGAACACTGAATTTCAAGTGCAGAACACTGAATACAAGGGCTAGAACACTGAATACAAGTTGGGAACACGAATACAAGTGCTAGAAAAACTGAATACAATGCTAAACACTGAAAACAGGTGCTAAACACTGAATAAAAAGGAAAAAAACCTGAATTTAAAAAAACTTAAAAACTGAAAACAAGTTTTGGGAAAAACTGAAAAACAATGCAGGAAAAACCCGAAAACAAGGTTAAAAACACTGGAAAAATGAAAACCTTAAAAGAACCCCTTTAATTTCCCAAATGCTGGAAAACTGAATACAAGGGTTAAAACACTGAATACAAGTGCAAACACTGAAAACCCTTTCTAGAAAAACTGAATACAAGGCTAACACTGAATACAAATGCTAGAACACTTTAAAAAAAAGTGCTAGAAAAACTGAAAAAGAAATAGGGCACTTAATAAAAGCCCAGAACACTGTTTCAAGTGGGTTGAACACTGAATACAAAATGTAGAACACTGAATACAATTTCTAGAACACTGAATTTCAAGTGCTAAGAAACCTGAATACAAGGCTGAACACTGAATACAAGTGGGGTAGAACACTGAATACCAAATGCTAAAACACGAATGGGAGAAAACTAAGGGGAAAATTTAATACAAGGGGCTGGGAAAAATGAATACAATGCTAAAACACCCGAATACAAACAAAAAACACTGAATCAAGTGCTAGAACACTGAATCAAAAAACTAGAACACTAAAAAACAAGTGCAGGGAAAACTGAATACAAGTGCGGGGAAAACGGAAAACAAGAAATAGAACACTGAAAACAAATTTCGGGAAACTGAAAACAAGGGGCAGAACACCGAATACCCAAATGTAGAAATTTAATCCCAAGGGGCTAGAACACTGAATTTCAATTTCTAGAACACTGAATACAAGGGCAAAAACAATGAATACAAGTCTGGAACACTGAATACAAGGGGCTAGAAAAACTGAATACAAGAAATAGAACACTGAATACAAATTTCTAAAAACAAAATTTAAACAAGAAAAACACTGAATACAAGTCTGAACACTGAATTTCAAGTGCTAGAACACGAATACAAGTGCTGGAAAAACTAATAAAAAAACTAGAACACTGAATACAAGGCAGAACATTTAATTTCAAGAACTAAACACTGAATACAATTTCTGGGAAAATTAATCCAAAAAAACTAGAAAACTGGAAAAACAAGTTCCCAGAACACTGAATACAAGAACCCAGAACACTGAAAATTAAAAACTGCCTTGGAACACTGAATACAAATCTAAACACTGAAAAATTGGGAAAAATAACTTTTTGAACACTGAATACAATGCTTGAACACTGAATAAAAAGAAATGAACATGGAAAACAAGTTCTGGAACACTGAATACAAACTTAACCAAATGAATCAAGTGCTGGGAAAACTGAATAAAAACAGAACCCTGAATACAAGGCTAGAAAAAATGAATACAAGGCTGGAAAAACTGAATACAAGTGCTAGAACACTGAATACAATGCTAGAACACGAATACAAAAACAAAAACACTGAATACAAGTGTTGGGAAAACGAATACAAAATGCAGGGAAAACTGAATACAAGTTCAAAACATTTAATACAAGTGCTTGGAAACAAAATTGAAAACAAGTGTGGGAAAACTGAAATACAAGAACTAGAACCAAAAATACAAGTGCTAGAACACTGAATAAAACTAGAACACCAAAAACAAGTTCAAAACACGAATCAAGTGCTAGAACACTAAAAACAAAAGTAAACCGAATACAAGGCTAGAACACTGAATACAAGTGCAAAAACACTGAATACAAATGCCCAGAACACTGAATACAAATCTGAACACTGGGAAAACAAAAACCCGAACAAACTGAATACAAGTGCTTTTAAAAAACTTAATACAAGGGGCTAGAAAAACTGAATACAAGCTAGAACATTTAAACAATCTAGGGAAAAATGAATACAAGTGCTGGAAAAAAATTTTAAAAAACAAAAGTGCTGGGAAAACTGAATACAAATCTTAAACCCCTTTAATAAAAGGCCCAGAACACGGGAAAACAAGGGGCTTGGGAAAACTGAATAAAAAGTGCTGGGAAAACCCGAATACAAGTGCTTAAAAAACCCGAAAAACAATTGCGAAAGACCAACTGAAAAAATACAATTCAGAACACTGAAACAAGTGCTAGAACAAATGAAAACAATTCTAGAACACTGAATGACAAATGCTGGGGAAAACTGAAAACCCAAAAGGGTAGAACACTAAAAACAAGTGCTTGAAAAAGAAACAAATGCTAGAACCCCCGAATACAAGTGCAGAACACCGAATACAAGTGCTGGGAAAAACTGAAAAAAAGTGCTAGAAAAAACTGAATACAAATGTAGAACACTGAAACAAGGGGCTAGAACACTGAATACAAGTGCTGGGAAAACTGGGAAAAAAGTCTAGAAAACTGAATAAAGTGCTTGAACACTGAATACAAATCTGGAAAAACTGAATAAAGTTCTAGAAACAAGGGAAAACAAGTGGGAAAACATTTAATAAAAGTGCTGGGAAAACTTAATACAAACAGAACACTGGGAAAACAAGTGCCCGGGAAAATTTAATTTCAAGAACTAGAACACTGAAAACAAGTTCTTGAACATTTAAAATTTCAAGGCTAGAACAAAGAATACAAGGGAAACACTGAATACAAGGCTAAACACTGAAACCAAAGGGGTAGAACACTGAAAAAAAGTGCTGGGAAAAACTGAATACAAGTTAGAACACTTTAAAAAAGTGCTGGGAAAAATGAATTCAAGTTAGAACACTGAATACCAATGCTTTTTAAAACTGAATAAAAAGATAAAAACTGAATTTCAAGTTCGGAAAACGAATACAAAGCTGGAAAACGAATAAAGTGCTTAAAACTGGAAAATAAAAAAAACTAAACTTCCCTTTAATACAAGGCTGAAAAACGAATACAAGTGGGTAGAACATTTAAAACAAGGCTAAAAAACTGAAAACAAGTTTCTTTAAAAACTGAATACCAAAAACTAGAAAACTGAATACAAATTCTTGGGAAAACTGGGAAAAAAAAGGCTGGAAAAACTAATACAAGTGCTAGAACACTGAAAAAAAAAACAGAACCTGAATACAAAAACTAAACACTTTAATACAAGTGCTGGAACCTGAATTTCAAATGCTAGAAAAACTGAAAACAAGTGCCAGAACCTGAAAAACAAGGCTGGGAAAACCCAAAAAAATGCTGGAAAAACTTTAATAAAAAGTGCTTAAAAACAATCCCAAGAAAAAACACGGGAA
This sequence comes from Cherax quadricarinatus, assembly GCF_026875155.1. Classification (NCBI taxonomy): domain Eukaryota; kingdom Metazoa; phylum Arthropoda; class Malacostraca; order Decapoda; family Parastacidae; genus Cherax; species Cherax quadricarinatus. The sequence goes on from NC_069419.1 coordinate 32,962,763, forward strand.
AACAAGTGCTAGAACCTGAATACAAGTTTTTTTCCCGGGAAAACTGAATACAAATGCCAGGGAACCAAATGAATACAAGGTGCTAGAAAAACTGGAAAAAAAAACTAAACCTTAATACAATTTCGAAAACTGAATACAAGTCAGGGAAAACTGAATAAAAAGTGCTAGAACACTGAAACAAGGGGAAAAACTGAATACAAGAACTAGAACAAATGAATAAAAAAGTCCCTTTAAAAAAAAAAAGAACACTGAATACAAGTGCCTTAAAAAACTAAAAACGAATACTGGAAAAACTGAATACAAGGCTAGAACACTAAAAACAAGTTTCTTGAACACGAATACAAGGCTTAGAACACAAAAAACAAGTGCTGGGAAAACGAATACAAAATGCTAAACACTAAAAACAAGGTAGAAAACTGAAAACAAGTGCTAGAACACTGAATAAAAATCTAGAACACCCGGGAAAATTTCCCAAAAGGCCCAGAACACGAAAACAAGTGCTAGAACACTGAATAAAAAGGCTAAACACTAAAAACAAGGGCTTGGGAAAACGAAAAACAATGCTAGAACACTGAATACAAGTGCAGAAACAAAAAAATTTCCCGAATCAATTTCTGGAACACTGAATAAAAAGTGTTGAACACTGAAAAACAAGTCTAAACCTGAATACTTTCTAGAACACTGAATAAAAATGCTTTGGGAAAACCCGAATAAAAAATGCTAGAAACCCCTAATACAAGTGCAGAACAACCTTTGAATAAAAACGAAAACCCAGAACCCCCTTAATAAAAGTGCTGGGAAAACTGAATACAAATGTAGAACACTAAAACAAGTGCTAGAACACTGAATACAATTTCTTTGAAAAACGAATACAAGGCTAAACACTGAATACAAGTGCTTAAAAACGAATACAAAAGGGAAAAACACGAATCAAGGCTAGAACATTTAATACAAGTTTTCCCAGAACATTTAATACAAGTGCTGGGAAAACTGGGAAAACAATTTCAAACACTGAATACAATGCTGGGAAAAACTGAATACAAGAACTGGGAAAACAAAAACAAGTGCTGGGAAAACTGAATCAAGTGCGAAATTGGGAAAACAAGGCTAAAACACTGAAAACAAGTGCTGGGAAAATGAAAACAAGTGGGGGAACACTGAATACAAGGCTAAAATTTAATACAAGTGGGTTGAACACTGAATAAAAGTGCCTAAAAAACAAAAACCGGGAAAACAAGTGCTGGGAAAACTGAATACAAGTGCTAGAAACACTTAAAAACAATGCAAAAACACTGAAACAATTTCTGGGAAAACTGAATACAAGAAATAGAACACTGAATAAAAAGTGCTGGGAACACTTTAATACAAGTCTAGAACACTGAAAACAAGTTCTAGAACACTGAAAAACAAAAACTAAAAACCTGAATTCAAGAAATAAACAATGAAAACAAAAAACTTGGGAAAACCCGAATAAAAATTTTCTGGAACACTTTAAAAAACAAAAACAAAAAAAAACTGAATACAAGTGCAGAAACATGAAAACAAAACTAAACACTGAAAACAAGTCTGAACATTTAAACAAAAACTAGAACCCCTGAATACAAGGCAGAACACTGAATACAAAGAACCCCAGAAAAAATGAAATTTTCAAAGGTAAAACGTGGGAAAACTGAATCAAATGCTGGACAAAAAAAAACAAGGCAGAACACTGAAAAAAAAAACTAGAACACGAAAAACAAGGGGCTGGGAAAACTGAATCCCAATGTGAACACTGAATAAAAAGCTAGAACACTGAAAAAACAATGGGTAGAAAACTGATACAAAATGTTGGGAAAACTGAATAAAAATTTCTTAAAAAACTGAATAAAAAATCTGGGAAAACTGAATCAAGTGGGAAAAACCCGAATACAAGTGTAAAAAACTGAATACAAAAAAATAAAACCCCCAAAACAAGGGGTTTCCCGGAACATTTTAAACAAAATCTTAAAACTGAAAACAAAGGGGTAGAAAAACTGAATATAAAACAAGAACCTGAATACAAGTGCTTGGAAAAACTGAAATACCCAAAAGGGTAGAACACGAATACAATGCTTAAACCTGAAAACAAGTGTTTGAACACCCAAGGACAAGGCTAAACACTGAATACAATGCTGGGAAAACTGAAACAAGTGGGTAGAACACGAATACAAGTGCTGAACACTGAATAAAAAGAAAATAGAAAACGAAAACAAGGCTGGGAAAACGAATAAAAAGTTCATAAAACTAAAACAAGTGCAAAAACACTGGGAAAAAATAAATAGAACACTTTAATAAAAAATCTAAAAACGAAAACAATGCTAGAACACTAAAAAACAAAAAAGGTGAACACTGAATACAATCTTTGAACACTGAATACAATTGGGTAAACATTTAATACAAGTCTAGAACACTGAATACAAGGGGTTTTCAAGAAAAACACGAATACAAGGCTAGAAACTTTAATACAAGCGGAAAACTGAATCCAAGTGCTAAACACGAATACCCAAATTTTAAAAATTTAAAAAAAAAAAAAAATTTTTTTGGGGGGGGGAAAAAAAAAGGGCCCCCCTTTTCCCCCCTTTTTAAAAAAAACCCCCCTTTAAAAATTTTTGGGGTTTTAAAAAACCCGGAAAACCGAAATTTTGGGGGTTTTTTTAAAAAAAATGAAACAAAAAAAAATTTTTTTTTTTTTTTTTTTCCCCAAATTTTTTAAAAAAAAAATTTTTAAAAAAAAAAAATTTTTTAAAAAAAAAAAAAAATTTTAAAAAATTAAAAAATTCAAAAAAATTTAAAAATTTTAAAAATTTTTAAAAATTTTTAAAAATTTAAAAAATTTAAAAAAATAAATTTAAAAAATTTTAAAAAAAAAAAAAAAAAAAAAAAAATTTTTTTAAAAAGGGTTTTTGGGGGGGAAAAAAAAAAAAAATTAAAAATTTTTTTAAAAAAAAAAAAAAAAAATTTTTGGGAAAAAAAAAAAAAAAAAAAATTTTTGGTTTTTCCCTTTAAACCCAAAAAAAAAAAAAAAAAATTTTAAAAACCAAAAAAATTAAAAAAAAAAATAAAATTCCAAAATTGGGGGAAAAAAAAAGGGGAAAAAAAAATTAAAAATCCCAAAAAAAAAAAAAATTTTTAAAAAAAAAAAAAAAAATTTTTAAAAAAATTTAACCCAAAAGGGGGGGGAAAAAAAAAATGGGAAAAATTTCCAAAAAAAAGGGGGGGGGGGGGGGGGAAAAAATCAAAAACCAAAAAAAAAAAACCCCCAAAAAAAAACCCCGGAAAAAGAAAAAAAGGGAAACAAAAACGGGAAAAAAAAAAAAAACAAAAAAATTTTCAAAAAGGGGGAAAATGAAAAAGTGCAAAAAAAAAAAAACACTTAAAAGGGGAAAAAAAAAAAGGGGGAAAAAAAAAAAAAAAAAAAAGGGGAAAAATTTTTTTGGGGAAAAAAAGGGGGGAAAAAAAAAAAAAACCCCCCCCCCAAAAAAAAAAAAAAATTTTTTAAAAAAAAAAACCCTTTTTTTGGGGGGGGAAAAAAAAGGGGGGGAAAAAAAAAAAAACCCAAAAAAAAAAAAGGGGAAAAAGGGGCCCCCCCCCAAAAAAAAAAAAGGGGGGCCCTTCCTTTCCCCTTTTTTCCCCCAAAAAAAATTTTTAAAAATTTTTAAAATTAAAAAATTTTTTAAAAAATTTTTTTTTAAAAATTAAAAAAAAAATAAATTTTAAAAAAAAAAAAATAAAATTTAAAAAAAATAAAATTAAAATTTTTAAAAAAAAAAAAAACCAAAAAAATTTCCCCCCCTTTTTTTAAGGGGGGGGAAACCTTTTAAAAAAAAATTTTTAAAAACATTAATAAAAAAAAAAAAAAAAAAAAAAAATTTTAAAAAAAAAATTTTTAAAAGCCCTTTAAAATTTTTAAAAAGGGGAAAATTTTTAAAAAAAGGGGGAAAAAAAAAAACCCCCCAAAAAAAAAAATAAAAAAAAAAAAAAAAAAAAAATTTAAAAAAAAAAGGGGCCAAAAACGGGGCCCCAACCCAAAAAAATTTAAAAAAAAAAAAAAAACCCCAAAAAAAAAAAAAAAAAAAATAAAAAAAAAATTTTGGAAAAATTAAAAAGGGGAAAAAAAAGGGGAAAAAAAAGGGGGGAAAAAAAAAATAAAAATTTTAAAGGGGAAACGGGGTTTTAAACCAAAAGGGGGGCCAAAAAAGGGAAAAAAAAAAAAAAAAAAAAGGGGAAAAAAAAATTTAAAAAAAAAAAAAAATGGAAAAAAAAATGGAAAAAAAAATGGTTAAAAAAAAAAACAAAAAAAACCCTTTTAAAACCGGGGGGGCCCCAAAAGAATACAAGGCCAAAAAAAAGACAAAAAAAATTTTTTAAAAAAAAAGGGGGAAAAAAAAAAAAAAAAACAAGTGCTAAAAAAAAAAGGGGGAAAAAAAAAAAAAAATTTTAAAAAAAAAATACAAAAAAAAAATCAAAAAAAAAAAAAAAAAAACAAAAACCAAAAAAAAAAGGGTAGAAAAATAAACCTTTCGGGGGAAAAAAAAAAAAACAAAAACCCAAAAAAAAAAAAAGGGGGAAAAAAAAAAAAAAAAAATCAAAAAAACGGGGGGGAAAAAAAGGGAAAAAAAAGGAAAAAGGGGAAAAAGGGGAAAAAAAAATTTTAAAAAAAAAAAAAAAAAAAAACCCCCAAAAAAAAAAAAAAACAAGGGAAAAAAAAGAAAAAAAAAACAATTTTAAAAAAAATGGAAAAAAAAAAAAAAATGGAAAAAAAAACCCAAAAAAAAAAAAGGCAAAAAAAAAGGGGGAAAAAAAAAATTAAAAAAAAAAAGGGGAAAAAAAAAAGGGGAAAAAAAAAAAAAAAAAAAAAGGAAAAAAAAAAACCCCGGAAAACCTTTAAAAAGGGAAAAAAAAAAAAAAAAAAAAAAAAAACAAGGGGGGAAAAAAAAAATTTAAAAAAAAAATGGGAAAAAAAAAAAAAAAAAAAAACAAAACAAAAAAACCAAAAAAAAAAAACAAATTCAAAAACCAAAAAAAAAAAAAAAAAGGAAAAAAAAAACCCAAAAAAAAAAAAAAAAAAATCCCCGGCCTAAAAAAATTTTAAAAGGGGGGTTTAAAAATTTTAAAAAAAAACAATTAAAACCAAAAAATTAAATTAAAAAAGGCCCAAAAAAAAAAAAAACCCAAAAAAAAAAACAAAAAAATTCAAAAAAAAAAACAAAAAAACCAAAAAAAAAAAAAGGGAAAAAAAAGAAATTTTAAAAAAGGGAAAAAAAAAAACCCCCAAAAAAAAGAAAAAAGAAAAACCCGGAAACCTTAAAATTTAAAAAAAAATTAAAATGAAAAAAAAAAAAAACAAATTTAAAAACCCAAAAAAAAAAAAAGGGGAAACCAATCAAAAACCAAAAAATTGGGAAAAAAAAAAAACCCAAAACAAAATTTTAAAAACCAAAAAAAAATTTAAAAACAAAAATGAAAAAATTTAAAATGGTTTAAAAAAAAAAACGGGAAAAAAAAAAAAAAAAACAAATTTAAAATTTAAAAACCCCAAAAAAAAAAAACCCCAAAAAATTAAAAAGGGGAAAAAAAAAAAAAAAAAAAAAAAAAAAATTTAAAAAAAAAAAAAATAAAAATTTTAAAAATGGAAACAAGTGTAAAAAAAAAAAAAAAAAAAGGGGAAAAATTTAAAAAACAAGAATACAAGGCCCGGCCCCAATAAAAATTTTAAAAAAAAAAATTTTTGGGGAAAAAAAAAAAAAATTTAAAAAAAAAAAAACAAAACAAGGAAAAAAAAAAATCCAAAAAAAAAAAAAAGGGGAAAAAAAAAAAAAAACATTTAATACAAAAAACCAAAAAAAGGGAAAAAAAAGGGGAAAAAAAAAAAAAAAACCGGGGAAAAAAAAAAAAAAAAAAAAATGTTAAAAAAAAAGGGGGGGAAAAAAAAAAACCAAAACCGGGGGAAAAAAAATTAAACCCCCCGGGGAAAAAAAAAAAAAATTTAAAATTAAACCCGGGAAAAAAAAATTTAAAAATTTAAAAAAAATTTAAAAAAAAAAAAAAAAATCAAAAATAAAAAAAGGGGAAAAAAAAAAGGGAAAAAAAAAAAAAAAACCTTTAAAAGGGAAAAACCCAAAAAAAAAAAAAAAGGAAAAAAAGGGAAAACCAAAAAAAAAAATAAAAAAAAAAAATAAAAAAAAATTTAAAAAGCTAAAAAAAAAAAGGCCCTTTAAAAAAAAATAAACAAAAACCAAAAAAAAGGGGGGAAAAAAAAAAGGGGAAAAAAAAAAAATTTTCCCAAAAAGGAAAAAAAGAAACGGAAAAAAAAATTTTAAAAAAAAAAAAAAATGGAAACTAAACACTGAATACAAGTGCTGGAACACTGAATACAAGTGCTAGAACACTGAATACAAGAACTAGAACACTGAATACAAGTGCTGGAACACTGAATACACGAACTAGAACACTGAATACAAGTGCTGGAACACTGAATACAAGTGCTAGAACACTGAATACAAGTGCTAGAACACTGAATACAAGAACTAGAACACTGAATACAAGAACTAGAACACTGAATACAAGAACTAGAACACTGAATACAATTGCTGGAACACTGAATACAAGAACTAGTACACTGAATACAAGTGCTAGAACACTGAATACAAGAACTAGAACACTGAATACAAGTGCTGGAACACTGAATACAAGAACTAGAACACTGAATACAAGAACTAGAACACTGAATACAAGTGCTAGAACACTGAATACAAAAACTAGAACAGTGCATACAAGTGCTGGAACACTGAATACAAGAACTAGAACACTGAATGCAAGTGCTGGAACACTGAATACAAGTGCGAGAACACTGAATACAAGAACTAGAACACTGAATACAAGTGCTGGAACACTGAATACAAGTGCTAGAACACTGAATACAAGTGCTAGAACACTGAATACAAGTGCTAGAACACTGAATACAAGTGTTAGAACACTGAATACAAATGCTGGAACACTGAATACAAGTGCTAGAACACTGAATACAAGTGCTGGAACACTGAATACAAGTGTAAGAACACTGAATACAAGAACTAGAACCCTGAATACAAGTGCTAGAACACTGAATACAAGTGCTAGAACACTGAATACAAGTTCAACAACACTGAATACAAGTGCTAGAACACTGAATACAAATGCTAGAACACTGAATACAAGAACTAGAACACTGAATACAAGTGCTAGAACACTGAATACAAGTGCTAGAACACTGAATACAAGTGCTAGAACACTGAATACAAGTCCTAGAACATTGAATACAAGAACTAGAACACTGAATACAAGAGCTAGAACACTGAATACAAGTGCTAGAACACTGAATACAAGTGCTGGAACACTGAATACAAGTGCTATAACACTGAATACAAGTGCTGGAACACTGAATATAATAATAACAAGAACTATAACACGAGTTACGATAACTACAGGAACTGTAACACGATTTACGATAACTACAGGAACTGTAACACGAGTTACGATAACTACAAGAACTATAACACTGCAATACAAGAACAGAAAGAACAAGATTACAACATGCAGGATACTCAGATGAATAGACAAAGTAGACTCACATAAACTGTCCATCACGAGGAGCCCAGATGGAGGACACATGAAAAGTGCACACACAGATGACTCGGAGACACATTAAGTAGCATTACAACACCGTGAGAGTAGCAGATAAGATGACTGGAGCAACACAGAAGAAGAAACAATACACGGATTGCATAAATTAATGATGAAGGATTTCCTTAGAAAGTTAGTCACTAGGAAATTTAAAAACGGGCACAGGAGCTGAAACGCGAAAGACGCGCGAACTCAATTCAACGATAAAAATCAAACAATTACATATAATAACAATGTCGCTTTCTCTTAGTGCCAAGCACTACGTTAACAAAAACCAAAGTCCATTAACATTTTCCAGTGATATCCATGTTCTCATGTTAGTCAAGACTAACAGGAAATTCCATTCAACTATCAAAGCCAAGGAGAACCTCCATTTACACCTCCCAGCCTCTCTTCCCTTACCTCACAAAAAAGAAAGAGCTCTAAATGTCAACCAGTGTCGTCTAGGAACGGCAAATCATATTAGAATTTGTAATCCTTCAAATATATTTCATACACGAGTGTAATATATTGTGAAACACACATTAAAAAGGTTGAAGACACGCTTATTTTGCCTAAAAGAATAGTGCTCGTTCCAGCGATGATTAAAATATTTAGAGTATGCAAGAGACAGTGGGATTATTCTTCAGTAAAGATAGGCCTTAGACAGAGATGTATGATGTCATCGTGGTTGTTTAGCATATTTATAAATGGGCCTCTAGAAGAAGTGAATGCTAGAATGTTGGGAAGAGGTGTGGGATTAAGACATAACGAATTCGGTAAAAAGTGGGAGTTGTCACAGTTGTTCTTTGGCCGAAAACACAGTTTATTCGTGAGAATTTGAAAAGAATTTGCAGAAGTTGGTGGATGAATTTGGGAAGGTATATAAAAGAAGGAAATTAAAAGAGACCATAGGAAAGAGTATGGTGTTGAGAATAAGAAAACAAAATCTATGTAATGAAAGATTAGGTATCAGACTAGAGGGAGGGAATATGTAGGAAGTAAATGTTCAGATATTTAGGAGTGGACTTGTCACCAGATGGGTTTATGAAATACTAAATAAATCCTAGTATAGACGAGGTAGACGAGGAGTTGAGACATCTGTGGAGACAAAGAACATTATTCGCGGAAAGAAAAAATGAAAGTTGAGGTGTACAGTGGGACCAACTCTGTTAAATGGGTGTGAAGGATGGGCTTTAAGCGATTTAGCGAGAATAAAGCTGAAGGCAGTGGGTACGTCGTGTTTGAAAGCATTGTGTGGTGTGAATATTATTCAGAGAATTTGGATCGTGGAGATTAAGGAGACTTTGTGGGATGACTGAAAGTACAATTCGCAGGACTGAGGAAGGGTTCTTGAGGTAGTCTGGACATTTAGACAGGATGGAGCAGATTAGGATTTCTAAGAGGATATATAAATCTGGGGTGGAAGACAGAAGGGATAGGAATCATCCCAGGAAATGTTGGAGGGAGGGGATAAAGAAGGTTTTGAGTGCTAGGGGCTTGAACATTCAAAAGGCTTGAGTGAGCGTGTCAGATCGGAGTGGAGACAAGTGGTTTTTGTGACTTGTGCTGTTGAAGCGTGACCAAGGTAACATTTATGAAGGGTTTCAGGGAAAATTAGTTAGCTGGACTTGAGTCCTGGAGGTGGGAAATACAGTGCCTGCACTCTGAAGGAGAGGGGGGGGGGTATGTTGCAAATTAGAGGGACATCTGAACCCTGATGAAGGGGTATTTCTGGTAACATGGCGATTGAGTGCATGACGGTGAATGCGTTTCCTCTTATACACACACACACACACACACACACACACACACACACACACACACACACACACACACACACACACACAGGGAGCAGAAATGCTGTGTGTGCCATTAACCGCAATCTTCAACACATCCCTTGAAACTGGGCAAGTACCTGATGTATGGAAGACGGCATATATAGTACCCATATTTAAAAAAGGGGACAGAAAAGAGGAACTAAACTATAGACCAGTGTCACTGACGTGCAGAGTATGCAAAGTAATGGAGAAGATTATCAGGAGGAGAGTGGTGGAGCACCTGGAACAGAACAAGAGTATAAAGGGCAACCAGCACAGATTTATGGAAGGTAAATCCTGTGTCACAGACCTGCTGGAGTTTTATAATAAAGTAACGGAAGTAAGACACGAGAGAGAGGGGTGGGTTGATTGCATCTTCGTGGACTGCAAGAAGGCCTTCGACACAGTTCCTCACAGGAGATTGGTGCAGAAGCTAAAGGATCAGGCGTATATAACAAGAAGGGTACTGCAATGGATCAGAGAATACCTGACAGGGAGACAACGATGAGTCATGGTACGTGATGAGGTATCACAGTGGGCACCTGTGACGAGCGGGGTCCCACAGGGATCGGTCCTAGGACCAGTCCTATTTCTGGTATATGTGAGTGACATGATGGAAGGGTTAGACTCAGAGGTGTCCCTATTCGCAGATAATGTGAAGTTAATGAGGAGAATTAAATCAGATGAGGATCAGGTAGGACTTCAAAGAGACCTGGACATGCTGGACACCTGTTCCAGCAACTGGCTTCTCGAATTTAACCCCTCCAAATGAAAAGTCATGAAGATCGAGGAAGAGCAAAGAAAACCGCAGACGGAGTATGGGCTAGGTGGCCAAAGACTGCAAACCTCGCTCAAGGAGAAACATCTTGGGGTGAGTATAACAGCGAGCACGTCTCCGGAAGCACACATCAACTAGATACGTGCTGCAGCATATGGGTGCCTGTCAAACCTGAGAATAGCGTTCGGATACCTTAGTAAGGAATCGTTCAAGACACTGTACGCCGTGTACGTCAGGCCCATATTGGACTAAGCAGCACCTGTTTGGAACCCGTACTTGATCAAATACGTCAAGAAATTAGAGAAAGTGCAAAGGTTTGTGACAAGGTTAGTTCCAGAGCTAAGGGGAATGTCCTACGAAGAAAGGTTAAGGGAACTATGCCTGACAACACTGGAGGAGAGGAGGGTTAGGCGAGACATGATAAAAACATACAAAATACAAACAATACAACAGTGTCGAGGGGAACAGAACAAGGGGACTGAAGTAAGACAGGATGTCAAGAGAGGGGATTCTCAGATAGACCAGGGGTACTACGTGAAGTAGTGGAAGAACCATACATGTTTAAAGAGATGTATCATGGAAGGAAGAGGATCTAGTAGTCATAAGAGTCGTCAGGAAGTGGATGCAACCACAATGTGAGAAATGCGTCTACCTGAATGGATGGAAACAAAAGTTTTACATAATCAGTTAATAACTGTCATTGCAGCACGTGAAGAGACAGTACTTAATAGCTTTCAGTGTAAAGACAGTTCTAGAGTGCAGACACGACCCCACTCACCTTAGGTGCAGTACACACTAGCCGACTCCATCCCTGAACAGAGTGCAAAAAGAAACACTGTTATTCCACTCTAATACTTCCTTCAAGAGTGCAGACACTATTCACCTCTTCTTAAATGAGACATCAGATGGTAATATGCTCACACTTTCTTCAGAGTGCAGACACTGTACTTCCCACCTCCATCTCTCCTTCAGAGTGCAGACACTGTACTTCCCACCTCCATCTCTCCTTCAGAGTGCAGACACTGTACTTCCCACCTCCATCTCTCCTTCAGAGTGCAGACACTGTACTTCCCACCTCCATCTCTCCTTCAGAGTGCAGACACTGTACTTCCCACATCCATCCCTCCTTCAGAGTGCAGTCACTACGTGTCTCACTCCTGTATTAATTAATCAGTATCTCTGAAAGTCAGATGTGTCTGTGCAACACAGTTATGTAAGTTCTTAATAGAGTTGTTTTAGAGTTATTGTTTTATATTAATATTAATTATTGTTGAGGCGACTAAAATACCAGGAGCAAGCTGCTAGTTGCCCCTTCTCCTGTATAAATTACTAAATGTAAAAAGAAAGACTTCCGGTTTTCTTTTTGTGTCACACTGACTCAGTGGGATACAGCCGCTGCATTGAAACATAATAATAATAATAATAATAATAATAATAATAATAATAATAATAATAATAATAATAATAATAATTAATATTATTAATTATTATTATTATTATTATTATTATATTATTCTAATAATAATAATGATAATATTGTTATTATCAATTTTTATTGTGACTATTATTTGTATTTAAGCATACATGATTTGATTTCTCCTTCCGTCCTGACAAATTCAGCTCTATTCTTCATTCTTTCCTCCTTCTCCTGCTCTTCCTATTTGTTTCCTGATAATAATTAATGTTAAATATTTCCGTCAATGGTTCCCGTCTGCACCTCGCGTGATGAAAAACATTGTCAGTCAAGAAAATAACTCTCGCGAGACGTGAGATTACTTCACGAAATCACTGCAAAAGGAGCACAACAATAAATGATAAGTTGAATCAGTAAATTCCTCTCCCCAGTGTTTGATATGAACTAAAATCTTGCATTAGAGTGACAGTGTAACTCACACGAGCCACAATACATCCACGTTCAGAAATATTTCCTGGATTACAGATCAGACGAGGATATTTTTTCTTCAGATCAAGCAAGGGAGTGACATGGTGACTTAAAGATTAAAAATTTGATTTTGTCTGGCTGGTCCAATTGACTGAACCGAAGGGACAAGAAGTAGGCATTACGGGAGTGGGAGGAAGGGGAGGGGGATGGTGAAGGTAACCGAGGCGGGGGGAGAAGGGAATGGTGGCGGGGGAGGGTACAAGAGGTGGAGGACGAGTCAGCGTCATCACCTGGTGACCTTGCCTTACTGACCGCTGTTAACGGGTCACTGAGGGAGCGGCCGCCGGAACTCCGTTCCCATCTGGAAGCCGCTGCTAACTAGCTAGCTAGTCGCTCTCTCCTCGCTCAGCGGCCTCAAGCAGGAGAGTCCGTCAACAAAATTTACCCAGGAAAATGTAAAGGGGATGTTCAGTTTCCTGCGTGGGTGTGGGTGGTTGTGACTTAGACCTGACTGGCCTAGGCCTTGTAGGTGACTTGGACCTATCTAGCAAAGGCCAGTAGGCATGCTGCAGTGCTCCTTCTTTCAAATGTTTTAATGACTAAACGAAAATTATATTTAATTGTCTAGGTTATAAAAAAGTATCTCACCTGCATACGTTTCCACAAACAGCTATGTCTAAATTTCCTACAGACTGGACGTAACTAAACGACAGGCTGCTGCTCCATCAAGCAGCCGTCGGATAGCTTATCTGGTACAGCGGTATCCTGCCATTTATGGCTCGCCAAAGTTCGAATCTCCCAATATCTTTGAATATGTTTATATGTGTAAATGACTACACATCCGCGTCCATAATAGTTTACAACTGTCTCCCGTACACCAGGGATGATGTAGGTTAAGAAATTGTTCATTATATGTTTATTTTCAAAGGTTTAGAGACCTATGACTCATCTGGATAAAGTACAATCACACTCCTGAAGGAAGTAGGAAAAAGACTCATAAGGCAACTAAGGATTCCAGAACAGCTAGTTTTGTGTTGCAGCGTCTCAGTGCTGCAGCGTCTCAGTGTTGCAGCGTCTCAGTGCTGCAGCGTCTCAGTGCTACAGCGTCTCAGTGTTGGAGCGTCTCAGTGTTGGAGCGTCTCAGTGTTGCAGCGTCTCAGTGTTGCAGCGTCTCAGTGTTGCAGCGTCTCAGTGTTGCAGCGTCTCAGTGCTGCAGCGTTTCAGTGTTGCAGCGTCTCAGTGTTGCAGCGTCTCAGTGTTGCAGCGTATCAGTGCTGCAGCGTCTCAGTGTTGCAGCGTCTCAGTGTTGCAGCATCTCAGTGTTGCAGCGTCTCAGTGCTGCAGCGTCTCAGTGTTGCAGCGTCTCAGTGTTGCAGCGTCTCAGTGTTGCAGCGTCTCAGTGCTGCAGCGTCTCAGTGTTGCAGCGTCTCAGTGTTGCAGCGTCTCAGTGTTGCAGCGTTTCAGTGTTGCAGCGTCTCAGTGTTGCAGCGTCTCAGTGTTGCAGCGTCTCAGTGTTGCAGATCAGTGTAGTATACTGGGTACAGGTCCCAGCTATGAGGAACTTCATGCAGTTTCTAATATTTAAGTGTTAACAAACTCACTTGTATATTTATAATGTGTCTCTCAAACTTTTAGTATTTTCTATATTATGCTACCCACCTCCTCGTGCCATCAATGTATCCTGAAAACTTTTGACCCATTTTGAGTAAAAACATGTATCTATTTATGTATAAAAGATGAAATGGAGAATATTCAAACAGCCTTAAAGAGAAATCTCAGAATTTTTCCTTGAAGTTCTTTTATTAATTTCAACGATTTCCCGAGACTTTAGGTCCCCCACATTTTTCACCTAGAGGAGGGTGTGTAAAGGAAATTGAAAGTGAACATGGATAAGAGTAAGGCGATGAGAGGTATCAAATGAGTAAGGTAAGGAACAATTGGATATCAGATTGGAGGGAGGGAGTACGGAAGAAATGAATGTGTTCAGATATTTGGGAGTGGACGTGTTGGCGGATTGGTATATGAAAGAAGAGGTAAACCGTAGACTTGATGAAGGGAAAAAGGTGAGGGGGGGGGGGGACTGAGGTATCTGTGGAGACAAAGAACGTTATCCATGGAGGCAAAGAAGGGAATGTATAAGAGTATATTGGTACCAACAATTTTATATTGGTGTGGAGCATGAATTGTGAATATTGAAACAAGGAGCTGGAGGCAGTTATGTCGTGTTTAAGGGCAATATGTGGCGTAAATATTATGGAGAGAATTCGTAGTATGGAAATTAGGAGGAGGTGCGCAGTTACTATAAGTATCATTCAGAGAGCTGAGGAAGGGCTGCTGAGGTAGTCTGGTCATTTCGAGAAGATAGAGCAAAGTAAAATGATTCAGAGGGTGCATAAATCTGTAGTGGAGGAAAAGCGGGGTTGAGCATCGTCATAGGAAAGGATGGAGGGAAGGGGGTAAAGGAGGCTTTGTGTGGAAGGGTCTTGGATATACAGCAGGCATGTCAGAGTGTCAGGAGTGAGTTTAATCGAATGGTTTTTGGGACTTGACGAGCTGTTGGAATGTGAGCAGGATTCAGGAAAACCGGTTAGTTAGACTTGAGCTCTGGAGGTGGGAAGTACAATGCCTGCACTCTAAAGGAAGGGTTAGAGTTATTTGCGGTTTAGAGCGATATCTAAACTGTCGTATAGGCACCCACACCACTGTATATCTTTGAATCAAGGTAAAACACCTAGCTCTGCTTGGTGCTTGATTCTTGTAGGATTGTGTGGTCCAATGGGTTAGAGCGTCATGCGATTTCCGCTCACCACGAGGCAGGGCCAAAACGACATGGGTTCGAATCCTCGGCTAGTCGCAGTGCTGTTATTGATTCAATACCACTCGTTCGTGGTCACAATAATATAAATACTGCTTGTGGATGCTAATACACCAAACGTGGATCAGAATGAAATTAGCTCACAGACCCACACCACCGTATGTCCTCGGATCAAGGTAAAACACCTAGCTCTGCTGGGTGCTTGATTCTTATAGGGTATATATATATATATATATATATATATATATATATATATATTATATATATATATATATATATATATATTATATATATTATATATATATATTATTGTGTGTGTGTGTGTGTATACGTACTCCCTGTAGTACTATTTGTACGCTCGTGTGCACATGTCCGTGCGTGCGCCCTCGTGTGTGTATGTGCGCGCGCGCGCTAGTGTGGGTGTATGATCCACTTAATATTTGTATTTATAACTCATTACAGTTGTGACCAGGTGTGGACGTATCAGTGGTTCATTACTTTGTAATTTGTTCATGACTGTAACCATGTATAGGAGTGAGGCTGATTCATTACCTCTGTAACTTGCCATGATTGTGACCAGATCTACCTGGAGTTCATTACCTTTGTAACTAGTTCAGCTATCATAACTTTGGGGTCCAGTCACTGGACCCATTATGTACCTTTGTAATCTTTTGACTACCGCCCACAGGATGGGTATGGGGTGCATAAAGATATTAAACTAAAGTGTGTGTGTGTGTGTGTGTGTGTGTGTGTGTGTGTGTGTGTGTGTGTGTGTGTGTGTGTGTGTGTGTGTGTGTGTGTGTGTGTGTGTGTGTGTGGTGTGTGTGACTCAACAATCAATATTTGCACCAATAACTCATTACATTTGTGACCGGGTGTGGAAGTGTGAATTGCTCATTACTCTATAATTTGTTCATGATTGTAGCCATGTATAAACGTAAGTAACCATTCTACAGAATTCATTACCTTTGTAACTTGTGAGCTCATTACCTTTGTACCTAGTTCAGCTATCAAAACTTTGGGGCCCAGTCCCTGGACCCATTACGTACCTCTGTAATCTGTAAATACCTTTGTAACTTGTCATGATTGTGACCAGACCTACCTGGAGTTCATTACCTTTGTAAATTGTGAGTTCATTACCTTTGTAAATTGTGAGTTCATTACCTTTGTAAATTGTGAGTTCATTACCTCTGTAACTTGCTCAGCTATCAAAACTTTGGAGTCCAGTCCCTGGACCAATTATGTACCTCTGTAATCTTTTGACTACCGCCCACAGGATGGGTATGGGGTGCATAATAAACATATTAAACTAAACTATGTAGTATTGACTGGGGACCCACAGACTCGGAGACGAGAATAGACGAACTTCAGGGAAAAATCAGAAGTTATATGAATGTATAAGAAGACTCATGTATTTTCTATTTTGTTTTCCAGAAAGTACACGACCATCACGATCCACCACACGTGCTTCTTCAGTACAGTACATATCATATATCCGTCTTTCATGGACTAATCGGGACGGTAGTGCTCTCGCGCGAGTTGGAACTCTTTGCGCAATGTGTTGATTTTCACGCCGACTTTAAAGCAAGCAATAAAAAAGTCAATTTGTTCGAGCCTTAATGTTGAGACACGAGGGCGACACCACAAAATGGAACGAGGGAAGCGGATATCCCAACAAAGGATTTTTTTTTTTGTCGCATCAGAACTGAGAGGCGGCGCCCAGTGGCCTTCTCTGTCAGTTGTGAGGATGTCTGGGAGGCGTGGGCGGGAGTGTTTTAACATTTTGCAGGTGGAAACCTTCTCCCTCTAGTGTCCTCACATTCCTCCTGCAGGACACCAGTCCTTTTAGGCCCCCCTCCCACTTCTTGCAGAATCTCCAAATACCTCATATAAGATACCAAGGTTCCTTTAAAATTCCCAAACACCTCTCAGGCACCAAAGTACCCCTAGACCCACCGCCCACTTCTTACAGAATACGGAAGACCATCTGAAACTTTAACCTACCTCTTGCAGGACTCCACAAATACTTTAGGACCTGTACAGAACCTCTTGCAGGACACTATAAGCTCTCTAGGAAATCCACACCCATCCTATAAGATAAAGACGCGGTAGAACCGCGAACTACAAAACAAGGAATAAGAAACACTCTCGAGGAAAGACAGAAAGTCATTCAAGTAATTCGGTGTGTGTTTCCTGGGACGAAGATAGTTAATTTATATCATTGATAATAAAAGCACAAAAAAGACCAAGAGCAAAAATTATGGAGAATTTTAATAAAACTCGTTATTAGATATCCCCGAAGTGGCTGCTTGACTTGTTCCTCCGAAATTTATATATATATATATATATATATATATATATATATATATATATATATATATATATATATATATATATATATATATATATATATATGAAAACGCCTCATTCAATCGGAGTCAAATATTCAGAGCTGATTTACTGTTTGGAAAGGGGGGATGGGAGGGGGAGGGGGAATGGGAGGGGGAGGGGGGATGGTAGGGAGAGGGGGGATCGGGTGGAAGGGGGATCGGGGGGAAGGGGAGGGAGGGAAGAGAGGGGAAAAGGACAGATTCATGCAAATATTCAGGTGTACAGTTGTTCTGTGGTCAATATTACATAGACATTCCAGGCTTCTTGGAACGGGTTCTTTGATTAGTTTCAAACACCTGATATAAGTACAAGCAGACTGAGAGTGTTGCTGCAGTGTCAAGAACATTTCCCAATTTTCTGGGTAAAATAGTGTACATTTTTTTCCCCGGTAAATGCCTCAAAGGAAGTTCCTTAAAGCCTGTGAGGGGCTTTTGATCTAAGGGATTGGACATGTGCTCTCTTTCCTTGGATCAAAACTGGATGCTTTTCATTCCCCACAGGCTCTGTATGTCTCCCATGCATGCTGTAAAAATATTTTTTACTCTTAATCACATTAAATATGCATTAATATATCTCTAGTGAAGGGTTATAATCTTGAATGACGGATACATGACACACAGAGGACAGTATCCAGTAAGTCTGGTCAGTGTACTGCAATGCAAATCTGACAAGTTACTAACACAATTAAAACATTACAGTCGTTGGATTCTGAGTGATAACTGGAAAATGCCTTCCTGGTCGGCTTCAAACCTAAAATTCTCTCTTATACATTTAAGGACATATTTTTTCATTAATGTTTATGTAAAAATTAATGATTTTGTACCAAAAGAATCTTAGAAAACTTACTTAACCTTATTATAAGAAACGCAATTTAATTTAGCCTAATCCAACTAAATATAATTTAGATAAGGTTACAATAATTTAATAAACAAACACAATGAAATATATATTTTTTTCGTTAGGTTCAGAATGATTTTTGCTGTTTCAGCCAAAATCGCAAGTTTTACCTATTCGGCACGAATATATATATATATATATATATATATATATATATATATATATATATATATATATATATATATATAATATATATATATATACATTTAAGTTTTTATTAAAGTTAAACAAAACTGATGTACCATGTTAATAATTGTATGTACTCTGTACATGTACTGTCATTCTAAATAAAATATATATAAAAAAATAATTTCTCACTATTTAATTAAAGAGAGCATAGCTATTTTGTATTTTTTTCAATTTAAAAAACAATACCGCACTAGCAGTCCGATGGTCCCCAACCAGAAATTTCCCGAGACACTGTTAATGAGCAGTGATTCAGTTCACTGTCAGTACACACCTGCTCTCCTGCAGCACCTCAAGTGACGAGTATCACTGTGACACACTCAGAAAAACCATACCCCCGGCCGGGATTGAACCCGCGGTCATAGTCTCAAAACTCCAGCCCGTCGCGTTAGCCACTAGACCAGCTAGCCACAATGAGATCGAGCCAAAATTGAAATTCTCTTTCATTTTGAACCCGAATTTTCGAAATTTATTATTATTATTATTATTATTTTTATTATTATTATTATTCTATAACAAAAACGCGCTAAATCGATGTGGAATCCACTGTTGGTACTTGTAATTCTCTTCCAGTTTGACTTCAGGCTCTTGAAACTCACTGTCAATACAACTCTCACAGCAACGATGAAAGTGCAACATTGCAATTTAGGTCAACCTATGACGAGAGTTCAGTAAAACAAAACATACTTTTATTTCTTTCTCATTCGGATTTATCAAAGATTTCTCATTGTTATGATTGCTAGTTCCTCACCGCCGTCCCAGCACGCAACACCTCCATACGCACGCAACACCTGGGATACCCCCGCAGGCACTCCAACACAAACACAATGTGGAGGAAGCGAAGGTGACACCCTCCTCTTGTCAGGGGGTATAATGAGCTATAATACGTTTTGGCAACAGACAACGGGTTATAATCAGGTTCATCTGATAGAACGATAAAATTTTTGTGGCATAGCAAGGAGTGTGGAGATACAGTTACCTGCTGGGTGTGGGTACAGTTACCTGCTGGGTGTGGGTACAGTTACGTGTTGAGGAGAGGACAAGGGTGCTGATGCAAACCAGTAGAATTATCGCTATTAATTCAGACATTATTCCGGTTGTCCTGCAACGCATTGTAAAGAAAGACAGGTCAATACAGGTTTTATTGTCAAGCACTGAACACCTAGGGAAAGATCAGCTTAGAATTTCCCTTATGGGCCGCCTCACTGAACCTCCGGAAGGAGGACAAAACTGAGCCTTCTCTACCTTCCCGACGTTCACTTATTTAAGTATGCAAGACGCTGGGCTCACTTTGCAGCGTCTAATCAATGCCTGTAATGAGTAAGTCGGCCTGCCAATCTCAACATCATACTAAAACTCGAATTAATGACGAACAAAAAGGCACAATACCGTGACTGGAATACAAAAATAACTCCCACGGACCGAAACGTCGTTGTAAGCTTCTCTCTCCTAGTCCTATGTGCGGACTAGGATTATTTGCGAGTTATTTGTGTAATGTACCCGAATTAATGCCTGTTTCCGTTGCTCTGGTCGATACTAACGTAACTTTCACACAAAAATAAATTTAAACCTGTCAGTATGTGAATCTACCTATTCAGTTACTGATCCACGAGTTTTGGTAATGATTCATGGTAGTAAACGAAGTGGTGAAAATTTTGGTGAGTCGATAATATAACTGCAATCTTGCAACAGGAGCCACCATCAAAATACTTGATATTATAGTGCAAAAAGACACTAAATACAATCACGTTTCGGTCCTGGGACCTTGATCACTCCAACTGAACAAAGGATAAGAAAACATACGCTTGTATAGTCGGGAAAACCCCTGAGTAGAAGTGAAGTCTAGTGACTTTTCACTTGATTACCGTGTGCAGTGGTGAGCAGGGCGATACATGACTGATGTGTGTACTAGGTTTGGCGGAGATGCTATAGCTTCCTATTTTCTGCCTGTATTTGTCATAACAATGAGAAAGGCTTCCCGACAACTGTGTTTATAGAGATTTGGCTCTGTGATCATCTTTGTGATTTGGTCCAGTTCATTAAATACCAAATTTGGTTCCTTGTGGAACCAAATTTGTCAATATTAGTGGACACATTCCTGTCTGTTTCCCATAAGTTTTTCTTTTCACAGTGACCACATGGGATCGTGTAGACATAAGCGGAGTATGTAGGTTGATGTGTCGTGCGCCGCTTTCTGGCGTGTTCCTTGATGGATGCTGACGCCGTAGTTGTTACGTGGATGTTGTTGCATTACTAACTACACTGCTACTTGTGAGGACCATACACTTCATGGTGGAGTGATCTCTACGTGTTGTGGTGGTGGCCGGTAAAAAAAAAGTCACGGCAGAAATATGTCAATGGCCATTTAATTTCAGTGTTCACGTCTCTCACAGTCCTACTGTGATACTGGTTCAAGCAGCCACACATCAGGATGCTCCTCAGCAAACAAGAGACTTGCACAATCCTTTGACTTGTACACAAGCTGGCAGGTGCAGGGAATTTGAAACACATGATTTACGTATGTGCGTTTAGTATGATTTGGAATTGCAACAGGCTTTGCAACCATATTTGTAACTTAATCCTGCCGTAAATAATTGTACATTCTGATCATTAATATGTCGAATTATGTTTTTTAAGACAATATGTTAATTTACGACGTTTATAAAATGTGTAATTCATAGCTGACATATTAAACTGATTTCATGACTCAATCTTCACAACTAAGACAAACATAAATAAACATATATGATAAGTAAAGAGGGAAAGGCAGCCTTTTTGTTTTGTTTTCTATGATTTCAGGTTAATATTGGAAAACATATATGTGAGGAAAATTGATCTGGATTAAGCACTCTCGAAATTACTTTAACTCAACAGTGTGCACAGTTTTACATTATATGCCGTCAGAAGTTTTCTTTCCCTTGCAAGACTTGTGCTATGCAGTATATAAAAATGATATGGTATTCCTTATAGGGTAAAAGGAGCCCGTGATTCAACGAGAACCCGTTTGCAAAGATTTCAGGGTCCGTCCGCGAGGTCACCCATCCAATTACTCTCCATACCCATATGAAGCTTAACCTGCGTGAATGCACCACCACACACTTTAAGGATTAAAGTCCGAAGCTAGATGATTTTTCTCAACCTTTATATATGTGTTTTTTATATATATATTTTTTTTCCAGATAAATGGTACCATTATTGTTAGTATACGCCCTCAAAACTGTGAGAGACTTGTTTTTCTACACCTGTCTTCTCGAACTCGTTATTCTCCAGCTAGTGGTTAACAGTTATGTGAGTCGTGGCTTGTCCAGTCTTGACTCACCGGAAATAGCCTTATATACGAGTGAACTTCAATTTCTATCGATGAATTAAGAAATATATTGCACTTTGTGATGAAGCTATTGTATATATTGTTTCTTTATTCTGTATGTATTCCCGTGTCACCTCTCGTGTGTTTTAGGTACATAATTTCTGATCCACGATGACACAAGTAGTTTGCTAGGTGTCTGACTTACTACATGAGAATCATTACAGCCGCAATATAAAAATCCATCAAGGATACTTTAATATCTACAGTGGTGAGCGAGGTGAACTGTCAAGTATATCTACATACCTGTTGATTTATATTTCATGCCAAATTTGTCAAGTCGGTCAAGTAAGCCAACTCCCTTAAAATAAATCCTCTCGCTTGTTAATCTTAACCGTTTAGTGATATATTTAAGTGAATTAACATGTTAATATTTTTTTTTAATTTTACATCAAAACTATCGTAGAGATCTTACATAACCTTGCTGAAATTAACGAAATATAACATAGCTTAATCTTACTATTCCAATCTGAGGCCTCAAATTTATTTAATATATTATAACATCACTGAAATATATTCGTTTCGTGATGTTCAGACTGGTTTTTGGAGACGTTACTGTAAGTACGAATTTACGATTTGACGAAGCAAGAGAACGCTTTTTCGGTTCGGCTTCAAACTTTCCTCGCTGGTGATGCCTGCCCAATAAGCCAGATGGGTAAATTCGGTATAAGAGTACCACCACATACTATGCACAAGCTGAGTGATCGGTAACTTATTTACCTCAGCATTCGAGTGGGTACACCCGGGCGGGCGGGCGTGCGGGCAGCCGGGCACACCCTGGCGGGCCGGCACACCCGGACGGGCAGGCACACCCGGAGACAAAAGCAGGTTACTGCACGGAAACATTCACATGAGTTACCTCACGGAGCTCAGTGATTCAAGCATAAATAAATTCAATACTCTACCAGCCCTTCCAGGATCAAACCTCGAGCACCTCCGAACACCATCCAACACCTGCGAACACTCGAACACCTCCGAACACTCTTAGGCATCATCAAACACCATCGAACAAAAGAACGATGCATTTCGACTTAATTGGTGTTAAGAGGACGTGACAGTAGACACGTCCTCTCAATATCCAGTTATGTTTCTGTGTAATCTATTCTTAAATCTTACCAGAGTATTAACTTCCATGGCGGTACTTGAAGGTTTCCACCAGTCATCATCGTCAACAGTGTGAAGACTGCTACTCACCGTCTCTATATGATACAGCGGCTCTGAAGGTTGTAGAGTTTAGTCAAATTGCCAAAGCTCTTTCCATCGATGCTCTCATTAATGATCTTAATTATTATAGCATGAGAAGTAATCATTATACTTTTCTCTTTATGGATTGTCTTGCAAAACATTAATTTGTATTAAGAAAGGCCACAGTCTGGTGCCTTGTGCAACTCCTCAGGGTACAGAGGAAGAAGCCAGATACGGTCCCTCTATATTGAATGGTTTGCTAGCCTCTAACACGGATGTGGGTCAGCCAAGACCATGCTATATTTCTTTTGTTGTGTCCTGTGTGGTTAGATTTTTCTTAGGTGGTGTAATCAATCAGATCAAAATCTTTGGTGAAATCTGTAATTGGTTACAGATAGTGGATGCGCAATGGCGTTTCCAAATTACAGAACCATTGGTTGTTTATTCTTTCACGAAATATCAGCAGAGGTCTGGTCAAATCCAAGATTAGGACAAGGAGAATAAGTATTGTGATTTTTTCAGGGTTTACTGGATAAGTTTAGACTAGGGTAAAAATCATTACTGGTTCTTAATCTAGATCAATCTTATACTTGGGTTTATGTAAGCGTGTATTGTCACTTGTTCCTGTCTTTGAGCAGCATAAACCCCTTATTAAACATCGATAGCAATAAAAACATAAGTGAATTTTCAGTTACTTTAACATTTTCCAGCTAAACACGAAAACAAACATCACAGTTTATCACAAAAGACTCAAATAACACGAGAGGTTCGCATGAGAGTGTTTACCGACAAGTCCCCTAAGGACGAAAATATAAAGTCTATACAGAGGAAACTGAACCGTGTGGAATAGGAAGTAAGCAAAAGCCTTTTCATGAATATAGAAATAAATTTGATGTAAATAAATCAGGCGCAGGATCGCCAGACGAAGGTGAAATTGGCCAGTTTTTGTGCTGGGTTACCCAAATTACTGGTTGTCTTTCCTATGTGGCCATGTACTGTATATATAATATGTTGGGTGGTCGGTCTGCCTTCCCCAGCGTCTGAGGAAACATCACCACCCAATATTACCTATTATTATTATTATTATTATTTTTATTATATTATTATTATTACTTATTATATATATTCATTAATTATTATTATTATAATATATTATTATTATTATTATTATTATTATTATATATTATTATTATATATTATTATTATTATTATTATTATTATTTATTATTATTATTATTATTATATATATATTATTATTATTATTTATTATTATATTATTATTATTATTATTATTATTATTATTATTATTATTATTATTATTATTATTATTATTATTATTATTATTATTATTATTATTATTATTATTATTATATTATTATTATTATTTATTATTATTATTATTATTATTATATATAATTATTATTATTATTATTATTATTATTATTATCATTATTATTATTATTATTATTATTATTATTATTATTAATTATTATTATTTTATTATATATTATTATTATTATCATAATATTATTATTATTATTATTATTATCATTATATTATTATTATTATTATTATTATTTATTATTTATTATTATTATTAATTATTATTATTATTATTATTATTATTATTATTATTATTATTATTATTATTATTATTATTATTATTATTATTAATAATAATAAAAATAATAATAATATTATTATTATTATTAAAACTAAGCGCTAAACTTCACAATCAGTGTAATCTCTATAAACATTAATTATTACGTTTTCTTTGAAATTATTGTTTCTGTTATATTGTTATTTAATGTAATAATATGATCATCACCGATTATTTTTTATTGCTGTGGTTCTATCATGTGATTACTTTTTATAAGCTGATAATTTCTATATAAAATTATTTTATTATAGACTACAACGTGACGCCAGCAGGCGGTAGTGGGGTCAGGCGAACATTATTATGACACCTGAGACGAGGGAGATAAACTTGACACCTGGAAGCAGTCGAGGTCACGACCTGACATCACCTTACCAAAGCTTCGCGACTCACAGTTAACACACAGACATCTTGCACGTTTCTTGTAAAGAAACCACGGTACGGGTGGGGTTAGAACTCATGGCAAGTGAATCGTAAAACTTCACACTGTACCACGACACACAAATTGCCATATAAATAATAATATAATCAAAGTAAGTGTTTAACCCGGAAGGGCCATTTACCACTCAACAGTGTTGAAGATTTATACGGCTGCTTCTGGCCTGGGGATCAGTTACATTATATAAAAAAAAACAAGAAAGCAGAACATATAATCATCATCTCATATTTATGGTGGAGAGCTAAACCCATAGGGGTCATACAACGCCTGGGGGACATGGAAGGCGTTTAGATTCGATTCAAGGAGCACAGATCCAATACCTTAGATCACGAAGCCCAGAACTATAGTTATTTATGTAGGAGGTTGCCCAGCCAGCCGTGGGTAGACACCCATCACGACAGGAATGGCCCATTCTGGAAAAGACACGACTAAAGGGGTGACTTAGCCGGGGGTAAATATGATTAAAGGGATGGTGACCTAGCCGTGGGTAGACACGATTAGAGGAAGGGCAGCCTAGCTGAAAGTAGACACGACTAGAAGAAAAGTGACCCCTCTGGAGGTAGACACGACTAGAAGAAAAGTGACTCCTCGGGAGGTAAACACGACTAGAGGGAAGGGTGGTCCACAGACTTTGACAGTTCTTGTAACATGCCATGAATATTGAATATCCTGATCCGGGACATGCATCAAAATTTTCTGGCAATGGGTCAGTCTTTCCTTGAGTGCTGGCAGCGACAGTCCCGTCCTGTCGAATTAGATGTGGAATTGTGTCATAGAGTAAATTTCTCTTCCAGTCCTTGAACACCGAGCACCAGATTTTGGAGCCCACTTTTCCCGTTGCCAGTTTTCTTTTTCTGTCAGCCTTCTGGAAAGTAATGACCCAGATTTAGATTTTCTTTTCCAGGTGTCCTGTAGCTCAAAGATAGAATGTTAAGCTCAAAACAGAAAGAAAACAGGTTCGATTTCCAGGCGGGCTGCATGGGCAAGTCTCTTATTCTGCTGCTCGTGTTCACCTGGCAGTAAATATATACCTAGAGGTTATTAAGCTGTTGTGGGTCGTATCCTACTAGAGGTCCCCAACAGAAAATTCTAATTAGCTTTCTTGGGTTATTCTAAGTTCATAACTCTCCTGAGTTATGAGTCATATAGGAGTTATATGTGTATGGAGATTCTTCTCGCGTGTCGAAGAAAGTCTTTTCTATGTCTTCCAAGCCATGCACATAGCATCAGCTGCCTCGCGACAGCGATAACATAATTAAGTCTGATCTGAAGTCTTGGTTAAATATGACCAATGAGGGATATACTTGTGCTGTTGTTTCAGGTTGTGACTGATGCAGATTTATAGTTTTCGGCTGTTAGCATCACCCTAAAGCAAGGTGTTCTAATAAGTAGAGAACAAAAAAAGGGACAAGCGCTGGTTAATTTTCCCATCTATCTGTAACCAATGGCAAATTTCATTGTATAGGTAGATGATAACTTTTTTTTAGGAGTGGAAAGTAATGCATAAGGCAGTGCAAGGCCAGAAACAACATATAAAGCCAACCAGGCGTTGGAGGCCGCCTCCGTGACCACATAATTCTCACTTGTTTCTCTCCTGGAAAAAAAATAATTGAGGAATATTCCGAAATCTTCGAACTCGCAATAAAAATTCCCTCCAATAAGAAAATAATCCACTACTTCAATATAGTTACTTTTTATAGTTTTATTATTTTCGACCGATTAAAAACCAAACATCACAGGAAACAATAAGTTTTTCCGAATGGTGGTTTTGCTCTAACAGAATTATTATCCCGTTTGTGTGAAATTATCAGGCTGAGTTTCCTCAAATTCACGCAGTTGAACGTCGACTTCCTCACGTGAACGAACCTTAGCGATAATGAATGTTCATCAGATTAATGATCAGAGCGAGATTAATGCGCTTGAGGCCAGATTGGAGGAAACGATACTGCCTCAATTACTCATTACTCTTACATTCAAAGCTGGCCGCAGTATTACAGGTAAAAACAAGGTGACGTTAATGGCGTGTAATTTTCCGTTATCTGTGCTAGTACGGTCGCCTCTCTTCCCGACGACCTATGCCATGCTGCACCAGGCATGCTTCGGTAATTTGAAACATGTTTACTTAAGTAGATATGAAACTTGCTTGCTTGGGGGTATATTCTATACAGGCTTTCTTAGTTATATTGAAAAAAAAAGTGCAAGGGTAGATCTTTACCATGTTTACTTGAGTGGATCTGAAACATGATTACGTGGACAGATCTTAAACTTCCTTTGTTCATGTGAATCTGGAATATGCTTGCTTGGGTTGATCTGGGACATGGTTGGTTTTGTAGATCTGTAATATACTTGTTTAAGCAGATATGGAACATATCAGCTTGAGTAAGTCTTAAGTATTTTTTTTTTCGATTTCTTGGATAAGGGTCACTGATTATGTCCGACCAAGAGAGATGTCTGGGTACATCTTACACAGGCGCCTGGGCATTTCTTAGACAGGTCCCTGTGTATATATTAGACAGGCTCCTGTCTGGAAACATCTTAGATAGGTTCCTGGGTAAATCCTGAAGAACATTTTGTACAGATACCCTGTTACGTTTGTGAAACCTGGGGTAAATTTTAGAAGATGCCTAGGTGAGTCTTAGACAAACACCTGGGTAAGTCTTAGAAGCCTGTCAGTTCGCTGATCATGGTCAGTCAGGACTGGATTGGATCATTCAAGAAGAATTTCCAGGGCTTAACTAAAGGAAAAACTAAACAATGATGCACGCAGCTTCTCCTTCACCTTTACTTACCAGTTTGAGTCTCCTGATTCTCGCTACCGTTGGCTCCCGGAGCCTTAGACGCGCTTGTGTCTTATGAGAAGTACCTGCCTAATATGGGCCAGTAATCCTGCTGCAGTCTTCCTCTTATGTTTTTATGATGAAAAACGAGAGAGAGAGACAGAGAGACAGAGAGACAGACAGACAGACACAGACAGAACAGTAGTACAAAGAGTTATTTTATCGATAAAATTAACTAGTGTGTCAGTGTTTGGGCATCCTGGAAGTTGTTCCATTAATAGATGTTTGTGTCACTGAAACCCGTACTTGTTACTGAGTTTGTATTATCTAGTATTTCAGTAGGTGCCTGACAGAGCAAGATATCCCTGAGACCTAGCAAGGTATCCCTGCGACCCAATAAGGTATCGCTGCTACCGATCAAGGTATCCCTACGTCCGAGCAAGGATATACTTGCATGAGAACATCTTTCTATTCACTATATTCATATAATACTTGTTTTAATTTTTTTAACAATTTCGCAATGCAGGAAATAATAGTAAAAAAAAAAAGAGCAAAAATGCTTAACAAAAATCACATTTCAACCTAAAAATTCACTCATATTATTGAATGTGTAAACACTGTGCAGAGGCATTAACAAGTTAATGGAATATATATAAAGTAATATAAAGATATAGAGAAAAAATCCAGGCAAAATTGGCATAACGTGGGAAAGACTTAAACTACACTTATTGTTTTAATTGAGACTAACCGGATAATGGAATAGGGTGAAAGAGAAGAGACGTGGTGAAGTTGAAGTAGCTGAGTATGATGAGAGCTTATTGTAATCTCTGTTTTGGGAATTAAAGTATTCCTGTTTGTTTTGGTGGTTAAAGGGTTTTTAAGTGTAGCATTCATGACCCTAGTGTAGTGGAAAGGCTTTAAGTCTCCATTAACCAATCAAGCAACTAACCTTTACCTATTTCTTGCTGCTCCTAAAGGTTCAGAATGACACAATTTCATTAATCTTATATTCTTTGGGAACCGTTAAACCCACAGGGGGCTCAAAATCCCTTAAAAATTTATTATAAGTTGGAAAATGAAGACACTGGTTGAAAAGAATCTGTTTAATAAAACCAATCTCCCCTTCCTTGGGCGAAACGTTGTGTTAAAAGGATTCTCTGCTGTCAATGTCTTATTTCCACTTGTCAGCTTTTGCCAAAGTCTACCTGCTTATAAGTTTGGCAATTATGGAGTAACACAGACCAATTACAACACTGATTTACTAAGATATATATGCTAATCTGAACGGATAGTCTCAAGTTCTCGCACGGAAACGAGACGGCAGAAGAATAAAGTACTCATGACCCGCAAGAGTCATCCCCCTTCAGGGGATACCTATAACGTATTGGTCAAACTTCATCGTAAAAAGTTGTCGCTTGCCTTACTCTGTTTCGAAAAACTTCACGCAGCATCTTGTCGTTGTAACGAATGTCACCATACAACGAATTGTAAGTTCCTTCTTATGATGTGTGTGTGTATATTTAAGGTGCCAACTCCCCAAATGGACTGGAGACTCTCATCCTCAGCAAACAGAATAAAAGTACTATAGGGAAAACTCGAGATTCTTCCCGTAGCTCTTTGAATACATACTCACAACTGACGAAGTCGTAATAACACGATTGCAAACAAATCTGGGAACGGATGAGGTTAGAACCCATTGCGAGTGAATCCTAAAACTCGCTTGCCATGGGTTCAAACCCCACCCGTTCCGTGATTTAACAACTCTTAGCTTATACACTGCAGCAGGAGTTCTAATATATAATCGGGTGTAATCCTTAAGTGATAGTTTTCGAAAAGGGTGGAAGGGAAGGTGAGGAGTACTGCATTGCAGATTCTCTGACCTAACAACTTGTCTTCCGTCTCAAACCTCTGTGCCATTTCCCGCATATGTGCTTTTCACCTCATTATTCACCCACCTCACCCTGCCCTGCTTCCTCCGCTTCCGCTTTTCCACTTTCACCCTCTTGCCCAGCACCCCCTTTTTCACAGGCCTTCCTGTCCCTATCATCGACCTAGAGCGTGATGATCTGACCAGAAATGACTGTGTTGCCGTCCAGTTCAAGTGGCGAGGGGCCATGGGCCAAGGCTTTCTTTGGCAGCATATTTCCTCATGCCTCGTGCCTGGCACCTTGTACCTGGTATCTCAAGCCTGGTATCCCGTATCTGATACCTCGTGCCTGGTACCTCGTCCCTGATACCTCGTGCTTGGTACTTCGTACTTGGTATCTCGTGCTTGGTTGCTCGTCCCTGGTACTTCGTCCCTGGTACCCCGTGCTTGGTACGTCGTACTTGGTATCTCGTGCTTGGTACCTCGTCCCTGATACATTGTGCCTCCTACCTCATCTCTGGTACCTCGTGCTTGGTACCTCGTTACCTGGAGGTTACCTGGAGGTTATTCCGGGGATCAACGCCCCCGCGGCCCGGTCCTTGACCAGGCCTCCCGATGGATCAGGGCCTGATCAACTAGGCTGTTACTGCTGGCCGCACGCAGTCCAACGTACGAGCCACAGCCCGGCTGATCCGGCACTGACTTTAGGTATCTGTCCAGCTCTCTCTTGAAGGCAGCCAGGGGTTTATTGGCAATTCTCCTAATGCTTGATGGGAGGCTGTTGAACAGTTTTGGGCCCCGGACACTTGTGGTGTTTTCTCTTAGTGTACCAATGGCGCCCCTACTTTTTATTGGGGGCATTTTGCATCGCCTGCCCAGTCTTTTACTTTCGTAGGGAGTGATTTCTGTGTGCAGATTTGGGACCATTCCTTCCAAGATTTTCCAAGTGTAGATTATGATATATCTCTCCCTCCTGCGTTCCAACGAGTACAAGTCAAGTGCTTCCAAGCGTTCCCAGTAGTTAAGGTGCTTGACAGAACTTATACGTGCAGTAAAGGATCTCTGTACACTCTCTAGATCTGCGATTTCACCTGCTTTGAATGGAGATGTTAATGTACAGCAGTATTCCAGCCTAGAGAGAACAAGTGATTTGAAAAGGATCATCATGGGCTTGGCATCTCTCGTTTTGAAAGTTCTCATTATCCATCCTATCATTTTCTTTGCACGTGCGATCGTGGCACTGTTGTGATCCTTGAAAGTGAGATCCTCAGACATTACTACTCCCAGGTCCCTTACATTATTTTTCCGCTCTATTGTATGGCCGGAGTCAGTAGTATACTCTGTTCTAGTTATTATCGTACTTGGTATCTCGTGCTTGGTTGCTCGTCCCTGGTACCTCGTGCTTGGTACGTCGTACTTGGTACCTCGTGCTTGGTACCTCGTACCTGGTACCTCTTGCTTCTCCGCGTCTCACCCTCCTAGTCATGTCACCTTGCCGAGGCTAAAATATCTCCTTAACATAGATAAATCGTTCAATTATTGCACCATTTACGGAGCCATATTATATCTCTAATACATGTATATGTATATATATATATTATACTACTATAATATATACATTTTCTGTCAGCAAATCTTTTTCTTATACCAGGATTCTTTTTTTTTGTGTGATGAGGTTATATCTGGTGTCTTCCTCAGGGGCGAGGGTGTTGTAGATGGCGACCCCTGGAGTTGTGAGTGTCTACCCCTGGTGTGTAGGTGTCTCCCTCTAGGATAGGCTAGTTGTCTACCTCAGGGTGGGGAAGATTCCTCTCCCGGGTGTACTCACCTAATTGTGGTTGGGGGAGTGTAGGTGTCTTCTGGTATATCTTCGGGGTGCAGATGTCGTGGGTGTCTTCTCCGGGGTGAAGCAGGTGTGTGTCTCCCCAGGGTAGGGCAAGTAACCCGGGCTGCCGGGAGGGATTAAAAGACGGACCGGTGAACATCCTTGAGAACTCCAGGTATGGATGTCGTGTTCATGGTCACCGCCACCCGTATGTCACTTGTATTACACCACCACGTCTTCACCTGTATGGTGAGGCGGATATAAGAGAGAGAGAGAGAGAGAGAGAGAGAGAGAGAGAGAGAGAGAGAGAGAGAGAGAGAGAGAGAGAGAGAGAGAGAGAGAGAGAGAGAGAGAGAGAGAGAGAGAGAGAATGAACACAGACGCTTGGCTCTACCCACAATGGCTGGGATGACAGTTTTATTAAGATCAACTTTCACTTTCATCGGGTGTCACTGGAGTCGTCCAGTCAGTCTCGTTCTTGTGACTGAAGTCTCAGTCTGATAAAACAACACTTAATATCTTGCGTAGCTTTGTAAAGCTCTTATATTATCACAGCGCAAGTAACGAAATACTTCCAATCAGTGATTGTCACTTTTATGATGGATGACACGAAATACAAAAAAAAATTGTGGATTTGCAATACTAATAATAATAACAATAATAATTATTATTATTTTTGTTGTATTGATGGGGAAACACTAAACCGCAAGTCATACAGCTCCAGGGGAATGGGAGTGTAATCAGGTTTGATCCGAGGAAATGGAAAACGATAAGCCTCCCACAAGCTTGAAGACCCATTATATCCTCCTTACTAAGAACAAATAATATATATATATATATATATATATATATATATATATATATATATATATATATATATATATATATATATATATAATTTTTTTAAAAAATTATTTAAATGAACAAGTTCTGCCCAAGTCTCTTTTACCCAATAGACTCCTTGACATGAGAGATCGTCCTTTTGAT
Organism: Cherax quadricarinatus; assembly: GCF_026875155.1. NCBI lineage: Eukaryota > Metazoa > Arthropoda > Malacostraca > Decapoda > Parastacidae > Cherax > Cherax quadricarinatus. The sequence goes on from NC_069419.1 coordinate 32,995,292, forward strand.
GATTTTATGAGAATTATTCTTCAGAAACATATTGAAATAACTAAAATACAGGGAAAGGAAGCATTCAAAATATTGAGAAACAAAAAATACTCTTTTAATCAGGCCATTCCATCAGAATGGAAACACAGTATGTTGTGGGTGAGTTGTGCAAAGGACCTATCCAAGTTGGGTGGGCGCGCGTCAGGTGTTTAACCGTTGTGGGATCTGATAGTGAGGTGCTGGCCAGACCCCTTATATAGCTTCCTTGGATGCTTTACTTTCATAGTTCCTTGATAATGTGAGTAGTCACAAAAGCGCTTGGAATTTCTCTATTCTTTCAGAGTGGTTGTTTTGCATATTCTGAAATCACCTGTTTACTGTGATCTTATTGCTTTATATATATATATTATATATATATATATATATATATATATATATATATATATATATATTATATATATTTTGAGTTAACGTCAAGAGTTTGATGTGAACGAAGTATTAATTTTACAATGCATAATATTGATTCCGAGGCTCCAGCTGGTTACAGATATCACTCACAAATACGTTCTTGCAGAAAAATTGTAGACTGCGTTCCTTGATTTATTAGGTTTTAAACTTATCAACTGAGCAAGGGTTCTTAAAAGGCTGCCTTGCTAATGAACACCACCAAGAAGAATACTTTAGTCTCTAAAACAGGAAGGAAGGAAGGAAGGAAGGAAGGAAGGAAGGAAGGAAAGAAAGAAGTTTTAGGACTAGAAGAATGCTTTCACCCGGAAATTACTCAGCCCTCTTGGCAATGTTAGAATGTCATACAACACGTAAGAGCATCCAATAATAATAATAATAATAATAATAATAATAATAATAATAATAATAATAATAATAATAATAATAATAATAACAATATCTTATTTCTACCAGTACATGTACAAGGTTTACAGGTCTAGCTGACATCAATGACATACTACTGTATAGAAAGCCGCTTATTATGCAGAGCATTTCGGACAAATTGGGTCATTTTGGTCCCAGGATGCGACCCACACCAGTGCACTAACTCCCAGGTACCTATTTTACAGCTAGGTGAACAGGGTCAGTAGGTGTCTTAAGGAAACACGTTATAATGTTTCCACCCGTACCGAGAATCGAACCCCGGACCTCAGTGTGTGAGCTGAGTGCTCTAGCAATCGAGCTTCGGGACACTAAACAAACAAAGTAACCAGAATTTAAAATAACCTACATCAGATAAAAAGAAACACATTAATAACATTGTTAAATATTTTCTTCAAAGTTCCTCAAGATCCCTCCTTAAAAACCAAGACAGTGAAAAGTTGAAGCTGTGATATATAGTCAGCTGCACTCTTAAGTCACACAGAGAAGGGGAAGAGGACCTAGAAGTAGGTAGTTATGAGTAAGATGTGTGTGTCAGATGATCCTCAAACCTGCTGGAAGAGGAAGGCGAAGAAACACTCACTTGTTTGTTGCTCGTCTGTAGGGCTCACCGGGCCTGCCACGTCCTAGTGTCTCTGGCCCACGAGACAAGAATCTCCCCTGAGAAGCATTCTAGAATTAGTAATTTACACCGCAGTATCAACCTTTTCATTTCTCGGCACCCAGACATAGCCCGGATATATATATATATATATATATATATATATATATATATATATATTATATATATATATATATATATATATATATATATATATATATATATATATATATATATATATATATATTATATATATAAGAACATAAGAAAGGAGGAACACTGCAGGAGGCCTGTTGGCCCATACTAGGCAGGGTGTGTGGACCAGGTGTTTACAGTGAAACATATAAGTGAACAGTATTTAGATAAGGCTAAAGAGGTCTTTGTAGCATTTATGGATTTGGAAAAGGCGTATGACAGGGTGGATAGGGGGGGCAATGTGGCAGATGTTGCAGGTGTATGGTGTAGGAGGTAGGTTACTGAAAGGAGTGAAGAGTTTTTACGAGGATAGTGAGGCTCAAGTTAGAGTATGTAGGAAAGAGGGAAATTATTTCCCAGTAAAAGTAGGCCTTAGACAAGGATGTATGATGTCACCGTGGTTGTTTAATATATTTATAGATGGGGTTGTAAGAGAAGTAAATGCGAGGGTCTTGGCAAGAGGCGTGGAGTTAAAAGATAAAGAATCACACATAAAGTGGGAGTTATCACAGTTGCTCTTTGCTGATGACACTGTGCTCTTGGGAGATTCTGAAGAGAAGTTCCAGAGGTTGGTGGATGAATTTGGTAGGGTATGCAAAAGAAGAAAATTAAAAGTGAATACAGGAAAGAGTAAGGTTACGAGGATAACAAAAAGATTAGGTGATGAAAGATTGGATATCAGATTGGAGGGAGAGAGTATGGAGGAGGTGAATGTATTCAGATATTTGGGAGTGGACGTGTCAGCGGATGGGTCTATGAAAGATGAGGTGAATCATAGAATTGATGAGGGGAAAAGGGTGAGCGGTGCACTTAGGAGTCTGTGGAGACAAAGAACTTTGTCCTTGGAGGCAAAGAGGGGAATGTATGAGAGTATAGTTTTACCAACGGTCTTATAAGGGTGTGAAGCATGAGTGATGAATGTTGCAGCGAGGAGAAGGCTGGAGGCAGTGGAGATGTCATGTCTGAGGGCAATGTGTGGTGTGAATACAATGCAGAGAATTCGTAGTTTGGAAGTTAGGAGGAGGTGCGGGATTACCAAAACTGTTGTCCAGAGGGCTGAGGAAGGGTTGTTGAGGTGGTTCGGACATGTAGAGAGAATGGAGCGAAACAGAGTGACTTCAAGAGTGTATCAGTCTGTAGTGGAAGGAAGGTGGGGTAGAGGTCGGCCTAGGAAAGGTTGGAGGGAGGGGGTAAAGGAGGTTTTGTGTGCGAGGGGCCTGGACTTCCAGCAGGCATGCGTGAGCGTGTTTGATAGGTGTGAATGGAGACAAATGGTTTTTAATACTTGACGTGCTGTTGGAGTGTGAGCAAAGTAACATTTATGAAGGGGTTCAGGGAAACCGGCAGGCCGGACTTAAGTCCTGGAGATGGGAAGTACAGTGCCTGCACTCTGAAGGAGGGGTGTTAATGTTGCAGTTTAAAAATTGTAGTGTAAAGCATCCTTCTGGCAAGACAGTGGTGGAGTGAATGATGGTGAAAGTTTTTCTTTTTTGGGCCACCTTGCCTTGGTGGGAATCGGCCAGTGTGTTAATAAAATATATATATATATATATATATATATATATATATATATATATATATATATATATATATATATATATATATATATATATATATATATTCAATTCCAAGTGGCGGTCATAGACATGTTCTAACGCCATCCTCGGTCTTTGACCTGTTAATAAAGACGTTGATCCTTGAAGAACGAACCAAATCACGCACCAGGGAATTTTCCAAGGTCATCGCCGGAGCTCGACGTTAAGAGATGTCCTTCCACCTCCTACAAAGACGTTCCTCAGGCACCTTCCAAGGAGGGCAGCGAAAAACTTTGGGATCACACTTCAGGAGGCATTTCGCATCCTAACATGAAACGGCAAAAGGGCTTGAATTCTCCTTCTGTGTAAAACCTTAGCATGAACTGGGCTGCTAGCTTTACGCCAAACCCGAAACATTATATTTTTTTACGGGAATGTATTTCAAATTAAGAGGGTTATGGAAAAAAAAACATAATGGTGAAGAATCTTGAGGATATTTAATGAACACTCCCCTTCTCTCTCCTCCGGCTCCTAGACTAAGAATCGAAGTTACACAGCCGAGTAAGAACTGAGAGGTGATTTAATTCAAATATTTAAATGGGTTAAAGGCGATGACAGACTTGATTCCGAGAAATACAAAAAAATATTGCCCATTTAAACACAATGTTATTTAAGATGGAGCTTAGCAACCAGATTCAATCATAGTAGACGACATATTGCTGCTACATCTTCGTCCTGTTCGTTGGTTGGTTCTGGCTGTCTCACATTACACTTCCAAGAGCGAGACTAACTTGGGTGCGGTGGTAGGGGTAAGGATGGGGAGAGAGTGGCGTACCACAAGCAAGGGTGTGTCTGTCTACGTCACATAACTGGTCTGTCAACAACGTGCAACAGTATACGCGGTCCTCCTGTGGCCGGCAGCCTTTATCTTCGCTATCATGGCAGGCACTGTCTGTTGTTGAGGAGTGGGTGGGCGAGTGAAAAAAACGAGAGCTTTCAGAGGTGAGCCACAACTGGACCGGACAGTGGTTCATCTATGACTAGAAGCGCTCCTCCTTTGTGCGTTCCACACACTGCCCCTGGGGTAAGGACACAAAAACAAGGACATTTCGTTCGTTACTGGTTAAGGATCATTTACTCGCGTAGTAACCAAAGGTTTTTGACTAACGAAGAGTAAATTAATCGGGCACTTTTCAAGGTTCATTTTGTCTGGCACTTGTTGCTTGGGCGTGGGCCACTTCACGACTGGCCCGAGGAGCCAAGGGAGTAAGGTGACTCACCTCCTAGACTGGCTTCCAAGAACAAGGAAAACAAAAATCACAAAACGTTCCATATCAGGAGACCTGTTTCCCCGTCAACTATTTATTCCATGGAGAGCCTGTCACTTCCATTGATTCTTACAGCCATTCTTTTATACCGTCTTGCCTTAAAAACTTTTCTCGCGAGAAGAACGATTCGGCAGAATAAATTGTCTCGCGGAACAATCTGCTATTACTTAACGTAATAACAGATTGGGACCTTACCAAAATATGCTGGGTCCTTAACGGGATCCTTAACGAAGTAACAGACCGATTCATTATAGAAGAAACAACCTGGGTTCTTAAGGAAGTAACATACTTGGTAGTGACCGAGGTAACAAAGAGTCATAGCAAAGTAACAGCCTAGCAACTTAGTGTACTAAGAAACTAATTATTTTTAGCAGCAAAATAACAGTCACCTGATCCTCATCATAATAACTGACTAGGCAGGTTAATACCAGAGTTGCCCCTTAGAGAAATAGTACACTAATTATTTGGTAAACTAAAAGAAATAACAGATTTGCCTATTAGCGAAAGACAGGGGTCCCTAAAGACGTAACAAACGCATTTTTTCACCAAGCAGCGGCTGCTTGTCACCCTGTGTCACAACATGGGGCTAAACTGACCTCCCACTGTTTTCCTGAGAAAGTTGATTCCCCCTCCCCCTTGTTCCATATAATGTAATGCGGTTTACGTACAAAATTATTCTTGGCTCCATTTAATGAATTTATTTTTCTTTTGGGTTAGCTTTATAAATTACCGAGCGATGTGTCAGCGAAGAGGAGATCTGCAGGTATTTTATGATGAGTGAAACTCCAAAACCTGCAGTTTTTCTGCCTTGCTGTTTCAACGACCAGTTTTTTCCTTCATATGAGAGATACATTTCTCGCTTCCCTCCTGGGTAGGTGGTACTGTTGCGTCTGGGGTCCAGCGGCAGCGTCCTGGCAGTGCTGTAGAAGTGAAGTTGCTTGCCGAAGGCTGACGAGGCAGTGTGCATTATCTTGAGTTTGGTCCAAGCTATTTCCTGGCCATGAATATGATTATATTCTAAAGTCTTTGTGCTAACTCATTCTTAGCTATTAGCAATTAAGGTGGGTCGACTTTTTGTCTGCTAAAATCTGGAAAACGGGGAAAAAAATCATCGCCCATGAATATTAATGGACCTCGTTACTATGATAACGGTTAATATAGGCTTACTCATTATTGGTATAATATATAATGTATACTCTGTTATTACTGCGTCTACTATCAGGGACGGAGAATTAATTTCGGTCTTCCCGTGTGAGTGTGTATCATTGACCATGTTCTCCGAGAGCTGTACTCTCGTAGTTATTCTTACTTTGGTCGGATTTCAGTTCCTGGGCTCCCATTTTGCTTACAATCGGAAGACATTGTTAGTTTCTTGCTTACTACTGAATGCTGTAACTTTCATTATATAATGGAACCTGATCCGCATTGTTGCCACCATTACACTGAAGTGCTTTTTATCTTTCCTGTGATGTCCTGGATGTCCAACTTCCACCTGTGACTCTTGTCTTTGACGCTCTCGTGTGGAATAGTCTTTCCATGTCTATTCTGTCGTTACCTGTGTGCACTGTGTTTATGTCACGACCATGTTACTCTGACTCTTT